>OY796880.1:32431778-33031778 GCA_963680785.1 Diplosoma virens
TTCCTATTTTGTCTCAAAATCATGGTGTCCTCTAAAAAAAAAGGTTTTCACTTTGAATCAGATACAAATTTTCCCAATTCAAACCCAAAATCAAGGTGATCTCTAAAAAATGAAAACTCTTCCCTTTTCAGCAGCCGCAAATTTTCCCCATTCAAACCCAAAATTACGGTGATCTGTAAAAAAGTCTTCCTTCTTAATTGTCCTGTTTGACGTACTTACAAGGACCGGATTCGAAAATTCTAGACAATTGAGTCTATTATTACTTCCGGACAAGGAATTTAACTTAAATAAGGATATTCTCTCACATAATAATGTACCCCTTGAGAAGCCTAAATGTACCCCTAGGGGTACATATACCTCAGTTTGGGAACCCCCGTTCTGGCATATAAAATTAAGATTTTTTATACACATCAGACTTTTATTCATTGCAAGTTGTCGTAGGCCCGTCCGCATATATTTAAGCATAACCAGAGCTGCTCTGAACGCTGTTTTGAAAAAGTCGGGTATCGGTTATGCGCTGGTAATGAAAGCACGAAGTTGGAATTTATTCTCACAATACTCCGTATTCGATCTATGATTCATCTACTGAGTGGCACGGATGCTACTTTGGCAAGATCGTTAAGCAATTCTTGCGCAGCAGACATAAAGAAGCATTTATATGTACTAGATCTTAGTCTTTTAGGCTGCCATATGATACCCAATGAATCAGAAGTTCCCAAACTGGGGTATATGTACCCCTAGGGTACACTTAAGCTTCTCAAGGGGTACATTATTATGTGAGAGAATATCCTTATTTAAGTTAAATTCCTTGTCCGGAAGTAATAATAGACTCAAATGTCTAGAATTTTCGAATCCGGTCCATTGTAAGTACGTCAAATAGGACAATTAAGAGGGAAGACTTTTTTATAGATCACCTTGATTTTGGGTTTGAATTGGGAAAATTTGTATCTGATTCAAAGTGAAAACCTTTTTTTTTAGAGGACACCATGATTTTGAGACAAAATAGGAATAATCGAAGGCTGATTCCAAGTGAAGAACTTTTTTTTTTTTTTTTTTAGAGGACACCATGATTTGGAACAATATCTACCTGGCTGAGGCCCACCAGCTCGAACAATTTCGAAAAGTGGCCCGCAAAAGTGAAGAAGTTGGACCACCCTGTTTTAGAGAAACGTCACAACATTTTGGGGTATATGCAAACCTGCTACAGTGTCCAAAGGGTACTGATCAACTAAAAGTTTGGGAAACCCTGTACTAGAATTTTTTAAATATTTTCACATATTAACATCACTTTTAATAACAAACAAGAATGCTTTTTTTATTCCAAAAAATATATTTAAAACAAAAATTGTAACATAAAAAACTTAGATTTACAGTAAATATTGTCTTGTAATGACATGCAATGTATCAAGAAATACTTTCTCTTTGCTTCTATTTCTCCTCCACAAAAATTTGTCTTTGTATGAAGCAAGAAAAGTTCGTCGACATCCTTGCATTCTTCTAAGTTTTCCTTAAATTGGCCCCACATATTTTCCATAGTATTTGTGCGAATTCTTTGAGGATCCACAAAATGCCGGCGGTGATTCACGGTTATGTGCGTGTATCCTAATGCTAAATTCTCATCTTGTAAAGCATTCGCCCAGCTCTTACTTCTTGTATAGAATTCGCCAATTTTTAATACCATCGAGATTGAAGGCTTAAAAACGAGTTTATAACTTTATTATTGATAAATTAAATAAAAGAAAATAAAAAAAGTATTATTTTACTTAGCCCAACTATAGATTTTAATTGTTTCTTCTAAAGTAGGCTAAGCGATAAACTTCGTTTTTTTCAAGAACAAAAAATAACAACTTTTTTAGCATCATATTAATTTATTTGTTGTTTCTTGCAAAGTAATCGCTTATGGATAAGATTATGTCGTTCGAAAAAAACCAAATGTATTCCTTGTAAATTATTCGCCCAATGGCGGTTTATTTTCATCTTGTAAAGCATTCGCCCAGCTCTTACTTCTTGTATAGAATTCGCCAATTTTTAACATCATCGAGAATGAAGGCTTAAAAACGAGTTTATAACTTTATTATTGATAAATTAAATAAAAGAAAATAAAAAAAATATTATTTTATTTAGCCCAACTATAGATTTTAATTGTTTCTTGTAAAGTAGGCTAAGCGATAAACTTCGTTTTTTTCAAGAACAAAAAATAACAACTTTTTTAGCATCATATTAATTTATTTATTGTTTCTTGCAAAGTAATCGCTTATGGATAAGATTATGTCGTTCAAAAAAAACCAAATGTATTCCTTGTAAATTATTCGCCCAATGGCGGTTATTTTCATCTTGTAAAGCATTCGCCCAGCTCTTACTTCTTGTAAAGAATTCGCCAATTTTTAACATCATCGAGAATGAAGGCTTAAAAACGAGTTTATAACTTTATTATTGATAAATTAAATAAAAGAAAATAAAAAAAGTATTATTTTACTTAGCCCAACTATAGATTTTAATTGTTTCTTGTAAAGTAGGCTAAGCGATAAACTTCGTTTTTTTCAAGAACAAAAAATAACAACTTTTTTAGCATCATATTAATTTATTTATTGTTTCTTGCAAAGTAATCGCTTATGGATAAGATTATGTCGTTCGAAAAAAACGAAATGTATTTTTTGTAAAGGATTCGCCCAATCGCGGTTATTTTCATCTTGTAAAGCATTCGCCCAGCTCTACAATTTGATTTCTTGTAAAGAGCAACAGAGACCAAAGGGAGAAAGAGTGAGAAACAACGAGAGAGAGAGAGAAGCTAGTTGGAAACGAGAGAATTTAAAAATTAGAAAAAAAGCTGTAAACAGCGAGGGCGAATTCTTAATTTGCTCCGAATTATCTATATGGTTTCTCAATATTAGTTGTTTCAGTCCTCAAGATGCATACTATTGTCTGAGCAACTTCGTTAAATTACAATAACTAATAACATTTTAAATTAAAAATTAAAAGTTACATTCTAACTTCTTTAAATTTTTCTTTTGTATATTTGCTACAGTATTTAATAAATGCCACTTGTAAAATGCTACCATACTTTGTAACTTACACCACTAGCCAAGCAATCTTACACCAAAGTGCGCATGTGCCAACAAAGATAGCTGCACAAAAGCTACGATTCGCTTTGTTTTAGAAGAGTGAGTTAGCACCACGTTGAGTGACGTCACAAAACCGTGAACAGGCCTTGTCTCTCTAGGTGGCCTTGACTTAACTCGGTCATACGAGACAGACAAAGTGCATTACGTCTTCACCGTCCGGCGAAAGAAAAAAAGAAAGTTGCTTTCGAACAATTACAAGCAGATAATTAAAAAAGACAGCACAAAGCGATTATCCCTTGCCCAAGCAATTTCTGCGTTATAACAAAACTTTGAATTATTTTAAGGCGGAAAATAAGCTATATCGTCATGATTAAATGTCACAGACTTTGTTTGGGAATGCCAAACTGCAAAGCGAAATCAACGCTATAACTTGATTCAATCAACACAAATGATTCTACCTGTGTAGAACACAACTCCAAAATACTGGCGCAAAATAAATTCAACACTCGCCCCAAATTCTACTTTCTCTCAAAACGTCTCTCTCGTTTCGTCTCTCTTTTCGTCGTCGTCTCTCACACTGCATTCAATGGAGTGAGCGCACTTATTAATCAATATAGATAAAAGTCACGTGCCGACGAATTTTCTCGTATATTCGGACTTAACTCGATTTTTCTGGAGAGAGCGCTACGCTTGAATGCTCCAGAACGTTCCACTGCTATCGAGATAGCGAAGCTTCGACAAAAACATATTACATCATTACTGACGGGCGAGAAGAGAAAAAGACAAGAAATAAATCAAGCGAATCGAGGCATTATACTATGCAATAAAAGAATACCATAGCAATAAAAAAATTATTATAAATGAAGTGTGATATTAAAATTATTAGAAATGATGTGTGACAGTTAGTTTTGTTTGACGCTCAATTTAACATTGCTAGTATAGAAGCGCCACTTTTAAAATTCATGACAATTTTAGAAACATTAAACACGGGCCAACTTGAAAAGTTATACAGTATCCCAAAAGCGCAAACTTAAAATGTTATACGATATCGACTATACTTGGGATTTTATAAAAACTGATTTAAATTTTTCCATAATTGGACTTGACTTTTTAAATTTTTATAAGCTTATTGTTGATACCAATAAACGCTGTTTAATTGATACTCGTTACAATGTTGCTGTAAACTTAAGTCCCTTTTATTGCAAATCGCCTAGTGTAACTTGTGTCTTACCAAAATAAAGTAAATTTCATGATTTTTTAACTAAATATCCAAATAATATACTACCAACGTCTAGGTTTGAGTGTCAACCTGTGAATATTCAGCACGCTATTCTTACGAATGGTGAAATTGTTAAAAGTAAATTAAGACGTATGTCACCAGAAATGCAAAAAAGTGTTTGATGAACAAATTAATGAGTCGTTAAGAGATGGTGTAATTAGTCGAAGTGATTCTCCTTTTGCTAGTTGTTTACATGTAGTTCTGAAAAAATCTGGTAAACAAAGTGTTTGTGTTGATTATAGACGTTTAAACGCCATAAGCTTATTGGAAGCTTATCTAATTCCGCCTCTATATTCTTTATTGGATAATTTGTACGGTAATCGCTTATTTTCTGTGATCAATTTAAAGAGCGCTTATCATAATGTTCCGATAAGACCTGAAGACCGACATAAAACCGTATTTATTACAAAGTCTGGTTGTTATGAATTTGATTACATGCCCTTTGGTTTAAACTCTGCTTCTGCAACTTTTATGTGCTTTGTACATGAAATTTCATATTCGACCAATCCTGAATTAAAAAATCATACTGAAGTTTATCTTGACGACATTTTGATTCATACAAAAGGTTTGGAATCTCATGAAGCAGTATTTGATCAAATTTGTCATAATCTTGGTAGTTGTAATTTAGCTATTAATTTACATAAATTTATTTTCGCTCGTGAAAACTTAATTATCTTAGTTTTGAAGTATGTACTGATGGTTATTCTGAAACGGATAAAAAGATCAAGGCTATTGTTGAGTACCCCCTTCCGAAAACATTTAGAAGTTTTTCTCGTTTTTGTGGTGCAGTTAATTTTTATCACAAAACTATTGAAAAGTGTGGTGAATTATTACGACCGTTGTAAAACTCAAACCAAAAGCGACCAAAAAGCACGGTTATTCAATGGTCGGATCAGCAAAAATTTATTTTGAAAAAGTGAAGGCTACTCTTGGTAAGAAAACTGTTTTATTGTACCCAATTCCTTATACAGAAACCTTTTTGTCTACAGACGTGAGTAATTGTTGTATTGCTGCTTCTTTTTACCAATTTGATCCCAGTAGAAAGTTACGTGTGCCGATCATAGGCGTACGCAAGGGGGGGGTTTCAGGGGTCAACCCCCCCCCTTGAAGAATGGTGTTCAGTCATATATACAGTACATGGTAATAAATAGGCTTTAATAATAGGATGTTGGTTTCTATTGTTTACCGCACTTTTTAAACTTAATTACTGCTTGCGCATCAATTTTTGCTATCGTTTAAATTGCTTCAAAATTAGCTAATGTACTGTACATTGCCACTGTGAAGAAGACTTTCAACCTTGTAAAATATTGAAAATTAAGCATGGGAATGGAAATAAACTGCATGGGAACAATAGCTTCAGTTCACAATTTTTTAATGCTCCAAAACTTCAAAACATTTTGCGAAAATCCATCAACACGATTTCGTCAACAACAAAAGCTTAAAAACTTGTTCAAATTTGTGCTATGAGATGGGTCGATCGACACGAGAGTGTTAGTACTTTTTCAAATTTACAATTTACCGTTGTAGAAGCTTTGGCAGAAATTTTAGCATGGCCAGACAGAGAAACCTCATCACGAGCTCTGCAGTTGCTATCGACAATTACGCAAAGTGAATTTTGCATTGCTCTCTTAGTTTTAAAATACGTTTTTGAATACAGTGTTGTTTTGTGTAAAGTTAAGCAAAAAAAGTCGATAAACCTTCTTGAGGCCGTCAACATTGCACATGATATTGCAAATGAGTTGAAGTGTCTTAGAGAAAAAACCGAATATGAATTTCCCCAGCTCTGTATTTTTGCGCAAGAAACGGCCAAAGCCGAAGATTTTATTTTAAAAATACCATGCCCTCTTGAAGACAGACCAATCGATGCAATATTGCTGCTGTAACAGATGAAAAACATTTTAGACTAGGGATTTTTATTCTATTTCTTGATAACTTTATTGTCACTCTCAAAGCAAGATTTACAGCCCACAAATCGATTATTGGTGAATTTCAGTGTTTAATTTCTGCTGATCAAACTAGTGCACCAACTCCTCAACAAAATATTCAAGTTTTGGAAAAACTTTACGAAAATGATTTAACGAAATCCTGGGGAGAATTAGTGCCTGAACTGATATTATGTTACTGGAAACTTTTTCAGTTGAACGCAGCAGAAAGACCAACTGATGCGTTGAGCAGCATCAAGGAATGCACTTCCGATGCTGTTCCAAACATATTTACATTGATGACCATTTTGTTAACTCTTCCAGTGATAACATGCACTAGTGAAGCTTTCCACATTACGCAGACTAAAAACGTGCTTACGAAACACAAGTGGTACCATTCGAATAAATGAATCTGCATTACTAAACGTTTATAGGAGCCACACGCGTGCCTTGCCCTGATGATGTAATTAACAGATTAAGTGAAAAAAAACAGACGTTTGAATATAAGCCTTTAAAAAAATTTAAAATATTTGTTAAGTAAGGTTATTTTTTGTTCGTTTGATTTTCCACTTATTGTTCTCATCATTTACACGAGTTGCTTTTAATTTGAAAAGTTTCTTGTCATGATTGAATTACTCGCACATACCTTTTCAATAGTTAATTTTACGGTTTGGTAAAAAGAAATTCATGCTACTGCAAGATGTTTTTAAAACCAAAACACTTTATTTTTGAATTTAGGCCTAATTTTGGAAGTTTTTGCCCATTACCAGGACTACTGAGAGCAATCACATTTTCGGCTCCAAAACTCCCCCCTTTACAAATTTCTGCGTACGCCACTGGTGCCGATTGTCTTTTTCTCCAGAAACTTAAGTAAAGCATAACTTACGTACGCAATTTTTAACAAAGAAGTAGTGGCGACCTACGAAAGTGTTTAGTTTTTTAGATATATGCTCGATGGACGTCATTTTACTATACTTTGCGACAATCAAGCTGTAGTTCGGAGTTTGACAAAGAAAAATAGTGAAAATTTTTCAGCACGTAATTTACGCCAATTGCAATACATTTTTCAATTTAGTACTGATTGCCAATTCATAGAAAGTGATAAAAATGTTGTTGCTGACGCTCTCACTCGCGCAAACGTCGCGCTTATTTCCAATGTACCAGATGCACTAGATTTCAAAGTAGTTGCCGAAGCGCAGAAATCTGACGTTGATATTCAATTTTTGTGTAATAAAATTACTTTTCTCCAAATTAAAAGTTTGCCTGTTTGAAATTCACCAAGTTTTATACTACGTGATGCTCCTAAGATACGCCTCGTATCTTGCTTCCAAAGGCCAAGCATTTAACATAATTTATTGCCTCAATCATGCCGGTATTAAATCTTTACGATACCTAACGAACAACGTTACTATTGGCCGACTATGAATAAAAATATTAAAAACTGGGTTATGCAATTTTCTAATTGCCAATTAGCTAAAAGTAAACGTCATACAAAAGCACCTTTTGTAAGTTACCCGATTGCCACAGAAGCTTTGAGTGCAATAAATGTTGATTTAATCGGGCCACTTCCTGAAAGTCGTGGTCATTGTTATATATTTACTATATGTGATTGCTTCACTAAAGCCTGTTTCGCATTTGCACTTTCGGATACAAAAAATAATATATTTGCCAGATATTTTTTAAATCATTAGTTTGGAATCTTCGGTGTGAAAAAAATGCAATGCTCCGCATTTGGCAAGTTATTCTTAGACGTTCATCACAAGTGATTACTCCTTATCATAGCCAAAGCAACGGATTAATTAAAAGGTTTATTTAATCGATATTTGCGCACTGCATTACGATGTCATGAAAACAATGCTAATGGGTTTGATCACTTAGGACTTTGTCTTTTAAGAATCTAGGCTAGCTTTTTATATGAGCAGAGCTGAACGGCCTTTTTGGCAAAAAGATACAGTTGCTTTCTTCCTTTTTTGATGAAATTATAATTCCTTTTCTTTTTGCTTTTCTTTGAGTGCTTTTATTTTCTTTGATGACTCCAAATTTTTCCTTGTTTCTATTGGTTAAGGGATTTTCTTTTCCTTAATTTTGATTTCTTCTTTGCTCCATTGTCAATAAGAGCGTACCTGTAATATTATTTCTTTTCAAATCGTTTGTTTTTGCATGATCAGTTGGAACTACCTTTTGATATTGTTTCTTTTCAACGTTGAGCAACTTAGACCCTTCTGAACTTCTATTACAAGCATTAGGCAGACCTGGTCTTGCAATTTCGGAAGGTGATGTTATCATACAACTTACCTACCAACCAATCAGCACAACTGTCTTGCCTACGTTAGCTTTTGATAACAATACGAAATTTTCTCTATCACCTTTGGTTGAATATGGACGCACCCAAGCTGGTAAACCCGGGGAAAACCAACTTGTAAGTCCAAACTTTATTATCCAAGCCGAGGATTGTATTATGCACATTATCACTCTGGGTGAACTCTTTTCTTTCAAAAAAATACGAGATTTATCTATTTTTTTGTCTGTAAAAGATTTTTGCACATGTTCATCAAGCCGTGTCAAAACTTATAACGGTTTTACCGATTTGCATTTGTTGCTTGCAACAATTGCCCACACTGCTCTATATACAGACAAATTACAGCAAGCCATCTTCTCGCTTTAAGAAAGCGAAGTTTACGACACCAATTTTTCTGTTGTCCCATACTCTGTGCGTCATTTTGCCCGACATACTTTTCTATTGGCCCTTGAAAAAATTTCAACACCTTTCATAACGATCATGGTTATTCTAATACAAATTTTAACAACAATATGGATTTTACTTTTTTACGTTGAAATCTCTTAAAAAATACTTTTCAGATTTCTTAGAATACAGTAGCTCTTTGCTTTTCTACTTTTCTTTCCATCAGCAAATGTCTCTTTATTTTCCATCACTTAACCAAAAATTCAAATACCAAGAATCTTGCAACCAAGAGGATATGCTTTAATTAGTGGTCACAACAGGTTACAGCCTATAGTAAACTCTGGTATTCATGAATGCTTTTCACAAACAAATACCATGTAATGTGAATTTTTTTGTGGCCGTCTTGTTTTATCGTACTGTTGTTTTATTTTATAGATGTTATGTTAATACATCCATAAATTCACTTTTTTGGACTGTTTGCCCAGATGGTAGGTACTTTCTCGCAACCTAGGCCGTAAGTAAGTCTGTTCATTGGTGTTAAACATGACAGACCGAAACCAAACCTGCCGAAACAGAAGGGTATCCACCCATTCCGATCCTCAGCAAGGGTCTGCTAATCGGCAAACGTCCTTTTCAGGACGGGGCAATGCCTGGATAAACTGTTCATTTCTGGGCACATTGCCAACAAGTTCCGAAAACACACTATTCTTCAGCTGAACATCGAAGGCCTCACTGCAAGCAAGATGAATGTTCTTCATCACCTCGCTATGCAGTCTGAGGCACTCGTAATCCTACTGCAGGAGACCCACTGCACTAATGCAGAGAAGTTAGTACTTCCAAATTACGAACTCGCTGGGTCTTTTTTAAGCAGGAAGCATGGTCTTACCTCGTTTGTTCACGAGGGACTAAAGTACCAGTATATGCTTTTGGACCATCTCCAACGACACCCGAGATCGAGTGGTTGTGTGTGGACGTTGATGGCTATAAAATAGTGAACGTCTACAAACATTCACCAACACGATTGCCATCTCTGGATCTCCCAGTGTTTCCTCACCCATGTTTTTACGCTGGCGATTTTAATTGTTGTCATGTTGATTAGGTTTACGATGATAACAGTCCGGACGGTGAGTGCTTGGCTGGCTGGGCAAGTTTTAATTGTCTTGTCCTCCTATATAATGCCAAGGACGCTGCCAGTTTTTATTCCGTCCGCTGTAACACTGGCACCAATTCGGATCTAGCTTTCGCTATCGTAGGTCCAAACAGTTGCTTACTGGATAGATGTGTTTATGAAAATTTTCCCAGGTCACAACATCGACCTTTGCTTATTGCACCACCGGGGTTTGCTATGGCAATGCCAAGCATGCCTGTTAAGCGATAAAACTCCCGCAAGGAAAAATGGAGTCACTACATTGCTTAGGCGAAATCGCAAAGACTTTGTTGTCGCCTGGTTCACTTGATGTGGATGCGGCTTACCAGGACTTCTGTAACACCATTAAGAAAGCAGCCAAAAAGATCCCACGCAGGTATCGAAACAAATATATTCCGTGTTGGGATGCAGAGTGTGAATCCCTCTATAACACCTTCCGGCAGACTCCTCAAGGAGACGACTCAAGTTTGGCTGCTACAGCTCTGCTTGCCAAGCTTGACAGAAAGCGGAGGGATCAATGATCTGAGGCAGTTTGGAGTATTGACTTCTCACACTCGAGTCGAAAAGCATAGCTAGAGTATTTTGAACAACCTTACTGGTAGGTCACGACACTCTCCTCGTCACTGTCCCGTTTCAGCCAATGCTATCGCATCCCAGCGGATTAGAAATAGGAAATACGAGGCTGTTGGCCACAAGTAATCTCGACTTGTCTCTCAAGAAGTGTCTGACCTTTGGAGGGCCACAACACCAGACGCAGTAAATTTCTCTGACAATTTTTCACAGAGAGAATTTACTGTTGCCCTCCAACATTTAAAACCAGGTAAAGCTCTGGGACCTGATTCCATCTTCCCAGAGCTAATACTCCATGCTGGAGCTGTTTTGAAGTCCTGGTTACGTGATTTTCTTTTTTCCTGTTTGCGCCGACTCAAAATTCCCAAGATCTGGAGAAGAACGCTTGTAGTCGCGATCCCAAAACCAACAAAGCCCGTGGGGAACCCAAAGAGTTATCGACCGATATCTCTGCTTTGTGTCCCCTACAAGATCCTCGAGAGATTTATCTACGCCCTCGTTGAACCATTAATCGATCAACTGCTCCCTAAGTACGTAGCAGGCTGGTTCTGACGCGGGAAGTCAACCGTAGATCAAGTTGTTCTGCTAACCCAGAACATCTACGATTCTTTTGCGGCTAAAAAGAAGGCCGATGCCGTATTTATCAATCTGACAGCTGCTTATGACATTGTATGGCACCGTGGCCTTAACTGCAAGCTGCTGAGACTACTTCCAGATAAGCACATGGTCAGAATGATTATGGAACTTGTCCGAAATCGAAGTTTTACCGTTACTACAGGTGACAGCAAGCAAAGCAGGCTGCGCCGTCTTAAAAACGGCGTTCTTCAGGGATCGGTCTTGGCTCCCCTCTTATTTAACATCTATACATACAATCTTTCTTGCATGATTTCCAGAAAGTTTGCTTATGCTGATGATTTAGCATTGTTGCACTCTTCTGGAAACTGGAAGGAATTAGAGGGGATTTTAAGCCAAGACATATCTACACTTTCAGCGTATCTCCAGACTTGGAGGTTGAAGCTCAGTCACACTAAGACGGTGACGGCAGCCTTTCACTTAAATAACCGAGAGGCTAAACGTGAGTTTAATTACAATAATCATAGACTTTTACCGTTCTGTCCAACTCCTACTTATCTTGGGGTAAAACTGGATGATCGCTCACATTTCGTCACCACTTAGTGGCATTGCGCAAAAAATTGTCCTCGCGCGTCACACTGCTGAGGCGACTCGTGGGCTCGGGATGGGTGTTGGTGCTAAAACACTACGCATAGCCACCTTGTCTCTAGTCTATTCAACAGCTGAGTACTGTGCTCCAGTCTGGTGTCGCAGTGCTCACACTCGCCTCATCGACAGTGTTTTGAATGACGCCTTGCGCATAGTCACTGGATGCCTGCGTCCCACTCCAACGGACGACCTACGTATACTCTCAGGCATCCAGCCAACTAAGCTTAGCCAAATGGGAGCGACACTCTCCTTGGCTTACCGTGGATCTCTGGACCCCGATCATATCTTGTATGGTTTTTTAACTGGGTCCTCAGATACTCGCCAAGTGAGACTAAGATCCAGACGCCGTTTGCGCCAGGTGCACGGAATCTTTTGGACAACCTTGCTAGACTTGGCATCCGCGCCTCTGAATGGACAAATCACAAATGGAAAACGAAGTACAGCAAAAATGCTTCCAGGATCCTTGCTTTTGTGCCCGAGACTGGTCCCAGGCCTGTTGGGATGGGCTTATCCCGAGCAGCTTGGGTTAAGCTCAACCGCCTGTGAACCGATGTTGGGCGATTCCATTCGTCCATCCACAAATGGGGTCTCGCTCCTTCACCGAATTGCGAGTTTGGCACCTCTGAGCAAACAGCAAACCATGTTCTAACAACGTGCCCTATACATCGGGCACCACATGGAGCACGAGGTCTGATGGTATTGGATGACGAAACTCGATGCTGGCTTAATAACACCACTGCGAGCATCTGATTCAGGCAGTGCAGCAGCCTGGGGTAGTAAAAGGATAAACCCTCGGTTCCAGTCCTGTTTGTGTCTGAACTGGAGTGGATACCCTTCAAACGACGACGAGTTTCTGTTATTTCTGTTAAAAAATATTTTTGATCCAATTACGGGTAGTTAAACTACTATTGATGTGCAATTTTAACGCTTTTTTATACAAAGCACGTTTTCGCACAATCAATTGAATAATGTAACAATTATAAAAAATATAAAAAGTGTTGGATGCGTTTTGAAAAACTATTGCTATTTTTGCATAAATTTTAAGTTAGATTTTTCAAATATTTTTTTGACATTTAATTAATGATATGTTTTCGACAAGTATGATTGTGATTGTACAAATATAAAAAATGTTAAACATCAAACATGTTTACTTATGGTGTTCAAGTTTTCTTGAAACTATTTTTGAATGCACACAGTGTTTTGACTTATGCATAAAAAAGCAGTATTGAAATTGTTAAAATTATTCAAACAGGTAGATTTTAAAATATTATTTTTTTTGCGTGTGTGTGCA
Source organism: Diplosoma virens (assembly GCA_963680785.1). NCBI lineage: Eukaryota > Metazoa > Chordata > Ascidiacea > Aplousobranchia > Didemnidae > Diplosoma > Diplosoma virens. The sequence continues at coordinate 32,444,954 of OY796880.1, forward strand.
TATATGGACGCTTTTGCGTCTGAGATAAATAAATAAATAAATTATAAGAATTTTTTCGGCAAGTGTTTTTTTATTTTGACCGCTACTAACAATTCTATAAAAGCTTTATTATAAAAACAATAAAAAAAGTAACAAAAAAAACTACCCTGTCAACAAGATAAATTAATGATTGGTTAAAACAATGATACATAGCAAGTAAATACTTTAAAAAGAACACATAAAGCTAATACAATTAGTAAATTGTTAGAATTCAGATAGCTAGTTTTCTTAACAAATGTTTCAAAACGCATATCTATGCCCCACTGTTCCAGCGGCAGACGGACCCACCAGATTGTCCAGGCGCGGTCGCCTTATCAAACTGCCGCTTCGCTACCGCAACTGATTTCAAACAATTCGTTGTTAAACTCTCTCTTTCTTAACTTTCTTTTTTCGGCTTCATTTCATTCTCGCTTAAGCTACTCCCGTCGTTTCATTTGTTTTTCGTTAGCATTTGAAAACAGTTTAGTGACGTAATAATTGTGTTCTGACCACGGCGATCTTAACTTTAGGCCATGCCATCGCGCACGCTTCACTTTTTTGTGGGGACCTACTCTGCCTGATTTGTTTTACAGTTTACGCGGTCTTGTAGTTGAAAGGCAAGCGTGTTAGATGACAAAGACTTATATTTGTCCGTTTGCTAGTGTTTTAAATTTTCAAAATGAGAACAGTATTTAAAATTGAAAATAAATAATTGAATAGGAGTCAGTTTAGCTTACTTTAACATTTTAATAAACTCTTGTAAAAAATAATGTAAATTTTGTAAGTTAATTTTTTTATAAATTCTATTAATTTTTTTAAGTATTATTTTAGCAAATAGATTTAATAATTTTCATTTTTATGCTCAAAATTAAAGTATTTTTTAAAAAAATTTAAATAATAAAAAAAGTGTAGTGGTAAGTTCTGCTGATTATTGCCCACAATAACTTAAAATTGTATTAATGATAAAAATGATAAAATCTAGTGCAATATTAAAAGTAATTTAAATTATTTGCATTAAAATTTAATTAAGTTTCAATAACAAGTGCTAAGTGTTGTTTTAAAAGAATTAGTTTATTTTTTAAAAATTTTTAGGCTTATACCCAGGAAACATAGGGTTATTGGCCGGATACTGTTTCAGTATAGTACAGTATCGGTTGTATCGGTATCGGAAAAAGATAAGCAAACATTATTGGACCAATATAGTTTTAGAATCGTATTTTTGTATAAATTAGTATATGTAGTATGCACTATATTGGACCAATATAGTTTTAGAATCGTATTTTTTGTATAAATTAATATAGTATGTACTATATTGGTCCAATACAGTTTTTGTAAAGTATTTTTAATTTAAAGTTGGTTTAAAAATTTTGTTAAACATTGGTAAAACAATGTTGCTCCCCCGCAGTTAGAGTTTTGTAATGTGACATAAATTTGTACAGTTTTTACGGTACGTGACCCACATAGTTTGTGTATTGATTTTTGATAATAATTTTGATGTACTAATAAAACAGCATTAAATTGGAAAAATATTATCGATTTGATACAGTTTTGATGTCGGAACACAATACAAATGTTTACTGTTTCTGTGGTATTGGACTAATATAGTTTTAAAATCGTATTTTTTGTATAAATTAATATAGTATGTACTATACAGTTTTGGTCCAATACAGTTTTTGTAAAGTATTTTTAATTTAAAGTTGGTTTAAAAATTTTGTTAAACATTGGTAAAACAATGTTGCTCCAGCGCAGTTAGAGTTTTGTAACGTGACATAAAATCGTACAGTTTTTACGGTACGTGACCCACATAGTTTGTGTATTGATTTTTGATAATGATTTTTATGTACGTATTAATGAAACGGCATTAAATTGGAAAAATATTATCGATTTGATACAGTTTTGATGTCGCAACACAATACAAAGTTTACCGTTTCTGTGGTATTGGACCAATATAGTTTGTGTATTGCTTTTTGATAATGCTTCGATGTACTGATAAGACGACATTATTAAAATTTTAAAACATTATTAATTTAACAGAAGTTTGCTGTTTCAATTTATGCAATTATGCAATTTAATATTATTAATCTAATTAATACAATTATTGTTTTATTAAGATATTAGCGCAGGGTGACAAACCTTTTTTGTAAATGCCAAAATATATAAAACATTTTTTATCAACTTAGTACCGTGCCGAATTGAAGTGAAGATGTTTTTTTTAGACATTACCATGTAAAGTGGGACCTATTTTTCTCCCAAAGTCATGGTGATCTCTAAAAAAAAGATCTTCCCTGCAATTCGATTTCGCCTTTCTCATATTTAATAGGGAAATTGTACTAAATTGTCCGTGCCAAAAAAATTTAATTTTACCCAAAGAATTCCTTGTCTTTGTCCAAACAATTGATCGTGCCAGTAAAAAATCTGCGCGTGCCATAAATTTGCCCTCCTCTATTAATGTATGTTGTTTTTTTGGTATTGAACCAATTTAACTCATGTATTGATTTTCGGTAATTAAACGTTTACCGTATATCAGGGTGGTCGAACGTACGGTTCGCGGGCCGCATGTGGCCCGCGCACCTTTAAAATGCGGGCCGCAAAGTGTTGCAATTATTGTAACCACTCTTAATAACACAAGTAAATGTTGTTTTTATTTTAAATTTAACAAAAGTCTAACTTTTAATTATACTTTTTGGGAGATTGCGGCCAGCACTTTTATTAGGATGAAGAAAAGTGGCCCTCTACTTATTTGAGTTCGACCACCATGACGTATATTAATCAAAAAGGATTTCCAGTGGCAAAACATTGTTGGCATGAAACAATTCGGATCTTGTATCTTGCACAAGTATGTATTTCTTTTATGTTATGGGGAAATGCATTGTGTTTCGATTTTATTTAAGATCCTTTTTTTGAACTTATCAATCTCGGTTTATTTGCTTTATACCAGTGGTCGGCAACCACCGGGCCGCGGCCCAGTGCCGGTCCGTGAGGAGTTCGTTGCCGGGCCGCGTACTTTTCCAGATTAAATGCTTTGAAACATTTTTGTAACGTTAAAGTTTAATACCCAATTGCTTTCGGACGTTTTGTGAGATTTGACTGCTTGATTTTAACACTTTGGGTGCGCTGGGACGTAAATGGACGTAAAATAATACATTTATGCGTAAGTTTTGATTATTTCGGTGCTTAAAAGCGTTTTCTAATGTCAGCTTTGAATGGTGTTTATTCAAGCATTGTTGGATATGACGTAACAAGGCAAAAAGACAATAAAACTAACAAATACCTTTGTTATGTGTGATGCAACTAGCAGTTGTGGTTTTGTTGTGTTAGCAGTGTTAGGTTCATGAGGGAGTTAAGCAAGAAAATAACGTTAGAAATTAGGTCTAAGCAGTTAGAAATTATAGCAAACTGCAGTTACAGTTAAAATAAATTATTCCTACTAAAATTTGAAAGCTAAAATATTACAGTTTATAAGTTTTAACACTTATACTTTGAGTCTGAAAATAATGAGTGAAAAACAAACATCTTTGCTGAGATTTTTTGGAAAAAGGTCAGTACCATTTCAAGAGTCTGACGTCGAGGACGAAGGACCTACAACATCGAAAAAACGGTGATTTGATCTAATCTATTTTTTAATAACTAATAACTGGGTTACGTTGTCCAATTGACGAGAACGCTCAATCGAAGTTCGGTTTGGAGTATATTGAACACTATTTCGTAATTCTAAAACAAAGATACAAGAAGTAAAAAAACAACAATGATGATTTAAAATAGTTAACTTACGAAAATTGTTTCCAATGCACCCAAATTTTGATTAAAACAAATAAATAAATAATAACTACTAACGATTCTGAAACATCAAAAAAATAATAACTATAGATTCAACAACTATTATCTGACTTCAAATTGTACTTTTTATTTGCAGCGCGTATCTCAGCGGGTCTATAATACTAATCAATAAACAGTTTGTCTTCGGATTGTCGACGCAAGAAAATTACACGTTTTAAATTGAGCCCGTTGAGAAAAACAATCTGAGAGGACGCGATCTTAATAGAAACACGTAAATAAAGCGCGTGTTCGAATCTTTGCCAATTATTAAAAATTTGAACCAAATCAAACGGAAAGCCTCTTTCAATCGCCAATATAACGAGTCGTACTTACAGTACGGATTTATTTCAACTAGTGATTCCGCAGCACCTTGTCCGCTCTGCCTAATTTGCAACAGCAAATTATCAAACGAGGCAATGAAACCTTCAAAACTACTTCGGCACATGAAAACAAAGCACCCCAAATTAAAAGGTAAGCCTTTGGAGTTTTTTGAAAGAAGGAAGCATTATCGCGAAGGCGAAAAACGATCATTGAAGACTGCTTTGTCAACAAATTCCGATGTACTAAGAGCATCGTATTTGATGTCTTACCGCATTGCTAAGACTAAGAAACCATTTACTATTAGAGAAAAATTGATTCTACCTGCGTGTACTGATATTTGCCGTGAAGTTTTAGGAGAATCGGCATCTAAAAAGATAGCGCAGGTTCCTCTTTCAGCTCGCACTGTTGCAAGACGAATTGAGGATATGGCGGAAGACATTGAAACTCAATTGTTAGAGCAGATTGTAAAGTTACCGTGGTTTGCGATTCAATGTGATGAGTCTACAGATATTGAAAACAAAGCTGTGCTGCTAGTTTTTGTTCGATATCTCCATGAAGAGGATATTCATGAGGACATATTGTGTGCTTTGTTATTGCCAAAAAACACCACTGCCTCTGAACAATTCAAGTCTCTCAATGAATATTTCTCAGAAAAACTGAATTGGTCTTTTTGTATCGGTGTGTGCACGGATGGAGCTCCAGCCATGATTGGCCGTCTGTCTGGTTTGACTGTTCGCATTAAGGAGGTCGCACCAGAGTGCGAAGCCACTCATTGTGTCATTCACAGAAAAATGCAGGCGAGTCGAAAACTATCACCTGAGCTTCACAGTGTATTTGGTGATGTAGTTAAAATGATCAACCATATTAAAGCTTATGCACTTAACACCCGGCTGTTTGAGCAGGTATGCGAAGATATGGATGCAGAACACAAATGCCTTCTTTTGCACACAGAAGTAAGGTGGCTTTCCCGTGGAAAATCATTAAACAGAGTGTTTGAATTACGTGAACCACTGCAAAGGTTTCTACTGGAGAAAAACTCAGACCTTGCTAACAAATTTAGTGATGAAAAATGGGTTCTCAAACTTGCCTACTTATGTGACATTTTCAATCTGCTTAATAAACTTAATCTCTCACTGCAGGGCAAAATGACAACTGTATTTAAGTTGGCAGATAAAGTGGCTGCATTTAAAGACAAACTTAAATCATGGGAGCAGCGAGTAAACAAAAGAGTATTTGGCATGTTTCAAACATTAGCAGAGACTTTGAAAGGCAGCGAGCCTGAGCAAGAGTTCTTCGACCTTGTAACCAGTCACTTGCGTGTTCTTTTACAAGAGTTTAAGCGCTATTTTCCAAGCGCTAAAGACCCTCGAGCTGCACAGAAATGGATCCGTAATCCATTTATTTTCAAGCCAGGTGGATCAAACTTACCAGTATGACAAGAAGACCAGCTGCTGGACATTGGAAATGATGGTAGCCTGAAACGTCTTTTTGATACAATGATTCTGCCAATGTTTTGGATGAAGGTCTTACCAGAATACCCCGACCTTGCATTAAAAGCATTAAAAACATTGCTACCAGTTCCGACGTCCTACTTATGCGAGTCTGGATTTTTTGTGATGGCAGCAACAAAGACGAAACCGCGAAACAGACTGGACGTGAGGGACACATTGCGTGTGTCATTGAGTTTCATAATTCCAAGGTGGGAGCGTCTTGTTGCGGCAAAACAAGCTCAAAGTTCTCATTGAATCACTGTTGTAATATCTTTTGAGCTGAAATAAAATTTAATTGCTGAATATTTATGTTTATTTTTAAGGCCGGTCCGCGAAAAGTTTTCCGACTTAAACCGGTCCGCTGTGCGAAAAAGGTTGCCGACCCCTGATTTAAGCTATACGTTAAAATTATATTTCATCACTAAAATTTTTCTAACAATTTGTCTAATACAATGAAAACAATGTTCCACCAGCGCAACTGCAAAAGACACCGCTAAACCGCAAGGGTATACTGGCGGCGGTTCCTAATAAGGACGAAACAGGTCTGTCGGCACTTGCTTGTTGATTGACTTGACCATTCTTACTATAAATTTGTCTAATATTATAAAAAACGGTCACAATTCCAAATTATCGGTTTCTTTTATTTTTAAGTAAATTACATGAATCATAATTTTATTGAGCTAATGTTTTCTTCCACCACTCCGGTCTCGCCAGTTGTGCATCCACTTGCTGCACTCTTTTTCAATTTCAGCTTCAGTGGCATTTGGATTGCTGCCCAAAATTGCATCTGAAATAATTGTAGAGATATAAAAAAAAGCAAGTTTATACATTTCATATTTACACGCAAATTTTACAAATTACCTGCAGACTACAAAGCAATGAACATTAGCATAAAAAATTTATAGCTTTTTTGTGAATTTTAAATTAATCGGCTCGTTTTTATGACAAGTTGTAAACACATTGCAATGTGACCTGGTGAAAAAAATTGTAGACAAAGTCAGATTACAGACATTGAAAACAAGTTGTACATCTTTTTATTTTAGGGCAGGGTTTCACGCCTGCGGCACATTTTGGAGCCTTTACAAAATTCTTTCTTGAGACCTTTCATGGCACACTTAGACAAGAGTACAAATCTTGATTTTCGTCCCTAAAAAGTAATGTTGCTAAAAAGGTTTTCACTTTAAATCTGTCTCGGAGTTCTTACTTTTGTTTCTAAAAAGTAGTGTCTACAAAAAAAGGATAGCGGAGCAATGGTTCAATGTTTTTTAAAAAATTTTGCGGACACAGGTTGAGAACCACTGCTTTAGGGGACTGGCCGGGACATTGAGTGATATGTTTTGTATATAAGTCCAGCAACACAACTAAACTAATAAATACAGTTAATTTTTGAATGTTTTCAGCTTTTTAAGCTCTTTTTAAAAAAACTGGAACTTAAAATGAATTTTAACAATATTGCGTTAAAACTAAATAATTGCTTTTCTTTGTTTTCACGCGTTATTTTTAAAATATATTTTAAGTTTAAGATTTTTTTTAAGGACATAGAAAGCCAAAAAATTTTGAAGATGACATTAGTTTTTTTTTTAATTCATTTAAGTACATTGCAGTAGCGGTTTTAGTATAGCGCAAAACAAGTGGCCGCACCAAACCTCTCGTAAAAAACGTCATTAATTTTTTCCTTTCCTAAACAAAAATTGGTCCCCCTTTTACCGTAGCACCATCACAGCTTTACAAAGCTGTTCAATTAAAATTAAAACCTTTTTTTGGTCTTCAATTTTATGAAGCTTTAAAAATTTTTAAATTCATGTCCTTAATTAAAAGTCTGCGCTCTAATTTAAAGAAAAGATATTAAAAATAGCGTAAAGTTTTCATTTTAAAAATGTAATTATTTTGTTTCAGTGAGTTCCTATAAAAGGGCCTTCTTTTTTCTTTCAAGCACCAGCCCCCTTCTTTTTGTAAAGCCATTATTGTATATGTACCATTACTAATATAACAACACTATGATCAAATAAATTTTCTCTTTATTAAAATTGTAAATTAAAATTTGGTTTGACAAAAACAAAATACATATATATGAAGATCAAACTTACGTTTAACAGCTTGTGAAAGCTTTAAAGATGAAAAGCTTTTTTTTTTTTCTAGATTCATTCTCCCTTTCCAACCACTTTCACCCGACCAGTTGTAGAATTGGCACAATTCATTACTTATGTTGTTTTGCATCACTCTCCAACAATTATCTTTGAGGTTATTTCCTACGATAATTTTCAAGCGAGAAATCTACAAAAATTAAAATATTAAAAAAAAAGATTTAAAATACGGTTATGTAAAAAACCTCGGGTAACCCAAATTCGATTTGCAGACAAAATCATCCGATTTAGGCAAAACTCCGGATAATCCCAAGCTTTTTATTTAAAAATTATAATTGTACTGTTTTATCCGAGTAGAGCAAAATTCTGCATTAACCGAATCCGGATTAACAGAAGTCTACTGTATATTTTTTCCAGGTAACAATTCGCATTTAAGACTTTTTTTCAACGCAAACTTATAAGTAATTTTGAGTGGTAGTTAAAAATGTTTTAATCAACACCCTATGAATTTTGAATATATTTAAGTTCTATAATTGCAAAATTAGTAATTTAGTTATTATAAAAAAATAATTGATGGTTTAAATTACTCCAAAAATATTCTACAATCATTTGATTGCTATTTAGAAAAGGTAAAAGGAATTTTATTTTTTAAAACAATTGCAATGCGGTTAAATCAGAATAAAATGTCTTACCAAAACGTCCATTACACGTTCATCCTCCAAACTTTTTTCCATTGAATCAATTTCTTCTATACTTTTTAGTGGCAGATGTATGCCCTCGGGGAGCTCGAAGAAAGTATTTTGAGGTTGTTTACTTTGAGCAATTTCTTTGCGCAACGATTTTAGCTCCTCCATTATTAATTCCATGTTAACTTTAATATTTGATAATTCGCGGAGTACAATTTTGTCTCTTGCATCTGAAAAAATTTGTTATATCTACATTTTTGTGTAAGGCATAAAAAATTTTATTGTTATTGTTGTAGTTAATTTACCAGCACATACCAACCTCTCTAAAAACCTACCTTCTTTATCACGAATCAAATTTTTCGGTGTCACTGGAGTTGAATTAACGAATTCTGCTGAAACACAAAAAGGTTAAATTTTCAATCAACTAATTTTTTCACTTTCTTGTACAAATACAATATCAAATGAAAAAAATATAATAAAATAAAACTTTACTAAAATTTATGAAAGAATAAAGGGCCGAAGCTTTTAGTACGCTCTGGTCAATATTCATCAGAAGAAATCGTTGCAATCAGCAAAACCCAAAATCGATTTTTATTTATAGCAATTAAGAGCATTGAAATCAACTTACGAACTTTATTGGACAGTATTAAGAATTAACTTCAAAATTTTTGTTTTGAGATTACACTTTGTTATAAAAAGTTATGAATCGCCTCAGTTAAGCCTTTTTTACAACAAATTTTATACCATCTAAACTAAAATACAATAGAGAACAATATTTTGTACATGTTTTTGATAAACTGTGAAAGCTAAATCAAGGTTTTAAATTAAAACAATTTTACTGGCTATTTTTTTATAAAATCTCTTGACTTGATTCGAAGAATAAAGGCCCGTTTCCACTACGAGCGTGGAAAAGAGCATTCTTTGTCTCTTTTATTGATCTTCGATTGAAGCGAGCGGTTAAAATTGAAGCGAGCGCAAAAAAAAGCAATAAAACAAACAAAGAATGCTTTTTTCCACGCTTGTAGTGGAAACGGGCCTTAATAAATCGGTTCCACTGTTAAGCTGACTGATTGTGACAACAAAAAATAATAGTTTTACCCTAAAATATTTACTTCAACGCCAAAGTTAGTTTTCTATGAAAAGTCGCACTAAACCATAAAGTAATCAAAAATAATAATACTCACTATGCTGAATGACACGATTTGACGAAGTCGAGTTTTCGCGCTGGAAAAAAATGTTACTTTCGCACATTGAGTCAGTAATATCAGGTGGAGAAGGTAATTTCGTGCGCATCCGTTTACAGCGAACTGCTTTCATAAAAAAAATTATTAGATTATTGTCAAACTTTTAACGATAAAAGCAAAAAAAAAAATAGAGTTAGTTAATCTTATTGCAGTTAAAACAACGTTTCTTAATCGAGTCAATGGATATTTTGTATATACTGTACAGTATGAACCAATAGAAAGAAGTAAATAAGGGGTAAGTCAGCAAAGGATAGAAAACTCTCAAAAAGAAGCAGGTAATTAGACAGAACTATATTTTAATTACCAAATAGTACAATGCCAACAAAATGCGCAGTGTGATGCCTCGGAGAGTTGATAAAAGCATTAATGGAGTTAAAAAATTTTCTTTCAAAACACACCTTTAATATGCTTTATATTGGGTTAACTTGCACGAATCTCAAAGTGCAAAAAAGTTGCTTTTAGAAGCTTTGTAGCGCGAACGTTCAGGATCATTCTAGTAACTAATTACAACTTTTTCAACTAAATATAATTTAGTTCAATTTTCTTCTATTTCTGCTCTGCCACATGTAAAAGTAAACAAATATAATTATTTAATAACAAACATGATTAAGGCTGTGGATTAGAAAAGAAGAAGCACAAAACAAGTGTAACTTGTAGCTTGCGAAGATAGTAATGAAATTTATTTATAGAATTTGTATTACAAGAAGCAGGCCAGCACTACCTCAATATGAATGTTTTTCACACAAAGAAAAACAAAAAAGCAGAAAAAAACATTGATTCATTTGATAAATATAAAACTCTGCCATTAAAGCGTGCATTAATGGAATCATAGCAGAGTTTGGTTCATAGAATATGATCCAGCCTCAAGTTTAGTGGACGTTTGAACACACTCTATCTAACAGATATTTGCATTCTAAATAGATATGGTGCTATGTGTAGTTGTGATAGATAAGCTTGAATTCGACGCTCAGGATTAGATTCGTAGAGGAATCGGCGTTTGGACGTATGATTTTTACTCAGTTGATAAAAAAAATTTTTTCCTTGCAAGTTTTCAAGATTGACTGATAACTGAACGATAGCATGAGTTACGCTTCTGTTTTGATTACATTTTATTTTGTATTTGAACAAAAAAAGGTCAACAATCCAATTGGTGTAGATTCAAAAGGTTAAAAAACTCAGCTGTCAAAATTTACCAAATTTAAACAACTTTTTTACAGCTACTCTATGCAATTTTTTTACTCAATAAAAATAGTCAAAATTAGAAAAAAATGATAAAGGTTACGCTTCAGAAAAACACGAACCGGCCAAGTAGGCTACTTAGCTTATATAGTCCAAAAACAGGATAAACAAAAGTAATGTAGGCCAGAAAGGCCTGAAAAATACTCTATGCCAATAATGTAATAAGTTTGTGATTATGGGAAATGCTGCAAAAAACTTCGAATAATGAAATTATCTATCTACTTTTAAAATTTGTTTTATTATACAGGGTGTCCGTAAAGTTACTATACAGTGAAACTGTATAGTAACTTGTAAGACTGTATAGTAACTTTACGGACACCCTGTATAATTAGTTCATCAGCTTCTCGATATTTTTCACTATTTGTGAATAATGACGTTCACATATAGCGATAGCAAAAATAACAAATAGCAAAAAAACATCTCGCTCGTTCGACGCACGTGATCAGCGCCAAGGACCTCAGTTAAATAAATCTTGTAAATACAATGCAAAAAATCAATATGTTCTTGTTATATGATACTTGGGCTGATATAATAATTTTTTTGGTGAATAAAATTCAAAACTCAATAATTGGGGTGAACAATATCAAATACGTTTAAGAAGCACTGAGTTAAAACTTTCCTTTTTAATTCGGGGGAAAGAATCGCGATAAAGTTTAAAAGCACGTATTACTATAAACGTAAAAAAATATCTAAAAAATAGCATAGCTCAAACGGATTGAAACAAAAAATATAAAGAGCTAAATAGAAAATACACTAAGAAGAAAAAATTTTGGGTAGAAGTTTACATAGCCTACTTTTGAAGCGTGAATTGTTGTTTTTGCTTTTTAAAAATAAAACTTTTATCATTAAAAAGCAAAAACACTCTTATCTGAAGTTAGCTTGTCTTTGATCAACACATCAAAACAACTTTTTTGAAAGAGTACGATTTGTCATTGGAAAAAAGTAGAATAACCAAGTCTGTGTCTTTGTATTATGCAACAGTTGAAACACGACACAACCATTGTTGGCAGCGTGGTCGAGCCAGAGTGCCGTGTGTATGATCAACATTGTCTCGGTTCAAAACCTACTCGCGCCATTCTGTTGTGTCCTTGAGAAAAACACTTTACGGCACTTTCCCTGCTAGGTGGTCTTGGCAACCAGTTCTAAAATTTAAACATATCTTCATTAAATTACAAGCGGACAGCAATATCTTGGCATTTCCGAAAGCAGGTTGAGGTAATTGCTTACCCTGTTTATTAGCGCCTCAGTCGCTTTCCTACAAGTCAGGAGGATAAATATAGAGATAAATAAAATAAAAAGTAATAAACTTTTACCCAGCTGAAATAAAACAGTATCTTTATCCCCTAGAGCAGTGTTTTTAACCTTTTTTCGTTTGTGGCACACTTTTGAAACTCATGAAAAATTGCGGCATTTTAAACCATTTTTACTAATTTTTGTTCCCAAAATTAGGTAATCTCTAAAAAAAAAGGTCTTCATCCAGAATTGGGCTCAAATTTCTGGTTTTCTGGCATCCAGAATGGAGTTTTCTTCCCTGAATTCAGTTGTTTTTTAACTATGCGGGTGCTCTAGACGCGATATATAATTAGTATCTTCTGACGTTAGCGGCGCACTTGAGCTAAGATTCTTGATTTTCGTCCCCAAAATTATGTGATCTCATAAAAAAAAAGTCTTCACCTATGTTAAAGTGCCGATTTCCTGCTTTTGATCTCAAAATAAAGAAAAAACGCTTTCGCCACAATTTTCCGCTTTGATTTCCTCATTTTGGCCGCAACAATAAGCTGTTCTTTAATAAAAAGTCTTCACCTGAATTCACGCTCTTTCTTGTCAATTTCCTTCCCAAAACCAGTTCTTTCTAAATTAAAACGGGTCTTCGCTCCGAATCTCAGTCATTTCACGTGCAAAAACCAAAAAATTCGACTTTCCTAGATAATTTGTTTCCGAAATCTTTTGCGACACACCTGGAAACTTCTCACGGCACACCAATTGAGAAACACTGCCCTAGAGTATTTCTACAACCATTTTTTTGCAAAATTTTCCTTAAGTAATACCTGCATTAAACCAAAAATTATTTCAGCTATGTTTTAGTCGATCAAATATATTATTAACGTTTATCATCACACCCGTCCTTTTTTCTTTCCAATTGTCAGAGCAATCTAGCTCGACCCACTGTTTAAAAAAGGAAGGTACTGTACAACTATATTGTTGAATGGTTTTCAGTTTTGTAAAAGTGATGTAATTATAATAAAAAACTTCTTGTTAAGGCTACCCAAGTCATGCAAAATGTTTTTTTCAAGTGCACAATGGTATGACTGGGGCAGTAGTTAAAAACAATCTTGGGTGTCCAGCTTTTTGTGTATTGAAGACACAAAGTTAAGAAAGTATTTATAAGCACTCAAGATGCTTTTGCTTCAAATCAAAACGAAAAAGCATTAATTTATCAATGTCAAGTGAAAGCTAAAAAAGATTTTAGTTTTAAACAAAAGTCAAAATTCATCGCGTTGATTTTTAAGTTAAGATAAAGGCTCGAAAACCAATTTTGACCACAAAAGTTGGCGCTATTGTGGTGGTGAGCTGGGGATTAAACGTTTGATTAACATTTCCGCCAGCCTACAAAAAACAAAAATACAGTGAATTTTTTTTGGTCCAAAGTTGATTCTTTCAAAAAATTTGGGCGTATTTGCAAAATCAAGCCAAATTATGGTTTGGACAATGCTTGCGTAATTTTTGACAAAACAGTTCTTTTCCTGAGTATTTTGGTCTGCAGTATCCATGGCTATAGCCAGAAATACGTTATACAATAGAACTTGTTAAGGCCCGTTTCCACTACGAGCGTTAAAAAGAGCATTCTTTGTTTGTTTTATTGCTTTTTTTTTGCGCTCGTTTCAATCGAAGATCAATAAAAGAAACAAAAAATGCTCTTTTCCACGCTCGTAGTGGAAACGGGCCTTTAAGCGTATATTTGTCAAGGCTTGCATCAAAATTGCCGATGGAGAGAACACTACTATTATACTGCAGCAACAATTAAGATTGTTTTTACCGCAATGCAGTATTTGGAGAGTAACTATAAACAAGTTGGCTTACAATTGACACTTTTACATTAGCATTGTTTCTCAACTTATAATAATATTTTGATAGTTGAACCATCCGCCAAGATTAGTACAAAAAGCAAATTTATACCTTTACTTGGTAGGTCTACTTGTGTGTAATTTATCAATTTACAACTTAAAAATCTTTGATCTTACTTTTGAGTAATCGTTCTGTCGTTTTCTGATGCAAGGTCTGATTCCTCCTGGGCTAATTTTGCCTTTTTATTTGCTTCTTTGAAAGTATCTAAGATAATTTTTAATTTGTGATTAAAAAGGTTATTGTTTGACTAATTATTTTTCACTTACAACAATTGCTGTTTGGTAAACACCGTATTGCATACGATTTCCAAGTCATTGGATCACGACTTGCCTTTGTCCTTATGGCATGTGCAATGTCACAATTACCCGAATTCGGCCAGTAAGCTTCAGAATCGGAAATACTTGGAACAATTACTTGGAATACACTCAACTTCATTTGTCCTGGTGAAAATTACAACAACATACATTTTTTAAAGAGTTGCTATCTGCACAATGCATAATAAACTTTTTATTCATAATATAAATAACTGAATCTCTTCTGGTTTACAACATATTTAATCAATCAAAAAAATTCCTTCTATTCAGAGGTTAATTTAAGCTATTCGATCGGTAGTTCAATTTTAAGGAAATCAATTATTTATTAAGTGTTGAAAAAGTAAATCTGAATTCACTTCAAATAATATCATAAGCATAAACTTTTCAAATCAAGTAAAAATTAACGTTACAATTGTGTTATTTTCAAAGAAACAGCGTATTTTAAACCCCAAAAAGGAACACATTATTTACGTCATAAGAAATCATGGCTACCATAGTATAGGAATAAAATTTGCTTTACTCAAAAAAAGTACATAAATTGATTTTAACTATTTAATTAAATAAATTTTAACTATTTAAAACTTAACAACTTTTCTAGCTTATTTTTTTTATCTCTGATTTTGAAGCGAGATTGAGAAAATAATCGCAATCAGAATCCAATATTTTATCATTTAGTTTGCAAAATTTATTTAAAAATAAAGAAACTGAACATTTTTCACTTTTAGTTGAATGGGGGCAAAGTAATATCGAAAATTATGTTGGCCTCAATGCCAATGTATGTTAACTTTGACCTACTTAGTCAAGATTACGAGTATTAATAACCTGACGTCAATAATGATACTAGTTTTTTAAAGATCCTTCCCTACTTCAGAAAGTCGTCTTCTGGTTGGTAAATGTCTTCAGGAGAGTTCGTTGGATGAATGTCTCCAATCCTACCTCTTCCCTATAACTTACTAATTTTCCGACTAGAAGTAGACACAACCTTTATTTAAGCAAAATTAGTATAAGTATACAGGGTGTCAAGAAAGTTCCCGATCCTAAACAAAATTATATAGGGCTAATGACAGAAGGTTAAATCAACAAAAGGTTTATTGTGGTGATAGAACAAAGCTCCATGAACATAAAAAAATCTGGTTTAATCAAAATAACCCCCATCTGTATCAATAACACGTTGGAGCCTCTGTCGGAAATTCTGACAAGCAGCACGAAGGGCATCTTGAGGAATTTTCTCCCATGCTCGTTTCAGGGAAGCTCGAAGATCCTCCAGATTGTTATGGGGTGAAGAACAGGCTTTTTCCAGAATACCCCACACATAGAAATCCATAGGATTGAGATCGGGCGAAGATGGTGGCCACAAATCTTTGGTCCAGAATGAAGGAAAGTGCTCTTCGCACCACTTCTGCGTCTTCTTTGATGTGTGAGAAGGCGCGCCGTCTTGTTGGAAGGTGAAGGACTTATTTTTGAACTTTTCCTTCATCGATGCGAGGCCAGGGGTTAAAATATCATTGACATACGAATCTGTATTCACTTTGACCCCCTCTTTAACAAAAATAAGGGGAGATTTCCAAAATTTGGAGATCGCATCCCATACCATCACAGACGAGGGTTTCTGTCGGCGTGAAACGAATCGAAGATGATCAGGGAGGTCCTTGGGCGACTTTCCGAGAATTCTGTCATTCTGGGTGTTGAACTTCGCCTCCACCGAGAAGAGTTTTTCGTCTGAAAAAACGATTTCGCCTTTCTCCGTGCCTCCCTTCAGACGGTTCAGCAGAATTTTGGCCCTCTCCTTTCTTTTTCGCTTCTGGAGGTCAGTTAGGAGTTGTCTTGTCCTGATTTTGTACGGGGACATTTTGAGATCCTGTTCAACAATTGTTCTGACAGACTCATGACTGATATTCATGTCTTTAGCCGTTTTCCTCAAGGATCGTTTGGGGTTCCTCCGAATCCTCCGAATTCTCTCCCTGAGGGTCTTGATCTTCGCTGGAGTGCGAGCGGATCGAGGTCGTCCACTCCTATCCCGATCCTCCATGGTTCCAAGTTCTTGGAAGCGCAAGATTGTATCGCGAACAGTCGATTTTGGTGCTTTTAGCAACTTCATAATTTTAGAATTTGAATGTCCCGCACGATGAAGTTGAATGATTGCAGCTCTTTTACTCATTTTATTATTATTTTAGCCAAAAAAATTTGAAAAGTGTATCTGAAACATTGAAAAGGAGGATTAAGTGGAAAAATGACGTACAGAACTTATCATAATTCATTGAAGTTTTTGAATTACATTAAATTTAAAAATCGATCGGGAACTTTCTTGACACCCTGTAGATCCACAGAACGTAGAATTTTCGATATAAATTTTTCACGATTTATCAACTACGAAATTCAAAATACCGATAGCAAACAAAAATGTCTAAAGGCCCGTTTCCACTACGAGCGTGGAAAAGAGCATTCTTTCTCTCTTTTATTCATCTTCGATTGAAGCGAGCGCAAAAAAAAAGCAATAAAACAAACAAAGAATGCTTTTTTCCACGCTCGTAGTGGAAACGGGCCTTAATGCGAAAAAACCTCTTAATGAACGTATACGTCTCTTCATCAATTTAGAGATAAACGGTGGACGTCACCTGACGAACAGCAATGAAGCATTTCTGACAAAGCACGTGGTTCAAGCGATTAAGAATGGCGGAAAGAACAATAAAATCACACGTCCCTGCATTTAGCAATCTTAAATACAATGCCGATTAATTTATTGCCAAGAATACAAAAATAACGTAAATCAAATACAATAAGACTACGATAAAGATTAGGAAGGTTCTTAATTAATTTCAATGCTATGAAGCCAGAGAATGCTAACGAAATTTTCAGAAACAATAAATAATTGAAACGCTTTTTGTTGGTACAATACTTTAATAGAGTTCTTAAAAGTAAATGTTTCATTTAAAACTCTTTTGTTAATTGAGTAAACTTAAAAAAGACTGTTTGAAAAACTTGATTAGCTCCGTTCAAGAGATTTCGCTAGAATGAATTAAAGAACTAAATGTAGTATTTCAAAAGTTTTTAATACTGATTCTGATTGGCTAAAAATTAAGGTTAGTAACATAATAACTGAAAATATTTCATAAAGTAAAACTACGTTTCGTCAGCGTAAAAAGTTTTTGGCTAAAAAAAGAAAGAAATTATACAAGTTTGTGTTGAAATTTGGAACTAAAAAGAAAGATATTTTACATTTATACTAACAATTTAGGTTTATTACAATATACTAACACATATTACATTTATATTATAATCAATTCATTCTAGCGACCTCCTGAAGAGAGCTAGACGAAATCGTGAGTTTTCCAAACAGCCTTTTTTAAGCCTACTCAATCAGCAAAAGAGTTTCAAATGAAACATTTGTTTTAATAGCTATGATAGGTAATTGCTAAATTCAATTTTTCACAATATGGGCCGATTGCGAAACAATCAACTTTCATCAGTCCTTATCAAAGCTTCTAAAAATTATCTCTCTTCTTAAAATAAATTGAGAAAAGCGGCGAGAAAAACCACTTTTTATGCGTCTTTAATCGAAAGCAATAAAACGAGTTTGACCATAAAATAAAACAGCTTTGATCTATTGTATTGGCAAGGCGAAAAGCGGCGGAAAAAAACTTTTAATCTTTTTAATTCCCGGTAGTAGTTTCCAGCGAATGCGTTTAGAAACCCTTCCGTGGATACGCTTGTGATTGTTGATGCATGAAATTCTTTTTCTAAATGAATTAAAGTTTTTCTAAGAATTATAATTGTTACGAGAAAACTTCTTTATTAATATTCTTTATCGTGAAAACTGAAGTTTTTTATTTCACTGTCGACCAAAAATACAATTTCTTTTTTTGAAACCGATTAGCGTCTTGGTAACTACAAAACGAAATTTGTCCACAAAAGCTTTTATAACACGCCAATATGGTTAGACCAAAAAGTCAAAATTTACTCAAAATATAGAAAAAAATTATTAGGTTGAAAGACATAAAAAAATTTGTATAATAATGTAATCACGGATAATGTTATCAATCGGTTAATATTATCGGAATTCCTGATCCCCGCCCAAACGTACAATATGCATTACAAATATGCCGCTTACTGTAATCAGTACATCGGTTATTGTTATCAATTTTTTCCCAAACGTAGAGACTAAAGGCCCGTTTCTACTACGAGCGTGAAAAAAGCATTCTTTGTTTGTTTTATTGCTTTTTTTTTGCGCTCGCTTCAATTTTAACCGCTCCCTTCAATCGAAGATCAATAAAAGAGACAAAGAATGCTCTTTTCCACGCTCGTAGTGGAAACGGGCCTTAATTTTGTTCCAGCGTAAAGGCCTGTTTCCAGCGTAAAGGCCTGTTTCCACTACGAGCGTGGAAAAAAGCATTCTTTGTTTGTTTTATTGCTTTTTTTTTGCGCTCGCTTCAATTTTAACCGCTCGCTTCAATCGAAGATCAATAAAAGAGACAAAAAATGCTCTTTTTCACGCTCGTAGTGGAAACGGGCCTTAAATGCCCAGCTCTGATGATTAGCGGCCTGATAAAGCTATAAATATAAAAACAGGAACTGTCGGAACGATGAAAGAGCAAATGAACTGGGTCATAATTTCGCGGCAAGCTTTGATCTAGTGAGTTAGTTTTAATCACTTTAATCGGGGCAAGCTTTTATCTAGCAAGCTTTAATCTAGTGCTTTGAAAACTAAAAACTAATCTGCTCGAGGCCTTGCATTTATTAGCCTTGTTGTGGAAGCATGTTTCGGAAGAAACAATTCAAAACTGTTTCAAGAAAGCTGGTTTCTCGTGTACCACTACAACCACAACAATAGAGGACATTGTAGCTAAAAAACCAAGTGACATGACGCAAACCGATTTCGAGGAGTGGATGGCAGTGGACAATAGCCTCCAGGTGGCTGCAAAGTTAACGGAGGCCGACGTCTGCTAGTGTCAATCTCTACTCTACAATAAGCACTGCACTAGCGCACATACTCGCTATAGACAATGTCATGATCGACAAGATTGTGTTCATTGTTCCTATCCCGGGCACCTCTCGAACGAACCATTTCTTTCAGGAAACCAGCCCGATGAGCTTAGCCGACTAAACGAATTTGGATAACAACGCTTAATGTCACATGATGATAATTTAAAACTAAATAAAGATTAAATTTAAGAAATTTCTAATACCAAGCAAGTGTAAAATTAAATACGGATTTTTGTTAATGGCATATTAGTACTCCAAGAAATAAGTTGAAATAAAGACAAATAATACAACAAAAAACTTTTTTTGCAAATTTGTAATTTGTTCTCAAGGTTTTAGGCACGATTGCATTACTATAGTTGTTTTCAAACAAATACAAATAAATTTGTTAAAAATTGTTTCAGCCGTAATTGCTTAGGATGGCGTTCAGCGTTCCAAATCGTGCACTTAAATATGTCAACTTGAGTTAGGGTTGCCAACTGTGACAAGTTTCAATAAAGGACATATGGAAAATAGATATAAACATAATTTTCAATACCATCTATATCACTATATATGCATCAGTGGCGTGCCGTAACCTCTGAGTCTGGCCATGCAATTTGCATGCCAAAATCTGATCATGAAAATAGGTATGTTATGGGTGTGAGATTGTAACTTTTAGTCGTAATGTCATGGTGATCAAGAACAATTTTCGCCCTAGATTTTTGATGATCTCTCTAAAAAAAGGTCATCACTTGAAATTGTTGCCTGGTAATGCACTTTTTCTTCTAAAAATGCAGTGATCTCCAAAAAAAAAAGTCATCACTTCAAACCAGTCTCCGATTTCTTACTTTTCGTTCTAAATTCGCGGTATTGTCTAAAATAACGCAAAAAAACGGGTCTTCGTCTCAGATCTGCCTCAGATTTTATCCCGAACAAGTAATATTTCTCATCGAATTGAACGATATCTACCTCATCGCGCAAAAGTTCGTCATGCAATTTCTAAAAATTTGGTCTTGCAACGCATGACTTGCATGCCCTGACCGCACGCTTCTGATATGCATCATAAAAAAATAAAAATGAAAAATAGTGTAAATCTTTTTATTTTTTAAAATTGTGTTTGGTTTGACTTTTTGCTGCTTTTAACAATTGAAGGTCGTCTTTTGTTTTTTCAGCAAATTCTAAACAGCTGTCTTTGAAGTTAAAGTACAGGAATATGAAAAGCTCATTTTTTATTATTTCTGCAGAGCATCTGTTTCTTTCATTTCGCCATTTTGAAGAGATAACACTAAAAATCCTTTTACAGTATGCTGATAAACCATTTCTTCTAATGATTTAGGGAGGAGGGGCAAACAATTTTTTTTGAAAATAACTTGGAAAGTTGCTGGAGAACGTTTAGAAATATAAAAATGTTGATTCAGTGTTTGCAAAAATTAAATCAACTTTAAAATACACGTTCTAATTGCAAAATTAGCAGTAAGTAAAATGATATTTAAAATAAAGGACATTTCTGTACTTCATAAAGGACAAGGACGGAAAGGGTTAAATAAAGGACTGTCCTTTCCAATAAAGGACGGTTGGCAACCCTAGCTTGAGTCCACATTTGCTCTTCTATTTTATTCATCACAATTCTTTTTTTTTTATTGACGTTCTTCTCACAATTCAACATAGTAACGTCGTATATGAATACGTGTGCCACTGTGACAGTCGGTACGTGGGTCGAACGTCTCAACGCTTGCGAGACAGAATTCGCCAGCATGTTCCGAGGTCTATTTGGAACAGAATCGGTCAAGAATGTAAACAACCAGAACGCCTAGGAAAACCAACTAATTCAACACCGCATTGTGACTCAGCGATTGTAAACCATTTATTACATAAACCAAAATGTGCATCTCAATGTAATAACAATCAATTTTTTATTCTTTCTAAAGCACGATCCAATTTTCATTTATCGGTTTTAGAATCAATTTTTATAACTCTTCAAAAATCTAATTTGTGCAGACAGAAAGAGTTTATTTACAAACGTAAATTGTTATAAGTGTAAAAGAAAGGAAAAAAAATCTTTTCAAATACTACATCAGTTCTTGAATTCATTTCAGCGAGACCTCCTGAAGAGAGCTAGACAAAAACGTTCAATTTTTTCAAAACAGCTTTTTTTAAGGCTACTCAATAAGCAAAAGAGTTTTAAATGAAACATTTGCTTTTAAAAGCAAATTCTTTTTTTTTTAGTTTTTATTTCATCAATCAAGCAGCATGGCAAATACAGTAATTTATCCTCACTTTAAAGTCAATGAAAAGATTAATTCAATATAATTCATTCTTTGTAAATAATTTTTAATTTAATTTATTTATAATAGGTCTGGTGATTTGGCAATGAATGTTAAAACAGAAATGGTAATTATAACAAATGTACGATATAATAAGTTACAACAGTAAAGTTAAAATCAAGTTTGTGTTATGCAACACATAGCAGCCTATACCTTCAATAGCTTTTAATAAATTTATAAGTAATTTATTTTATATTTGCAAAATTAAACTAGTCTAAAAAATGTTTTATAAAATGTTTTAATTTAAGATACTTTAATTTAAAGCTTTTACTTTAGCGCTACCTAACGGAACTAGTAAATAACGACACAAATCGTATAAAGCAGGGGTCGGCAACCTTTTTCGCACAGCGGACCGGTTTAAGTCGGAAAACTTTTCGCGGACCGGCCTTAAAAATAAACATAAATATTCAGCAATTAAATTTTATTTCAGCTCAAAAGATATTACAACAGTGATTCAATGAGAACTTTGAGCTTGTTTTGCCGCAACAAGACGCTCCCACCTTGGAATTATGAAACTCAATGACACACGCAATGTGTCCCTCACGTCCAGTCTGTTTCGCGGTTTCGTCTTTGTTGCTGCCATCACAAAAAATCCAGACTCGCATAAGTAGGACGTCGGAACTGGTAGCAATGTTTTTAATGCTTTTAATGCAAGGTCGGGGTATTCTGGTAAGACCTTCATCCAAAACATTGGCAGAATCATTGTATCAAAAAGACGTTTCAGGCTACCATCATTTCCAATGTCCAGCAGCTGGTCTTCTTGTCATACTGGTAAGTTTGATCCACCTGGCTTGAAAATAAATGGATTACGGATCCATTTCTGTGCAGCTCGAGGGTCTTTAGCGCTTGGAAAATAGCGCTTAAACTCTTGTAAAAGAACACGCAAGTGACTGGTTACAAGGTCGAAGAACTCTTGCTCAGGCTCGCTGCCTTTCAAAGTCTCTGCTAATGTTTGAAACATGCCAAATACTCTTTTGTTTACTCGCTGCTCCCATGATTTAAGTTTGTCTTTAAATGCAGCCACTTTATCTGCCAACTTAAATACAGTTGTCATTTTGCCCTGCAGTGAGAGATTAAGTTTATTAAGCAGATTGAAAATGTCACATAAGTAGGCAAGTTTGAGAACCCATTTTTCATCACTAAATTTGTTAGCAAGGTCTGAGTTTTTCTCCAGTAGAAACCTTTGCAGTGGTTCACGTAATTCAAACACTCTGTTTAATGATTTTCCACGGGAAAGCCACCTTACTTCTGTGTGCAAAAGAAGGCATTTGTGTTCTGCATCCATATCTTCGCATACCTGCTCAAACAGCCGGGTGTTAAGTGCATAAGCTTTAATATGGTTGATCATTTTAACTACATCACCAAATACACTGTGAAGCTCAGGTGATAGTTTTCGACTCGCCTGCATTTTTCTGTGAATGACACAATGAGTGGCTTCGCACTCTGGTGCGACCTCCTTAATGCGAACAGTCAAACCAGACAGACGGCCAATCATGGCTGGAGCTCCATCCGTGCACACACCGATACAAAAAGACCAATTCAGTTTTTCTGAGAAATATTCATTGAGAGACTTGAATTGTTCAGAGGCAGTGGTGTTTTTTGGCAATAACAAAGCACACAATATGTCCTCATGAATATCCTCTTCATGGAGATATCGAACAAAAACTAGCAGCACAGCTTTGTTTTCAATATCTGTAGACTCATCACATTGAATCGCAAACCACGGTAACTTTACAATCTGCTCTAACAATTGAGTTTCAATGTCTTCCGCCATATCCTCAATTCGTCTTGCAACAGTGCGAGCTGAAAGAGGAACCTGCGCTATCTTTTTAGATGCCGATTCTCCTAAAACTTCACGGCAAATATCAGTACACGCAGGTAGAATCAATTTTTCTCTAATAGTAAATGGTTTCTTAGTCTTAGCAATGCGGTAAGACATCAAATACGATGCTCTTAGTACATCGGAATTTGTTGACAAAGCAGTCTTCAATGATCGTTTTTCGCCTTCGCGATAATGCTTCCTTCTTTCAAAAAACTCCAAAGGCTTACCTTTTAATTTGGGGTGCTTTGTTTTCATGTGCCGAAGTAGTTTTGAAGGTTTCATTGCCTCGTTTGATAATTTGCTGTTGCAAATTAGGCAGAGCGGACAAGGTGCTGCGGAATCACTAGTTGAAATAAATCCGTACTGTAAGTACGACTCGTTATATTGGCGATTGAAAGAGGCTTTCCGTTTGATTTGGTTCAAATTTTTAATAATTGGCAAAGATTCGAACACGCGCTTTATTTACGTGTTTCTATTAAGATCGCGTCCTCTCAGATTGTTTTTCTCAACGGGCTCAATTTAAAACGTGTAATTTTCTTGCGTCGACAATCCGAAGACAAACTGTTTATTGATTAGTATTATAGACCCGCTGAGATACGCGCTGCAAATAAAAAGTACAATTTGAAGTCAGATAATAGTTGTTGAATCTATAGTTATTATTTTTTTGATGTTTCAGAATCGTTAGTAGTTATTATTTATTTATTTGTTTTAATCAAAATTTGGGTGCATTGGAAACAATTTTCGTAAGTTAACTATTTTAAATCATCATTGTTGTTTTTTTACTTCTTGTATCTTTGTTTTAGAATTACGAAATAGTGTTCAATATACTCCAAACCGAACTTCGATTGAGCGTTCTCGTCAATTGGACAACGTAACCCAGTTATTAGTTATTAAAAAATAGATTAGATCAAATCACCGTTTTTTCGATGTTGTAGGTCCTTCGTCCTCGACGTCAGACTCTTGAAATGGTACTGACCTTTTTCCAAAAAATCTCAGCAAAGATGTTTGTTTTTCACTCATTATTTTCAGACTCAAAGTATAAGTGTTAAAACTTATAAACTGTAATATTTTAGCTTTCAAATTTTAGTAGGAATAATTTATTTTAACTGTAACTGCAGTTTGCTATAATTTCTAACTGCTTAGACCTAATTTCTAACGTTATTTTCTTGCTTAACTCCCTCATGAACCTAACACTGCTAACACAACAAAACCACAACTGCTAGTTGCATCACACATAACAAAGGTATTTGTTAGTTTTATTGTCTTTTTGCCTTGTTACGTCATATCCAACAATGCTTGAATAAACACCATTCAAAGCTGACATTAGAAAACGCTTTTAAGCACCGAAATAATCAAAACTTACGCATAAATGTATTATTTTACGTCCATTTACGTCCCAGCGCACCCAAAGTGTTAAAATCAAGCAGTCAAATCTCACAAAACGTCCGAAAGCAATTGGGTATTAAACTTTAACGTTACAAAAATGTTTCAAAGCATTTAATCTGGAAAAGTACGCGGCCCGGCAACGAACTCCTCACGGA
Source organism: Diplosoma virens (assembly GCA_963680785.1). Lineage (NCBI taxonomy): Eukaryota > Metazoa > Chordata > Ascidiacea > Aplousobranchia > Didemnidae > Diplosoma > Diplosoma virens. The sequence continues at coordinate 32,469,938 of OY796880.1, forward strand.
CCGGCACTGGGCCGCGGCCCGGTGGTTGCCGACCACTGGCTTAAATCATATAATAATGAAAGGCTGTCTGGGAATAACAATAACGGCTCTATATCAAATGCAACGAACATACGATACCGCGCCAATATCCACACTGTGAGTAAACGACATCAGGTCAATATATAACCTATACTGTGGCATTGTATCAGCACTGTATTGGCTCGATATTAGGGGCATGTATACGATACCGCGCCAATATCTATACTGTGAGCAAACGACATCATGTAGCATTGTATCAGCACTGTATCGGCTCGATATTAGGTGCATCGTATACGATACCGCGCCAATATCCATACTGTGTGCAAACAACATTCGGCCAATATACAACCTATACTGTAGCATTGTATCAGCACTGTATCGGCTCGATATTAGGTACACCGTATATACGATACTGGGCCAATATCCATACTGTGTGCAAACGATTATCACACAGTATTGGGCCAATACATGCATGTATCGTAAAGAATACCGATACAATATCGTGCCAATTTCACATTGTTTCCTGGGATAACATAATGACTAAAAATCAATTTTGGTTAATTTCATCTAAGTAATTGCAAAACAACATATTTAAAAATTAATACTGTTTTGTGATTTCCTACAAAAATATTTTTGACAGAAACTATCTCTAAATGCTGTAAATTTTTTTTGAACTAAAACTATCATATGAAATTATTCTTCTACATTCCTTAGTATTTCAATTGGGTATGTTTTGGTAAACAATAATTGCATGCATTTTTATAAAAATTATTTAGCATAATTAGTTTAAATTTTATGTTATTAGAAATTTATTTCTTTAAAATTTGTTTATATTTATTTAAAAAAAATTACTTCTGTCTTATTTTAATTGTTGTACATATACATGTAATGCTTTTGTGTATTTTTTAAGAAATGATTGTACTTGACTTCCTAGCCACTATTTTGACTATAATTTCAGCTTTTTCCTTTATAGCCAATGATAAAAATCTTTGAATGACCAATAAAATTATTTAAAATAATTAGATTCCACATGGTTAGTTTTCATTAATGATAATTTATTAGTGATAAAAGTTTAAGCATTTATAAACATTTATATACCTATTCATTTTTTTATTGATTTTTAGTATAAATTATTTACATTGCTGGGTATGTTTCCAGAAATGATGAAGTGTTGAATGAGAATGAGCTACTGGGCCACACTGCTTTTTATTTTCACAAATATGGTCAATACACTAAATCTCTTGATCATGGTGGACTTAAGTTGCCATCTGATCATGCTTGTCAATGGGTGTTTTTTTGTTTCATTATGTTTCATTCCGTTAAAAATTTTGTATGTAGAAAATCTCTGAGCAATGTTTTTTGGCTAACCGAGTTTTATGAATTGGTATGACTGAACACCATTGTATTACATTAAGTAACATATTTTTAAACAAGCTATGTATCGAAACTACCCCTAGATCTGAAAAAGAACCAGCAATAAAGGTTTTAAAATTTTCTTGACTTTTTAAACAGTGTAGTTAAAGTTTGCGATATTTATTAGTTTTGTGTTGTTGTTTTTTTTGCTCCAGTATTTACATACCAAGATCAAATTTCTTTCAAAAGTAAAAACTGTTTTATTTTTTTTACTTGCTGCAACTGAAAAAGTAAAAATATTTTAAGATCACATTTCCTGCTTATATCACATATTTGCAACTAGAAATTGAGCACAAATGTTAAAAAATATTAGTGCAAGTTTCATGATATTAAATAAATCCCTGAAAAAAAAAGACTTTAGAAGGCCCTAGTTATTAGTTTTGCTGCTGCTATGAATCAGCCAGCATTCAAAGATAAGAATTTTGCATTACCACAATGTTTACTAACTCTAGTGTACAGGGTGGGACTTCAAATTGTCGTCCTCATATATTCATGATACTTCTATTTTACTTTTCAGATTACATAAGTGTAATACATCGTTGCGGATAGCTATAAAAATAAGGTAATCACCAGTGTTGAGTTTGACACTATGAAGAGAACATACGCGGAGTTATTAGAAGTATCATGAATTATTATATAAATATCGTGGATTATTATAACACAATGGATTTTTACAGTCACTAAACTGTTTTCAAATGCAAACGAAAAACAAATGAAACGACGGGAGTAGCTTAAGCGAAAATGAAATGAAGCCGAAAAAAGAAAGTTAAGAAAGAGAGAGTTTAACAACGAATTGTTTGAAATCAATTGCGGTAGCGAAGCGGCAGTTTGATAAGGCGACCGCGCCTGGACAATCTGGTGGGTCCGTCCGCCGCTGGAACATCCTGGCCACCTCGACGGGTTTGTCGAATAGCTGTCGAAACATCACATTGCTGATCATTGATATTGTCACGATCATCTGCACACTTTTCTAAAATATGTAACCGTTGTGCAGGTCGAGATAAGACGGCTGAGTTCGTTTTAAGTTTGTAAGTGCGAATCAAACCATCTTTTCTGGGAATTGCCTCTATAATGCGACCGAGAGGCCAATTTGGACGAGTAACATTTTCCTCGCTTATTAGGCAAACATCTCCGACTTTCAAAGCGTCACAAGCGGAATGCCTTTTATGACGCTTAGCTAATGTTGGCAGGTACTCGTTTGACCATCGTTTCCGGAAATGTTTCAACAGCATTTGCAAATATTTATAACGACTTGAAACAGTTACTTTTGTATCATTAGAGGAAAAAGGAATTGTTTGTAAAGCGCGTCCGATGGCAAGGTGACTGGGAGTGATGTCTTGCGGATTTTTTGGATCGCTTCCCCAGTAGGTCAGCGGACGCTGATTCAAAGCAACTTCAATATCAGTAAGAATAGTATGCATTTCCGCATAATTTACTCGAGCTCGCTCAAGTACCTTTCTCAATGGTTCTTTCAATGAACGGTTCAAGCGCTCGTAAAATGCGCCTCTGTGAGGACTTCGCTCGGTGATGTACGACCACCTAATCCCGTTCTCAGCAAGATAATTTTGCACAGTTTCACCGTTTAGTTCTCTTCCCAAATACTCAGATATAGAAAGCTGCACAATCTTTTCAGCTTTTTTAAACGTCAATTGATTATCGCTAATGATCTTTTTGCACCATCCTCTACGATTGATTATGCGTCGCAAAGCAGCTAAAAACTCTTCAGTTGTCATATTATTGACCAACTCGAAGTGCACCATTCGACTGTGGGTGCAGGTAAAAATGCAAATATACGATTTTCTCATGCGACCAGTTTCTTCATTCTTAAGATATATTGGGCCAGTAAAATCAAGTCCGACATCAGTAAATGCTAGAGCAGGAACCACACGCTCGGAGGGGAGAGCACCCATTTTTGTCGTAAAGGTTGAGTTGCAAAATGCCGACATACTACGCAATTTCTTAAGACTCGGCGAACTTCTTCGCGAACGTGTACGATGTAAAACCTCTCGCGAAGAATAGCAATTCTTGTATCTTGCGACAAATGACTATTGCGGCAATGCTCATGCAAAATCAACTTTTCAACTAAAAAATCTTTGGCAGGTAAGATTATCGGAAATTTTTGGTAAGCGGGAAGCTGCGAAAATTGAAGTCGGTCACCGCAAACAATCAAATCACGATTTGAATCAAATCTTGGATCCATGTTCAAAAAACGGCAAGCGCGCGGCGGATTACCCGACGATTTAAGTTCGTTGTAATCGTCTTTAAATTTCTGTTTTTGGACAACTTTGAAAATAAAATATTCTGCTTGTTCAAACTCATCGGCCGAAATCAATAGAGAGAGATAAGTTCTAGGTGTTTTGTCAACTCGATTTCGCCATCGCAAATTCGCGCTACACTCAGACTATTTTGGAGTAACTTGAAAAACGTTCAACAATATCGACTGTTGGAAGTGCGGCAAGGGCCGTGAGAGCAGTTTTAGTTTTGACTTCTTCATTTTTCATTTCTTCGACACTTTCGGGAGTTAGCATGCATGCAACATCTTGTGCAGGCCAGCAGCTTTCTTCCAAAATAAGCCATTCTGGACCATGCCAGTAAAGCTTACTTTCTTTTAGCTGATCAAGTTTTATTCCACGGCTGTGCAAGTCAGCAGGATTTTGGATGCCTGGGCAGTGTCTCCAAGCGCTGCTGGAAAATAAATCATGAATGTTTTGAACCCTGTTGCGAATAAAAATTTTCCAGTGAGTGCTGGGTTTAGCAATTCAGGATAACGCAACCTTTGAATCGGACCAAAGATAAACATTGTTAATTTCGATAGTCCCCTTTAAACAAGAAATGACATAGCTCGCAAGTTTTGCAAGCGTGTGAGCGGCCATAAGCTCCAATCGCGGAATTGTTAATCTTTTCAAAGGAGCAACTCTTGTTTTAGCCATTAAATAAGTCACTTGAACATCATTCGACAGAAACACGACTCTAACATAAACAACAGCAGCATAAGCGTCTAAAGAAGAGTCACAAAAACCGTGTATCTGAATATTCTTAACTTTTTCGTACATACGAAAGGGGCATCTTGGAACCTTTATTGATTCTAAAATAGACAGTTCATTTACCCATTCAATGTATTTCAGTGCGCAATCATCCGTGAGTTCTTCAAACCAGTCCACCCTTTTCTGCCACAGCTGTTGCAAAATAATTTTGGCTCGCACGGTATACGCTGCTAAAAAACCAAAAATATCAAATATTTGGCTGACTTTACTTAGGATGCTTCTTTTCGTAATCACTTTGTCCATTTTAAGCAGTCTTTCGCTAACTTTGCAATAAAACACGTCTTCTTTTGTATGCCACTTGAGGTCCAAGAAAGAAGCTTCTCCAAAATCATTGCTGTCCAGATCAAGTACCAAACTCGGGAGTCTCAATTCTACAGGTATTGCTTGCGTAACTTCTGGACAGTTGGAAGCGAATTTGACGAGGCTCCAACCACCAGATTTGAGGAAATCAACCAACATTTTTTGCTTATCAACCACTTCTTCAATGGAGTCTCCTCCTAAGTGAACATCATCCATGTACATATTATTACGAAGCAACTCATATAAAGATGAACCATATTTTGAGACTACATTCGGAGTACAGTCATGATGCAAAACACATTGCACAACAAGAAACGGGCTGGATGACACTCCAAACATTAATCTTTTCATTTTATAGATTTCCGGGTCAACAGCCGTGTTGCAATTTTGCCACAAATATAGCTGGTAAGGTTGGTGCTTCGAAATAAGAGCTGCTTGACAAAAAATTTTCTTTAGATCACCATTTAATGCGATTGTTCATTCGAAAACGTAATAGAACGGCCGTAATGTCCGGGAGCAAGTTGGGTCCTTTCAATAAACAGTCATTTAGCGAAATATCATTAGAAGTTTTAGAGCTGGCATCAAAAACAATTCGTACCTTGGTGGAGCAGCTTGATTTCTTGAAAATGGGATGATGAGGGATGAAATATTTTTGCTGCATTTGTTGAATTTCTTGCAGTTCATTTTCCTCAAATTTTTCTGCAAAACCTTGTTCAACATATTCATTCATAGCTGCAGCATAAGCTTCCCTCCTTTCAGGATTTTTCTTCAACCTCCTTTCTGTAGATAGAAGAAGAAAACGCCTCGTTGTAATTGGCACAAAAGCGGGGCCCATCCTTCTGAAACGGCAATCCGACCACATATTGACTACCATCATAAGAAACGGAATCATTAAATTGTTGAACAGCATAACGATCATCTTGTGTGAAAACACCTTGCTTGTCAACTAAACCAACTGCTTCTTGGTTCCAAAAATTGTGCACAAGCCTTTCGAGCTTTGACCACCCGGAAAAGTTGACTTGTTTAGTGTGAGGGGATTTAGTTAAAAGCATGCAATGAGAATCCTGGTGATTATGCTCCGACTGTGTAAAACAAGGACCAGCCAACACCCAACCAAACATTGTTTCAATAGCATAGGGAGAAACACCCGGAATTTTTGGACTGGCCACCATTCCTGACCTCAGGTCGAAATAATACTGACCACCAAGCAGAATATCAACTCTGGATTCGCCTCGAGGAATTGAGTCGGCAAATTGCAATCCAGCAAGATAGTTGAAAGGAGTGACGTCAAATGGAGCAGATTCAAAAGGGGAACATATTTCACCGACTTTTACATGGGCCTTAATAGTGATGCAAGCGTCTGAAGTTTGATGGAGAGGCTTCAACTAAAATTGGACTAAATCCATGAAATCTGTGACCGACGAGCCACCGAATCCAGAAATTTTTAAGTAGTCGCTTCTTATGGGCTTTAAATTCATCCCCTCAGAAATTCGTTTGTGGTTTGAGCATCAGCTTTAATTGAGGGGGTAAGTTTCCTTATCCACCTTTCTTGTAAGGAAGTCGGGAGCTGCTGTTCCACTACCTGGATAAAGACTTAATCCTACTCCACGTTGAACGGGAAAGCAACGCCTTTTTAGCCACCACTTTATCTAAAAGATTTCTTAGCTGCTTCACGTTTAGGTCGACTTGGCCACTAGAGAGTAGATCTTTAATGTGGCTTCTAATTATAGCCTGATTTCTGCCAAATCGTTTTTTTACAGCTTTAACAGCAGGGTCATAACTTTCTGCAGTAGTTAGGTAACTATCAAGAGCTCCCGCAGCATCACCTTTCATAGCCGCCTGTAAATAAGTCATTTTATAAAACCGACTTACTTTTGGGTTTTCATGAACAAGAGGGGCGAAAACATCCCAAAACGTTGGAAACTTCATTATATCTCCATAAAAGACAGGAGGTGTGATGCCATTGGGAAGGCAGCCAGCTTGTTTGTCTTCTTCTATTGCAAGATTAATTTTAGAAATATAAGCTTTGGCTGCAGCAGCTTTATTGTAATACTTCTTCCTTGTCAATTCATAATGCGACAGGATTGCATCTTTGGTTCCTTCATCTTCTAGGGAATCAATTTTGGAGTCAACAAAAGCTTTACAATCATCTATTGATCCTTGCATAGCAATTAGAATAACTTCAACTTCATGGACAGGCCTACAATTGTCAAGTCGCTGTTGTAGGTCTATCATAAGGTCTCTACTTTCTTTATTCAGTCGGTTAAACTTTTGACTGAGCTTTTCAGGAGAGGATTCACCATCAGTTGAACTTGAATGCCCGGCATGAAGTTGGGTGTCTGCTAAAAACTTTATTAGCTGCATACGATCTTCTAGTGATCGCTGACGAATTTCTTCAAGTTGAATTTGAAACCGCCTTTCAGCAGCAGCTTGCTGGCTTTGCATCATATTAAACAGCATTAACAGCTCACTAGAACCAGTTCTATCTAAACAAGGACTTTTTTTAGAAGGAGATGCATCTGGCTGATGCTCTTGACTAACAAGTGATAAAGCAGCTAATCTTCTTTCAGTTACTCTTTCTATAAGTAGATCCTTATTGCCAGAAACTTTACAATTGTGCGACTTCAGTTCATTTTGAAGTTCTGCCTTGGTTAATTTTGACACAGCAGATCAAGCTTTTGACCTTTCAATTAACAATAGGTCATCATCAACACTATTTAAAGCTTCAACAGTTTCAGGTTCAACAACAGAGTGTACACTTGAATGAGCAGAAGACATGTTATCAGCTTATATCAAAATCAGTTAGTCTTTAATAACCAGCAAATCAAATAGCTTAATTAATCAATAGCAAATTCGTTCTTAAATATTTCTGTGCGACACAGAAATAGCCGATTTCGGGGCACAGAAACCCTTGGCGCGGTGTTAAACTCGTTCAAATAGAAACAAATAAAGACATCATTTATGCTACTTAAACTATCCCAATTTTATTCAAATAGAATTCAATCAAAATTATTGAACCTTATTTAAATAGAATTCAGCAATCTTATTCAAATAGAATGAAACAAATAAAAGAATAAAAAATTAATTGTTAAACATAGTTATCGCAAACAAATTAATTATTATAAAAACCCAAACCCTATTCTAACTGAATTAACATATAAACAAGTAAAAACGCTGACCTAATCCTTAAGCTAGCTAAGCTAAACAACCACGTTTAATAACGAATGAGTCAGAACCACGGCGATCTTAACTATAAGCCATGCCATCGTGCACGCTTCACTTTTTTGTGGGGGCCTATTATAAACACTTGTAAATATCAATATAATTCCTATAATAAACGTTGTCAATCACTTTAAACACATTAGGACACTATTTGTAGAAAAGCGGCTTTACTTGTGACTTTAGCAGCAAGGGCATGGGTTCGAATCCCGGTCTGATCAGATGCTGTAAACATTACAGGGTGGAAAATTCAAATTGTCGCCGTAGCTTGCTTTTTAATTAAAAGGATAAAAAAGGGTCAATTTTGAAGATATTTATTTCAAATAAAAAATAGAATAAGGATATGATGCGAGAAACACATTCTACTTGACATAGTTGCCCTCAGCCTTGATGACGCGCTCAATCCTGGTCCTGAAGCTCCCGCAGGCCTTCTTCACCATCTCCCTGTCTATGGAAATGCATTGCTCCTTGATGGAGGCAATGAGAGATACCTTGGTGGTATGAGGGCGTCGGTTAGTTTGATTCTCTAAAACGCCCCAAAAGAAATAATCCATTGGGTTCAGATCTGGGCTACTGGGAGGCCATTTGTCCTTGGTTACGAAGTTGTAGCAGTGCTGCTCCAGCCAGGCGAGAGAGCGTTTGGAGACATGACAAGGCGCACTGTCTTGCTCCCATACCCAGGGCTTGTCCCAGGCCACCTGCTTGATCCAGGGTAACACCACAGTCTCTATGACCTACAGGTAGATCTCAGTATCGACCCTAAGACCCATCTCAAAGATGTGCGGCGGCATCACGTCCCCGTCGGAGCTGATCACACCAAAGACCATGATCGTGTTAGGGAACTTGGTCTTCATCACTCTGGGCACCTTGTTGGGGCACATAGCAATCCATCGATGGTTCTGCCTGTTGTGTGCCTGGTCCTGGCAGAACTTCTTCTCATCAGAAAAGAACCACAGCATGTTAGACTCCTTCGGGTGCTTCAGCTTGTTGAGGAGCTTGGTGGAGTTAAGCAGCCTTCTGTCCTTGGTCGCCTGGGTCAAAAGCTGGCCCAATTTGCATTCTGTAGCTTTTGCAGTGCAAATCCTTGTCTACACATCGTTGAATTATCCTTTTATCAACCCCCAGTTTAGCAGCCATGAATCTCATGAACTTGGATGGGTTAATGTCTATCATGGCCTCAACTCTTTTGACAAAATCTGCACCTCTCGACTTCTGGCGGTGGTCCAGAGACTTTGGAGCTCTTGTGATAACTCCACGGGGATTCTTTCTCTCTTCCAACTTCTTACAAGTACGCTGGATGGTTCTCATGTTGACCCAGAGGGTGTTGGCGATGGTTCTGTTGTCTACTTCACCATTGTTGTGAACCAGGGCCATGACCACAGCACATCTCACTTCCGCTTCAGTGAACAATACTTCTAATAACTCCGCGTATGTTCTCTTCATAGTGTCAAACTCAACACTGGTGATTACCTTATTTTTATAGCTATCCGCAACGATGTATTACACTTATGTAATCTGAAAAGTAAAATAGAATATATCATGAATATATGAGGACGACAATTTGAAGTCCCACCCTGTACACTAGAGTTAGTAAACATTGTGGTAATGCAAAATTCTTATCTTTGAATGCTGGCTGATTCATAGCAGCAGCAAAACTAATAACTAGGGCCTTCTAAAGTCTTTTTTTTTCAGGGATTTATTTAATATCATGAAACTTGCACTAATATTTTTTAACATTTGTGCTCAATTTCTAGTTGCAAATATGTGATATAAGCAGGAAATGTGATCTTAAAATATTTTTACTTTTTCAGTTGCAGCAAGTAAAAAAAATAAAACAGTCTTTACTTTTGAAAGAAATTTGATCTTGGTATGTAAATACTGGAGCAAAAAAACAACAACACAAAACTAATAAATATCGCAAACTTTAACTACACTGTTTAAAAAGTCAAGAAAATTTTAAAACCTTTATTGCTGGTTCTTTTTCAGATCTAGGGGTAGTTTCAATACATAGCTTGTTTAAAAATATGTTACTTAATGTAATACAATGGTGTTCAGTCATACCAATTCATAAAACTCGGTTAGCCAAAAAACATTGCTCAGAGATTTTCTACATACAAAATTTTTAACGGAATGAAACATAATGAAACAAAAAAACACCCATTGACAAGCATGATCAGATGGCAACTTAAGTCCACCATGATCAAGAGATTTAGTGTATTGACCATATTTGTGAAAATAAAAAGCAGTGTGGCCCAGTAGCTCATTCTCATTCAACACTTCATCATTTCTGGAAACATACCCAGCAATGTAAATAATTTATACTAAAAATCAATAAAAAAATGAATAGGTATATAAATGTTTATAAATGCTTAAACTTTTATCACTAATAAATTATCATTAATGAAAACTAACCATGTGGAATCTAATTATTTTAAATAATTTTATTGGTCATTCAAAGATTTTTATCATTGGCTATAAAGGAAAAAGCTGAAATTATAGTCAAAATAGTGGCTAGGAAGTCAAGTACAATCATTTCTTAAAAAATACACAAAAGCATTACATGTATATGTACAACAATTAAAATAAGACAGAAGTAATTTTTTTTAAATAAATATAAACAAATTTTAAAGAAATAAATTTCTAATAACATAAAATTTAAACTAATTATGCTAAATAATTTTTATAAAAATGCATGCAATTATTGTTTACCAAAACATACCCAATTGAAATACTAAGGAATGTAGAAGAATAATTTCATATGATAGTTTTAGTTCAAAAAAAATTTACAGCATTTAGAGATAGTTTCTGTCAAAAATATTTTTGTAGGAAATCACAAAACAGTATTAATTTTTAAATATGTTGTTTTGCAATTACTTAGATGAAATTAACCAAAATTGATTTTTAGTCATTATGTTGTAAGCCTAAAAATTTTAAAAAAATAAACTAATTCTTTTAAAACAACACTTAGCACTTGTTATTGAAACTTAATTAAATTTTAATGCAAATAATTTAAATTACATTTAATATTGCACTAGATTTTATCATTTTTATCATTAATACAATTTTAAGTTATTGTGGGCAATAATCAGCAGAACTTACCACTACACTTTTTTTATTATTTAAATTTTTTTAAAAAATACTTTAATTTTGAGCATAAAAATGAAAATTATTAAATCTATTTGCTAAAATAATACTTAAAAAAATTAATAGAATTTATAAAAAAATTACCTTACAAAATTTACATTATTTTTTACAAGAGTTTATTAAAATGTTAAAGTAAGCTAAACTGACTCCTATTCAATTATTTATTTTCAATTTTAAATACTGTTCTCATTTTGAAAATTTAAAACACTAGCAAACGGACAAATATAAGTCTTTGTCATCTAACACGCTTGCCTTTCAACTACAAGACCGCGTAAACTGTAAAACAAATCAGGTAGAGTAGGTCCCCACAAAAAAGTGAAGCGTTCGCGATGGCATGGCTTATAGTTAAGATCGCCGTGGTTCTGACTCATTCGTTATTAAACGTGGTTGTTTAGCTTAGCTAGCTTAAGGATTAGGTCAGCGTTTTTACTCGTTTATATGTTAATTCAGTTAGAATAGGGTTAGGGTTTTTATAATAATTAATTTGTTTGCGATAACTATGTTTAACAATTAATTTTTTATTCTTTTATTTGTTTCATTCTATTTGAATAAGATTGCTGAATTCTATTTAAATAAGGTTCAATAATTTTGATTGAATTCTATTTGAATAAAATTGGGATAGTTTAAGTAGCATAAATGATGTCTTTATTTGTTTCTATTTGAACGAGTTTAACACCGCGTCAAGGGTTTCTGTGCCCCGAAATTTTTTTATTTTTTTTTTTATCTCTATATTTCTATGCCGCACAGAAATACCACTATTAAAAGAACTTAAACATTTTGTCACGGTTCAAATACAAAGCAAAGGATTTATTTTTTTACGATTTTTATACTGCTACATTGTCGGTATCATATAATTTGAAGTGATTCTATTGAGCCAGTATTAAGATTTTTTACCTTAATCAGTCGGACGTTGTATTAGTTAAGAGTCAAAAAGCACACTAATGTGCTTTTGACTGCAGTTTGTTCAGAAGAACCACACACGCGATTCGGTAACGAAGCTAGATAAAGTTTTGTGTAAAAAAATGAAAACTCGCAAAGCCAATTATTAGGCAATTGAGTTGAACTAAAAAAATCCTAGACAAACATTTTCACAAAAATCTTGTACCCTACATGAAAAAAAATTAATGACCTGCTTTTGAAGATGCAAAATTTGCTGTCCGGCCATATTTATAAAACGCTAAAAAGAAACTTTTTTAAATTCTTTAAAATATCCTAAAATTTTGTACAGTGATGACTGTAATTTAGAAGGCTTGTAAAGATGGCCAAGTAGAGCAGTGGTCGGCAACCACCGGCCGCGGCCCAGTGCCGGTCCGTGAGGAGTTCGTTGCCGGGCCGCGTACTTTTCCAGATTAAATGCTTTGAAACATTTTTGTAACGTTAGAGCAGTGGTCGGCAACCTGTGGGCCTTTTAGCAATTTTTCGTGGGCCGCGGGCTATTTAGTTTTACAAAGTCTTTGTGGGCCGCATGCTAGCTGTACGTGCATGGTAGTTTTAAATGCGTGGTGTAGTGAAAAAAATGGAAAAATTTGAGACGAAATGGAAGTGAAGACTTTTTTTTTAGAGATCACCATGATTTTGGGAAGAAAAATAGAGAAATTCGAGACAAAATGGAAGTGAAGACCTTTTTTTTTAGAGATCACCATAATTTTGGGAAAAAAAGAGAGAAATTCGAGACGAAATGGAAATGAAGACCTTTTTTTTTTTAGAGATCACCATTATTTTGGGAGGAAGTGGCGAAGTCGGAGACGAAATCTCGGAAACTTTCCGCGTACGCCACTGCCACTGTATGCTTCAAGTGTACTGCTGGGCCTTCAATAATTTTTATAGATAGAATTTGGACCCTCATAAAAAAGGTTGCCGACCACTGAAGTAGAGGAAAATGGTTTTTGTAACGACACAACAGAATAATGAGTATCATAAATAATTTTAGTTGATTGTGGTTGCAATAAAACGGTTGTTTAATCATTTTTTCGACAAACACAAACAACACTAACACACACACACACACCCACACACATCCACATTCACCCACACCCCCCACACACACCCTTTTCCCCTACCCACAGAACACACAGTAGTAAGCGTACAAATACTTTATGAACTTTTTATAAAGCTAACAAAATGTTAACCCAGAACAAATCGAGATGTTTGTCCTTTTCAATCCCCTCATCATTTTTTTGTTTCTGCGCTTTTTAATTCCTTTTTTCTATTAACGACTTAATTAGCTTATCGTAAAACCGAAACACGATACGTATTATTGATTGAATAAACTTTATTTCTGCCGAAAACTGAAATTCTTTTCTTTTTCTAAATCGCAAGCAAGTAAGTTGTGAAAATGATATAAAATATTCTTTATGGGCGACTTGTGAACCTAAATATGTCACAGGCAAAAATTGAAGCACTGGTCCCTTACATTTATTTTTACGACAATGTTCTTAACTTTTATCTTTACAACGCCTTTAGAAGAACCAGTTGAGCTTGCGACGCACTACCGAAAATATAAAATTATAACAAAAATTATAAATAATTAAGACTTGATGCTTCATTACTTATAGTACAAAAACAATAAAAGAATAAGTTGTCTTCCTGAGAGCAGCATTACAGAAACAGATAAAAATAGGTTAAGTTAAAATAAAAGTAACAAATTACTCAAAAGTGTCATCTTAACATGCTGTTTAAAACCGTAATCAAAAAAACAGTGGCAACTATTATATTTCTAAGATATGTCAATGTGGTGCTTGCTTGTTTTTGTAAAGTTGATCAAATCTTAGTAAAATATTTAAAACTATCACCCGCATTTCTCATTCAACGCTTATGTGAGATCGATATTTAGCTTTGATGATGGCCATGGCAGTAAATTCTGCTTCGCATAAGTACAATGTAGCAGAATAGACAGTGACGTGCGGTGAAACTCGTGGTTGGTGAGGCCCAAATTTTTAAAAGTAATGTTGGTACTAATTTTATTTAATAACAAACAACTGTGCTCTACTTAAATAAAAAAAAACGCAATTTAAAGCATTCTCTTATATTTAGCTAACTTTTTCTGAGTTAAAAAAACACTTTTTCTATTTTATCTCTACATTGATTCTGCTAACTCGCAGAAGAGTGTCGGAGGCGCTACGCATAGCATACATTCCGATTTTTAGGGTTTTTGTCCCCGCCGGTTTGGCAGAAATCTAAGACAGATTAGAAGTGAAGACCTCACTTTTTTAGAGAACACTACGTTTGAGGAACAAAAACCATGAAATTCAAGAAAGATTTGAAGTAAAGACTTTTTTTTTTAGAGAGCAATACTTTTAAGGAACAAAAGTAGGAAATTAAAGACTCATTGAAAATGAAGACTCTTATTTAGAGAACTCTGCTTTTTAAAGACGATATAACGGTAAACGGCGCTGAAGTTGCCGATTACCGCAAAGTGAAGTGTCGATCAACGCGCTTCCGGCTTCGACAAATTAAAAGGACAATAATAACCAAGGAAATAATTTAATACAAATTAAGTTATAACTGAAACTTTGCTACGTGAAAATGAAAGTGAAAACGAAAGCGGAAACGAAAGCGGAAACGAAAATCGAGCAGTTCATTTCGCTGCTGACTCACGGGGAAAACGGGAATTATCTTAAACTGCACGCTAAGTCTACTCAGACTTCAACCAGCCGCTCACAAACACTGCAGCTGGTCGCCTCACAAATTGAGAAGTGTGCACAAACGCAAAAAAGCCAGCTCTAAAATGAACGCGCTGCAGACACAAACTATGCTCCAAGGTGAAATTAATTAAAAATAAAGCGTAAAACAAAAAGGGCGCTGGCAGCGAGTGCTCGCGCAAATTATGATTAGAAACTCAAGAGAAATAAAATAAAACACGTGCGTTGGTAATTTTTTACAGACGAAAATTATAAAATTTGAGATTGATTGAAATTGAAGACCTCTTTAGACACAAATTTTTTTTCTATAAACAAGCTTCCCAGCTTGGCCCTTCGCAAATTCGACATATTTATACATTGGACAAGCAATTATCCCCATCTGCTTGGGAAGATGTCAAGATATCATTGTGCAGTTCAAATTTGTTATTTTGTATTTTTAGTTTTATAAAGATATGACTAAAATTTCGAACTGCTTTCCAAGTCTATCACGCAGGGGAAAGGGCCATAAGGTATTACAAGCACAGCGCTCTAACTACTCAATCACGCCACCAACGAAAAAAATGTTTTGTTTATGAAAACCTTGGAAAAATTTTTAGTTTTCTTCAACATTAGAATTGCGAAATCTGTTTATTTAGAGACAAATCAGTTGTTTAGATTTTATAAGTTCATTCATTTCATTTTATTCTCAATCATTATTAAACAGTTTAACAAAAAAATTATAAATATTAAAGAGATCAAGAAAAGAAAGAAGCAGCACAACGTCAGACGTTAAAACATGCATAAGATAATTGTCAATAAATAAGATAATCAGAAAGTGAAAGTACAAAACAGCAGAAAGCATGGCCGCAGCCCCTTAATTAGATAAAAATATAAGAAATGAGAAAGAAAAAAGAATATATAATAATAATATTTTTAAACAAATTAAAATATTGAATAACCAGTACATGACTAGTCTGCGTAATGATGATGGGTGGCACAGGTAGCCAAAATGAAAATTAAGCGCAACTGAGCAAGGTGAGTAAAGAAAAACCACCCATAAAAAGAATCTGACCAAATCAGGAAAACTTTCTTGAATGCATCTGGTGACTATACTGAGACTAATTAATGGAATTGTGAATTATGCAAGGATTATATACAAAAAAGTACGGAATTATAAATTAAATAATAAGTAAATATTAACGATGTAAAAGATAACATAACATAAAAAACATAAAAAACCAAAAAAAGCTGTTATGCTAGTCGAAGTTGATGGAGTTGAAAAAAAACATATATGATTAACATAAGATCAAAAGATCAAAAAAAAATAACGATAATAGAAAAAGTAATGAAAATAAAAAAAACTTTTACAACAGAATTCAATAATAAATAAAATTTTTACAGACCAGCATTATAGCAAAATAAACAAATTAAACAAAGTCAAATAGCATTTAGTAACTGCTAAATGCTATTGACTTTTATTTTACAGACCAGCATTATAGCAAAATAAACAAATTAAACAATGTCAATAGCATTTAGTAACTGCTAAAAATTTATATTACAATTTTAAACAATAAAAAATGAATTGCAAAAATGAAACAGTAGACCATTGCCAAAAAAAAATTTTAATTAAAGAGCGAAGATAAAGGTGAAAAAGAATTTGAAATTGTGCAGACTAACAAAATTTAAGAAAAGAGTTTTTTTATGTCTTTGTGAGCAGACTGGATATCTTGATCGTTTGAGCTTTTCTTTCAAAGATTAAATTTAAAAGTTTTGACACCATTTCTATTGCCTTTTTTCCAAACCTGTAATCAAAAATATATAGGGCAGTATCGTGTTTAGAAATCTAAAACTACAATTAAATATTATCCCCATTACTTAAAAGATATTTATAAACCTTAAGAGTAAAAGATCGAACATTTTGTTTTTTATTTTTTAAGTCGAAAGGAATGCAATTCCAATAAGCTGAACCACGATGTGAAATAGCTTGCTGACATACTGTGCTAGAACATTTCTTTGGAATAAAAGTAGATTCGCTTTTGGTATTGTTTTTAGATTTGTTTTTAGTAAATATATCTTTAAATGCATTTGGGTTTTATCATTTTTTGCTTAAACATGAACAAAATTAGTTCTTTAGTTAAGAGTTAATCTATTGTTAACAATTTATTTTCTTTCATAATATCACAAATAGTTGAGTTACTGTTAAAACTTAAAGCTGATTTAACAAATTTATAGCACAGTCCTTGTAATCTTTTAATCAAGGTTTTATTGCCATAATACCAGTTTAAAATGCAGCAAGAAAGCTGACTGTTTATAAGAGAGTGATAGAGTAGAAGAGATCTTTTGTTTAACAGTGACTTCACTTTAATAACAGTTCCAAGAACGCTACGTAGTTTAGATATTAGGTGAATTATGTGTCTTGACTATGATAAGTGCTCTTGTATATAATCAAGAAATTTTGTACATTCAACTTGTTCAATTTTTTTTTGTCGCCATAATCTTAAGGAATTTGATTTTGTATGAGAGCCTTTGATTTTACATGCTTGGTAATGCTTTCATGATTGTGTCCTGGGGCGAAGGGGCTTAAATCCTAAACTTTCAAGCAAATGACTTACTTTTTTGACAAAATTATGACCTCCTAAAGTTTAAAAGGTTTTTTGATGTCTTCTAATAAATTTCTTTCGGTGAAAGTAAAAAACAATGTTGTAGCTTAAAAGTAAGGTATGGTTTATAAATTAATGTTGGTTAGAAATGTATGTTATAAATATAAAAATACTGCCGAAAAATTAAGGTTCAAACATTAAATTATAAATGCACCAAAATTAGATTGAGCGCTTAATGATAAAAATTTTCTTAGTTTAGATACAAAATGATCTTCCATTCGCAATACTTAAAATAAATTTATTGCTTTGCAGTTGCACAGTGCGTGTATTCCGACTTATTGAAAACAAACCGACTTATCTTGTTTTAGCAAATGTATGGACTAGAAAAACTTTTTTCTCAACAAATTCACAATTGCGGCATACCTTAATCTCTCTCATTTCAACAGATATTTTGATTAAAAGAGAAAAAGCGCTATATTGTTGCATTTTTGTTTTCTTTTTTATTTGAAGGGAGGCAAATCTTGAAGCTGCCTCACTGGCGTGTATTAGCGATTTTGTTGACGAGAACGCTTGACGAAATGATTACAGCACTAAAAATACAACATTTAAACCGTCAAAAATCAGGGTTGAAAAGCAAAAACTTATTAAACTACTACAAGTACGATATAATTTTTAGTAATTTTTCTCAACTAATAGCAATTTGCAACTATTTTGCAAAAACTATGAATTCAATATTTTATTTCTGCTTTATTTGATTTCCGCAGGTGAGGCACTGCTTCACTTGCCTCCCTTGACGGCAATTCCTCAATTAGATAACCATTTGTAGAGCTTTTTCATCAATGCTGAGTATTCGTCATTTAATAAAATCAAAAAATTTGTAGGATTTTCTAAATTTAGTTTCCTTTTTTTGGAAATATTACTGGTAAGGTCAATGTACTCTTCTTTTTCTTCTTGATTAAAAAACGATGGGACAGGTTGGACAAAAGGATCGCGAATTTGTTTATACTTGATAAATTTTTCGAAAAGTGTTCTGTAAATTTCTACTCGAGCTCAATTCTATTTCAAATAACATGTTTAAGCTACCGTTATGTTGCGGATGCCTGTGTTCGTCCAGCAGAACGCCGGTTACGGAGCACTGCTTTATAACAGTGGTCGCCAACCCGTGGTCTGTAGAAAAAATCAGAGTTGTAACTAGTCCACCAATTGAAAAACTCGAAACAATCCGAATTCAACAACCTTCGAATTATAGACATAAGTCTTTATATTCGAATATTTAAAAGCCTTTTTAGCTTTTCCTTGATCTTTAAACAACTTTTACACCTCGAACATGAAAAAATAGAAATTTTATAAGTCAAGACATTTTTTAATATTCAAAGTAGCTATTTTTAAAATTTTTTATAAATGGTCCACCAAATAAAAAGTTATACATTGAATAGTTTACAGAGGGAGCGGGAAGTGGGAGGGAAAGCAGGGGCAATTGCTCCCTCTTTTCTTTTGCCTTTTTTAAATTTGTGCCTCTATTCTTTTCAAAAAAGAGGATACAGGTGGGCAGATACAAAAGCATTGGGTTAAATTTGCCTCGACAATCATAGAAACTTGATTGAAATATCAGATCAATTGCAGGAAAAGACTTTTTTTGAATTTCGTCTTTATCTTAAATTTAAAGAAAATTAGGGATGTTATACTCGATTGGAAGTGATGATCTTTTTTAGTCTTTACTAGATATTTGTGCAAAAAGCAGTCGTGAATTAAAGTTGCAAATCTGTAAGTTTAAACAAATCAAATTTTTCAACCGTCCAAAAAATTTGGGCTAGATTGCATTGTCCCCCAAACACTTTTTGACTGATACAGCTATGAGCTTGAACTACAAAACTAAAACAATGCCTTTTTTTAATTTCCCATCCCAGCCAAATATGTCTTGTGCTGCGGATGGTTTGAACAGTTCAAAAGGTTGGCTACCATAGGCCTAAAGGTGACGTCCATCGCAATTAGTAAATTTGTCTTTTAGCCAAAAAATTTAATTCCAATTTTTTCAAAAAAAGAAATATAGCTTTTATATCTTGATCAACAACAACAAAAAAAAAATTATATGTTGTAAAAGATTTTGAAAAAAAAGCAACTTAATTTTGAAGTTTTTCACTATCCTTTCACATTTTTTTTAGCCAAGCAAATTATTCGTTATCATTAAGAACTTTTGATCTCTCTTTTAAAATTTTTTTAACTTTAAAATCAAAAAAATTTCGTTTTTCCACTATCACAATTTGCTAAACAAAAGCTGAACAAGACCACATCAAACTGCTATCAAACCACTCTGGTTACATTTAAAAGCCTTTTCTAAGCAAAAATAAATTCTGTTATTCAAATTTTTGGTTTTTAAACTGTTTTAGACATCAAGTCTTTTACATTTAAATTTAGAGCTGGGTTTCTCAAAGGGATCACGATAATTTACCGGGGGTGGCCACGAGATGAAGTTTTTTATTGGTTTTCACTTGACTTTCAAATGAAAATGAAAACGTCAGAGTCAGTTTCAAGTGATGACTTTTTTGGTCTTAAGTAATCTTTCGGGATAATATTCTGAGCAGCAGGCCACGGGTGTTGAGAGTCTCTAAAAAGGAGCCACAGACCATAAAAATTTGAAAATCACTGGTCTAAAGCAGGGATGACCAACTACAGCCCGTGAAGGCTTTAAACAAATAATTTTAAAAATTATTAATTTCTTTTTTGCTTTCAACCAAATTCTTGCTCATTGCTTTTAGCGATCATGAGTTTTAGATACGAAAGTCAAAAAATCCGAGAAAGATTCAAAATGAAGATCTTTTTCTTTAAAGAAAACTACTTTTTGGCGACGAAAAGCAAAAAATCCGAGACAGATTAAAAGTGAAGACCTGTTTTTAAAAGAACACTGCTGTTTACCACAAACTTTTTTTTTTTAACAAACGTCCCCGTTTACCACTATGAAAATATAGTATCCTTAAAAATGAAGATATTTTTTTGAAAAATACTCTTCATTTTGGGCACGAAAATTGAAAATTTTAAGACAGATCCAAATTGAAAACCTTTTTTAGAGATCACGTGATTAGTGCGGGCCGTAAACAAATTCAATTTGCGAATGTGGGCCTTGAGCTGCAAGATGAACGTTCTTTACTATTTCCTTTACAGTTTGAGGCAATTGTCATCCTATTTCACTAATGCAGAGAAGCTAGTACTTCCAACCTTCGACTAGCCGGGTCTTCTTTAAGCAGGAACCATGACCTTGCCATGTTTGTCCACCAGCGACTAAGGGATACACTTTTGGAACAACCTCTACCGACATAAGAGGTTGAGTGGTTGTATGTGAACGTTGATGGTTATAAAATAAACAACGTCTAAAAACCTCCACCAACGCGACTGCAATCTCTAGAGTGTTTTCTCACCCCTGTCTCTATGCCGGCAATTTCAACTGTCGCCGCGTTGATTGGGGTTACGATTAACTCGTGATAACTCGTGATAAATACGAACTCGTGATAAAACTGCAAGGACGGCTTTTTGCCAACACTACATCAGGGATAAACAGGATTTTTAAATATTTAAAAAATAGTTTTATTAAATGTTTTGTTTTAACACGTCAAAAAGAATGAATCAAACGTTTTAGTTATAATATCATTTGACTGAAAAGACAATAAAGTTTAATCTAATATAATGTTGATGTTGATTCAAACTTATTGGACACAGAATCTAAAAACCATAATTTTATTTTCAGTTTGCCTGTCAGTCCATAAGTGTTAGAACAAAGCAAAACCTATTCGTATTTTTATAGATCTGGGCTCTTCAACCTTTTTTCTCTCGTGCACCTTTGCAAGAAATACTTAAGTTTCATGCACCCTTGTGGAAAAATTGTTGTAATACCCACATCAATACCGGCGTTTTTATCTGTGTCCTAAATTGTCATGACATATACAATATATACTCATTACTTATGAGAAAGAAAACCAGTTGGCAAGAAATTGGTCATACGCTTTTCTAAATTGTCGCAAATCCAAATACAGTTACATAAAGTAGGTACACTTGAACAGATATAGAACAGGAAAAGACAATAGCGATGAACTGAAAAAAGCAAAATTAAGTACAAACGCTCTCGTACATATATAAATCAGATATAGTTGTAATTTTTTGATTAAAAACAAGAATAATAAACGATTCATACGTTTATTATGGGTTAATGACTTTTCTGTGGCTGCAATTTTTTTACCAATAAGTCGTAGCGTGGAATTAGTTTCGTTTCAAGAATTTCGCGCATTAAAATGGTCAATTTTCTCAATTCAATTTCTCTTCTTGGGCTTTATTTGGCTTAAAATGGAAAACCCACTTTCACACAAATACGTTGATGGTGTTTGAATCAATAAAAAAATTGCTTTTTCAGACAGTTTTGCATACTCAGGTACATGCCAAAGTTTCACCCAAAAGTCACCGTATGGTGTGTTATTAAATGCGACTTTCTGAAATAGATCTGTTCGGAGATCAAGCAGCTCTTTATCGTCTGTGGGTGCATCGATAAATGGTTGCAAAATTCAGGAATTTGCTTACAAACAACAACTTTTTTTCTTCGGAAAGTAACTCTCAAAATTTTCTTGCAGCAAATCTAAATGAGCCAATATTAGTGATATCAGTTCATTTATTACTGATTCTTCAAAACCTTCTTCACATTTATTAATAAAATTATTCAAAATAGGAAAATCAAAAAAAGTTTTCGACTCGACTCTTTTTTTCCAGAGAGGTAATTTCATTTTCAGAGCGTTAACTTTACCAGTACTTTTAAAAACGTCAATGTCATTTTCTTGAAGACTGATGTTCAGTTTGTTGAGATGCTCAAATATGCATGCCATATAAGACAGCTTTGCTAACCAAAAATTATTAAAAAATTTAGTGGCTTGTTGACCCTTTTCCTCCAAAAAAATGTACCAAATTCTTTTCTTAGTTCAAACACTCTGCTGAGAACTCTTCCTCTTGAAAGCCAACGAACTTCACTGTGAAATAGCAACCTTTTATATGATGCTTCCATTTCTTCGCACAACTTCATAAACATTCTGTGTTTTTTGGAGCGCTCCCTAATATAATTGACTACATTTACGATTTCGTTGAGAAAATTTTCAAATATTGCACTTGCATTGTTATTATCTATTCCTTTTATTCTTTTTGCAACTAGTGCTTCTCGATGGATAACACAATGGATTGGCACGCAGTCAAGAGAAACTTTCTTTATCTTCGCGACGACCCCATTAATCTTTCCTTGCATTGCAGCAGCACCATCTGTTGTTACCGACTTACAGTTTTCCCAACTCAGTTCATTTTGCTTGAAGTAGCAGTCAAGTTTTTGAAATATAGCTTTAAAAGTTGCATTTACACCTAGTGGTTGACAAAATAAGTAATGTTCAGAGATTTTGTTTAGTTCAACATCAGCAAACCTACAAAATACAAGTAGTTGAGCTTTTGAGCCTATATTTGTTGTCTCATCCAGTTGGATGCAAAAACAGGGCGCTTTCTTCAGCTTAAAAATCAGCTGATTTTCTAAGTTTTCTCATATGCTTAAGAAACCACGACTGATGGTTGTATCAGAAAGTGGAATTTGGGCAACTTTAGCTTTAGAATTTTTTCCACCATGAATTAAATCTGCCACAAATTTGAAGCACGACAAGACTACTGTTTCTAGTTCCGTATAAGGGCACTTGGTCTTCAGTAACTCATGAGCCATTTGGAATGATGCCAAACTAAGTTTTTCTGAATCTCGTTCATTCATTTGTGATTCAAATGAACTTATTTGTTTTGAATATTCTGCCACTTTAGACTGAAAAAATATATCAGACTTATGCTCATGTTCTGGATGCTTATTTTTCAAGTCCAAAAAGAGTTTTGAAGGCACAAATTTGGAGTTGGCATATTTCACAGAGCAAAAAAGGCATTGAGTGTGGGAAAAGGATTATCCTTCTCTTTTTTTGGGAGAAAAAAGTCATGTTTAACATAGTCCTCTATCCACTTTCTACGTTTTTGTCTGGAAGTAGAAAGTGACTAAAGCTTCCTTTTTTCACATATTTTGGAAATAGAAACTTGGCTTGTCTAGCGGTTTGATTAGTTTTGTCCGATTCTTTGGCAGTTGAAATTTTTTAAAAGTACCTCAACATAGAAATAATGACTAATTATTCACCACTAAACTTTAATTGGAGTCTAAATATTTTTGAGGTAAAACCTAAGAATATACTGGTAAAAAGGAAAACGTGTTGTGTAACTAACCCTAACCCTTAAAAATATGGCGTTTCAACTGAAGTGAAAAGTAGGCTATCAAAAATAGAAAGAGCTTTTTATTGCCACTTTGAAGTTTGCATGCACTAATATGTAGCCTACTAACGGTACGTAAAGGCAGACCATGTTGAACCTTAAAATTGCAAATCAAAATCTTGCTAGATTTAAAATACCATTACTTTTGTCCTGTTAAACACTTTTACTACAATCAAACTACTGATATAACTTTGGCAGAGATTTTATTTTTAAATACCGTATACAGACAACAGCTAGGAATTTTACAGGATTTATATATTTGGTTAGGATAACGTATTTACAAAAATTACAATATTTATATACAAGATAAATTTTCTAAACGTTTTCGGCTTCACATTAAGCCTTTATTAAAGCTACAAAAGGTTAAACAAAATTAGTAGAAATTGTACAATTATTAAGAGGTATTGACTAAAAAAGTATCCACTCACTATCAACCGACTGAGACATAGGCCTACACTGCTGCATACTACATACCAAGAATCGTTATAAAAGTTCACAGTGAACAAATAATCACAAACTATTGCTTAATCATAAATTGCGTCACAATGTCAAAACATTTTTAATAAAAATGAACAACCATGAGTGTACAGTTGTCTGTTCAACTTTGTATAGAAATTTTGTAATTTTTGTAAACACGTTAGCCTTACCAAATATATGAATCCTGTAAATTTCCTTGGTATTGTTTGTATATGATTATCAAACTTATCAATAATTCAATAAGTTACGCACTTCTATAATTTTTGTAGTGAACCCTGGTTGCGGTGCACCCCGGTTGAAGACCCAATGTAATAGATCGTTTGTTTGGTCTTACTTCTGGTAAGCCATTCCAGAAATTAGCTGAAAAAACCATTCATGCAGTTTGGTTTACCTACTCCATATAAAGCGTGAAATGTTCTAAAGGTGAAGCCTGAACTTACTTTTTTTTCAGGTGGAGTACAAGACATTTAAAAAAATCTTGTCCGAGATTTCTAGAGTTA
Source organism: Diplosoma virens (assembly GCA_963680785.1). Classification (NCBI taxonomy): domain Eukaryota; kingdom Metazoa; phylum Chordata; class Ascidiacea; order Aplousobranchia; family Didemnidae; genus Diplosoma; species Diplosoma virens. Next base: position 32,494,582 of record OY796880.1, read on the forward strand.
AACTCAATCGCCCGTTTCCAATCTTTTACGTACAAAAGTGTCTCACTCTTTTGCCGAGTTGCGTCTGTGGTTTTTCTCCGCAAACTCCAGTTTACTACAGTTTAGTGTGCCTCTTTGAATACCAACTAATACAAAGTCTATACAATTAAGATGAAGATTCTTGATACTGGCTCAATACAATTACTCCGAATATATGGTTTGCACAAGCAGGATAAAGATTATAAATAGACACGCCTTTGTTTTGTAAATGATTGATGACGCATTGTTAAAGTTTTTTAATAGTTATATGATGTTTGTCATAAATCTGCATTTTAGAGCATTAAAAACTTATTTATAAGTTTTAAAATAAACAAAAATAGCAATATTTTTTCAAAACGCACAACCATTTTTTTGCTTTCTCATTTGATTTATTTCACTTTTTATTCAATTTATTGTGCGAACGACATGCTTTCTCTGAAAAAGCGCTAAATTGCAAAACAACTTTTAGTTCAATTGACTGGATCAAAAAATAATTTTTAACACAAGTATAAAAAACAAAGAAAAATTTTTAGCGAAAAACTTTTTTTTGAATTTTAGTGAGTGGTTCACAACCATTTTTTGTATCATTGTCAGCAAGCTGCTGTTCACATTTATTTATTTGTCGCGAAACTTTAAAATGAATGCACAACATATAATTCAAATTAAATGTAGCAATAAATTGTCTGCAAAATGACCACAAGGTCTTCTAGTCAAGCAAACTCTGTTTTGCTGATATAAAAATCAGCATGTTTTTGTTTGCATGGTTTTAACAGCAACAATTTTGATAATAAAGTGGGAAATAGGATGTATATTCATTTAAAAAAAAAATTTGAAGTGATAGGACTATTATTATTGGGTAAAAAAAAATTTTTGTTTTAAAATTTTGAAAAAGTTTCTTGAAAAAGGTACGGCAATAAGTTTATGGGTTTAATACAGTGTTAATTAAATTTAACAAAATTATTACTATTCGAGCTGTATGATGGTTATGTAAAAATTTGCAATATCAATACGACCATTCATTTTGATCAAGCGACCTCAAATAAAAAGAAAACCCCCCAATGCAAACAATAATCCAGCACAAGAAATCACCCACGAAAAAAATTCTTTGAAAAACTTTTAAACTTTCTTTTGCTTCTCTGTCATTGTCTGGCGACTGGAAGAAAAAGCATGTTTTAAGGCTTTTGCAATTGAAAACACGCATGAATATTGTATTGTAAGCAATTACAATAAAAATAAGGGATAGAGAGTTATATGAAAGCATTGCCAATATGAAGTACTTTCCGTTTGATTTGAAACTCAAAAAACTGATTGTACAAGCTCAATATTGATTGCAAAATTTCATGTTAGGATAAATATTAAGGCTTTTCAAAAGTTGAGTATATACTTGGCTAGAATTGAATTTAGAAACAGTATTTAGAAGTACTGAAAAAACACATGTGTTATGTGCTGCATGAGAAGCTATGCATTTTATAGATTCCGGTGGTAAATCTATATTTGGTAAAAAAACATTAGGCCAAATAATGGGCAACAACGAAAACACAAGCCACACAATTCATACAAACAGTAAACTTATCAATAAAACCTTTTTGCTGATCAGGCTGAACGGTCTTACAACTCCGTGCAATCGGTAAGCACAAATAAGAGCTATAATTGTTGTGCCTACTTGAAAGCCTGTGACGCTCATAACTCCTAAAACATTGCAAATTACATCATTTGGTTTATTGAAGGAAAAAATGATGACGTAAATTGCAGGTAAAAGATTAGCAAGGACAGATTTAAAACTGAAACATTGTACAAAGTGCTTTGTTCAACAGTTGCAACATATAACTGTTTTTTTGATACAAAAAAGATTACCACTAAATTACCTACCATGGCAATTAATCCGAATAACAAAAAAAGTATTTTCTATTGTAAATAAATTCCTCTTCACTGCATTTTTCTTCTGCATAGTTACATTTATATTTTAAACGATAAAAAACGAGACCGCTTTTGGTTATTTTTTTAAGTTGTGTAGAATTACCAACTATTGAAGTATATTTAAAAAATGCCTTCCACTGTACACATTTTAATATACTTATTAGACTGTTTGTAGAATTTAGACCTACATTATAAAGTAGTTGTAAAAGCAATTTATTTGAACTTGAATTTTTTTCCCATTTCCGTAGAAAATAGCCAAGAATCTTTCGTCAAATCAAATTTTATACAATTTTCAATTCCTAAGTCTATTTAGTGGAAATAAATATAATTTTTAACGCAATAGGCATATTGGCTGTCGGCAAAAAACTCATCTTCAAGCTTTTTTGCTGGCTATATTTAAATTCTTTTTACATAATAAATGTTGTCGTTATCAAACGGTTACTTCAACTATTCTGTTTAGCCCTAAATAAAGTCCACAGCACTTTTTTGTGCTTGGTCATTGTAACAAGTACCTCCAAAGTACAAACATATCGTTTTACAAAGTATTAAAAAGCAAAAAAAGTAATTTTTCGCATTATTTTGTCATCTGTGAAGTCAGGTGGACGTTATTGCTTAACGGCTGCGCTGCGGTTAGTCACTCCAACATCGTTGACCTAATCAAGTTAAATAAGTTCATAACGAGTGGTTAAAGTTGAGAATAAACTAAGTTCAAAAATTTGTTGCCACATATTTGTAGAATATGCGCTCGCTCCATCACAGATCGACAATAAAAACAAAAAAATGTTAAATTTTTGTGCACAATTGCTTTGCTTTATTTTTGGATTTATTTTAGTATTTCTAAACTAATGGTTTATAGACTTTAAGGGTCCATAGCAACATATTGCGGGTGTCCACCAAATTTTTTTATAAAATATGAAATTACTACTCATGACTTAACTAAAATTATTCCCAAGATCGTAAGAGCTAGTTAATGAAAAGCGTGTTACCCAAAAAATAGTCTTAAACATCTGTCAATCATGGGGTGCAATGAGCCCCAAAACAAATTTCGCTTTTCTATTTCTAAAAACGTAAAGCAGGCACGATTTTGATATGCCCTGACTTTTTTCAACTTTCATTGATCTTTAGAAGAATAGAATATTACATGTATAAACCTTCACATATCGAAGTTTTGCAGCATAAAAAAAAAAATTGTAACATTTTGTACCAGTGGAATCCATTGGACGTAAAGCCTCTTGTATTGGTATGCCATCTATCAAAACAACCAAAACTTCGTACATGTTGTGTTTTGCCAAGTGATAATATTTTGTTTAGGTAGTAAAAATCAAGAATTTTTGCATTAGCAATAATTTTTATTTTGCAATTTGGCAAATTAGCCGAAGTTAGCAATTTCACAAAGGAAGTATATTTCCTGACAAACTTCATCCCATTAATGATGTTTTTTTAAAAAATGGGATTCCAATTGCCGCGATGCCTATGCAGGATTGCCGAATTGGGAACCTATTGCCGATTGGGCAATTTTTAATTTTGATTCGCGACCGAAAATTTGAATTGACAGCTTTTTTGGGTACTTTAGTGCTACAGATTGTGCGACTTTAAATGAAATTTGCAACATGAACTTATTTTAAGTGTGGTAAGCCAAAATTTGTTTTAAAAATCTACTATTATTGTTGTGATTGAGGTGAAGATGTTTTGTTAGAGATCACTATTTGTTTGGGACAGAAATCGAGACATATACTTCCAGAGAATGCAAAAGAAGGCCAGCAGCTCTATTTTACGATATGATCGATGTCTGTGCTGTCATTGTATTTGTGATATGGCAGCAATCGTCAGGCGAAAATAGCAAAAAGCTGGAAAAAAGAAGAAATTTTTTGATATAACAAGGAAAAGAGCTTGCTGTATTACCAGCTTTGCCTTCAACATCAACAAGGCATGTGAGTTCGTAACCAATTAAAAAAAAAACGAACAGCTATTGAAGATCTGGAGCCAAAAAAAAAGAAAGCTAGATACTACCTTGAAAAAAAGATAAAGACAGAAAATGCTGACAAATCTGTGTTTTATACAAATTGAACATTTTCTAATAACATTCGCAATGCATTTGCTATTAATGTAATCCTAACTAAAACTCACAAAAGTACTTGTGAACTGTCATAAACGGTAAACTTAGTTAATTTCTGTGAGCCAAATTTATACTTTGACCATTACACGATAATGAATCACTTCCTAATTAGCTTGGTTTACATTAGTACATACGACTCTATCAATTTTGTGTATTTTTATTGCAATGTTTGTTGGTTACTTTTGTAATTTATCATGCTCTTTCTTATTTTAAATTTAATTTCATAATTTTTAACTGGCTTTTTTTGGGCCAAAATATGCGCTTTTAAAATAGTGCAATGGACTCCAATGGTGCAATTTGAATACTTTTTTTTTCTGTAGGCAGAGGGTTAATTTAATGTTAAAACAAAAAAATTTTTCCGAAGTCATGTGAAGACTAAAAAAAACCAACAATTAAAGTTGATGATAAAGACTTTTTTATACTTAAATTGGAGACTTTTCTTTTTTTGGCCTTAATTGACTTTTGGAAAAGGTTTAGGGATGCACCAAATTTTAAAAATTTGGTTAGAGGTCCAAGTGTTTCAAAATTTTAGAAACCCAATTTATTTAAAGATGCGCAAAATCACAAGCATTAAACCAATTTAAAAAAAATAAAGTAGATTTTGCTTTTATTTTAGGGAGTCATAAATTGTTTTCCGACGATCAGTTAGCAGAAAGCAAATAAAATATAAGCTATCATTAGCTTTTTAAAAATTGTTTTAAAATTAAATAAACACATTTTCAAAACCAATAAAACCGTATTAAAACTAGGGTTACCCTCCAAATTAATCAAAAAATAAACGTGGCTAATTAGTAATTACCACAAAAAAAAGTTTCAAAACTACTTGCAATCTTTGGTTGACAAGTAAAAGCTAAAAAAGGTCTAAATGTTCAACCAAAAAATGACATCTTTTTTTAGACGTAAAATGAAGACCTTAGTAAGCTTGTTTTTTAGGAATGCCACTTGAAAACTACCAAATTATTTATAAAAACTAAGCACAAGCAACTTTTTTAGAAATACGGACAATAAAATTGCCTAAATAATAACCCTGATTAAGATAGTTCACATAGTAAAACTCAAATACATTTAAGTATTACTCAAAAAAAAAAAAATGCATTCAAGTTGATTTCTTTTTATTAGCACAAGCTTTTTTGAACTTTTGTTCACTTGAACATGTCTAAATTAAAATTTTTATTTTTTTCTTATTTACAATTCTTTTGAATAGGCTATTATTATTTGATTTTCTAGTTTTTGCATAGGAATGAAGTCAAAATTTCGAGCATCTGGCTTTCCGAAAGACACAATAGAAAGACAAGATTTGGATTTGAATCTATAAGCCGCTAACATGTCGATCACTTTCGCCATTTAAACACGTTCCTCCATACGTTGCTGACATGTAAAACAAAACAAACAGTATGAACAGTAACTTCACAAAAAAATGCTCAATTTTTATTCATAACAATTGTTATCATTAAAACAAATTTAACCCAGCCATCGGATGCACTTTTTTGTGTCTCTTGATGCCGGTCCCAAGCCCGGATAAATGGGGAGGGTTGCGGCAGGAAGGGCATCCGGCGTAAAAATTTTTTGCCAAAACAGACAAATGCGAAATCATCATCAATCCATACCGGATCGGTCGAGGCCCGGGTTACCAACGACCGCCTCAGGTGTCGCACAGCAGGGCACCTGTGGAAATTATATTACTGCTAAACATTGTGAAAATAAAAGCAAAAAAAGAGGAGGAAAGCGAGTGAAGAAGCAGCGAGAAGCATGGAAAGGAAGATGCTCACTCATTAGGGTGGGTACTTTAAATATTGGAACGATGACTGGAAGGGGAAGAGAGCTGGCAGATATGATGGAACGAAGAAATGTAGACATATTGTGTCTACAGGAAACAAGGTGGAAAGGGAGTAAAGCAAGGAACATTGGAGGTGGATGCAAAATATTCTACAACGGAGCTGACGGAAGAAAAAATGGGATAGGGATAGTGCTGAGGGAGGAGCTGGTTGAAAGTGTCTTGGAAGTGAAGAGGGTGTCAGACAGACTGATGGCCATGAAACTGGAGGTAAATGGGTCCATCCTAAATATAGTAAGCGCATATGCTCCACAGGTTAACAACAGCATGGAGGAGAAAAATGATTTTTAGGAAGACCTGGATGGATTGATTGAAAGTATATCAAAAAAAGAGAGGATAGTTCTTGGTGCAGATCTTAATGGACATGTGGGCGAAGGAAACATAGGGGATGAGGAAATAATGGGAAGGTACGGGGCTGGAACAAGAAATAAGGAAGGATCAATGGTTGAGGATTTTGGGAAAAGGATGGATTTGGCGATTGTCAATACTTATTTCAAGAAAAAAGATGAACACAGAGTGACATATAAGAGTGGAGGAAAAAGTACCCAAGTAGATTATGTGATGTGCAGAAGGAGAAACTTGAAGGAAATGTGCGATTGTAAGGTAATATTGAATGAGTGTGTCGCAAAGCAGCACTGTATGGTGGTATGCAAAATGGTTCTTATGGTGAAAAAGAAAAAGGCAGAGAAAATAAAGCCAAAGATACGATGGTGGAAACTAAAAGAGACAAGCTGTCAAGAAGCGTTTAGACAAGAGGTGACCAGGATTTTGGGAGGCAAGGATGGGTTACCTGATGAGTGGGACAAAACGGCAGAAATGCTAAGAAAAACAGCTGAAACTGTACTGGGAGTGACATTTGGGAAACGAAAAGGAGACAGGGAGACTTGGTGGTGGAATGAGGAAGTTCAAAAAAGCATAAAAGAAAAGAAAGAGGCAAAGAAAGCATGGGACAAAATAAGAAATGAAAATACTAAAAAGATATACAAAGAAAAGAAGAGTAAGGCAAAGAAGGCAGTTGAAATGGCAAAGGGACGTGCGTATGACAATTTGTATGCTAGATTGAAAACAAAAGAAGGTGAAAAGGAGTTGTACTGATTGGCTAGGCAGAGAAACAGAGCAGGAAAAGATGTACAGCATGTGAGGGTTATAAAGGATAAAAATGATAATGTGATGGTAAATTCGGAAGCAGTGTTAAAGAGATCGAAGGAGTACTTTGAGAAACTGATGAACGAGGAAAATAACAGAGACCCTAGGACAGAGGAAACAGAAGTGGTTAACGAAGAGGTAAATTGTGTCAGTAGAGAAGAAGTAAAAAATGCACTAAGAAGGATGAAAAAAGGTAAAGCAGTTGGGCCAGATGAGTTGCCAGTAGAAGTTTGGAAGTGCATGGGAGAGATGGGGATAAAGTTTTTGACCAGACTGTACAACAGACTATTAATGGGTGAACGGATGCCTGAAGAATGGAGAAGGAGTGTGCTTATCCCATTCTATAAAAACAAATGGGATGCACAATGCTGTGGAAACTACAGAGGAATAAAGCTAATGAGCCATGCAATGAAGGTATGGGAAAGAATTATTGAAGCAAGGTTAAGAGATAGAGTGGAGATCAGCAAACAGCAATATGGATTTATGCCAGGAAAGGGAACCACCGATGCCATGTTTGCTCTAAGAATGTTAATGGAAAAGTACAGGGAAGGTCAAAGAGAGCTACATTGTGTATTCGTGGACCTAGAGAAAGCTTATGACAGGGTTCCACGGGAAGAGCTGTGGTACTGTATGAGAAAATCTGGAATAGTGGAAAAGTATGTACAACTAGTACAGGATATGTATGAGGGAAGCGAAACAGCGGTGAGGTGTGCAGTAGGTTCCACAGAAAGTTTCAAGGTTAAGGTTGGACTGCACCAGGGATCAGCATTAAGTCCATTCCTTTTTGCAGTGATAATGGACAGGCTAACGGATGAAGTAAGGAGAGAAGCACCATGGACGATGCTGTTTGCTGATGATATTGTGATTTGTGAAGAGACCAGGAAAGAAGTGGAGCGAAGATTAGAATCCTGAAAGTATGCATTGGAAAGAAGAGGGATGAAAGTAAGTAGGTCAAAGACCGAATATCTTTGCATAAATGGAGGAAATGATGACGAAACAGTAAAGATGGAGGATGCAAAAGTGCCAAGAGTAAAGGAATTTAAGTATTTGGGATCAACGGTGCAAGAAAGTGGTGGTTGTGAGAGGGAGGTAAAGAAGAGAGTACAGGCAGGATGGAACGGATGGAGAAGAGTATCAGGAGTAATCTGCGACAGGAGGTTACCAGCTAGAGTAAAAGGAAAAGTGTACAGTTCAATGGTAAGACCAGCAATGATGTATGGACTTGAGACAGTAGCAGTCACAAAAAAACAAGTAGAAGAGATGGAAGTCGCAGAGATAAAAATGTTGAGGTTTGCTATGGGAGTGACGAGAAAAGACAAGATTAGAAACGAGCACATTAGGAGTACTGTTAAGGTTGAACAGTTAGGAATGAAGATGAGGGAGGGCAGGCTGAGGTGGTATGGACATGTCATGAGGAGAGACCAACAGTATGTAGGAAGAAAAATGATGGAAATGGAGTTACCGGGAAAGAGGAGAAGAGGGAGACCAAAGAGAAGATTTTTAGATGCAGTAAAGGAAGATATGCAGGAAGTTGGTGTAAAGGAGACGGATGTTGAAGACAGAAAGATGTGGAGAATGATGATACGCTGTGGCCACCCCTGACTGAAGGGAAAGGCTGAAAGGAGAAGAAGTTATCATTAAAACTAATTAATTTGAGTAATAATTTTTTTTCTAAAATAATATTTTTTTGGCAGTTCTATTTGATTGACAAACATAGTTTTGCAAAAAACTAGCCGTAATACAGTTAGTTGAAGGACATGTAGTAGATATGTGACGGAGTTGCAAAATTGCCTCGTCCTTCTAGCTAGGCACAAACGCACTTCTCGACCACCACCAGACTTTACGATTTTATTTTATTAAAACAAAGTAATACTGGAGACGCTAGTCGGAAATGGTTTTTTAAACAATATTACACAAATTAGCTTCAATACGTTGACACATTGTCCACAAACTCACCAACAATATTGGGCGGACGAGTAAAGAGAATCAACAATATGAATACCAAACTGCGACCAAATGCAGCCAATGTCCAAGGGGACTAGTGATTGTTTACAGATAAATTCAAATATAAAGTATGCAATAAAAATTGAATCTCTGATCAATCACAAACCTTCTCTCCAAAAAAAGTGGCAAGCAACACTTGCCCAATACAACGTGGCATCACTAGATGCCAAACGACCGCGCGAGAACGCACAAAAAGGCAGCGCTTTTATTCAACGCAAGAACAAAAGGCGCGCTGGTTCGAATCTTGTAGCCAATACCTACATCGCAAATATTTACGCGTACGACGTAACAAGATATATTTGATTGCCATTGATGGTGTAATGTTTTTACAAGGGCAATTTGATCAGAGTTATCTGCAAAATTAAATTGATTTCAAAACTTGGGGTTGGAATTCCACATAGCGAATAAATTAAGATATAAACGAATGATATGATAATACTCTAAATTAGGTGTAAAATTTATTTTTCTTTTTTGAACATTTTTTAGATTATACTAGTTTTATGTCTTTTGTCTATAAACAAATATAAAAGTATTTTATTGAGACTAATGAAAGATGCCCTATTGTAATAGGCAGCAAAAACCATGCATGCTAGGTTTAATTTTAATTTTTTGAAAATTTTAAAAAACAACAACTTACAAGTTTTTAAAAAAAGCAACTTTAAAAAAACGGTAACTTAGATTAACCAATTTTAAGAAATTTGTAATCCTGATTTTCGTCATTTATTGCAAAAATAATTTCTTGCTAACATGTCGAGGTAGGTAAGAGCGCCGTATCAATGGCGAATGTGATCGACACTGTCGCCGTTCAAAACCTACTTGGGTCATTTTGTTGTGTTCTTTAGAAAAAAATCGATGTATTTTTTCCATTATTCTTCACAAAAAATGTTTACAATACAAACAAAAAGCCATGAAGCAAATGTCATCTTTTTTCCAAGTAGACGCCCATGATTATGGGTTTAACTATATTGTCAAAAATTCAAAGTAGAAATCACACAAAAACAATGTAATAAAGTTTTAAATAAAAATATAAATTTGTGGATTACCATAAAAATAAGATATATGTTATTTTGTTTTTGTTTGAATTGGACATTTTGCATTTAAGAAGCCTATAAAAAATGAATTCATATAAAAAGACAATATTGCGACTTGGCAATCGATATGAAATCCGCATAATGGCTAAAACATCTATGTTGAGAATGAAATTAATGAAGATGTAGCATACTCGTATTTATTTCCATCAAAATATGCTTCTAAATAGATAAACAACAACAGTATTGTCATGTGAACCTTTCGTCAATGGTTACTAACGTGTTTTAGTCTGCCATTCAGTAAACCTTCGTGCAAACCAAATATGGTAAAAGAATGATGTAAAAAGTTATAAAGTTTGTGCTGAAAAATTAAAAAGGGGCTAGTTAATTTAGTCAATTGAGGATTTACACCATGCTGATCTTAATTAATGCGTTAATTAATGAGATGTTTAGATCGACTTGAGGATTTACACCATGCTGATCTTAATTAATGCGTTAATTAATGAAATGTTGGATCGACTGTATTTAGTTAAAAAACAGACAAAAAAGCTAATTAAAAATACGTGTACATATAAAAAAATCGATAAAATTAATTAGCAGTTTATTAATTATTACAATTTTGGTTTTAAACCTTAACTCCATACTTCTCCTCGCCAGAACTTTAAAAACCTAGCTATTTTTGCAAAAATACTATAGTTTCCAAATTTAATTTCGTGGGCTTTTTCCTGTTTGATCTCTTTTTAAATCCAAGACGTTTTCCTTTTAATCATTGCTACATGTTTCTTTTCGCTGTTCTCTTTTAAATCTATTTAAAAATGTAGCAACAGATTTTTCTGACAATTTTTTCTAATTTGTCTGCATGCTAAAGTGTTTATTTTTATTCTTTATCTATTCGGCTTACATATGTTTACTTACATGTGTTTATAATCTCAATAATTGCGGTGGCGATGCTAAACAAAAATAAACGAAAAAAAAATTGAATCAAAATTTTGGGATGTAATTCTGGAGTTTTTGACTTTTGCAATTAGACCACTTGTATGCGAGTGATCAAATTACAAAAGTCGTAAACTGATATTAGTTTTGTACGGCACAAGATAAGGGTTCAAAAGTAAAATAGATATTTTTCAGTAAAGTTAGATTTTCTATGTTTTTGCCTCAAAGTATAAAATTCCACTTATATCAGGGGTGTCCAAACTTTTTGAGCCGAGGGCCATTTTAACTCATCGAAAATATTGGTGAGCCAAACAAACAAAACACCCCAGTTTTTGTACCAAAATCATAGGGATCTGTAAAAAAAAAAAGTCTTCACCTGAATTCAGTCTCCGATTTCCCACTTTTGTACCGAAATCATAATGATCTCTATAAAAAAAAAAGTTCTCACCTAAATTCAGTCTCAGATTTCCTACTTTTGTACCAAAATCATAGAGATCTCTAAAAAAAAAAGTTCTCGCCGGAATGCAGTCTCAGATTTCCCACTTTTTGTCCCAAAATCGTAAAAATCTCTATAAAAAAAAAGGTCCTCACCTGAATTCAGTCTCAGATTTTCCAATTTTTGTCCCAAAACCATAGGGATCTCTATAAAAAAAAAAGGTCCTCGCCGGAATTCAGTCTCATATTTCCCACTTTTTGTCCCAAAACCATAGGGATCTCTATACAAAAAAAAAAAGGTTCTCACCTGAATTCAGTCTCAGATCTCCCGCTTTTTGTCCCAAAATCAAAGTGATTTCTAAAACTTGAAAAAAACAAGAAAAAAGTGGTCTTCACAACAAATCTGTCTTCGGTTTCTGCCAAATTTGACGGGACAGAGGACTTTAAAAAATGCTGCGCGGGCCACTTAAAACCTTCAAGTTCCGAACCTTTAAGTACTCAAAATCGGCCGCTGCCCACATTTGGCCCGCGGGCCACGGGTTGGACGCCCCTGCCTTATATGCTACGAATAATTGAATAACCTGGATTTTGGTTAAACTGTTTCTATATATATCATATTTTTATGCACATCGACTAAATAACTTGTATCTAACTTTTGATAAATTTACGACTTTTTGAACAGTGTATTTGCAATAAATGCATTTTAGGCTCGTTTCGAAAAATTTTAATTGTAAAAACAAAGATGTTTGTATAAAACTACAAATTGGTATATTTCTGGTTTAAAATTTTTTTGCTGCGACAAAGCTTAAATAAAAGTTTTCTATTCAAGAAAAATTTCAAAATTACAATTGCATATTTTTTTGGTCATAAATTATCAAGTCTTCAATGTAAAAAATTTTTTGTTTTTACAAAATTTAGATAGATATTTTTTACTCTGGAGAAACTTTAAAAATTCAATTTTTTTCTATTTCTTTATTCACAAATTTTTAGAATTTGATTGGTTTTTATGAAACCCATGTTGAAGAGTCACTAGCCCAAAAAATACTGGGAAGAATAGGGTTAAAAAATTAATCGATTTTTTGTTTTTGCTGATTAAGATATTAAGGTGTTTCTATAAGAATGAAAGGAAATGCTACCTTAGCCAATAAGGTTTATTTAAAAAAAAATAGTTTTTAAATAGCTGCCAAAAAGGCATCTATAACACTCCAAAAAATTTATGCGCTGCTTAAGTATAAAAAATTGGCTGCGTGGTCGAGTTATTAAAAGCGCCGTGATTGTGATAGACACGGTCTCGATTCAAAATCTACTTGCGCTATTCCGTTGTGTCCTTTGAAAAGACATTTTACCGCACTTTTCCCTGCTTAGTGTTCTTAGCAAGCAGTTTTTGATTTTAGTCATATCTCTATAAAACAAAAAAAATTAGTTTTATAAAAATTTTTCAACCAGACAACAATATCTACGGATCTCCAAAAGCAGGTCGAGATATTTGCTTTCTCTATGTATCAACGCCTCCGTCGCTTTCCTGCGAGTCAGAAAAATAAATATAAAGATGAATAAATAAAAATATATTCTTAAAATGTTTTTAAATAGTTATGATGCTGAAGTGAGTTTAAATTAAAATTTTGGTACAGTTTTTACAAAAATTTTTATCAAATTTTTATATTTTTGATACATGGCTTTTTTAAAAATAAATTTGAAAAATTTTCCCATTTCCTTTGTGTATAAAGATTTTTATTTTTATACCACATTTAGTTACTAACTACCCTGAATTACATTGTTAATATTTAAAATACAAAATACGTCTTAAGAATTGCATTGTACAATTAAAGCAAATATTTGTCTTACCCGCCAGCAACAAAACGAGTAGTTTATAGAAATAAAAATTCGTATTAAAAAACACTACACTGCATTAAAATTTGTAAAACTAAAATTAAACCAAAGCTATAAAAATGATTAACTAAAATGATGAGAGATTTTTTAAAGAATTTTAGCTATACAAAAAACAAATTCAAATTATATACTAATACACATTTGCTACAGTTTTATTTTTTGAATTTTTTTAAAACTCGTTTATTTGAAATGTTCAACTATTAAAAAAGAAAATGAATTGATGAAAGAATATTCGCTGCAAAATAAAAAAGAAAAAAAGCAAATATAAACTAGGTTTTTAATTAAAAAAATTTTGTTAAAAATTATGAAAGGCGTCTTAATCTTTTTTTCGCTTCTTCTTTCAATATATTTATTCAACATTCTTCAGGTATGACTTAGATTTGTTGATATGCAACACGTATTTAAAATTTTACGTGTCATTTTCTTTTTTTATTCATAAGAATGCTTTGTTTTTAAAGAGCCAATACCATCATTAGCAGACCTTGTGTGTGTAATAGGGTACAATGTTTAGCTGCTTTCTCCTCGTTTCCGGTTATTATTTTGATCTACCTTATCGAGTAAAACTTTTAAAATGGTAGTGATTTATAAATAAATTGAAAAACTAATAATTCAAAACGCGAAACAGTGGTTTCTTTTATGAAGCAGAAAGGAAAATGACTAATAACAAATGTAATACAACGTTTAATTCTCAGCTATATTGCGGTAGTATTTTATCACGTTTTACTCTGCATTTTTGCAGAATTTACGCAATTACGCTTGCAATACTTTCAAGAAAAGATTGCAGTGTAAAAAGCCAGAAAACTAAAAAAAAATAAAATGCCACCGTTTTGGCGTACGTTCTGTTAACTTTTCTCTCTATGACGTGCAGCAAGAAATGTTTTACAAAAATGAATTGCACGTTGAAACTCAAAATATCTCAAAACTATGGTTTTCAAAAATTTTTTTTGCAGAATCCAGTATCCAGCGTTGAGTTTGAAAATCGAAACTAAGTTGCTTTCAGACAAAGCAATCTTTAAAAAAAAGATCTTACGCCATTTAGTTAACTTTATTTGAATTTCTATACATTCAAAAAAGTTTTCTTAAAATGCAGACGGATTCACAAATTTGGTTGATTAATCAATTTTATTACAAAATTTGTGGTGAGTTAATCTATAAAAGATTTAAACTTCTGTAACAACTACTTTGTTAATACGCTTATTACCTTAATTATTTTATTTCTCTTATTATCTTTCTTTTTTTTGCGTACTACACTGCCTTCAGTAAACCTTTTAAAGCTGATAAATGCTCGAGCTTTGTTTAAACGTTTTGACAGCTAGCTTATGTTTAAACCAGTGATTTCAACCAATGGGCTATAAAGCTGTTTTCAGTTGGCCACTGTCACAGACTTTACTTGGGAATCCAAGAAGACCAATTGAACAAGATAACCCGAATACCTGCGCTGAAGTAAAGCTGTTTCTATTTTTTATCTATTCCGGCTCCAAAAGTAGTTTGCTGCGAGGCTGAAGCTTTTTTATACAGTTAGCTTCAACTAAGTTCGAATTGATTGGTTTAAAAACTTCTCTCCGCAAACGGACAGAGACCACTGTCTCTAACTAGAAAGTATGTATTTATAAAATCCACACAACTAACAATTGACAAAATCCTTTCTCCTACGCTTTGCAAAAATTTCAAAGCGAGTCCAGCGCTAAAACTTAAATTTGTCCGATACAAGTATAATTCTATCTCTACAGAATTAATCTCCGAAAACAATGGTGCAAAACAATTCTAACACTTGTTGATCAACACACTCGAAACGATACTGGGACAAACACTGCAATCACTGAAATCGCTGCACTTGGACAAACTCTGGAATAATTGTGCAAACCAAGCGCCCGCTGATATAAAATCACGTCACGTGACGCTACATCACAGTAGGGTGCATTACATCACACTAAATTTTACCAGTATCAGTTAGAACAAGCGTTTTCAAGCGGTGGTTTATTACTCAGTGGTGGGCCACAAAGCATAAATGAAAACAATTAATGAAGTCATTATGATCGAAAAATCGGAAGCAAATTCCAAACGAGGACCTTTTGTTATGTTTTTGGGACGAAAATTGAGAAATGCAGACAAATTCAAAGGGAAGACCGTTTTTGCGACGGAAATTAAATTTTGTTGACCGAAGTGGGTCATTAAGTTACCTTGGGTTAAAAATGGGACACGGTGAAAAAGGCAGAAACCACTGTGTTAGAACAAAGTTCACACTCGATCATCGCATGCGTCTACAGAGAAACGACCAATCAGAAAATCGGGACGAAAACATCTTACGTCATTATACAGTATATCTGGTTAGAAGAAAAATATTTCAAACAATCGTAAAACAGCTTGCAAATAAGTTATGTAAGATAAGGGGGAGCTTTACCGTCTATGCAAATATTATTTGAACCTGAGAATATTACGTCATAATAAAAATTAAAATTATTCTAAAACAGAAAATAAACTATAGGTTTGCGAAATTACAATTATCGTGAATGAAGTGTGACAGCCACAGAGATTAAAAACCAGAATGAAAGCAATATGAGAATAGTATGTGAAGATCCTTTTTTTAGAGATCTCTATATTTTGGGGACAAAAATCAAGAAATTGCAGACAAATTTTAAGCAAAAAATCCTTTTTTTTTTTAAAAGATCACCAGATTTTTGCGACAGAAATTAAATTTTGTTTACCGAATTGGGTGCTTAAGTTACCTTGGGTTGAAAAGTGAAACACGGTATGAAAGAGATTGAAAAACACTGGTTTAAACGCTTTAGGCTCGTTTCCACTACAAACGTGGAATGGCATATTCTTCGTTTCTTTTTTTGATTTTTTTGCTTCGCTTACACTTAAGCGCGGAAAGAAGTAAAAATCAATAAAAAAGGGCCTTTTAGTTTTTTTATAAAAAATGATCTTGGCTGTTTTTTGGATGTTGGTATCTTTTTTTGTAAATATTATAAAAGGCAAATGTTATGGTAAACTTTTACAACAATTTTATTCACAAAAAGTAAAATTTTATGGATCACTTGTTAAGATTTAGTAAGCTCAAAACGTTACTAAAAGATCCACGTGTAACTAAAGTATTTGAATACGGGGTTGAAGATTTTTGAAAGTTTCCTATCAGCTGTTACGAGATCTACTAATAACAAAGCACTGCAAATCGACTTGCCTTGCTAGTATACTAGTCGCCTCAAATGTGCATCTACATAAGCAAAGCGAAAAGATACGAGAACAATTACTTCGCTCGTCTCATCAAAAAAAAAAAGAATGTTACTTTTTTCTACCACTTGTGGATGACCATATTGCAATAACAGGATGAAAGTGTTTCTCCGTATGTTCACGCTCTCCACGGTCTTGAAAAAAAATTTTCCTTTCAAACTGATCTGCCCAAAAGTAGCGAGACGATGATTTCAATACTGCACAAAAACTGAGATGTGTGAAGTGGCTATAAGCAACAAACTGATCTTTATTCTAAATTTATTGATAAAATAAGCAGAAATTAACTGACCGTTAAGCAAGTACTTTTGTTCCTAACAATATAGTACTTGCAACGGCGGTACTCTAACTGTTACAAATTTACATTTCAAAGGCTATGGAAAAAGTGTCTCTTTTGTGGCGTAGATCTGCACGCCAGAGGATAATCTAACTGCCAAACAAAAAACAGAGTGTGCTACTGATGTGGAAAAAGTGGTTCTACTAAACGGTCTGCCAAAGAAGAAAACTGAAAACCTTTTTCAGCTCCGTTTCAATTTGTCGAAACTATAAATTACGACTCAAAAAACAAAGTCACTCAGGATTACATGATAACCAAAATGTAGCAGTCAGTATAAAAATTGTAAAAATAAACTCTTTGTTTTGTATCTGAACCGTGATAAAATGTTTCATTCTTTTAATATTTAGTTAATGAGTGGTATAGATATGCATTTTATAGCATTAGCTTTGACTGGGTTTTTGGAAACTTTGTACGACTGGGGAGGGGGGCGGAAAGTGCCAGTGTTCTTTGCTTACTTATATCTCGACAATTACTAGGGCTAAAATTGTCATTCAAGTTTGTATAGAAACAAAATTTTATACTCTTTTAATGTAAGTAATTAAATGTTGCAATTAAACATTATTTTGGATTGCAAAACGAGTTGTCAAAGGGTAGTCAATTTTCGTAAATTGGCTGAAAACGAGAGAGCGATTCGAGAGAGTTGTAGCGATTAATTGGATAGCCCAAATATTTTCACACAAAATACAACTTTAATTATTATCGGAGTTATAGAATTTAGTTCAGAACGTTGGATTTAACTTTCACATGCTCTATTTTTATGCAATTTTGAATTTCACATCCTGCCGTTCCATATAGTACGATCACGTGGTAATATGCCATGCGATGCACTTGTATACAGCGATATGGCTCAGTCATAAATTGTAATATATGGAGTTACTCTCCGGCAGATATCGGTTAAATCAGTTAACTTCTGTCATGATAATGCTATACTAAATAGTCTCTATTATTGTAATTATTTATTTTAATATTTTTTTGTTTTTAAT
This sequence comes from Diplosoma virens, assembly GCA_963680785.1. Classification (NCBI taxonomy): domain Eukaryota; kingdom Metazoa; phylum Chordata; class Ascidiacea; order Aplousobranchia; family Didemnidae; genus Diplosoma; species Diplosoma virens. The sequence continues at coordinate 32,512,451 of OY796880.1, forward strand.
TGTATTTGAATAAGTGAATAAATGGTCTATAAATAGAATCAAGTTAGTGGTTAACCTTCTGACTTTGAACTGCTGCAATTAAACTGGACCTAACGCTCCTAACCACTACAGAGTTAACGACTTCGGCTGTTTGTCGACCATCATTGATCCGTAAAATTAGAAGTAAGAATGGTAACAGCTGAAATCCACTTGGCAGAATTATTACTGTTTACAGAGATAGCAATTTTACACTAGCAAATCTGCTAAAAGCTGGTTTTCTTAGCGTTTTTAACGCTTTGATCTTTGCTATTTATCAAATGATTTTTTAAATTCACTCACTTTTGTAAACAATTTAGACAAGAAACTTATAACATAAAAAGAAAGGCAAATCATTACACAAAAAAATTATGTTTGTAGTTTCATATCGCATAAGACTCATTTTAATTTATCTTCAATATAAAAGAATATTTCGACTTGACTTATTTATTTAGAGTTGATTGCTTTTGATCACATTGATTTTTTTAATTTTACAGAAATCTTTTTATTTTAAATGTTTTTTTCTTCTGGATAAGTACACTAATTCATGCAATCAAAAATTTGTTTACTAAGATTTTGCTAACGTTTTCTGACGTAATTGTTTAACTTTGAATTGTTGTACGGTTTGTTGAATTAGTTAGGTCTAGCTTTTGTAAGAATTACAAAAAGTTAAAATTTTCCAAAAAAGTAATTTAATTACCATTAACTTAAATTACAAATGTAATAAGTAATGTAACTTCGTTTAAAACTTATGACACCGACATTTTTTTGCGATAGAAATTATTCAATTGATAGTCCGAATTTCAATAGTACAGTTTGAAAAATAAAAACACCATTACAACCAGAGAATGATATTGCACTCAAGCAGAGCTCAATGTATTTTGCTTGAATATTTTTTGAGTTTGTTTATGTGAATTTTTGAAAACTGTTACCAGCCTGAACGAAATATCGGATGGGCTATTTCCATGCCATTTCTTTTTTTTTCATTCCTGGATCTGCTATTTCTGATATACATATTTTACACTGACGTTTTTTCTGATCGAGAAAGAAATATCGATAACAAAGTGCTATAAATGCTTAATTCCACAAGGTATCTGTCAAGTACCAACTTTATTTTTTGTAGAATTTCACTGGTTAGACCTTGCCTGGGTCTTCTGTGGATAAAAGGTTTTACTAATTTCAAAACAAAATTAAAGCCAACTTTAAACAAATTCTGTTTGCGCGGCTCGGTGTGTTCATTTATTGCTAATACAATTGCTGCATTTATACGACAAGTGTCAAGCAAAAGCAAAAATGCAATTGAGATTTCAAGACTTGGTTTTACACGAATAGAAACTAATTTTTTGGTCTACAATGTCTGTATCTCAGTGTTTCTCAACCTGTGTGCCGCGAAAGTTTTTGGAAAAAAATTCTCTAGCGACGTTCAATTCTGCCGTTATTGAACATGTGATCAACCAATCCAAGCCAGATCCTGAGAGAAAATCAATTTTTCTTGGAAAAAACTTGATTTTGGGACGAAAACTAGGAAATCAGAGCCCGATACAGGATGAAGACCTTTATTTAATGAAGAAACATAGTCTTAAAGGCGCCACGAATTTCCAAACAGTTCAAAAATGTATTGCAACCGGAAAAAGGTTAAAAGATCTTCCTTCTTATAATCACATAACTTGTATAAAGCCGGTTTCTTCTTTTGATGTTTTGAAATTTAAAAATTGGGTGCATTGTTGATATGATTGAAATATTTCGCTTTTCTGTGGTTTTAGAGTTTATAATAAAAGAATTGATGTTGATATTTATTTAGGTTCGTTCCAAAAAACTTTATAGAAATCAATATCTTTATTACATACTTGCTTTATTTCATTTGATATTTCTTTGCGCTTAGCTTGAATAGTTCCGATGGTAGAAATTTTTCCGTTCCAAAAGCCATTATACCAAATAGTATATTGAAGTGTACAATTGATGGTAAGACAAACTTTTATGATAAAGCCAAATCAAGGGCTCGGGATTTTTTTCAAATTTTTTTAGAAAATTTTACACGAAAAGAAATCTAAATCTACAGTTAGGCCTACAGCTTTTTCAACATGAACAACATCTCTTGAAAAATTACATTGAAAGTATTTTATTCCCATGTAAAGTGTCTGAGTAAACATATTTAATGAATCGTTCCGTCTCAATTGCTTTGATAAACAGTGTACACTGCCTTTTTCTCGCTTTTGGCTGCTTTTTTCTCGCGTTTTATGAAATAGTCAAAAAACTAGTGACTAGGCGTTAAAAAACTTTTGATAACTCCAAAATTACTCGAGCGATTTTTTTAAAAATTGCACCCACTTTTAGATGAATAAAAATTAGGAAAAGTTATAAAATTTAAAAGAAATTCATGCAAGTAGTTTTTGAGCGGCATATAGCATTTCAACAACGCGGGCACTTTCCGCCTTTCCCAATTGTAATAGAGTTAAGGAAACTAGGTATCTGAGTTAAAATATTTACTAATTATATAAGATTTTTGTGTGTTCTTTAATCTTTATTTGCTATGTAGTATTGTTGATTTTTTTCAACTAATTATTTGGGCTTGTTGACAGCAGCGTGGTCGAGTGGTTAGAGGACCGTGATTGTGATCGACATGGTTTTGGTTCAAACCTACTCGTGCCATCTCGTTATGTCCCAGTAAAAAACACTTTACGGCACTTTCCCCTGTCTGGTTGTCTTGGCAAGCAGCTCTAAATTAAATTTCAACCGGTAACAATATCTTGGTATCTCCGCAAGTAGGTTGAGGTAATTGCTCGCCCTATGTATTAGCACCTTCGTTGCTTTCCTACAAGTCAGGAAAATAAATATAGAGATAAATAAGACAAAATCTATCAGGGAGAATTTTTTTTTGATTAGTTTCAACAATTTAAATGCTATCTTGTTTATTTTCCGTGCAGATGTCAAAACCCTGTATACATTTGACAATATATTTGAGGAAGATTCAACGCCAAAAGCAAAGACCTTTGATGCATCACATTTTTTTTATATTTGTACTATCACAATAAAAATTTTTGAAAACATACAATTAATTTAATGTCAAAAAATATTTGAAAAATTTAACTTAATATTTACACAAAAACAACAATATTCTTTAAAGTGTATCAACCAATTTTTAAGGTTTTTTGATTTAATATATTGTATGAAGAAATTTCAATTTAAATTATGCTTTGTATAAAAATGCGCTAAAATTGCAAAACAATTTGTATTTGAACTAACTGGATCAAAAAATCTGTTTAACAGAAACATCAGAAAATTGCGTGAAGTAAAAGATTTTTCTTCCCAAAGCTTTTCATCTGACACTCTTTAGGGGAAATCGTCAGAATGAAGCAGAATTGAAACCGAACTAAGTTATAAAGGAAGAAAGTAGAGTTCTCATTGGCTGAAAGAAGTCAGCCAATGAGAGAAAAGATTAAGAAATTTTCAAAGAATAGACGAATTCTTTTTGCTTACACAGAAGGGGATTGAGAGATTTAATGAAAGTCGCTTCAAGAGCAGAAGGGTGAAAGGAAGAGCGACCTCGAGCGAGAATAGAAAAATAAAATCTTTTATTTCACGCAATCTTCAAATTCTGTACCACCAAATGTTTATTCAAACATCAGAAACAAAGATATTTTTAACAAAAATCTTTTCCCTGCTTTTAGCAAGTTCGCAGTCATTTTTGTAATACTGTTTACTACAAGCTGCTGTTTTGTTGGTTTTCATTCTATGTATAGTATAAATCAACATGTTTTATTTACACAGTTTTAACCACAACACTATTCATAGTGAAGAAGGCAATGTGCTGTGAATCTAATCTTCAAAAAAATTTGAAGTGTTGAAGCATATTACTGGGAACAAAAATTTTTGTTTTACAACATTTAAAAAGTATCTTCCAAAACTTAATACAATAAATGTACGGATTCAATAGAGGGTTGATTAAAGCTAACAACAACATTACTTTTAGCACAATGTAATGTTTTTGTAGAAATTTAGAATAGCTGCATTCACTTTTGTCAAGCGACCGCGAAAAAAAATAAACCCCAGCATTACAAACCGTAGCCCAGCATACAAAATTAGTCGCAACAATAATAAAAATTTTTTTAAAAACCTTTAAACCTTCTTTTGCTTTTCTGCCATTATTTGGCGATTGAAAGAAAAACCTTGTTATAAGGTTTCTACAATTAAAAATACGCAAAAATATTGTTGTGTAAGCGATTAAAATAAAAAAAAGTGATAGAGAGTTATATGAAAGCATTGCCAACATGAAGTACATCCCATTTGATTTAAATTTCGAAAAACCGATTGTACAAGCTCGATTTTGATTGTAAAATTTCATATTACCGTAAATACCAAGGCTTTTAAAAAGTTGGGTATAAACTTCGCTGCAATTAAATTTTAAAACAGTCTTTAGAAGTGCTGAAAACACATCTGTGTTATTCATTTCATTCAAAGTTATGGATTTTATAGATTCCAAGGCGAAATTTATCCTACCGGTTTTATTTGAAAAGAAAACATCAGGGCTGATAATGGGCAACAATGAAAACACAAGCCACACAATCCATACAAACAGCAAACTTATCAGTAAAAACTTTTTGCTGATTAGGCTGAACGGTCTCAAAACTCCGTGCAATCGGTAAGCACAGATAAGAGCTATAATTGTTGTGCCTACTTGAAAGCCTGTGACGCTCATAACTCCTAAAACATCACAAATGACATCATTTAACTTACAGGTAATGGAGGAAAAAATTATGACATAAACTGCAATTAAAAGATCAGCAAAGGACAGATTTAAAACTAAAATATTGTACACAGTGTTTTCTTTAACAGTTGCAACAAATAACAATTTTTTTGATACGAAAAAGATTACCACTAAATTACCTATCATGGCAATTATTCCGAAAAACAGAAACAAGTATTTTTCCTTTTCAATGAACTCCTTTTCAGAGTGTTTTTCATTTAAACAATTAGAATTGCAGTTTAAATGATTAAAATTACAAGAGTTATTTCTTATTTTTGTATAATTGTTTAATTGTATACCGTTATATTTGAAACATGCCTTCCACTGTACACATTCTAATATATTTATTAGACTGTTTGCAGAATTTACATTTGAAAGTGATTGTAAAAGCTCTTCATTTGATTTTGAATTGTTTCCTTCCATTTTCGTACAAAATAGCCATTGATTTTCAGGTTTTATTGAATCTTTCGGACAATAAAAGCTAACACAACTTTCGTTTTCATCTCGTTTCTTATTTTGAATTTCTAAAATAAATAAGCACATCTGTTTAGTGGAAATACGTAAATTTACTTTTTTTTCTTCTATTTTAGAGAATCATTAATTGTTTTTCGACGAGTGGTCAATAGCAAGGCAAATAAAATATACTCTACCATTAACTTTTAAAAAATTATTTTAAACCTGAACGAATAAACTTTGCCAAAACCAGTAAAAATTATTAAAATCTGGTTTACAATCCAATTGAGCAAAAAACAAGCACAGCTAATTAGTAATTACACAAATAAAATAGTATCCAAACTTCTTGCAAGCTGTAGTTGAAAAGGAAAAACTAAAAAGTTGCTAAACTTTCAACAAAAAACCAATCTTGTTTTTTCAGACTGACTCAATTTTTATAATAGTTATTCACATTTTCTAGAAATTATCTTGAAAACTATCACAATATTAATGAAAATTAACTGCTTAACTCTAAAATAACGACGTTTTTTAGAAATAAGCACTTTCAAATTGTCAGATATTCATACAATGCTCATAAAAATAAGCAATAAACTTGAAACGGTAAACCCTGATTAATACTGTTTTAATAAAGTACAGCATTGCATCATTGTATTGCATGATTGATAGAACCTTCAAAATAAAGTCTAATATATGTACTGCTCAAGCATAAAAAAATTACATTCAAGTGGATTGCCTTTTTTTTTTATTACTACAAGCTTTTTCGAGATTTTGTTCACTTGAATATGTCTAAATTAAAACTATTGTTTTTGTCTTTTTTACAATTCTGCTAAAAATTATTATTTGATTTTTAGTTTGTACATAGAAATGAAATCAAAATTTTAAGCATCTGGCTTTCCGAAAGACACCATAGAATGACAAGATTAGAGTATGAATCGATAAACCGCTAACATATCGATCGCTTATGCCATCTATGCACCGTTGCTCTCTACGCTGCCAACATGTACTTTAAAACAAAAAAATTACATTTTTTTGCCTGGAAAATTGATAAACTTCCAAAAGAATGGACCAAACCTTTACAAATAAACAAAAACATTTTATGATAAATAATTTAATAATCACTTTTTACTAAAATAATTTGTTTTTGACAGTTCTAGTTGATTGACGAACATAGTTTTGCAAAAAACTACAGCAACCGCCCACAATTGACGTTGTGTGTGTAGTAAGTATATTGTTCAGCCGCTGTTTTCTATACAGCAATGACTTTGTCAATAACAACTTAAAAAACGTAATTACTTGATCGCAAATAAAATTAAATTGAAACGAATCGAAATGAAAACAAGCCGTATTGCAGCTGTTTATTTTTAGGTATAATTAATAGGAATTGATAATGTAATGTTTGCAAGCATAATTTCTCATGTTGTCTTTCATTGTTGTAATTATTTCGGATCATGTACTGAATACGCCCCGATTTCAATAAGTTAGCGTAAGCAATATTTTTGGTGAAACTGATCTGGATCTTCTCTCAGCACCAAAAAGAAATAAAAAAACAAAAAAAAGATCTCTTCGAGAACCGATAGTAACTATTGGGGAGATCCGGGTTAGCTTCCCCGAAAAAAAAATCGTTTACGTTACCTTATTGAAATCGGGGCGTTACCGATACATCATTTCCTGTCAACATCGGAGTAGGTAAGAACCCGTATTGATGGCAAACGTGATCGATGCCGTTGCCGTTTAAAACCTACTTGCGTCATTCTGTTGTGTCCTTTAAAAAAAAAAAAAAGAAACTTTACAGCACTTTCCTCTGCTAGGCAGTCTTAGCAAGCAGCTTTAATTTTTACTCATATCCTAAAAAACTTAAAACAAGTAAATTAAAAATTTCAACCGAACAACATTAATTTGGTGCCTCCAAAAGCAGGTCTGGGTAATCGCTTGAAAGTTGCCCTAAGTATATATTACACTGTAATGTACCTTTGACGTTTCCTGCAAGTTAAAAAATAATGTCCTCTTTTTTTTCTTGCGCATGTCCATGACTATAAGTTTAGCTATATAACAAAACTATCCAAAAAACAATGTAATAACGTTTTAAATAAAGATATAAATAAACTTGTGCATTAACAGAACAATAAGATATTTGTTGTATTTTCGTTTCATTTTGGCATTTTCTATTTAAAGAGCCTACAAAAAAATAAATTCATAAAAAAAAGACAACATTGCGATTCGGCAATCAAGATAAAATCTGCATATATTGGCTGAAACATCAATCTCAAACATAAAATTGATGAGCATGTGAGATATTTAACTCCATCAAAATATGAACCTGAAAGACATAAACAAGAAGAGTATAATTAGTTGAACCTTTCGTGAATGGTTAAATTTTTTTAGTCTGTCATGCTTTAAGTTTTTGTGCAAACAAAAAATTATACAAGAATAGTCTAGATTAGTGGTTCTCAATCTGTGTGTTGCAAGAAATTTCCAAATGTGCTGCGAAGTTTTTTAAAAAACATTACTCCAATTTTAGGGACGAAAATCAAGAAATCTGAAACAGATTCAAAGTGAAGACTTTTTTGTTTTTTTAGAGAAGACTACTTTTTAGAGAGGAAAATGAAGACCTGGACACTCTGATCCAAATGTGCTTCGAATTATGAAAAGGTCAAAAAGTATGCCGCTGGTGCCAAAAGGTTGAGAACCAAGGGTCTAGAAAAAAGGATTTATTCTAAAAAATAAAAAAAAGCGAGTTAATTTTTGCAATTGGAAATTTACACCATGCTAACCTAAATTACTACATTAATTAATGAAATGTTTGAATTGACTTATTAATTAATTAAAAAATAGACAAAAACCTAATTAAAAAAATGGAATCTGCAACAACAACCAAAACGTTAAATAAAAAATATCGATAGAAGCGGCTCATTAATTACAGAACTATACCACACTTACCAACAAAGCGCATGGGGGCCCTTTTCTTTAATTTTAAATCTTAACCCCATATTTTTCACCGTTTAAACTTTAAAACTAACTAACTTTGCAAATCACTGTACTTTCAAATTTAATTTTGTGAAATTTTTTTGCTTGACCTCTTTTTAAATCCAAAACGTTCTGCACATAAATCGGTTTTAGTTTTTACCGTTTAATTTTACTTTCTGTTTCTTTCCGTTGTTTTCTGTTTAAATTTATTTTAAAATGTAGCAATTAAAAAAAATGAAATTTTGAGCTTTTGAATTTTGAAATTTGAACACTTGTATAAACTGTACTAGTTTTGTTTGGTACAAGATAAGGGTTAAGAGATAAGATAGGTACATATTTTTTGGTAAATTTATGATTTTTTATGCCTTTGCCACAACTAAAAGTATAAAAATCTATTTTTATGGTTTTATTGAATGACCTAGATTTTTGTTAAGCTCTATATATTTTATATCGTTGTGCACATCAACCAAGTGCCTTACATTAACTTTTGATAAATTTATTAGTTCCTATACAACAACCACATTTGCGATAAATGCATTTCTAGATTGCCTGGAGAGGTTTTAATTCTAAAAATTAAAATATTTTTGTAAAACTGCAAATTGGCATATTTCTAGATTTAAAAAATTTTTCTTTGCAACAAAACTTAAAATAAATGTTGTTTACTTTGGAAAATTTTTGAAACTACAATTAACATATTTTTGAGTCATAAATTGTAAAAATTTTGAAGCCCATGTCGAGAGTCAATACTCCAAAAAATGTTGGAAAGAATAGGGTTAAAAAATCAATCGATTTTTTTGTCTTTATTTATTTAAAAATTTCGGGCATAAAAAAAATACTTTGTCATCAATTGAGATTTATTTTTTTTAAATATTTTTAAAATGGCCGCAAAAAATGTAACTACAGCACTCCAAAGAGTTCATGTCTTATTTAAGTACGTATAAATAAAATTCTTAGTACTTTTTAACGAGCAATGACATGCTGAAGAGAGTTTAAACTTTAATTTTTGGTACAGTTTTTTACCAAAATTTCGACTAAAGTTTTGTACTTTTTAATGTAATTTTTTTGAAATAAGTTTGAAAAATTTGTCTATTTCTTTTCTGTATTTAGAGATTTATACCGAAATAAGTTACAAAATACTCTAAATTATATTCTTTGTCTTGCATAACAGGTCTAATTTATTAATCTTTAAAATACAAAATATTAAGAAATGTACTTCACTGTTAAACGAAATATTCGTCTTACCCTCGAGCGTAGTGTAGTTGATAAATAAAAATAAGAGATACAAAGAGAGTTGATATAAATAAAGGTTCATATTAAAAAATGCACTGCATTAGAAATTGTAAAACTAAAATTAAACTAAAGCTGTAAAAATTAATTAACAAAATGTTAAAAACTATTTTTTAAGACTTTTAGCTATACACAAAGCAAATTATATGATTGCACATTTGCTACAATTTTATTTTATTGCATTTCTATTAAATCCGTTTATCTAAAATGCTTAGTTATTTAAAGTGGACATGAATTGATAAAAGAATTAACTGCGAAATAGAAATAGAAAAAAATAATTGCTAACATAAACTGGGTATTTATTTAAAAGAATTTTGCGCGTAAAGTTATGAAAGGCATCAGATATTTTTTATTCAGTTCTTTTTTCACTGCTTATATCAATAAAATTAGATGACATTCCCCAGTTATGACTTAGATTGTTTACATACAGGAGAGACCATGAGTTAAATTTTATGTGTCATTTTCTTTTTTCACTTGAAAGACTGTTCAACCCACAAAAGTTTTCATTGGTTAGTTCATTGGACGTCACTCGACGTCAGTAACAAACCGACTTATTTACTTTGCATTCTTTACGTTACTACGACAGCAGTTATATGAAAATCTATGCACTTGAAAATATAACTAAAAAATTTAAGCAAGCTATGGGTTGTGGGTTAAACATCTCTGGTCTAGCTGCTTCCTTCTTGCTTTAATTTTTATTTTAATCTACCCTGACGAACAAAATTGTCAAAATGATAACGATTTAAAACTGAACTGAAAAAAAATCAAAGATAATACGAAAAACCTCAAACTCTGGTTTCTTTTTTTCCGGAAGCAGAAAGCAAAATGACTAATACCATGTTTAATTCTCTGCTGTATTGCGACAATATTGTATCAAGTTTCACTCTGCATTTTTGCGGAATTCAAAGAATTGCGATGTAAAAAACTTAAAGCTCAGAAAAAATGAAAAGCGATCGTTTTGACGTCCGGTTCTGTCAATGTTTCTCTTCATGACGTGCAGCAACAAAAGTTTTAGAAAAAATAAATTGTACGTTAAACTAAAAATATCACAAAACTGTGGTTTTCTATAAAACAGCATCCAGCGTCGAGTTTGCAAAATCGAAACTCTGATGCTTTCAAACAAAAGATTCTTAAAAAAAAAGATCTTATGTCATTCAGTTAACTTTGTTTAAACTTCTATGCAGTCAATAGAGTTTTGTTGTAATACCGACGGTTTTACAAATTTGATTGAGTAATTAATTTGGTTACAAAATTTGTCGTGATTTTACCTGTTAAAAATTTGAATCGCTCTACCGCAGGGGTTTTTAAGCTTTTTGGGATGCACCCCCATTTCATTGTAAAAATAAAACTCGTTCCCTTCCCACTTTATGATAGTAACAAAACTCAAGCCCTATTATGTTACAAAATCTTAACAGCATTGAACAGAAAAGCAATAAATAAATTTTGTTAATAAGAAAAACTTCAGATCAGATTAAAATTGCACCTCAGATTGGCTTGGCAGTCAAGTATGTTCCTGTGTTTTGTTTTTGTATTTAGAAATGCAGAAAAGCCACTTTTGCACAGGTAAGTCAATGAAAAGAGAAGAAGTGTACGTATAGTTATAGCACTTGCACTCTTGTATATGTAAACGTATTTTTCCCAAAAATAAGTCAGTGACATAGTTTCAAAATTTTTTTGTTGTCGAGTTACATTTTATTTTCAAAAATTTCTTTTGCAATTCCTTGGGAAAGTATCCTTGTTCATACCAAAATATTTAGTTGTCATCTTCAATTTTGGAAGTTCAATGTTGCTCAAATCTGAGAATTACCGTTGAAATTCTTGTTTTAAAAGTCGCAGGTAATACATCGCAGGACAGTTTCAAAGTCGCAGGTCTACACGTCAACTTTAAGCTCGCCCTTAGTTCAGTTTTGTTTTTGTCAAAGATAATCTTTATTTAAAAAAGAAGCTGCATTTTTTTTTTAATTCCACAATGCCCAACCCATTTTTACCATTAAAGCAAGATCGGCATCGTAATCATTGATACAAGGTGATATTCTGGCCCTGCAAAAATAAGTTTAAAACATTCAACGCTTTGAAAATATTGACGAGGTTTTTCAACGTAAGATATGACTTTTAATTTGTTTGACAAAGAAGATTTTGTTTTCATGAGCTTCAAAAAAACAGAATAAATTCATCTTTGATTTTTCATACGCGAGGTAACAACATGTTAATTTTTGATAATCATCGAACGGATGCATAAAAAAGAAATGTCTCAGAATTGGAATCCATGTTTTTGCAAAGCTTGGTAAACAGTTTTGTATTGACAGCACTTGCTTGAACGTAGATGACGGCCCGTATGATTGTTGCAAAACCTATTTTTATGGCAATAAGAAAAGCTGTGGAGCCCAAAGCTTCTCGGTGAATCACGCAATAAAATCTCACCGCATTGGGGGTTTTTTCCTGTATCTTTGTGATGAATTTACTTCGAGATCCAAACATTGTAAGACAACCATCAATGCAGACAATTACAAATTTTTTCCAAGGTATACTATTGTTGCAACAAACGTAAAAACAAGTCTAAGTACATCTTATGCTGTACATGTGTTCTCAAGGGGTCTGCAAAACAGCATATTATCTTCAATTGAAACGAACATACACTAACAATTGCAAAAATTGGGAAATATCAGTTGTTCCATCACATTGAATTGAAAAGAAGCTGTTAACGTTTTGAAAACTTGACACTTGATGTTCTTTGCGAGCTTATCAATGGGTGTTAAATCGTACAATCCGAGAGTGAAATCTTCGCCATCTTCTTACTGTATGTTTTTTCCAACACATAATTTTTGATCTGACACTTATCGGGAGGAATCGTCAGAATGAGCTAAGAGCGATCCAATCTTGCTTATATCGAAAATAAGAGTGCGTCTAATTGGTTAAGAAAGCAAACAATTATTTTCTCTTCTTGATTGATCGCTTTCTTAAACAATCAGACGAGCTCTTATTTTCTATATAAGCACGATCGCATTGCTGTTAGTTCACTCTGACGATTCCTCCCAATGAGTGTCAGATCAAAAGCGTTCAAGAAATAAACACGGTTTTTAAAGTATTTTAAAGTTTTGTACCGCTAATCGACACATACAGTATATTCGACAAGTTATCGGATTCTCACAGTAAACCAAGGATCAGGGCAGTTTTTATGAACTGAGATCACAATTATATATTTATAAAAATTCAAAAAAATTACATTTGGTGACAATTTTTCAAAAAGATCTAAATTTTATTCAAAAAATATCTATAATTTATAGCAAATTAAAAAAAATTAAATTATTTAAAAAGGAGATCAATTACAATATTTTTTAAACTACTTATTTTATTAGCCTTTAATTTCAGACATCCTTCTTTTATATTTATAGGCCTAGAAATACATCTTACTTTTAATAAAATTTATGTAAATAAAAAGCAAAAATTGTAGTTCGTAGTCTATAACTAAAATATAACTAAGATAATTAAAATAATAACTTGGGGCAAACACTCACAAAAAAACACTTTCACAAAAAACTTAAAAGAAAGAAACTACTTAAAAGAAAGAAAACTACGAAGCACGGGCAAAGTGGCATCGTTAACGAAAAAAAGGCGATTCATGACCGACAAACGCAAACGCAGAGTCACGTGACCATCAAAAGCGCAAGCGCGAATTGAAATTCGTAACAATAGTTTACTTTTACTAAGCGGCGAAGCAAAAATAAAAAAAACTGAGCCGAGCTGAAAACTTGTTAGCTTAGCATTTAAACCCTAGTTCAGCTTTTCAGGGTGAAAAAATTTTCATTAAGATACACCAATAAATACATCAGTAAAGAGCGGTGAACGAGAATTGAACAAGTAAAAACAGGGTTATGATTTGAACTGAACAAAAACTAATCAAGAATAACCATTTAAAGTGAGAAGGCACCAAAACTTGCAAGCCGTAAACTAGTTGATTTGAAACTATTTTTAGTAACAGCGTCAAGGGAAAACCGAAAAAAACAAAAAGGTTTGTATACATTACTCAAAAATCAAGAGAAGACTTTCTTCCGTGTCAGTCAACCACAGCTGTTTTGTTATCCAGAGTTACAAGCGCAATTATTCGAATTTTAATGCTTTTTCGGTCAACATGGCTGTGTAAGATTTTTTTCTTTACATTTTTCAGAAAGAACAAAATCAGGAATAAACGAAGTGTAGAGTAAGATCTATAGCAAGGGTGGGCAAAGTTTTTAATGAAAGTGCCACATGTGAAAATTCAAAACTGCCGGAGAGCCACCGATTCTGTTTAAGGTGTTAATGCAAATAGAGTAAATAAAGCAAGTTTTAATCAAATAATAAAAGCAAATGCAACGTTACACGATTTACAACTTTTTCGAGATTTTACCAGCATTAGATCTACTGTGGGTTTTCACTTTATTAGCTAGCTTTGAAAATCTGGGCGATATAAAGTCAAAGCAGGGTTTCCAGATGTAAAATTGGAAATAAGCTAATTAAGGTGAAAAAGTAGCCAAAATTACCAAAATTAAGCCAGACAAAATTTTATTTTTGTCGCTAAAAAAAGTGTTCTCTAGAAAGAAAGAAAAAAGATCTTTAGTTAAAATCTATCTATGATCTCTTAATTTTTCTCCGAAAATCATGGTTAATTTGCAGTAATGGCTTTAATAGGGTGCAAACGGTGCGGCCGCACTGAACCCCCTAAAATACATCAAAAAGTGACCCCCTACACAAGAAATTGCTTTATTTTTTCATAGTAGCACCAGGATGTCAATGGCATGTTAAAAAAAAGAAATTTTGAAAAAAAAGGAACGGCTTTCTAGGCAGCTGATCTTAGTTTTTGAGATCACAATGTCTTGGGGCCTCTCCATGCTTTGGATCACCCAATAGTGGCCCCTTCCTAAATTGAAGACTTTTTTGTTTATAGATCACTATTCTTTCATATACTAAAAATGGCTTCAGCTACCTTTATTAGTACACTAAATATGGGCCCCCTTACGTTTTTTGCACCGGGACCCCCTTTTTGTAAGTCCATCACTGCTAGTTTGCACTCCAGCCAAAAAAATCCAAAAAACCAAACAAAGTTTTTGATGCCAATCACACTAAAAAAAAGCCAATCTGGCAACCCTGAGTCAAAGCGGTGTGCATTAATTCTCTCAAATCTTCATTTGTTAAAATTGCACGATAGTAGTTTAGGTTGGGTCATTTTTTATACGTTGTGGGGGATCATGTGGGAGATCAAGTGGGGGATGTGGGGGATCTAGTGGGGGACTTAGTGGGGGATCTAAACAAAGTTGCAACCAACCACGGGTTTGATTCTCACCCAAAGCGACAAAGTCGCGTTGAAACATAACTTATTTCACTTTGAAACATAACGTCACAGTTTAGAAGAGCAGCTTTGACAAGATTACTGACATTTTTCAGCACAAGAATCAAACTTGCAACTTTGTTGCGCGGCATAAGTTATGTTTTAACGCGACTTCGTCGCTTTGGGTGAGAATCAAACTCGCAACTTCGTTGCTCGGCATAAGTTATGTTTCAACGCGACTTCGTCGCTCTGGGTGAGAATCAAACCCGTGGTTGTTTGCAACTTTGTTTAGATCCCCCACTAAATCCCCCACTAGATCCCCCACATGATCCCCCACAACGTGTAAGAAATGACCCAACCTAAACTACTCACGATATTATTATTTTACAAATTTTATTACAGAGAAGCGAATCTCAGAGAAGCGAGCACTACTTTTGTTTCTTTTATTCTAATATTACCAGCGTATCTCGGTGGCCGAGAAATAAATAAAAAAAAGATAGCGCTCACTTTACTCAAATTTTTGCTGTGGTATAAATGGTCCTTAACAAGAAACAAAAAATTGCTTTTATTTCCATGTTATAAATCGACTTAGCACCTAATTAAAAATCTTTTTTTGCAGTATTTCTGTGCGGCACAGAATAGCCGATTTCGGGGCACAGAAACCCTTGGCGCGGTGTTAAACCTTATTCAAATAGAATTCAGCAATCTTAATTCAAATAGAATGAAACAAATAAAACAATAAAAATTAATTGTTAAACATAGTTATCGCAAACAAGTTAATTATTACAAAAGCCTTAACCCTATTCTAACTGAATTAACATATTAATATAAACGAGTAAAAACGCTGACCTAATCCTGAGCTAGCTAAGTTAAACGACCACGTTTAATAACGAATGCGTCAGAACACAATGGATTATTACGTTACTAAACTGTTTTCAAATGTTAACGCAGAAAAAAATGAAATGACCGGAGTAGCTTAAGCGAAAACAAAATTTAAGTAAGAAAGAGAAACAGAGAGAGAGAAGGAAGGAAGGCGGGAGAACGAAGGAGAGAGAACGAAGGAGTTTAACAACGAATTGTTTGAAATCATTTGCGGTAGCAAAGAGGCAATTTGATAAGGCGACCGCGCCTGGACAACTTGGCGGGTCCGTCTGGCGCTGAAACATGCAGTGAATAGCAATTACACAATTTTCGATTTCGTTATAATTGTTTGCTAGAAGAGTCGCAAACAAAGTTTGCTCTGGGAGCTAGAGCCCGCCAAAATAAAAGCAACACAAGTCATATCACAGTGTTGTTTTGTGAATGTCAAATTTAATTAATGAGCTTTATTTAGAAAATAAATTGTTCTAAATACTTCTTTGTTTAATGCGGCTTTAAAACACATGAAATAACCTAAATATGCTTAAATACTGTAGAAGTTTTTTGAAAAAGTGGGATGTTAAGTTACATTGGGTTGCAAAATTAGTAGCGATGTAAAAAAAGTTTGAAAACAATTAGTTTAACGAATCGCTGATATGACAATACATTAAAGACATTTTGTACATTTGTTTTAACCGGGTCAATACTACTGCAGCTAATACTCATACGGCCTACATTCACTTTACACATAAACTTAACCACTACAATAATTATAGACTTATAAAAAGGAGGTTTGGTTCTATAAAATTAAGTTAAGCAATTGATCACGCATAACTTTTATTCGGATGTATCTTTTTCAAGTTTGTTCACGTCGGCCTGTTGCGGTTAATTAGTTATAGTATAAGAAAAAAATTTGTTTGAAAATGATTTTCATCTGTAAAATATTTTTTAAAAATTTTTGGCTTTTTCTGGTTTTGAAGAGTTATCTAATTTTCACTATACTGATTTTCATTTTGTTACACGCTTTTGTATTTAAACCAAATTAAACTGGCTTCCATTTCTAATCAAAATAGTACAGTTGGGCACTTTCTTGATCAGTCATTAGTTTTATCTTTCTGAATAACCTTTGTTTTTTTATTTGAGATTGATTCATGTCTTGAAAATAAAGTTCCGTCTGTAATCTAAAGATAAGTTGGCTCGAACATGTCGGAAAATAATCAAGTAAAAGTTTTTTATTATGTTGCATGACATTATTGTTTGTTGAAACCGTTTTGTTATAGTGCCGTTTTAATCGCTCTAACTCTGTACTTGGTTAATTCCCTCTTTGCACCAAATAAAGTTTATTGTCTTCGAATCAAAGTGAGAACTGCCCGAAGCAACAATGAAGGTTTGAGGAACCAGTTTCTTGATTTTTGCCAGTGGAACATCCACATTTACAAGTTGCCCATAGTGGATATCTTACATCATTTTTACCATCTACTTGCTTTAGATAAAAAGAAATTGACATTTTGGTTGAAATGAATTTTATTGAACCAATAACGCGTCTCGAAGTATCGTATTTTAAATTTGCAATGAACCAATTAAGTTTATATACTAAATATAATCAATATACTGAATATAAAAAATGCTGAATACGTAAATAAAAAATACTCAATATAATGAATATAAAAAAAATAATTAAAAAACGCAAAAACAAAATAATGAGAAGGAGATTTAAAATGACGAGCATCTCGGATTGGTCTTGGTTTGCGTCTTGTTTGCTTCGTAAGAACTTCATCAAGTATTTCTACGCCAACTAGTATATTTTTTGGCAGAATGATTGAAACCACAATCGACCAGAATAGTTTTCTATACTTATCATTCTGCGGTGTTCTTACGAAAAGCAATTTCATCTACTTGGCAATCTTAAAAAGTCTTTAAAATTAGAATCATGTCACTGTATAAAATTTTAGGATATTTTAAAGATGATAAAAGCTTCTTTTAAGTAATTGTGATTGACAAGGTCTTGGTTCAAACCCTACTTGTGCCATTTTGTTGTGTCCTTGGTAAAGACATTTTACGGCATTTTCCCTTCTTGGTTATCTTGGCAAGCAACTCTAAATTAAATTTCAACCGGACAACAATATCTTGATATCTCCGCAAACAGGTCGCGAGCAAGTCGGGATAATTCCTCGCCCTATGTATTAGCGCCCCCGTCGCTTTCCAGCGAGTCAGAAAGTTAAATATAAAGATAAATACAAATAAGATAAATCTATCAGGGTTGATTTTTTTGTTAATTTTTATTTGTTGTTTTTTTGTTTAATTAGTTTCAACAATTTTATTGCTATTAATGTTTGTTTTTGTGCAGGAAATGGGAAGGGTTGCGGCAGGAAGGGCATCCGGCGTAAAACGTTTTTGCCAAAACAGACAAAATGCGTACTCATTATCAATCCATACCGGATCGGTCGAGGCCCGGGTTACCAACGACTGCCTCAGGTGTTGCACAGCAGGTCACGTGTGGAAATTATGCTACTGCTAAACATAGTAAAAATAAGAGCAGAAAAAGAGGAGGAAAGCGAGTGAAGAAGCAGCGAGAAGCGTGGAAAGGAAGACGCTTACTCATAAGGGTGGGTACTTTAAATATTGGAACGATGACTGGAAGGGGAAGAGAGCTGGCAGATATGATGGAGCGAAGGAATGTAGACATATTGTGTCTACAGGAAACAAAGTGGAAAGGTAGTAAAGTAAGGAACATTGGCAGTGGATGCAAAATATTCTACAACGGAGCTGATGGAAGAAAAAATGGGATAGGGATAGTGCTGAGGGAGGAGCTGGCTGAAAGCATCTTGGAGGTGAAGAGGGTGTCAGACATACTAAAGGCCATGAAGCTGGAGGTAAAAGGGTCCATCCTAAATATACTACACAGGTTAACAATATAAGCGCATATGCTACACAGGTTAACAACAGCATGGAGGAGAAAAATGATTTTTGGGAAGATCTGGATGGATTGATAGAAAGTATATCAAAAGAAGAGAGGATAGTCCTTGGTGTAGATCTTACTGGACATGTGGGCGAAGGAAACATAGGGGATGAGGAAGTAATGGGGAGATATGGTGCTGGAACTAGAAATAAGGAAGGATCAATGGTTGTATATTTTGGGAAAAGGATGGATTTGGCGATTCTCAATGCTTATTTCAAGAAGAAAGATGAACACAGGGTGACGTATAAGAGTGGAGGAAAAAGTACCCAAGTAGATTATGTGATGTGCAGAAGGAGAAACTTGAAGGAAATATTTGATTGTAAGATAACATTGAATGAGTGTGTCGCAAAGCAGCACTGTATGGTGGTATGCAAAATGGTTCTTATGGTGAAAAAGAAAAAAGCAGAGAAAGTAAAGCCAAAGATACGATGGTGGAAACTGAAGAAGACAAGCTATCAAAAAGCGTTTAGATAAAAGGTGACCAGGATACTGGGAGGCAAGGATGGATTACCTGATGAGTGGGAAAAAACAGCAGAAATGCTAAGAAAAACAGCTGAAACTGTACTAGGAATAACATTTGGGAAACGAAAAGGAGACAGGGAGACATGGCGGTGGAATGAGAAAGTTCAGGAGAGCATAAAAGAAAAGAAAGAGGCAAAGAAAGCATGGGACAAAATAAGAAATGAAAATACTAAAAAGATATACAAAGAAAAGAAGAGTAAGGCAAAGAAGGCAGTTGCAATAGCAAAGGGACGTGCGTATGACAATTTGTTTGCTAGATTGAAAACAAAGGAAGGTGAAAAGGAGTTGTACTGATTGGCTAGGCAGAGAGACAGAGCAGGGAAAGATACACAGCACGTGAGAGTTATAAAGGATGAAAATGGTAATGTGATGGTAAATTCGGAAGCAGTGTTAAAGAGATCGAAGGAGTACTTTGAGAAACTGATGAACGAGGAAAATAACAAAGAGCCTAAGACAGAAGACGCAGAAGTGGTTAATAAAGAGGTAAATTGTCTCAGTAGAGAAGTAAAAAATGCACTAAGAAGGATGAAAAAAGGTAAAGCAGTTGGGCCAGATCAGTTGCCAGTAGAAGTTTGGAAGTGCATGGGAGAGATGGGGATAGAGTTTTTGACCAGACTGTTTAACAGACTATTAATGGGTGAACGGATGCCAGAAGAATGGAGAAGGAGTATGCTTATTCCAATTTATAAAGACAAAGAGGACGCATAGTGTTGTGGAATCTACAGAGGAATAAAGCTAATGAGCCACACAATGTATGGGAAAGAATTATTGAAGCAAGGTTAAGGGATAGAGTGGAGATCAGCAAACAGCAATATGGATTTATGCCAGGAAAGAGAACCACCGATGCCATGTTTGCTTTAAGAATGTTGATGAAAAAGTACAGAGAAGGTCAAAGAGAGCTACATTGTGTATCGTGGACCTAGAGAAAGCTTACGACAGGGTTCCACAGGAAGAGCTGTGGTACTGTATAAAAAATCAGGAATAGTGGAAAAATATGTACAACTAGTACAGGATATGTATGAGGGAAGCGAAACAGTGGTGAGGTGTGCAGTAGGAACTACAGAAAGTTTCAAGGTTAAGCTTGGACTACACCAGGGATCAGCGTTAAGTCCATTCCTGTTTGCAGTGATAATGGACAGGCTAACGGATGAAGTAAGGAGAGAATCGTTATGGACGATGCTGTTTGCTGATGATATTGTGATTTGCGAAGAGACCAGGGAAGAAGTGGAGCGGAGATTAGAATCCTGAAAGTATGCATTGGAAAGAAGAGGGATGAAAGTAAGTAGGTCAAAGACCGAATATCTGTGCATAAATGGAGGAAATAGTAAAAATGGAGGATGCAAAAGTTCCAAGAGTAAAGGAATTTAAGTATTTGGGATCAACGGTGCAAGAAAGTGGTAGTTGTAAGAGGGAGGTAAAGAAGAGAATACAGGCAGAATGAAACGGATGGAGAAGAGAATCAGGAGTAATCTGCGACAGGAGGTTATCAGCTAGAGTAAAAGGAAAAGTGTACAGTTCAGTGATAAGACCAGCAATGGTATATGGACCTGAGACAGTGGCAGTCACAAAGAAACAAGTAGAAGAAATGGAAGTCGCAGAGATAAAAATGTTGAGGTTTGCTATGGGAGTGACGAGAAAAGACAAGATTAGAAACGAGCATATCAGGAGTACCGTTAAGGTAGAACGGTTAGGAATGAAGATGAAAGAGGGCAGGCTGAGGTGGTATAGACATGTCATGAGGAGAGACCAAGAGTATGTAGGAAGAAAGATGATGGAAATAAAATTACCGGGAATGAGGAGAAGAGAAAGACCAAAGAGAAGATTTTTAGATGTAGTGAAATAAGATATGGGGGAAGTCGATGCGAAGGAGACGGATGTTGAAGACAGAAAGATGTGGAGAATGATGATACGCTGTGGCCACCCCTGACTAAAGGGAAAGGCCGAAAGGAGAAGAAGAAGAAGAAGAATGCTTGTTTTTTGTGCAAATGTCAAAACCCTGTATACATATGACAATATTTTCAAAAAAGATTGAACGCCAAAAGCAAAAACCTTTAATGCATTACATTTTTTATATTTGTACAATCACAATTATACTTTTTGAAAAAATACATTTAATTAAACGTTAAAAATATTTGACGGATTTCAGTTAAAATTTGTACAAAAACAGCAATATTCCTTTAAAGTGTATCAACCACTTTTTATGGTTTTCTCATTCAATTATTGTATGAAAAACTTTCAATTTATAATATGCTTTGTATAAAAAAGCGCTAAAATTGTAAAGCAGTTTGTATTTTAACTAAATAGATCAAAAAATCTGTTTAACAGAAACATCAGAAACAAAAATATTTTTACCGAAAATGTTTTTTCTACTTTTAGTAAGAAGTTTGCAGCCATTTTTTGTAATACTGATTACTACAAGCTGCTGTTTTGTTGATTTTCATTCTATGTATAGTATAAATCATCATGTTTTATTTACACGGTTTTAACCACAACACTTTTCATAGTGAAGAAGGCAATGTGCCGTGTATTTAATTATCAAAAAACTTTGAAATATCGAAGCATATTAATTGGAATGAAAAATTTTGTTTTACAATTTTAAAAAGTGTCTTGCAAAACTTAATACAATAAATGTACGGATCCAATAGAGAGTTGATTAAAACTAACAAAAGAATTACTTTTTGAACAATGTGATGCTCATCTAAAAATCTAAAATAACTGTATTCAGTTTTGTTAAGCGACTGCGAATAAAAATAAACCCCAGCAATACAAACCGTAGCCCAGCATAAAAAATTAGTCGCAACAATAATAAAAAATTTTAAAAACCTTTAAACTTTCTTTTGCTTTTCTGCCATTATTTGGCGATTGGCAGAAAAAACTTATTATAAGGTTTCTACAATTAAAAATACGCATAAATATTATGGTGTAAGCGATTAGAATAAAAATAAGCAATAGAGAGTTATACAAAAGCATTGCCAACATGAAGTACTTTCCGTTTGATTTAAAACTCAAAAAACTAATTGTACAATCTCCATGGCGATGGTAAAATTGCCTTTTAGGATAAATATCAAGGCTTTTAAAAAGTTGGGCATAAACTTTGCTGCAATCAAAATTTAAAACGGCGTTTAGAAGTACTGTGTTGTTCGTTTTATTTAAAGCTGTGGATTTTATACATGCCGATGGTAAATCTATGTTTGGTAAAAAAACATCAGGCCAAATAATGGGCAACAACGAAATAACAAGCTACACAATCCATACAAACAGTAAACTTATCAGTAAAAACTTTTTGCTGATTAGGCTGAACGGTCTCAAAACTCCGTGCAATCGGTAAGCACAGATAAGAGCTATAATTGTTGTGCCTACTTAAAAGCCTGTGATGCTCATAACTCCTAAAACATCACAAATGACATCATTTAATTTACAGGTAATGGAGGAAAAAATGATGACATAAACCACAGGTAAAAGATCAACAAGGGACAGATTTAAAACTAAAATATTGTACACAGTGTTTTCTTTAACAGTTGCAACAAATAACAGTTTTTGTGGTATGAAAAAGATTACCACTAAATTACCTATGATGCCAAATAATCCGAAAACCAAAAACACGTATTTTTTCTTTTCAATAAACTCGCTTTTAGAAGATTCTTCTTTTAAACAATTAAAATTGCATTTTTTTAAATGATTAAGAATACGACGGGTAAGTACTGTGCAATTGTTTAATTGTGTGCAGTTGTATTTTAAAAATGCATTCCACTGTATACGTTCTTTTAACATTCTTATTAGATTTTTGTAGAATTTGCATACAAAAATGATTGTGAAAGCTGTTCATTTGAACTTAAATTGTTTCCTCCTGTTTTCGCACAAAGTAGCCATTGGTTTTCAGGTTTTACCGAGTTATTCCAACAGTAAAACCTAACACAACTTTCAATTCCATCTTGTTTCTCATCTTGATTTTTTAAAATAAATAACTATTTAGTGGAAATAAATGTAATTTTAGTGCAATAGACATATTTAATAACGGTCGCCATCAAACGGTCAGTCTAACCATTCTGTTTGGCCTTTAATGAAGGCATTCTACCGCACTTTCTTATACTTGGTCGTTCTAACAAGTAGCTATAAAGTACAGACGTATCATTTTATAAATTATCAAAAAACTAATAATTTTTGGTAACATTTTGTCATCTGTGAAAGCAAGTCGACGTTATCGCTTAACGGTTGCTTTATGTTTAGCTACTCCGACGCCGTCGTACGAATCAAGTTAAATAAGTTCATACGTGATGCTAAGCTTCAGACTGGACTTAGTTCAGAAATTGATTACCTATTTGTAGCGTGTGCGCCCAATTTATCACAGATCAATAATAAAAACCAAAAATACTAATTTTTTTGTTGCACAGCAATGTTTGCTGAAAATCTGTTAGGTTGTTGATGGTCATCAGAAAGTTGTACTTTTCACTTTAATTGTATTTAGTTTTTATCATCTAATTTTATGCAACTCATAATTTACTTAATTTAAATTCTTGATGCTTTGATAAATTTTCTAGTTAATCTTTTTTGTTATGAAAAATTTTACCATAAATCGTAAAGCTAATTTTTGTGTCCTAACCCACAAATTTGCTAAAAGATTAACAGCTGAAAATTTTTAAATGATCAAATATTTGTGCTGGGATACTGTTTAACAAGCATGAAATTTAAATATGGATTAAGTTTTTTTAAATATTTTGAAACTAAAAATTGGATTAATCCTTCTTATATGAATTTTTTAGCTGAGGTTCTTTATGGTATCAATAGCCATAATTTTTTGAAAAGTTTGCTTGAAATTTTTATGAATCACTTGTAAGACCTAATAAACTCAAAACGGTGCCAGAAGATCCAAGTGCAACTAAAGTATTTGAATACCGGTTCAAGATCTTTGAAAATTTTTATCTGTTGTTACAAGAGCTACTAACAACAAAGCACTGTAAATCGACTTGCCTTGCTAACAAACTATTTGTTGCCTCAAACTTACATCTAAATAAGTGAAGCTACAAATAAAAAAACTACGCTGATTTTGCTCGTCTTATCAAAAAAAAGAATGTTATTTTTTTCCGTCACTTATTAATTACCAGATTGCAATCATAAGACGAATGAGTTTCTCAGTATGTTCACGCTCTCCGCGATCTTGCAAAACACGCTGCGAAAAGTATAAGAACAATATGTGTAGTGGCGAGTCTTTCATTAACGGACTTTGATCTGATACAATCAGAAAAAGGCGTTTTGATAGATTTTGACACCATTATCAAACAACTGAACTTTAAAACAAATATCTTGATAAAATAAGCATAGATTCAACTGACCACTTTATAAAAACTTTATTAACAAAAAGTCAGCCACCGAAATGAGACTCAAAATTTTGGGTGCAAACATGAATGTCTCTGTAGCTTTTCAAGCATTCTCAGCCGAAGTACTTGATGGAATAAAAGCAGGGCTGTAAAATTTAAAGATTAATTAATCAATTAATTGTTAATTTATTTTACAGATTAAATTTTTGTTTAACTATTAATCGAATCCAAATTTTATTTTTAACCCATCTGGATAAATGTATTAATATCTAGAAAAATATGAGTGATAACAGAGAAGAAGTAATTTATTAAATATAAACTTGTATCAGGTAAATTAAAAGAATATTTTAGATTTAAATTGTTGGCTGCAGTGGTGAATATTGGGTGAGGCGAATAAGGCAGTTGCCTTGAGCCCCCCTTTTTTTGATGAGTTCCCCTCGAAATTAGCACATATAGTTTCATTTTGCTGCAGATGTTTTTGAGAGATTATATGAAGTCGGGACAAAAAGTGAGAAATACTAGATCGATTCGAGGTGAAGACTTTTTCTTTTTTTTTCTAGAGATCACCATGATTTTTGGAGAAAAAAGTTAAACATGAAATCAAAGCCCTTTTTCTTTTCTAGAGGAGATCAATTTTTGGAAATCCTTGCCTCAGGCCCCTAAATTTGAATATTCACCACTGGTTGGCTGACAGTTATATCAAAAATGCTGACCAAGTTTATTGCATTCTTAATGAAAAATCGTTTGCATACCATGAATCTAACACTGGTCGCGAACTTACCAGCTTAAAAAAAACACTCGCTACAATATTTAAAATTTCAGCTTGCAAAATCAGCTTCCTTAGTCAGTTAATAAATGCACTGCAGAAACTTTGATTTAATCGAAAGTAAATATTACTTAATCGTTAATTTCCTAAAAGTTAACAATTAAAAATAAATTAATCTTTACCAACCCTAAATAAAAGTAATCTTAAAATTGAAAAAACGAACCTATGATAATCTTAAGCTAGGTGTGATCCCTGGACTTTGTGCTGACATTGTCTTGGGACAAGTTTCCACATAACAGTACGATAAAGTAGTGTTAAATCGCGAAAATTAAAAGATAGCTTGATTGTCGCATAACCTTGTTGTAAAGTAGTTTCACCCAGAAACTTATTTGCAATTTCATTCTTTGATGTCAACCTACAGTAAATTCAACAACGATGACCAACAACTTACCTCTTAACAAGGTTAGTAAACTTCTTGTTGGCAACACAATTGAACCGTCTTATTTCCCATGCTTAAGTGCTTGCAACAAACGTATAATGATAAGTAATTACGCTCTAACTGTTAACGGACTTTTTAAACTTGTAGAAAAATTTTGGGCAACTTTTGGCAGAAAAAATCGTTGGAAATGACAAAGTGCATGCAAAAAAACGTAGTTTACATAAAGTTAGAGAAGATCGAAAGTGACAGTGTCTTAGATTATTTTAGAGAAAGAGAACACGCGTTTGGTTGTTAGCGCGCTCACTTCCGCCATAACAAAAAAGCTTTAGCCCAAGGAAAAATCTTTTTGGCGACAAAGAGGTTTAAGTGATTCTATAAAAATAGCTTCAACCGTTGAAAGAATAATTGCATTGTAGATAAAATTAAAATTGATTAATATTGAATTTTTTGGACAAATCTTGTTATCTAATAAATGCTAACCAATAGTTAAATAGAAATAGGTTATTTTGAGTGGATTTGCAATGGTGTGTAGGGAGATGCTTTTTGGGGTTTAACTTGGTTTTGAGTTAAAAATGTTTTTGAAATTGTTCTTCCATTTGTTAAACAAGTTATAAGTGTATACCCGTTTACCGTTTGGGTTCCCCACCGGCGTACTTCACGTGTTTGACAAATTAATAGACAAATATAATCTAAAGGAAGTCTATTATTTTGTTTATATCACCACTGTTTCCGACTATGACAAGGCTGAATCTGATTTAAATTTAATAATGACCCTACTAGCAGCTTCGGAAGCTGAAAACGTAACTTTAACACTTATAAATGTGTGTTCGAGAAAAAACAAACAGACTCGCTTAGGCATCATGTGTCCCATGTAAAGATACAACCTGATCTTGAACGATTGTGCCCTCTGCATAAACTACCTCGTACATGAAAAAGCAAAACTCAACTTTTGAAAGCGATACGTATACGTTTTTATCTAACTCGGTGGTTCTCAAGCTTTTTAAAAAAATTTACTTTGCCGTCCCATTACAATTTTTTTGATCAATCACGATTTTCTGTAAATTTAAACATAAATTCTAGTTTAGAAGCAATTCTAGTATAGCTACATGAACTGATTTTAGCTCAGTTATCAACGGATTTGCTACGATAAAATCAAAAAAACTTAAAATTTAATTTATTAGGCACTAATTATTATGTAAGTACATCAAGTAATATTTTTAGCTTGTATTTCCAATTATTAAATTTTGCTAAGAAATAAATGTTTACCAATAAAACTTTTTTGTTTTTTTATTTACTCTTATCATTAGTTCAGGCCATATTTGAAATATGCCTTGATGGCACGAAAGCTTTAATCCGGCACTGATCATTACATTTGTTTTTTTCCGCTATTCTCTATTAAATTTATTTGAAATGTAGAAACAGATCTTTCTGACAATTTTTTCCAATTTGTCTGCATGCTAAAGTGTTTATTCTTATTCATTATCTATTCGGCTTGCAATTTCACTTATATGTGTTGACCTTTTCAATAATTGCTTTGGCGAAGCTGAACAAAAACAAAAATAAATTGAATCGAAGTTTAGTTATATAAATCTGGAGTTTTTGACTTTTGTAATTTGACTACTTGTATACGAGTGGTCAAATTACAAAATTCGTAAACTGGTACTAGTTTTGTACGGGACAAGATAAGGGTTCAAAAGTAAAATGGATATTGTTTAATAAAGTTAGATTTTTTATGCTTTTGTGGCAAAAGATAAAATTTCATTTTTATGCTTTTAATAATTCAATAACCTGTATTTTGGTTAAACTATCTCTTTGTCATATTTTTATGCTAATCATATCATACATCATACGAGTATATCATATTTTTATGCAAATCGACTAAGTGCCTTATATCTAATTTTTGATAAAGTTGCGACTTTCGGAACAGCGTATTTACAATAAATGCATTTTAGGCTTGTTTCGAAAAATTTTAATTGTAAAAGCAAAGGTGTTTCTGTGAAACTACAAATTGGCATATTTCTGATTAAAATTTTTTTTCGCTGCGACAAAACTTAAATAAAAGTTTTTTATCCAAGAGAAATTTCAAAAATAGAATTGCATATTTTTTTAGTTATAAATTGTCAAGTTTCGGATTTAAATAAATTTTTTGTTTCGACAAAACTTAGATAAATATTTTTCACTCCGGAGAAATTTTGAGATTTGAAATTGAGTGTTATAGCATGCATCTATAACACTCAAAAAAATTCTAGCCATGCTTAAGTATAAATAAGTTTGTATCGTTGTCGAGTTGTTAAAAGCGCCGTGATTGTAGATAGATATTGTCTCATTTGCCTTGCTTGTAGATAGATATTGTCTCGATCTGATCGATATAATTGCTTACCTTATGTATCAGCGCCTCCGTCGCTTTCCAGCAAGTCAGGAAAATGAATATAGAGATAAATAAATTAAAATAAGCTCTTAATATTTTTTTAAAGAGCAATAACATGCTGAAGTGAGTTTAAATTTAAATTTTGGTACAGTTTTTTACAAAGATTTTAATCAAATTTTTGTATTTTTAATATATTGCTTTTTTTAAAAATAAATTGGGAAAATTTGCCCATTTCCTTTTTGTGTGAAAAGATTTATATTTTTATACCACATTCAGTTGCTAGCTACCCTGAATTACATTGTTTATCTTGCATAACAGTTTAAATTTATTAATATTTATAATACAAAATACATCTTAAGAATTGTATTGTACAGTGAAACCAAATATTCGTCTAATCCGCCAGCAGCAAAATGAATAGTTCATAGAAATAAAAATTCATATTTAAAAAATACTCTACACTGCATTAAAATTTGAAAAACTAAAATTAAACCAAAGCTATAAAAATGATTATCTAAAATGTTCAGAGGTATTTTAAAGAATTTTAGCTATACAAAAAACAAATTTAAATCACATACTAATGCACATTTGCTACAATTTTATTTTTTAAATTTTTATTAAAACTCGCCTACATTTAAAATGCTCAACTACTTAAAAAGAAAATGAATTGATGAAAGAATATTAGCTGCGAAATAGAAAAAGAAAAAAAATGCAAACATAAACTGGATTTTTGATTAAAAGACTTTGTTAAAAATTAGAAAAGGCTTCTGATATTCTGTAATCGATTCTTTTTTTCGTTTCTTCTTTCAGTAAATTCATTTAACATTCTTCAGGTATGACTTAGATTTGTTAATATGCAATATATATTTTAAATTTTACGTGTCATTTTCTTTTTTTAATCGTAAGAATGCTTTGTTTTTAAACAGTCAATACCACCATTAGCAGACCTTGTTTGTGTAATAGCCTACATTTTTTAGCTGCTTTTTCCTCGTTTTCAATTTTTATTTTGATCTACCATATCGAGTAAAATTTTTAAAATGGTAGCGATTTATAAATAAATTGAAAAAATAATAATTTGAAACGCGAAACATTGTTTTTTTTTTTTTTTTTTGAAGCAGAAAGCAAAATGACTAATACCACGTTAAATTCTCAATTATATTGCGGTAGTATTTTATCACGTTTTACTTTGCATTTTTGCAAAATTTAAGCAATTACGCTTACAATACTTTCAAGAAAAGATTGCAGCGTAAAAAACAGAAAACTCAGAAAAAAATAAAAAGCCACCGTTTTGGCGTAAGTTCTGTTAAATTTTTTCTCCATGACGTGCAGCAAGAAATGTTTTACAAAAAACAATAGCACGTTGAAACTCAAAATATCTCAAAACTCTGGTTTTAAAAAAAATTTTTTGCAGAATCCAGCATCCAGCGTTGAGTTTGGAAATCGAAACTAAGTTGCTTTC
This sequence comes from Diplosoma virens, assembly GCA_963680785.1. Lineage (NCBI taxonomy): Eukaryota > Metazoa > Chordata > Ascidiacea > Aplousobranchia > Didemnidae > Diplosoma > Diplosoma virens. The sequence continues at coordinate 32,541,899 of OY796880.1, forward strand.
AGGCAAAAAATCTTAAAATAAGATCTTACGTCATTTGGTTAACGTTATTTGAATTTCTATATATTCAAAAAAGTTTTCTTGATATAGAGACGGATTCACAAATTTGGTTGATTAATTAACTTTTTACAAAATCTGATTTCTCCAACACCTACCTTGTTAATACGCTTATTACCTTAATTATTTTGTTTCTCTTATTATCTTTTTTTTTGCATACTGGGGGAGACCGGGGCAAGTTGTAACATTCGTATTTGTGAAAATCTAACATAAACCAACAAAATTTAAAATAGCCCCAAATAGCAATCATATTAAGACCGATTGCTAGCAAATAACATTGTTTAGTTCCAATGACTAAAAATAGGCTTACTGTTAAAACAAGCTTTTTGAGTAGGCAAAGTAAATTTTTCGAAATTTAATTTTTGTCTTCTGGAGAGATAGCGGGTGCGGTTTTATTAAAATGTTTTATATCAGTCAAAACACAAAACAATAGGCTATTAAATGCCTAACAAGGTTTAACAACTAAAACTTAGCTCTTTGCGATATTAACAAGAACTTGAATAAGTATGAGATGGAGTAAGTTGTAACATAGGCTGCTGGGGCAAGTTGTAACACATATTTTTGTGCATAGGTTTAACTAGCTTACATTAAAAGTAACTTGGGCAGCAACATTTGTAAATAATATGAGAAATTAGGAAAAAAAAACTAACAAGAGCACCAGCTCATCATTACAAAACAACTTAGGAGCTGCTGCAGCATGCAGTTGCTATAATTTAAAAGAGATCAATAAGGGGAGTAGCAAAACATTGGTGTTGGCCATGTAAAACTCTACAGAGTGCTAAAAAGGCTTAAAGATAGGCTAAGTTCTTGGTGCAAAACAAGGAAAGTTCTAAAAACTGTGCCATGTTAACAGACCCATCAGAAAAGGACAATCTGTTACAGCTTTAAACAAAGAAAAACCAATTTTCGAAAAAACACTAAAAGCAAAAGAGTAGTTTTGCATTACATCTCTTGGGCCCAATTTAACAATCGTCCTGAGGAGAAGTGGGTGGTACAATGCTGATTACCTAAAGAGGTCACATTTAGCTTGTGCCAAAAATTTGAGTACATATTTTTGTCCAAAAGTTTGTCTGAAATTTATGATTAGGTTAATCCACCTGTGAAAAAAACTGTTTTAACATTTTTAGGCAACGGCCAAATACCTCATTTTTTGTGCTTGACACTTATGTCTATGACTAGGCTATGTGTGATTTCATTGTGTTTACTTTTTCATATTGTTATTTGCTTCAAGTTACATTTGTATTTAAACATTAATTATTAATTTTGTTGCTGTTACAACTTACCCCAACTGGTGTTACAAATTACCCCATTGACGGGGCACATTGTAACGCTTTTTTTAAATATTTAAATCGTAATTTTAATCACTAAGCTTTAAAAATTATTAATTTATTTTTTTGATATTAGTTAAACAGTGATCTAAATTTTTCATATTAAACAAAAATTTTGAAAAAAAATTTATTATTGGAGAAATAGCAAAATAAAAAAAAGTATTACTACGTGCCCCAGTCTTCCCTACACTGCCTTCAGTGAACCTTTTTAAGTTGATAAATACTCAAGCTTTGTTTAAAGGTTTTGATAGCTAGCTTATGTTTAAACCAGGGGTTTTAACCAGTGGGCAATGAAGCTGTTTTCAGTTGGCGGCTGTCACAGACTTTACTTGGAAATCCAAAAAGACCAATTAAACAAGGTAACCCGAATACCTGCGCTGAAGTAAAGCTGTTTCTATTTTTTATTTAGTTTCAGCTCCGGAAGTAGTTTGTTGCGAGACTGAGGCTTTTTTTTATACAGTTAGCTTCTCTCTGCAAACGGACAGAAACCACTGTCTCTAACTAGAAAGAATCTATTTATAAAATTCACACAACTAACAATTGACGAAAACATTTCTCTCTCGCTTTGCCAAACTGCTAAGCGAGTCCAGCGCTAAGGCTAAAATTTGTGCGACACAAGTATAATTCTATCTCTATAGAATTAATCTCCGAAAACACTGGCGCAAGAATTCTAACACTTGTTGATCAACACACTGAAAACCATATTTGGGACAAACGCTGGAATAATTATGCAAACCAAGCGCCCGCTTATATAAAATTACGTCACGTGACGCTACATCACAGTAAAGTGCACTACATCACACTTAAATTTGCCAGTATTTGTTAGAACAAGCGTTTTCAACCGGTGGGCTGTGGCTCAGTGTTGGGCCAAAGTGGTGTTTTCAGTGGGCCACAGGGCATAAATCAAAATTAAAACAATATGTATAATGAAATCATTATGAGCAGAAAATCGGAAGCAAATTCCAAGCGAGGACCTTTTTTATGTTTTTGGGAAAAAAATTGAGAAATGCAGACAAATTTAAAGTGAAGACTCTCCTTTTTTGGAGACCACCAGAGTTTTGCGACGGGAATTAAATTTTGTTGACCAAAGTGGATCGTTAAGTTATCTTGGGTTGAAAATGGCCCACGGTATGAAAAAGGCAAAAAACACTGTGTTAGAACAAAGTTCACACTTAGTCCTCGCATGCGTCCACAGAGAAACAACTAATCGGAGAATCGGGACGAAAACGTCTTACGTCATTATATATCTGGTTAGAAGAAAAAATGTTTAAAACAATCGTAAAACAGCTTGCAAATAAGTTAAGTAAGATAAGGAGGAGCTTTACCGACTATGAGAATAGTATTTCACCATGAGAATATTACGTCCTAATAAAAATTAAAATTATTCTAAAACAGAAAATAAACTATAGGTTTGTGAAATTACAGTTATCGCGAATGAAGTGTGACAGCCACAGAGATTAAAACTCAGAATGAAAGCAATATGAGACTTGTATGTAAAGATCCTTTTTTTAAAGATCTTTATATTTTGGGGAAAAAAATGAAAAAATTGCAGACAAATTCCAAGCAAAAAATCTTTTTTTTTTTTTAAGAGATTACCAGATTTTTGCGACAAAAATTAAATTCTGTTTATCGAAGCAGGTGGTTAACTTGCCTTGGGTGAAAAGTGAACAACGGTATGAAAGAGGTTGAAAAACACTGGTTTAAATGCTTAAGGCTCGTTTCCATTACGAACGTGGAATGGCATATTCTTCGTTCTTATATTGATTTTTTGGCTTCGCTTAGCGCTTCAGCGCGGAAAGAAGTAAAAATCAATAAAAGAAGGGAGCCTTTAGTTTTCTTATAAAAAATGATCTTGGCTGTTTTTGGCTGTTGATCGGGTTGAAGATTTTTGAAAGTTTCCTATCTGCTGTTACGAGATCTACTAACAACAAAGCACTGTAAATCGACTTGCTTTGCTAGTATATTACTTGTCGCCTCAAATGTGCATCTACATAAGTGAAGCGAAAAGATAGGAAAAACCTATACAATTACTTGGTTTGTCTTATCAAAAAAAAATGTTACTTTTTCCCACCACTTATTGATGACCATATTGCAATAGGATGAAAGCGTTTCTTCGTATGTTTACGTTCTCCGCAGTCTTGCAAAAATATCTTCCTTTCAAGCTGATTTTTTTAAAAGTAGCGAGGCGATGATTTCAATACTGCACAAAAACTGAGATGTTTGAAGTGGCTATAAGCAACAAACTGATTTTTATTCTAAATTTATTGATAAAATAAGCAGAAATTAACTGACCGTTAAGCAATTACTTTTGTTTCTAACAATATAGGACTTGCAACGGAGATACTCTAACTGTTACAAATTTACATTTCAAAGGCTATGGAAAAAGTATTTCTTTTGTGGCGTAGGTCTGCACGCCAGAGGATGATTTAACTGCCAAACTAAAAACAGAGTGTGCTACTAATGTGTAAAATGTGGCTCTATCAAACGGTTTGCCAAAGAAAAAACTGAAAACCTTTTTCAGCTCCGTTTCAATCTGTTAAAACTGTAAATGACGGCTCAAAAAAATTTTTGGCTCTTCTCGCAAGCTCAACATGCTGTTTAAGTGCATTGTAGCGGCCTGTTTCTTGCAAAATGTTAATCTTCATTGCTTATTGTAATCTGGTGCTTCAAAAAACTTCATTAACAAAAAGTAGCCAACAAAATAAAATTTAAAATTTTTGTTTATAAGGCTTAATAAAAGGAGCAATAAAGTTGAAAGGACAAAAACCCAAGACTACTGTATTTTTTGCTAGGCTTAGTTTTTCGACGATACCAGTGATGTAGTCGAGACCACATGACTCGAGACCGAGACCGACACGGAGACCGTAAAATTTTTTCGAGACCAAGATCGAGATCGAGACCGGAAAATTTCGAGACCTAAGGTTCGAGACCGAGACGAGAAACTATCGAGATCGAGACCGAGATCGAGACCAGAATATTTTTCGAAAAAAAGTTTAATTTATTAACGACATTAATTTTTATTTTTTCATAATTCCAAGGCTACGTTTCAAATAAACTAGCATCCCCAGCATGTTATAAGAAAGTCTTGCTCTATGTGGTCGCATAAAGAAAGTCTTGTTACGTCACAATACCTCAGCAAATGTGCAAGTTTTTTATATACTCGTACATCTGTGCGTTGCTTTGAAGTCAGAATTTTTTATTACCAAAAAACATCTAAAGCCCCGTAACGAACGGAATAGAGATAATTTGTTCAACGTAATAAATTATATTTTAGCTAATCAGGTCACAATTATGAAAAAAATTTTATACTATAGAGCAGGGTTTCCCAAACTCTGTACCGGGATTAAATGTGGAAAGTGTGCCGCGAAATTTTCGTGTTTTTGACGCAGTCAATGGTGGATATTGAGTGAGGCGAATGAGGCAGTTGCCTCGGGCCCCCCTTGAAAATACCGCATATAGTTTCATTTTGCTGTATATTATTTTTTAGAGATCACCATGATTTTGGGAGAAAAATAGCGAAATATGAGATCAAATCGAAGTGAAGACCTTTTTTTTGTTTTTTTTAGAGATCACAATGATTTTGAGAGAAAAATAGTGAAATATGAGATAAAATCGAAGTGAATATAATTTCTGTATGTAAACTTAAAGAGTGTATTGAGTAGGCTTTCGCCTTCATGAAGTAAGTGTGCCGCAGGCAAACTCAGAATTTATTAGTGTGCCGTAATAATAAGATGGTAAACGGGAACAATTTGGTCCAAAACGCCTCAAGGTCCAGTACTTTAAATTTGTCTTTGGCTGCTGAGTTAAATTTTAACTCGAGAAACTGTTCTTGTGCTTCATTAAAAATGTCGCCTATTTCGCATTGTAATTTGTTTCTTGCTTCTCATCTATAGGAGAATTTCATTTGATTAAATTTTTTTTTAAATCAGATACATGAGTTTTTATTTGTGCTTTAATTGGGACTCACAGTTACCGTTTGTGAGAGCAAAATCCAATTAAAAAAAGCTTGCCGGATTTCGTTGTTCAATTCGATTCTTGCTGAGGTCAAGTTCCCTGTCATTTTGAGTTTTAAAATTAATAAAGAATGTGTTGTAAAACATATTAACAATCGCGCCTCCTTGAAAATTTACGTTAAAAACCATTAACTAAACCATTTATTGACTATGTTTACTCAAAAATTTTACTAGGCAACAAAAGGTTTTTAATTTTATTTCGCAAGGGGAGTTGTTCATAGTGAAGAAAGCAGTAAATCATCATAACTACAACAACCCGTTTCCTGCGTAAAACAGAAAATTCGTCTTTGGCAATCGCATTGTTTCATGGCGCAACTTTTTCTGTTCTGAAGCAATTCAACAGTTAACAGACACTGTTTGACAGCTTCCCGCATTGCTTTGTTTGTAAAGCCGTTTAATTAACACGGAACGGATTAGGTTTTACTGGTTCGTAACTTTTATAGTCAACGTTTACAAGAGCTCTTTGCCAATTTTGAAATTTGTTATAAAAAAAATTTACATGGAAAATAAAGAATTTTTACCAAGACTCATTGTTTGAAACTTGATTTCGAAACTTTTTAGTTGAAGAAATCATGATTTCGTAACAAAATTCAATGTGTTTGCTTAGTTTAAGGGAGTGTGTTTGAAAAAATTGATAGTTAGGGTGTGGTGGTTTGTACTTATTTGTTGCAGAACTTTTATAATAATTTTAATTAACTTTATATTAACTGTAAAAAAAAACGATAAAGCAAAACACAATACAGAATATATATATTTCAAATTAAAATGTCTCGAATTTTCTTTATTGATCCTGGTCGAAATAAACCAAACAATAATAGCTTAAAATAAATGCTTGTCTTCTGTCCGTTCAATTATTCACTTCTTTTTCAATCGTCACTTCAATTTCTTTTTTGTTATGTGATCCTCTGTTGTTTCGCTTCAAATTTTAAGTTTTATAGTTTTCTTTTAAGCACGTTGATTGTTTCGAAATAGTACGGAGTTTGATCTGGGTTCGATTCGCCACATAGCTCCCCCCAGATAGACGGAAGTAGGTTTTGTCTATCGTGATTTTGTAGATGTTGGAAAACGATGGAAACTTTGTGGTTGAAAATTTTTGATGAAGAATCTAAAAACTTCTTTCAAATATACAATTAAACGATATAATGCAACACAAAAAATTTTAAAAAAATATACATTCCAAATTTTAATACTAAAACTAGCGCAATTTCAATGCAAAATACAATACACAAAAACAGAAGAAAATTTGATGCAAAGAGAAAGACGAAAAGGGAAAAGATAGATAATTTGAGGGTTCCACAGCCAAATCAGGAAATGTGCGCACCAAACACAAACATGCGGACAACAACTCTATGTCGCGGTCAAAAACAGTCAAAAGGTAGGACAAATAGTCAAAAGGGGCATGAATGAAAAAAAATTTAATAAAACGAGCTAACTGGGCTAAGTGACGTAGATCAAGTCAAAATAACTCTTTATCCAGTGAGTAATATTCGCCATTGGCCATAAGACAAATATTGACGTTCGCCCTAGAATGATCAAATTCTAAATATTCTCGTAATGATGAAAAAAAATATAAGAAATGATTTTCATCCATAAGCTCGAAGGAAAAAATCTGTTCAAGAAATTTCAGATGTAAAAATACTCTGCATCATGTGCCGTAAAGAGTGACACGCATTACAAGAATAAGTTGGCGCACACAAACTGTAGGGAACCTAAAAAAATCAAAACTATGCACTAGCCAAGAAGAAAATTTTTATACTTAGATGGCATCTTAATGCAGCGACCATGCCGATTTTTTAGATTTTGATTAAAATCGGGAACTGGTTCAGCGACGGAAGGATTTTCACTTTCAGGAAGAAAAACCGGCTTAACACGATCGATTGAAACAACTTTTCTGCTATCTTTGACATCTAAAGTAAAATTTTTATCATCACGTTGCAAAACACGATATTGACCAGAATAACGTGGTTGAAGAGAATGAGACTTTTTCTCGCATCGTAGCCACACATGACTACAGTCTGCTAAATTTTTATCAACAAAGGTTGTAATCTAAGAATGATTACTTGTTTGTTGGGGTTTAACAAAGTCAAAATAACTTTTAAGTTTTTCTAAAAATTGGTGCGGAGGAGTAACTGGTTCAGAAATATTAGGATGGAACTGTTCAGGTAGTTTCATGGTTTGACCAAATACTAACTCTGCAGATGAACAATCTAAATCTTCCTTGACCGTATTTCGAATGTAGAGTAACACGAAAGGCAATGTAATAGCCCAATCAGTAGGATTTTGTTGAACACGAAAAGCATCTTTCAATCGCCGATGAAAATTTTCAATTAGACCGTTGCACTGTGGATGGTAACTAGTAGTCCTATTTCGTTTAGCACCAATACATTGCATTAACTGTGTCCATAAATTTGATTCAAATTGTGCACCTCTATCCGTTGTTACGGTTGCGGGTACACCAAAATGCGAAACATAACCATGAAGAAAAGCGTTAACCGCAGAAACGGAAGACGAATCTTTCATAGGAATAGCACTAACATAGCGAGTATAGCGATCTATAATTGTTAACATGTACGAGAAACCATGTGACTCTGGTAAAGGACCAACTATATCCATATTAATGTGGTTAAAACGGCCTTCAGGTAATTTGTATTTTTCTAAAGGACTAACGGTATGTCTGTGAATTTTACACTGCTGGCAAGATAGACATTCTCTAACCCATCTACTTATATCTTTTCTCATACCTGTCCATACGAATCTTCGCGAAATTAATTTTGAAGTACCTTTGATTCCAGGATGGCTAATGCCATGAATTTTGTTAAAAATAATTTTTCTCCATGAAGAAGGAATTACAGGACGAATCATAGACGTTGAAGTGTCACACCAAAGCATGTAATTACTATGTGGAACGGGGTATTCACTTAATGGCAATCCAGTATCAGTAGGGTTTTTGAGTAATTGGTTTAAATCTGAATCTGTTCTTTGATCAAGAGCTATTTGTGCGTAGTTAATGCCATCTTGTAAAGTTTCTATACCATTAATTTCAACTCTAGATAATGTGTCTGCAACAAAATTTTCCGAACCTTGCACGTAATGTAACCCATGTGTCGAACGCGCCTTTGAATAGTTTAAGACTTTGAAGAAAATGCTCTAATTAAAGGTTTGTGATCAGTAAAGATACTAAATTTTTTTCCTTCAATAAAGTATAAAAAAATGTTGTACGGTAAGATACATAGCCAGAAGTTCTCTGTCAAAGGCACTATACTTACGCTGAGCAGGAGTGAGTCTTCTTGAAAAGAAAGCAATTGGAGACCAAATACCGTTCAAGCAAATTTGCAGAACTCCGCCAATGGCTACATCACTCGCGTCTACCATTAAACTGGTGGGAGCATTAATAACCGGATATACTAATAGTGAAGCTTGGGAAAGAATACTCTTAGTTTTGTTAAACACAGCCTCGCAATCTGAAGTCCAAACTAGTTTCTTATCAGTTTTTGGTTTTCCTTTAAGCATATCTATCAAAGGACCTATAACTCTGCGGCATGAGGAACAAACCTGTGATAATATTGGATCATGCCGATATATCTTCGTAATTGCTTTGTAGTAGAAGGGATTGGAAATTTAGAAATAGCTTCAATTTTCTGTTTCGTCGGGCGAATGCCTTCTTTAGTAACTAAATGGCCTAAAAACTTTAACTCTGTTTTTCCGAACTCGGATTTGGTAGCATTAATAACAATACCGTGTTTATCAAGCCTTTTAAAAAATGTCCTTAAATGTTCAAGATGCTCTTCTTCTGATCTTGAGAAGATAATTATGTCATCTATGTAAGGTAAGACGTAGGGTAAACCGTGGCAAACTTGATCTATGAATCTTTAAAAGGTACTCGAGGCATTACGTAAACCAAACGGTAAAAAGTTGTATTTGAAAAGACCAATTGGAGTGGTTACCGCAGTCTTATGACGAGACTCCTTAGCTACCGGAATTTGATGATAGGCTCTGACCAAATCTACTTTGCTAAAAATGCATGATCCCTGAAGACGGTGAAGAAGGTGGGTAACTGACGGTGTAGGATAACGATCAGGAACAGTTTGCTGATTTAATTTGCGATAATCACCAACCAAACGAAAATTACCAGGCTGACCTTTTGGAACTAAATGTAAAGCCGAAGACACAGGAGATTCCGAACGACTAATAATACCGCTTTCAAGAAGATAATCAATCTCTTTTTTTACAAATTCTAGTTTCTCAGGAGACAACTGACGTGGCCTAGAAGAACTAGGATACCCTTTAGTTACAATATGATGTACTACAGAATGCTTGACTGGCTTATGCTTATTTGGAGGAGTAGTTAAATCAGGAAACGAAGCGAGCAATTTCAAATATTTGTTGCTGGGCAAGAAAGTTGTAGGAGCGCTAATGTGAGCTATACTTTTAGTTTGAAGTTCCCAACGAGAATTACAACCAGCACGAACAAGTTTCATAGAGGCAAAGTTGAGAGATAAATCAAAGTGTTTTAAAAAATCGGCCCCTATTATATTATTGGAAACGTCGGCAATTACAAAAATCCAACGAAACGTCGTTACTTTATCAAAGGAGATGTACATAGTACGAAAACCAAAGGTAGCAATGGGTGCACCGTTAACAGTCACTAGAGGATTGCTAGCTTGTTGATTTCGATGTTCGTGCCGTAAGGGTTTTACCAAACTAATTTCTGCGCCGCTATCAAGAAGAAATAATAAACCAGATTCCTTATCTTTAATATGTGGCAAAGGACTGCATGACTTGGTCATCACAGGCGCAGCCCACTTCGCATGAATATCTGGAAAAAGAAAACGTTCTACTTCTCATTGGAGCAAAATTGTTGGGACGAGAAAAAATTTTGTTATTTCGAGGTTTAGTACTAGAAAAGGATGTACCTGCGCTTGAGGACCTTAACTGAACATTTTTTAAATCGTTAATGTCTTGGTTTAGCTGCTGCAGTTGAGTATTAAAAGAAAAAAATTTTCTGTCTAACAACGTTTCGAAATTTGTATTGTTTGAAAGACCCGCTTTTGCATTGGCACTAGATTTTGAAACTGATTGTAATTGACAGGAGTAAACACTAGATGACATACTCAATCGTTGCATTGCGGCATCAGCTGCAGCCGCAAACTGAAGAAGAGGTCTTCCTAAAATAGGAACTAAAGAGAGTTACACTTGTTGAGGCAATTTATTCATTACCAATTCACAAAGAACTGCATCAGACATGTCATCTTTAGATATAGATGATCTTAATCTATTTAAAAATTCGGAAGGTTTTACGTCACCCAAGCTATCAACAGACATAATTGTATGAACTCTTTCTGCCAAGGATGGAGTAAACTTTTCGATTAAAAAGATTTTCATTTGTTCGTGACTATGATTCCGAGAAATTAAAGGTTGAACAAGGCCGAGTGTTTCGTGGTCAAAACAAGGAATCAAAGCATGGAGCTTCTCATCATCACTAAGAATTTTATATCGAAAGCACACTTTTTCAAAATAGGAAAACCAAGCGTGGGATTGCTTTTTGTAAAAGTGTGAGTAATCTTTTCAACGGGGCGCAAAATTAACTGGTTATTTCGTAAGTCATTGAGTACAGCATGTTTAGAATCAGCGTGTTTAAAATTGCCAGAGTGCATAGGTTGATCATCATTCATAATGTTAGATTTTAAATATTTTTCGCGCGACCGAGTGTTGTACTGTGATGTGCCAGGCTTACACATATAAACACAAAAAGAAGAAATAGTACTCACGGTTGTAGTCGGGGTCACCAATGTGGTGGTTCAGACTTATTTGTTGCAGAACTTTTATAATAATTTTAATTAACTTTATATTAACTGTAAAAAAACGATAAAGCAAAACACAATACAGAATATATATATTTCAAATTAAAATGTCTCGAATTTCTTTATTGATTCTGGTCGAAATAAACCAAACAATAATAGCTTAAAATAAATGCTTGTCTTCTGTCCGTTCAATTATTCACTTCTTTTTCAATCGTCACTTCAATTTCTTTTTTGTTATGTGATCCTCTGTTGTTTCGCTTCAAATTTTAAGTTTTATAGTTTTCTTTTAAGCACGTTGATTGTTTCGAAATAGTACGGAGTTTGATCTGAGTTCGATTCGCCACAAGGGTATAAACAATTGTATTTGCTTACGGTACTTTTTTTTCAAGTTCTATTACGCAACTCAGTATTATCAGGCCTTGACATTTACTTCGTTAGTATTTTAATTCGTTTAGAATATGAATATTTTTTGAAAAAACGTACAACTTTTCGAAAACAATTCGGTGTCTTAAAACATAATACAGTTGAATAAAACGGTGGTTGACATGGAACAACATTTATATGATAAAAATTTTTTCAATCTCTATATTTATCCTCCTGACTTGCAGGAAAGCAACGGAGGCGCTAATACATAGAGTAAACAATTACCCCGACCTGCTTTCAAAGATACCAAGATATTGCTGCCCGCTTGAAATTTAATAGAGATAATAATGAAATTTAAAACTGCTTGGCAAGATAACTAAAGCAGGGAAATATGGCGCGAGTAGGTTTTGAACCGAAACCATGTCGATCACAATCCCGGGCGCTCTAACCACTTGACCATGCCGCCGATTATTTACATGAAGGTTAGCATTTTGTGGTTATTGTTATGATTTTTCTTAAAACTCTAGTTTTTTTCAGAGTACCATATTAGTTTTCCTAGAAGTTTCGAAATATTTTGTTGCAAGATTGAAGACATATTTTGTTTTTTTTTGATGTGCATATTTTAGATGATTATGAGCAGTGATGTCTTTAGTACGGAATGAACGGAGCGACCGCACCGGACCCCTAAAAAAAGTCCAAAAGTGGCCCCCTCTAAGCGAAATATTGCTCTATTTCTTTATAGTAGCACCATAACGATGGCCTCTCCTAAAGTGATGACTATTTTTTTAGAGATCGCTTTCGTTTAGAAGACAAAAAAGTGGTCCTCCCTATTTTTCTGTTACCGGCCCCCCTTTTTGTAAGACCATCACTGATTATGAGCTTTAGAATAAGGTTTTGTTAACTGGTAGAAGCAATTCACAAATATAACGTAGAATTACCAATCCTGTTTTTTATTCAATAGCATTTTCAATTACAATTAACTTAGTCAAAGGTGCGACAAGTAGAATGGATAAGCGAAGATCTTCATCACTGGATCTTTCATCGCTTACCGGTCTCGAGATCTTCATCACTGGACGATACACCGACATTGTCTAGGGACAAGATTTTATGAAACAGCACGAAGAAGTGATACTTAAATTGGGAGAATTGAAAAAAGGTTGATGTAATCAAACGATTTCATTTTAAGTAGCAGCATTTGGTGCCGACAATGCGAGATTTTTTGCCTTCTCATTTCTGGATGTAAATCCATAGCTATAAAATCACGCAAATTCAACGACATTGACTGGCAGTTTACCTGTAATAAAGATAATGAATTTCTGGATGACAATAATATTGAACCCATTTTATTCCTATGGTGTGCTCACGTGCTAATAACAAAAGATGAACGTAAAATCCTACTTGATTTTGCTCAAGTTTTTCAATAAATTTACGTCTCATAACGCTTATCTTTTACTTAATAACGATGAACAAATAAGTAATATTGCAAAAGGCACAGTTTTAAACACCTTAGATTTAAAAGTCTGCTTATTATCATATGCTGTTATGTCCTGAAGCGTGACCTAAAAGTTGATCGAACAACACTTGATCGAAACGACATCTGATCGAATAATAAAAAAATAATTGACAACTTTGAATCTGCTCCAATTTTGTTAATTTTTTGTCCGAAAAACATAGTGATCTTTAAAAAAAAGGTCTTCACTTTGAATCTGTCTCTCATTTTTGCAAGAGATCTGCAAGGGTGGGCCATGAAACAATGTTACCCCTAAATAATTGATTACAATGTAAAAAAATGCAAAAAAGGCAGCAATAGGCATCTAACAAAACATAACCATGAGAAGAGATTTACTTGTTGCCTTCCTAAAAATGCTTTGCCCAGGGACCTTGTTAAAAAACCCTGACCTTGACATTAACAAAAAATTATAATAAATAAAACAAACTGTCTTTTTACTGATGGCTTCTGGTTTTTATAAATCTAATTACAGTAATAAAGATATTGTTTAATCGCAGAAACATATAAAAGTAAATATATTTTTTATCAACTGTCATTTTGATCAAGTGTCGTTTCGATCAAATGTCATTTCGATCAAATTTCGTTTCGATCAAATGTCGTTTTGTTACTGTTATTTGATGTGTATTTTTTTTTAAAAAATAGTTTGGTGACCCTGTGATTGGAATCAAAATTTTACAAACTTTGTTAAATTTAATTTTGTTCAAATTTATGCGATGGTGAGTCAAATCTAACACAATATTTCTGTCCTGCGAATTTAAAAGCGCACCATTTGTCTCTCTGGTTTTTAAAATATTGTAGGACATTGCATATCCATTTCAGGTGCCTTGCGATCTTTCATAGTGACTTGAATATCTAACCAAGAAATAGTTGACATTTGTGTCTGAGTTAAAGTAATTATTCAATTGACAGGCCTTTTTGCTTTAAATCAAATACTTAAATAAGCAAAATTAAAACTTTAACCTTTAAATGTAGTTTTTCGGTCAACTGTTGTTATACGAACTTAAGTTACACATATACACAAAAAAAATATGCAATTTTTTTAATCGAGATTTTATCAGAAATATGGAAAATTTTAAATAGACGTTTGGTGGTACAGAATTTGAAGATTGCATGAAGTAAAAGATTTTTCTTCCCAAAGCTTTTCATCTGACACTCTTCAGGGGAAATCGTCCAAATAAAGCAGAATTGAAACCAAAATGATTTATAAAGGAGAAAGCAGAGTTCTCATTGGCTGAAAGAAGTTAGCCAATGAGAGAAAAGATTAAAAAAATCTTTATGAAAGATTAAAAAAGATTAAAAAATTTTTAATCTTTTCTCTCATTGGCTAACTTCTTTCAGCCAATGAGAACTCTGCTTTCTCCTTTATAACTCAGTTCGGTTTCAATTCTGCTTTATTCAAACGATTTCCCCTGAAGAGTGTCAGATGAAAAGCTTTGGGAAAAAAATCTTTTACTTCACGAGAATTTTAAAGTTTCTAGCGTTTGTTTATTGGTAGATAAAAAATGAATTAAGCTAATTTGCTTGCTGTGGAAGATGTTTGCCATTGACGCACTTTATAAAGTAAAACTAAAACCACATTTAAAGTTCTAACAGAAAATATAATTAAACAAATTTGGTTGCTTCTTTGCTGTTCGATCTCGGTCTTAATGTGAACTCATGAGTCTAATTTTTTGTTAGACTCAGCGTATTCGGACCTCCTTGATACTAGATCATTTTGGTCACATATCCACTGTTTTAAAAGACACTCTCAACAAACGCGAATTTTAGGGTATTAAAGGAAAACTTACTAAAAACAAAAAAGTGGTTCGTTATAAAGTTCGGCGGCCGTGTTTTTTTTTTTCTTACCCCGAAAATACTTTTCGTAAGCCAAAAGGGCCTTTGGCCCAAAAGATCGAATATTTTTGATGCAAGTTATTCTTTTCCTATTTGTTTCGTCCTCACAAAAAGATTTTTATTTTAAAGCTTTAGGGAAAATTGTTTTGGTTTTAACAAAGTTATAGTAAAAGTTTTCTTTCAATACGCTAAAATTTAAAACTCCCTTTTTAACAAAAAGGGTTTTTTTAGATTTTGTCCCCTTGCTAACTTACTCTGATTTGCTGTATGAGTTTTTTTGAAGAGTTTAATAATCCATTGTTTAAATTGATATTTTTTATACTTTGTTGGATTAATTTTGGTCAGATTATATAATTGTAAAGACATATCTACGTAAGGTTTCTCTTTGACAAATTTTGAAGGGCATCATCTGTGGCTTTGTGCTCCTGTGTTTAAAAAAGTTGCTGGGCAGGAGGGACAATCAGCTTCATTACGGTGTCCCTGGATACCGCTTTACACATATAAATTTTAATCTGAAATTTGGCTTTGAAATTATCATTGATGTTGCTTATGTAAAATTATTAAGTGGAAGTCTTCCAAAATTTTGAAACTTGACATGAATGAAACTGAAATTAGTTGGTGGCAAAACAAAACTTCTTAGAACGTTTCGGCCTCATATTCAAACTCTGAAAAAAATCGTTCAGTTAGAATCAGACCCCACTTTCTATATCAAACTATTAAGTTTGCGTACTGATGCGTTTGTCTTTTGAACGCACGATTAATAAAGCTTGTCGAATCTGCTTTTTATAAGCTGGCCCAACATTGAGATTTACGTGTTTGTTGTTGCTGGTTTATGTCTTTAAAAATGCTTAGCTACCAATCATTTGTGGTGTAAATGCATTTTTCTACGTTTATTGTTTCAAAAAGTCTACTACTTTGAGACAATACAAATTTTCTTCCAGTAATTTGGGTGTAGAATGGTAGACAAAAGCGTTGTTGTCCGCAGCGTGGCCAAAGGGGTAGAATCGTCGTATTGATGACAAATCCGACCGATACATTTCCTATTCAAAGCTTAATGTCACTATTTTGTATGGCATTTTTTCTGCGTACTGTTTCAGCAAACAGCTCTAAACTTTCTTTTGACATATCTTAAGACAAGAAAAAAAAAAATTAAAATTATCAAACGGACAACTATATTTTGGTATATTTAAAAGCAAGTTGATGTAAGATTGCTCGACAATTCTTTTTAAGTATAACTCCTCCGATATGCAATCCAGGAAATCATTTTTATCATCATTTTTAGGGAAAACATTGAATTATTTCAGTGTATTTCCCTTTGCCCGCTCGTCCTTTTGTACTTGCGGGGGCAGCAGCTCGATTTGAGATCTCGAAGCATCCAGATCTCCTGTAACTAGCGGCAATTTTGCTGGTGGAATTTCAAGACGTGACCATGCCAGGTTTTCAACATAATTCCGCCAATCAATTCTGGTCGCCCTCTAGATTTTTTGTCACTCGGAGGAGCATTCGTTTGTTGCTTTACTGTTTGCTTGTGGGACATTCGTGTTATATGGCCATTCCAGCCCAGTTTGACATCGTTCGTAACCCAGGAAATAGCAATTATAAAGTTAAACAACAAAGAAGTAAAAAAGACAAATTTATACGTTTTGGCAAGACAAAGAATAAAAAAAAGAAATGGCATGCGAGTCTAGTTCCACTAGTTGATTCATTTTTTGATATAGAATAAGATTACTGCTGCAACCTAATAATCACTGTTACAAAAAAGTTTAATGGATATTTAAAAACATAAAAAAATCACTCTATTTGATTTTGATAAAAAAAAAATTTAAACTTTATACTTTGCGAATTTGTATTTTACAAAATGTTGCTGTTGGGTGACAAAACAAATTTTTCAATAACTTTTTGTAAATCATACTGTACAGCAAAACTAACCGAACAGTTAATGTATTAACAAAATTTTTTACACAATATTTTAGGCTTGTATAAGCATTGCTAATCCTATTTAGAAGACTTTTTTATTTTATTATATCATTTTTTGCTTCTATTGATAGGCACAAAAATGTTTTTAAAAAAACATGATTAATAAAAAAGAAAAAAGTTTTTTACATAAGCCTAGCAATAGAAATAGTAACAACAAACCTTTAGTAACTTTTTTGTTTTTTTTGTCACATTTACTGAAAATATTAATATTACGCCATTTTTTGTACTATAATACATTATACATACAATAAAAGCTTGTTCATTTCTCGAAGACTTTTGATCTGAAACTTATTGGGAGGAATCATAAGAATGAGCTAAGAACGATCCAATTGTGCTTATATAGAAAATAAGAGTGCGTGTGATTGGTTAAGAAAGCAAACAATTCTTTTCTTTTCTTAATTAGTTGCTTTCTTAAACAATCAGACGTGCTCTTATTTTCTATACAGTATAAGCACGATCAGATTGCTTTTAGTTTTAAATTATCTTAAAGTTTTGTACCACTAATCGACAAATGCAGTATATTCAACAAGTTATCGGATTCTCACAGTAAACCAAGGATCAGGGCAGTTTTTATGAACTGAGATCACAATTATATATTTATAAAAATTCAAAAAAATTACATTTGGTGATAATTTTTCAAAAAGATCCAAATTTTATTCAAAAAATATCTACGATTTATAGTAAATTAAAAAAATTAAATTATTTAAAAAGCAGATCAATTACAATATTTTTTTAAACTACTTATTTTATTAACCCTTAATTTCAAACATCTTTGTATTATATTTATAGACCTACAAATATATCTGAAATATGTGAGCAATTATTTGAGGAAGTGGTTTTTAACCAGGGGGTCGCGACGCCCATGTAGGTCGTTTGGTTTTTTCTACGGATTACAAGACCTTTTGATAAACAATAAAAAATATAGCATTTAAAAAAACAATATTAGTAATAATTATTAATATTTTAAAGCTCACTCGAAATTATCGATCAATATTTGATTTATAGCTATAGCAAAATTTCTTGACCAAAATCTTACTATAAACTTGTTTTGAGGAAAATTATGAACATTACAATTGAATATAAATGGTTTTATTGCGTTATTATACAGAACAGTTTAGCATAATTTTTTTGAGTGTTGTGAGAAAGCGAAGGTCGAAACATGCAGTAAAATCGTAAATATGTACAAGCAAGAACAAAAAATGAAAAAATTAGATTGTAAACACAAACTAGCTCCTTGGACACTTTTACAATTGATATTTGCTTATTCAAATAGGTTAAACACACATATTTAACATTTACAATTTATTTGATGAAAGCCTTAATCCCTTATTCAAATAGAATGTTAAAAAACAAATATTATAGCACACATAGTCTAATATACTTTTACATTTTTTATACACCAACTAATTTAGTTTACTTATTTATGTCTCTGTCAGGATGTCCAAAGAGAGCGATCTTATATAAATAAATCGACAACATGCTTGAGAATAAAATGAAAACGTGCAACTAAAATAATTACTTAATTGAATAAGTTATCTACGCGAGTTCGAATCTCGAATATGTAACAGACACGAATAACTAAAGCTAACAAAACTCAGGTGTTCCTAGCTCTTAAAAATGAAGGATAAGGTATAATTTAAAAAATTTCTCATGTACATTCGTTGAAGTGTTTGTACAAAAGTTAAAATACTAATACGTGAAAGGAATGATAAAATTGACAAAAATAGAATTATATAATATACAAATGATTGGCTTTTTGCTATATTAGTATTTCTCCTTGTACATGTTAGCTTTGTAGCAAATCCACAGTTAATATCAACATCTCCAACATATCTTCTTAACTTCTTGACTCAGAGGACTAAGTTGAAAGCGTTAAACTTAATACTTTCGTCAAGCGATTACCCCAAGCTACTTTCTGAGCATGCAAGATATTTTTGTTTGTTTAAATTTTTGTATGTGTTCTTTATAGAACTGCTTGATAACACCGCCAAGCAGAAAATACAGTAATTTTGAACAGTGTATTTTTTTTCGAAGACACAAAAACAATAAGACTAGAAGTTGAACTTATAGACCACGTCGATCGTGCTTGCCATCAATAGAGGCGTATCTGTCTATATGAATATAATTCATTTAAGATTTTTGTGTTTTTTTGTTTTTTCCCTTTTTCTTTTTATAAAACAAATTCATACTGAGACAAAACAACCTTGTTTTCTGTAATACAACTTTTATATACAGGATGTTTCAAAAAGGTTATGTCAAAAATAAAAAATAAAATAAACAACTCTAGCTTGGATACATGTAGTGCAATTATCTTCACGTTTTATTTTATGTTTTACAAGTGCTCTATGTAATCGCCACCGACAGCACGAACGATATCAAGCCGATATGAGAATTCATACCAAACGCGCCTCAGTATGTCGCGGTCCACCGTTTTGATATCAACTGTGCTAGAAACCTTGCCCTCTGCGCTTAGCCTACCATTCCCCGAACCTCACTGTGTGTGACTTTTTCTTGTGGAGGAATGTTAAAGACAAATTTATAGTGTACTTCACCGCTTCAAGCAAATATCGATTACACTAAGATCGAATAATAATTGCAATCAACACCGTGGACCGCGACATGCTGAAATACGTTTGGGATGTATTTTCATATCGGTTTGATGTCGTCTGTGCTTCGGTAATGATTACATTCGGCACTTACAAAGCTCGAAATAAAACTTAAAGCTATGTACAACAAATGTGTCCAAACTTGGATGGCCTATTGTTTTTCATTTTTGACATATCACGTGATGATTTTGGCGTATTCTTTTTAAAACATCCTGTATATTTCATTACTATCTTTGCAAGCTTTGTTGCTTGTTCCTTTTTCTAATTTGCAGCCTTAATTATATTCATTATTAATGATTATAATTGTAGATGTTCTTAAGAACTCTATTCTCGATTATATGGGATCACTCTCGGGTAGCGTATCTAACCACCTATCCGAACTTCCAGTCGAATATTATAATACTATATGCTTGTATTAAATTAAACTTATAAAACGGTTATTACGGTTGTATAGAAAAAATAAATTGACCTATTAATAACTAAAATAATAACGTGGGGCAAACACTCACAAAAAAACACTTTCACTAAAAACGACAACTACTTAAAAGAAAGAAAATTACGAAGCACAGGCAGCATGGCATCGGCAACAAAAAAAGGCGATTCATGACCGACAAACGCAAACACAGAGTCACGTGACCATCAAAAGCGCAAGAGCAGATCGGAATCCGTAACAACAGTTGTAGTTTTACTAAGTGACGAAGCAGAAATGAAAGAAAACTAAGCCGAACTGAAGACTTGTTAGCTTGGCATTTAAACCTTAGTTCAGCGTTTCTTAATCGGGTAAATAAAATCTTCATTAAGGTACATTAATAAATACACCAATAAAGAGTGGTGAACAAAAGTTGAACAAGTAAAAACAAAATTATCATTTAAGCAAGGATAATCATTTAAAGTGAGAAGGCACCAAAACTTGCGAGCCGTAAACTAGTTGATTTGAAACTGTTTTTAGTAACAGCGTCAAGTGAAAACCGAAAAAAAAGAAAAGATTGTATTCATTGCTCAAAAATCAAGTGAAGACCTATTTTTGGATTGAATTGTGTTTTAGTACGTATGAACTTCGACAGTGTGGCTGAATAGATAGAAGGTTTTTAATGGTGAAGAGCGCAATATAGACCTGTCACAGACTTTGTTCGGGAATCCCAAAGGACCAGTTGAGCTAGGTAACCCGAATACCCGCGCTGAAACAAAGCTGTGTCTAAATTTTATTTTATTCCGGCTCAAGAAGTAGTCTTGCTATGAGCCTGATGGTTTATACAGTTGGTTTAACAAAAGCTCGGATTGATTTCGTTGAAGACTCTTCTTCACAACAAACAGAGACCACTGTCTCTAATAAGAACAAAAGTATTACAAAAATCATGTCCGACCAAACTTTTATTCCACGCTTTGCCAAACTGCAAAGCGAAATCAACACTCTAACTTGATTCAATCAACACAAATAATTCTACCTCTGTAGAATACAACTGCCAACCACTGGCGCAAAATAAATTTAACACTCGACGACCAATACAAAAACTAACGGGCCTCCCGTGCCCAACAAAATTACTTCCACTCGAGTCGTCTTAAATTTACATCTCATCTAATAATAATAATTCGCTACACATCGGCTTTATATAGAAAACAAGATCACGTGACGTAAACTTGCTCGTAAATTTGATATTTAGTCAGAACTCCCTGAGAGATCGTTACGCTCGAATGCTCCAGAACATTCTACACTATGCAAGCTGTAGTAAAGCTTGAAAAACATATTACGTTAATACAAAGAGAAAAAGGCAAGAAATACATAGGGCGAAATGTATACCTTACATCGCATAGTACGAGTCGCGCTTCACTGGCCATGCAATAATATTTTACTATAAAACAACGAATTATTTTTAAGGGGATAAACTACATCGTTTATGATTAAAATTATTAGGAATGAAGTGTGACAAGACCTTATTAGCATAATTAACAGAGATGATACTATACTCGAGTTAATAGTCCAATAAAATGACTCAACCACGGATACAAAAAGAAGACTTTCTTGCGACAGTCAGCCACAATTGTTTCGTTATCCAAAGTTGCAAGCGCAGCCATTCGAATTTTAATGATTTTTTGGTCAACATGGCTGTGCGAAATTTTTTTCTTTACATTGCTCAGAAGAAAGAACAAAGTCAGAAATAAACGAAGTGTAGAGCAGGGGTTTTCAACCTGTGGGCCATGGCCCAGTAGTGGGCCACAGTGGTTTTTTTAGTGGGCCATGGAGCATAAATCAAAATGAAAGCAATACGTATAATATATATGTATAATTAGGCTTGCCATCCGTCCCATTTTTTAGGCATTTTTCTGGCATTTAGGCATTTTAGGCATTTTAGGCATTTAAAAGTTTTCGACTTTATCTGGTTTTGAAGAGTTGTCTAATTTTCACTATGCTGATTTTCATTTCGTTTCACGCTTTTGTGTTTAAACCAAATTAAATTGGCTTTCATTTTGATCAGCATTGTACAGTTGGGCATGCTTTCTTGATCATTAATTAGTTTTGTTTTTCTGAATAAGCTTTGTTTTTTTATTTGAGATTGACTTATGTTTGAAAATAAAATTCCGTTTGTAATCTAAAGGTAAGTTGGCTCGAACATGTCGAAAAATAATCAGGTAAAAGTTTTTTATTATGTTGCATGACATTATTGTTTGTTGAAACCGTTTTGTTATAGTGTCGTTTTAATTGCTCTAACTCTGTGCTTGATTAATTCCCTCTTTCACCAAATAAAGCTTATTGTCTTCGAATTCGAATGAAAGCTGCCCGAACCAACAATGAAGGTTTGAGCAACCGGTTTCTAGATTTTTGCCTGTAGAATATCCACGTTGACAAGTTGCCCATAATGGATATCTTACATTACTTTTACCATCTACTTGCTTCAAATAAAAAAAATTGAAATTTTGGTAAAATTTTATTGAACCAATAACGCATCTCGAAGTATCGTGTTTTAAATTTGCAATGAGCCAATTAAGTTTTATATACTGAATATAATCTATATACTGAATATAAAAAATACTGAATACGTAAATAAAAAATACTCAATATACTGAATATAAAAAAAAGAATTAAAAAGCGCAGAAAAAAATAAGGGGATTTTAAAATGACGAGCATCCCAGATTGGTCCCGGTTTACGCCTTGTTTGCTTGTTAAGAAGTTTATTAAATATTTCTATGCCAACTAGTGTGTGTGTGTGTAGGGGTTTGTTTGTGTTTCTTGGAAGAATGATTGAAACCACAATCGACTTGAATAGTTTTCGATACTTATCATTCTGTGGTGTCCTTGCAAAAAGTAGTTTCATCTACTTGGCAATCTTGAGAAATCTTTAAAATTAGGATTATATTACTGTATAAAATTTTAGGATATTTTAAAGATAATAAAAGCTTCTTCTAAGTGGTTGTGATTGACATGGTCTCGGTTCAAAACCTACTGGCGCCATTTTGTTATGTCCTTGGTAAAGACACTTTAGGGCATTTTCCTTTGCTTGGTGGTTATCTCGGCAAGCTAAATTAAATTTCAACCGGACAACAATATCTTGGTATGTTCGCAAACAGGTCGCAAGCAGGTCAGGGTAATTCCTCGCCCTATGTATTAGCGCCTTCGTCACTTTCCTGCGAGTCAGGAAGATAAATATAGAGATAAATAAACTAATCTATCGGAGTTAATTTTTTTATTATTTTTTGTTTATTATTTTTTCGTTTGATTAGTTACAACAATTTTATTGCTATTAATGTTTGTTTTTTGGGCAAATGTCAAAACCCTGTATACATTTGACAATATTTTGAAGAAAAATTCAACGTCAAAAGGAAAGATCTTTGATGTATCACATTTTTTATATTTGTACTATCACAATTAAACTTTTTGAAAAAATACTATTTTTTAAACATTAAAAAAATATTCGACGGATTTCAGTTAAAATTTACAGTATACAAAAACAGCAATATTCTTTCAAAGTGTATCAACCAATTTTTTATAGTTTTCTCATTCAATTTTTTGTATGAAGAACTTTCAATTTATAATATGCTTTGTATGAAAAAACGCTAAAATTGCAAAACAATTTGCATTTTAACTAAATAAATCAAAAATTTGTTTAACAGAAACAACAGAAAAAAACAAAATTTCAACAAAAATCTTATTTTTACTTTTAATAAGAAGTTCGCAGCCATTTTTGTAATACTGTTTACTACAAGCTGCTGTTTTGTTGATTTTTATTCTATGTATAGTATAAATCAACATGTTTTATTTACACAGCTTTAACCACAACACTTTTCATAGTGAAGAAGGCGATGCGCGGTGTATTTAATCTTCAAAAAATTTTGAAATGTCGAAGCATATTAGTTGGAACGAAAAATTCTTGCTTCACAATTTCAAAAAGTGTCTTCCAAAACTTAACACAATAAATGTACGGATTCAATAGAGGGTTGATTAAAACTAACAAAAGAATTACTTTTTGAACAATGTGATGTTCATATAAAAAATTAGAATACCTGCATTTAGGTTTATTAAGCGACTGGAAATAAAAATAAACCCCAGCAATGCAAACCGTAGCCCAGCATAAAAAATTAGTCGCAACAATGATAAAAGTTTTAATAAAAACTTTTAAACTTTCTTTTGCTTTTCTGCCATTATCTGGCGATTGGAAGAAAAAACTTGTTATAAGGTCTCTACAATTAAAAATACGCACAAATATTGTTGTGTAAGCGATTAAAATAAAAATAAGCAATAGAAAGTTATACGAAAACATTGCCAACATGAAGTACTTTTCGTCTGATTTAAAACTCAAAGAACTGATTGTACAAGCTTGATGTTTATTGTAAAATTTCATGTTAGGATAAATACCAAGGCTTTTAAAAAGTTGGGTATAAACTTCGCTGCAATTAAATTTTAAAACGGTGTTTACAAGTACTGAAAATATATCTGTGTTATTCGTTTCATTTAAAGTTGTGGATTCTATAGATTCCAAGTCGGAATTTATCTCCTCGATTTTATTTGGTAAAAAAACATCAGGGCTGATAATGGGCAACAATGAAAACACAAGCCACACAATCCATACAAACAGCAAACTTATTAGTAAAAACTTTTTGCTGATCAGGCTGAACGGTTTTAAAACTCCGTGCAATCGGTAAGCACAGATAAGAGCTATAATTGTTGTGCCTACTTGAAAGCCTGTGACGCTTATAACTCCTAAAACATTACAAATAACATCATTTGATTCACCCATAATGGAGGAAAAAATTATGACATAAACCGCAATTAAAAGATCAGCAAAGGCCAGATTTAAAACTAAAATATTGTACACAGTGTTTTCTTTAACAGTTGCAATAAATAACAATTTTTTTGATACAAAAAAGATTACCACTAAATTACCTATCATGGCAAATAATCCGAAAAACAAAAACCCATATTTTCTCTGTTTAATAAACTCCTGTGTAGAGAATTCTTTTTCTGAACAATTAAAATGGCATTTTTTAAAAAGGTTAAAAATACGACGGGTTTTCCTTATTTCTTTGCATTTGCTTGATTGTGTGCAGTTATATTTAAAAAATGCTTTCCACGGCACACATTTTTCTAATATTTCTAATAGCACTGTTTTAGAATTTACATTAGAAAGTAATTGTATAAGCTGTTTATTTAAACTTGAATTGTTTCCTCCTGTTTTCGTACAAAGTAGCCATTCATTTTCAAGTTTTATTGCGCTATTCCGACAGTAAAACCCAACACAACTTTCAATTTCATCTTCTTTCTCATCTTGAATTTCTAAAATAAATAACCACATTTATTTAGTGGAAATAAAATTAATTTTACTGGATACATATATTAATAGAGGTCGTCATCAAACGGTTAGTCTAACCATACTGTTTGGCTCTCAACGAAGCCATTTCACAGCAATTTTTTATGCTTGGTCCTTCTAACAAGTAGCTATACAGTACAGACGTATCATTTTATAAATTATCAAAAAACAAGTAATTTTTGGCAACATTTAGTCATCTGTGAAAGCAGGTTGACGTTATCACTTAACGATTGCTGTATGTTTTGGGGCTCGTTATCGTTGTCCGAATGAAGTTAAATAAGTTCATATGTGATGCTAAGCTTTAGACCGGACTTAGTTTAGAAATTTGATGCCACCTATTTGTAGCGTGTGGGATCGATCCATCACAGATCGATAATAAAAACCAAAAATGTTAATTGTTTTTTTGTACAGTGGCTTTAGTTTTGGGTCTATTTTAGGGTTTTTAAAATGGAGTTTTATGGACCCTAAGGGTCCATCAAATTTTTTTGTAAAATATGAAATACTATCTACATTCCACTCAGTGGTGGATATTCAAATTCAGGGGCCCGAGGCAAGGATTTCCAAAAATTAATGTTCTCTAAAAAAGAAAAAGAGTTTTGATCTCGTCTTTCACTTTTTTCTCCCGAAATCATGGTGATCTCTAAAAGGTCTTCACCTCGAATCGATCTTGATGTCCCACTTTTTTTCGTCCCGACTTCATAATGGTCTCTAAAAAAACATCTGCAACCAAATAAAACTATATGTGCTATTTTCGAGGGGGGCCTAAAATTGAGGGGGAGGCCCCAAAAAAAGGGGGCCCGAGATAACTACCTCATTCGCCTCACCCAATATCCACCACTGATTTCACTTATCCAAAAGAATTTCAACGATTGTAAAAACTTTTAAGTGATCAGCGCATTACCACAAAAATAGTGTTTTTTGGGGTAATGCGATTGGCGTTAAAGCATAGAATTTTTCCCTGAATTAAGTGAAAAACAAAAAAAAATCATCATTTAAAGCTCATGGTAAAAAATTTCTTTAAACTTTTTTTTTTTATCTTAACATGACTTTTGGAAAAAGTTTTAGGGTTTGACAAACTTTTAAAGAATTAGCTTAGAGATCCAAGTGTCCAAGAGTTTACAAACTCCGATCTAATTGAAGATACGAAAAAGCATAAATATTAAGTCAAATATAAAACTTTACTATTTGTGCTTTTTCTATTTTAGAGAATCATAACTTTTTTTCCGACGAGTAGTCGTCGTCGTCGTCGTTTGAAGGGTATCCACTCCAGGTCAGACACAAACAAGACTGGGGCCGAGGGTTTATCCTTTTACTACTCCAGACTGCTGAATTGCCTGAATCAAATACTGGCAGTGGTGTTATTAAGCCGGAATCGAGTTTCATCATCCAAAACCGTCAGACCTCGTACTCTATGTGGTACCCGATGTATAGGGCACGCTGTTAGAACATGGTCTGCGGTTTGCTCAGAGGCGCCACACTCGCAATTTGGTGAAGGAGCGAGACCCGATTCGTGCATCAACGAATGGAATCGCCCAACACCAGTCCGCAGGCGGTTGAGCTTAACCCAAGCTTCTCGGGGTAAACCCATCCCAACAGGCCTGGCACCGATTCCGGGCACAAAAGTACGGAGCCTGGAAGCATTTTGACAATACTCCGTTTTTCATTTGTGGTTTGTCCATTCAGAAGCGCGGATGCCAAGTCTGGCAAGGTTGCATAAAAGATTCCTCGCAGCTGGCACAAATCGGCGTCTGGATCTTAGTCTCACTTGGCGAGTATCTGAGGACCCACTTAAAAGACCATACAAGATATGATAGAGGTCCAGAGATCAATATTGTTCAAAATGTTCAGGTTCCAGAAGAATGCAACAATGCTAAATCATCAGCATAAGCAAAATGTCTGAAAATTATGGAAAAAAGATCGAACGTATAGATGTTATATAGGAGGGGAGCCAAGACCCATCCCTGAGGAACCCGTTTTTAAGACGGTGTAGCCTTTTTTGCTTGCTTTCACCGGTGGTAAGGGTGAAACTTCGGTTTCGGACAAGCTCCATAATCATTATGACTATGTGCTTATCCGGAAGTAGTCTCAGCAGCTTGCAGGTAAGGCCACGGTGCCAGACAGTGTCATAAGCAGCTGTCAGATCAACAAATGCGGCACCGGCCTTCTTTTTAGCCTCAAAAGAATCCTCGATGTTCTGGGTTAGCAGAACAACTTGATCTACGGTTGACTTCCCGCGTCAAAACCCAGCCTGCTCTTTAGGGAGCAGTGAATCGATTAATGGTTTAACGCGGGCGTAGATAAGCCTCTCGAGGATCTTGTAGGGGACACAGAGCAGAGATATCGGTCGATAACTCTTTGGGTCCCCCACGGGCTTTGCTGGTTTTAGGATCGCGACCACAAACGCTCTTCTCCAGATCTTGGGAATTTTGAGTCGGCGCAAACAGAAAGAAGGGAAATCACATAACCAGAACAAGTAGTCGATAGAGAGGCATATAAAATATAATCTAACAGTAACTTTTTAAGAATTGTTTTAAAGTAAACGATTAAAACTTTGCCAAAACCAGTAAAAGGTATTAAAATCTGGGTTACCATCGCACTGATCAAAAAAATAAGCACGGCTATGTAGTAATTACCCAATTAAAATAGTTTCCAAACAGTGACGTACGCACAAAGTTTCCGAGGGGGGCCAAAGTTTCGTCACAATCACGTGACGTCACAAATCAACTTGGGCAGTGCCAAAGGCACAAACATTATAGGGTGGTTCGGGAGCATGCCCCGAAAAAATTTTGAAAATTACACCTAAAAATACACATTTTTGTGCATTCTGGAAGCAAGTTTTAGTATAATGCTTTTACGAGACTTATTAGAAGAATAAAATCATTAAATAATAATCAAGCATAAAACAAAGTCAATTTATTTTTAATTAAGACGATGGTTCCCTTTCCCAAATCGGTCAATCACTTGATTATAATCAAGTTTAATATCGTTATTTATTTACAAAAGAGCCAATGCATTGAGCCGGTTTTCTTGCGTGCTCGTACGTAAGTACGTTTTGATCAGCTTTAGGGCGCTAAATGACCGTTCACCCGTTGCCGTTGTAACTGGCAATGTTGCGAAAATTTTTTTTCGTCCCAAGTTGTTTCGCAACTTTAAGAGCATTAAGGACATTTCCTGGACGGCAATCTGACGGCTGTCGAACCCAGTTAGCTTTCCATCGCATCAGTTCGGCTTCGAAGCACTCGGCGCCTTCCGGGAGAAAGAATTCATACGCCTCAACTGCTGCTCTCAAGTTGCTTGTATCACCGTCGATGACGTAAGCAGGTAGCAAGCTGCTTAAGCTATAAACAGTCGCACTCTCTTTAAAAACGTGGTTGCCACTAACCACTCTGCAGAAAACTGATACTTTGCAGAAGTAGCAGAGTTAATTGATCAAATCGCTTTGTGGTTTGTGCGGCTATATGTCTTCCCTCTACAAGGTTTTGTCTGCCCTCTACAACTCTTACTCACTTTCAAGAGCATAACAAATTTTGATAATTGTTTTACTTTAACCAGATAGTCCAGTCCAGATTTCTACCAGTAAGTGGTCTGAGCGACGAGTGGTTTTTAACAGGAAAATCGAAATCCAGGACGAACCCCAAATACTTGCAAAAAAACAACTTTGCTTTTGCTAAAACTGGTTGGTTTTGCTTTACAGTTTTTTATTTTTAGGGTCTGAGGGGGGCCATGGCACAGTGGCCTTTCCCTCGGTATGCTAGTGTTTCCAAACTAATAGAAAACTGCAAAGTTGCTAAATTTTCAACAAAAACAGGACCTCTTTTTTAGACTGATACAATTTTTATAATAGTTATTCACATTTTTTAAAAATTTTATTGAAAACTGCCCCAATGTTAATGAAAATTAAGTGTTTAACTCTAAATGAACACGCTTTTTAGAAATAAGCACTTTCAAATTGTCAGATACAATGCTTATAAAAAAAAGCATAAAATTAAAAATAAGCCTAAAACGGTAACCGATTAAAACTGTTCTAATAAAGTACGGGATTGCCTCATTGTATTGCGTGATTTATAAAACCTTCAAAATAAAGTCTAATATACAGTATGCATTGCTCAAGCATAAAAATAATTGCATTCAAGTTGATTGCTTTTTTTTTATTACGACAAGCTTTTTCGAGCTTTTGTTCACTTGAATATGTCTAATTTAAAGTTATTATTTTTATCTTTTTTACAATTCTGCTAAAACTTATCATTTGACTTTTTAGTCTATACATAAAAATGAAATCAAAATTTTAAACATTTGGCTTTCCTAAAGACGCAATAGAGTGACAAGATTAGAATTTGAATCGGCAAACGTGTTTATCACTTTTGCCATCTGTACAACGTTTTTATCTACGCTGCCAAAATGTACCTTTAAACAAACAAAATTACTTTTTTTGCCTGAAAAATTGATAAACTTTAAAGAATGGACAAAAACTCTACAAAACAACAAAAAAGCTGGATTTTTATAGTAAATTAATTCAGTAATCAATTTTTACCAAAATAATTGGTTTTTGGCAGTTCTACAGTAGGGTGGGCTGAATAAAAAATTTTTTTTAATTTTTAAGTGGAAATCATTCTAGTTCTTGGGTTTTGATGCAAGAACACTATTTATGATAAAAAAAAAGCAATGTTTACCATAAATAGTCGACCCACTCCACATTATAGTATTAAAGTGCAAATCTTTTTCAAATTTTGGTGATTAGAAAAGAAAAATAGCTAAATTTCTTTTTATTTTACATGTAAAATGAAAAGTTTATACATCAAAAAGATGCCAAATTAAATTTTAAACATTTTTCTTCCATTTTAAAGTCATTTTTTGCAAAAAATTGTATTTTTTAAAAATTAAGTAAAATTATGATTATATTGGACTAATAATTATAAAAATATACAAAATAAGAACTGAAATCAATTATACCCTATAATTTAAACTTCTTTTTGACTCAAAGTTCTTCATCAACTTCTTTGATCTTATTTTATTCCGAATCAGACCATCTCTGTGGTCATCTCCAACTACTGTTTAGTGATTCCGCGGTTTTTTTGGAGTGGGTCGACTAATATGCAAGATCACTAACTTTTTTCATTATAAATGGTGTTTCTACATCAAAACCCAAGTACTGGGTAGGTTGGCTTTTTAATTTAAAACTTTCAGCCCAACCTATTCTACAGTAGTTGTTTGACAAACATAGTTTTGCAAAAAACCACCACAACCACCCTCAATTGATATTTAGCCCGCTGTTTCCTACTTCGCAATGACTTTTTCAATAACAGTTTCAAAATGTAATTATTTGATTGCAAATAAAATTGAATTGAATCGAATTGAAAACCAGCTTTATTGCAGTTGATAAATCTTTAGGTATAATTAGTGGGAATTGATGATGTAATCTTTGAAAGCGCAATTTCTCATGTTGGTCCCTCATGGTTATAATTATTTTGTATCATTCGTATCATTACACTTCATCCATAATAATTTTAATCATGATGATATAGTTTATTCCTGTTAAAAGTAATTCAAAGTATTATTATGAAATAATATACGCGTGGCCGGTGAAGTCTTACTCTCGTATTATGTGATTCAATGTACGATTCGCTATCGATTGCTTGATGTATTTTCTTGTCCTTTTTTCTTTTCGCCCAACAGTAATAACGTAATATGTTTTTGTCCAGCGTCGCTATCTCGCTAGTAGTGGAATGTTCGCGCATATACGATTTGGTTCCAGCAAAAGCGTTCTCCCTAGGGGGTTCGAGAATAATCTAGCTTATTCGAGTAACTTGGTTGGCGCGTGGCGTTTTTCTATATCTATCTATTTATATATATATAAAATTAACAATAGCGAAATCACGGAAATAAAAACAAAGCTAAAACCCAACAGACTGTTTCACCCATATCTTTCGCGCGCTTTTCCTTTTTCTCGTGTTTTCTCGCCGATCTTAATCAGTTTAGTTTAGCAGAGCCCGTGATGGGATGTTCCGATCTAATAAGCGTTTACAGTTATTAAGTTTTTTCAGTTTTTCCAATTGTTTTTTAAGTTTTTCAGTTTTTTTCTATTGTTTTCAATTCTTTCTGGCAGTTTTATCTTAACTTTATTTTATTTTATTTTACTTTTTAGATACCCCTGATGATCCTTTTTGTGGGTGAAACAGTCTGTTGGGTTTTAGCTTTGTTTTTATTTCCGTGATTTTGTTATTGTTAATTTTAATTCAAGCTCTAACTTTGTTATCGAACACTTTAGAAGAACTGAGTTTCATACAGTGTTATTACGCTCCCTTCTGGTAGAGCACTTTTATCAGCAGCCTTCATCATGGAGTTAAACCAAGTAAATTTCGGATATTCTCTTGAAAACATTAATCCAACGTCCAGTAAACGGGTATATTTAAAATCTATGATCAGCAAACTCGAGCATTTTATTAAGCGTTTGAGGTGGAGAGCCTTCTTTCACGATCACAAAGCAGAATGTGATATAAACGATAAAGAGATCTTATACGGATTCAAGTCAGATAGAACACCCCCGCAACATGACGGCTTATCTGCATTTGAAGAGGACCTGTATAATATGGTTAAGAATATTAAGTTTAGAAACGTTCGTAGTAACTTTCAGTCTCGCTTGACTAACGATGTAACCAAAATTAATAAATCTCCTAATCTGTTTGTACCAGCGGACAAAATGAATAATTTGTACGAACTTAGCGTGGATAGCTACAAGAAACTACTAAAAGAAAATGTTACACTTCACATCAAAAAACCTCTACTTCTACCTTGGACAGAATCAACGCAAAGGCAATTTCTATAGCTCATAATCTGAAATTGGAAGACGGCATTGAAAGTTTCCCTCCACGCGACGCTTTTATCACGTTAAAGGATCACAAAGAAAACTTTCGCAATCACCCAAAATGTAGATTGATTAATCCGGCCAAATCAGAAATAGGCAAGATTAGTAAACAACTTTTGGATTCTATCAACGTTTCCGTGCGTAAACAATCTGACTTAAACCAATGGCGCAGCACCGCCTCTACCCTTAATTGGTTCAACGCTATTTCAGATAAACCCAATTGCAAATTACTTAAGTTTGACGTTGTGGAATTTTACTCCTCGATTACCGAAAAGCTTCTTACCGATGCCATCAATTTTGCTAACGATTATGCTAACATTAATGATGAAGCCATAAGCACCATCATGCACGCTCGCAAATTACTTCTTTTCTGCGACGGCGATTTATGGGTGAAAAAGTCGGTTTGACTGTTTGACGGTACAATGGGATCGTTTGACGGTGCAGAGGTTTGCGAGCTGGTCGGCCTGTATCTTTTACATCACCTTGCTAAGATTTTTGGTAAAGAGGCTGTCGGCCTGTACCGAGATGACGGCCCTGCCATCCTTCGTAACGCTTCGGGCCCAGACGCCGAAAGAGTGAGGAAAAAAGTGACACAATTTTTTCAATACCATCAGCTTAAAGTCACTGTTGATACCAACCTTATCCAAACAGACTTCCTCGACGTTACCCTAAACCTTAGCACAGGCAGATACTGGCCATATCGAAAACCAAACGACTAGCCCTTTTACATCAATGTGCAGTCCAATCATCCACCATTGATTACTAAGAAGCTGCATTATATGATCGTCAAACGCATTTCTGATATTTCTTGCGACGTCGACGCCTTTAACAGTTCGTTACCTGTGTATGAAGAGGCGCTCAAGCAAAGCGGACACAAGATCCAGCCGCTCCTTTTTGAACGTGCAGCAGGAAGGAATAAACTTCGACAGAGAAGAAGAAAAGTTATATGATTCAATCCCCCATATAATAACCGGGTTTCCACCAACATCGGGAAAGCTTTCTTCCACCTTCTGCGGAAACACTTCCCTCCATCAAACAGGCTGCATAAAATCTGCAACAAGAATGTCGTCAAACTCAGCTACAGCTGTACCCCCAATATGGCAGACATCCTCTCAGCTCACAACAAGAAGCTCCTTAAGTCCCACAATGGCAAATCCGAATTTAAACCCTGTAACTGCAGGTATAAGCCGTCATGCCCATTGAATGGCAACTGCCGAGACAAAGCAATCGTCTATCAAGCAACTTTACGAGCCAAAGATCAATCCAAGAACTATATCGGACTATGCGAAACTGAATTTAAAGCAAGATTCTATAACCACAACCATTCCTTCAATTCGGATTCCAAAAGAAATGCAACAGAACTTTCGAAATTCATTTGGTCCTGCAAAGATTCTGGTATAAATCCTGCTATTTCTTGGAAAATGGTTTGCCACGCAACACCTTACCAACACGGGGGCAAAGTATGCAACCTCTGTCTGGCAGAAAAATATGCAATATTAACTGCAAATGATGACGCTCTGCTGAACAAACGAACCGGATTGATCAATAAGTGTCGGCATAAAAATAAATATAAATTGATTAACGCCAAACTTAAACTGTGATTTTCTTTCATTTTTCCTTTTTTCTTTTTTTTTTCGCCGTGTACAACATTCTACCTTAGCCGATACTTGAACCCTTTTTAAAGCTTTAAATTTTGAAATAATATTTGTATTTGTAATTCTTTCGCGCGCTTTTCCTTTTTCTCGTGCTTTCTCGCAGATCATAATCAGTTTAGTTTAGCAGAGCCCGTGATGGGATGTTCCGATCTAATAAGCGTTTACAGTTATTAAGTCTTTTAAGTTTTTTCAAGTTTTTTCAGTTTTTTCTATTGTTTTCAATTCTTTCTGGCAGTTTTATCTTAACTTTATTTTATTTTATTTTACTTTTTAGATACCCCTGATGATCCCTTTTATGGGTGAAACAGTCTGTTGGGTTTTAGCTTTGTTTTTATTTCCGTGATTTCGCTATTGTTAATTTTAATTCAAGCTCTAACTTTGTTATCAAGCACTTTAGAAGAACTGATTTTCATACAGTGTTATCTATATATATATATATTATATTTATTTAACACTACACTCAATAATAATGTGTAGTGTTAAATAAATATAATATACTTGCTCTAACCGTATGTTATTGAGCACTGTACCGGCAAGGTGAAGCATCACTGGATTATATATATACTGTATATATATATGTTCGCTCGTTCGCGGACAGAGAGAGCGAAAAAGTGTCAGTCAACGTAGTGTCGTTCGAGAGAAAGTAGAATTTGGGCGCAGAACGTGGGCATTTTGTATCGGTTGACGATGGTTGAATTTATTTTGTGCCAGTGTTTTGGAGTTTTGTTCTACGGAGGTAGAATTATTTGTGCTGATTGAATTAAATTGTAGCGCCAATTTCGCTTTGCAGTTTGACAGAGAGTGGAAGAGAATTTTCGTTGTGAGTTGAAATTTTGCAATACGTTCGTTTTTATTAGAG
This sequence comes from Diplosoma virens, assembly GCA_963680785.1. NCBI lineage: Eukaryota > Metazoa > Chordata > Ascidiacea > Aplousobranchia > Didemnidae > Diplosoma > Diplosoma virens. Next base: position 32,576,561 of record OY796880.1, read on the forward strand.
ACGGTGGTCTCTGTTTGTTTGTGGAGAAGAGTCTTTAACAAATCAATCCGAGCTTGGTTCAAGCCAACTGTATAAAAGCTTCAGGCTCATAGCAAACTACTTCTTGAGCCGGAATAAAATAAAATTTAGACACAGCTTTATTTCAAAAATAAAATTTAGAATAAAATTTAGACACAGCAGGTATTCGAGTTACCTTGTTCAACTGGTCTTTTAGGATTGCCAAACAAAGTCTGTGACAATCATGTATCAAATACGCCCCAATTTCAATAATTCAATGTAAGCAGTTTTTTGGGTGAAACTATTCCGAATCTCTCGACAACACCAAAAAGATAAATAAAAGAAAACAAGAAAAAAACATCTCGTCCAGAAGCAATAGTACCCATTGGAGAAATTTGTATTAATTTCACCAAAAAAAATCGCTTACGTTAACTTTTTGAAAACGGGCCGTTTTCGATACATGTTCCATTACATCATGTCAACGCCGGAGTTGGTAAGAACCCGTATTGATGGCAAACGTGATCGATACCGTTCCCGTTTAAAAGTTGCGTCCTTCAAAAAAACTCATTGGCGTCATCTTGTTATGTTCTTCGAAAAAGAAAACTTTACAGCACTTTCCTCTGCATGGCAGTCTTAGCAAGCAGTTTTAATTCTAATCAAATCCTAAAAAAAACCAAAAAAATTAAAAATTCAACCGGACAATATTATTTTGGTGCCCTCAAAAGCAGGTCAGGGTAATCGCTTGACAGTTGCCCTAAGTATATAATGTCTTCGACGTTTCCTGCAAGTTAAAAAAATAATCTCCTTTTTTTCTCTTGCGGATGCCCATAACTATAAGTTTAGCTATATGGCAAAAATATACAAAAACAATGTAATAACGTTTAAATAAAATATAAACTTGTGCATTACCAGAACAATAAGATATTTGTTGTTGTATTTTCGTTTCATTTTGGCATTTTCTATTAAAAGAGCCTATAAAAAAACAAATTCATATAAAAAGGCAACATATTGTGATTCGTCAATCAAGATAAAATCTGCATATATTGGGTGAAGCATTAATCTCAAACATGAAATTAATGAGTATGTAGAGATATTTAACTCCAGCAAAATATAAAACTGAAAGAGATAAACAACATGAGTATAGTCAGTTAAATCCTTTGTCAATGGTTAAATTTTTTTAGTCTGCATTGCTATAAGTCTTCGTACAAACAAAAAATTATACAAGAATAGTCTAGAGCAGTGGTTATCAATCGGTGTGTTGCAAGAAATTTCCAAATGTGCTGCGACGTTTTAAAAAACATTAGTCCAATTTTAGGATCGAAAATCAAGAAATCCGAAACAGATTCAAAACAAAAAAATTTTTTTTTTATTATAGAACATTACGTTTAAGGAGGAAAATGAAGATCTACACTCTGGTCTAAGTATGCCGCAAATTTTTAGAAGGTCAAAAAATGTGTGCCGCTGGCGCCAAAAGGTTAAGAACCAATGGTCTAGAAAAAAGAGTTTAGAAAAGCGTGTTTGTTCCTCGAACACTTTTCATCTGATACTTATTGGAAGGAATCGTCAAATGAACTGAGAGCAATCCGGTTGTGCTTATATAGGAAAGGAGAATGACTTTGATTGTAAGAAAAGGTAGCCAATCAGGAATAAAAAAGAAAAGAAAAGAAAGCGAGAATGGGTCTGATTGGTCTAGAGAGACAACCAATCAGAAGTGAAAGTAAAAGAACGTTAATAAATAAGTTTTAAACTGAAAAGAAATTCCTTGTGTCGACAGAGATTAAGTTGAAAAAATTTGATAAACGTAGCTTCAAGAGCGGAAAAGATAAACGGAGCAACAAAAGCGAAGAAAGGTAGATTCAAGAATTTCTCAAATCATCGCCCATGATTCTGTCATTGGACAGCATATTTTAAAAACCCTTCCTGTGCCGGCCAATACAGTGACACCAAATTCTCTGTCCTTGCCCGAGCACGTACTTCTTTCCACTTCTCCGCTCTCAAAGCTAGGTTTATCAAATTTTTTCAACCTAATCTCTGTCGACACAAAAAATTTCTTTGCAATTTAAAACTCATTTATTAACGCTCTTTTACTTTCACTTTTGATTGGTTGTCTCTCTAGACCAATCAGACGTAACTCTCCCTTTCTTTTCTTTTCTTTTTTATTCCTGATTGGCTGCCTTTTTAAACCAATTAGAGTTATTCCCCTTTCCTATATAAGCACAATCGGATTTCTCTCAGTTTATTCTGACGATTCCTCCCGATAAGTGTCAGATAAAAATTCTTCGAGAAACCAACACACTTTTCAAAGCTATCTTAAAGTTTTGTACTGCCAATCGACTCTTTAAAAAAGAGTTTATTCTGGAAAATCAAAAAGGAGCGAGTCAATTTTTGCAATTTGAAAATTTACACCATGTTCATCTAAACTACTGCATTAATTAATAAAATGTTTGAATTGATTTATTACTCAATTAAAAAACTGGAAAAAACCTAGTTAAAAATGATTCTTAAAAAATCGATAAAATTAAGCGACTCATTAATTACTGTACTGTACTGTAGCACACTTAATTACCATAAAAACGCATTTGGGCCTTTTTCTTTAGTTTTAAATTTTAACCCTATACTTTTCATTGTGCTAACTTTAAAACCCACTACCTCTGCAAAATACTGTACTTTTAAATTAAATTTTTGAGCTTTTTTTTGCTGGACCTCTTTTTAAATCCAAGGCGTTCTGCACATAACTTGGTTTTAGCTTTTATCAGTTTTATTTTACTTTCTGTTTTTTCCATTATTCTTTGTTTAAATTTATTTTAAAATGTAGCAATTGGTTTTTCTAACAACTTTTTCCTATTCAACTGCATACTAAAAAGTTTTCACTTCTTTTGTCTGTTAGGTTAGAAGTTTTGTAACATTCTCAATAGTTGCTGTGGCAGAGCTGCACAAATACAAAAAAAATTAAAATTTTGAGCTTTTGACTTTTGCAATTTGACTACTTGTATAAACTGGTACTACTTTTGTTTGGTGCACAAGATAAGGGTTAAGAGATAAAATATATATTTTTTAGTAAATTTATGATTTTTTATGCTTTTGCCACAATTAAAAGTACCGTATAAAAATCTATTTTTATGGTTTTATTGAATGAACTGGATTTTTGTTAAGCTCTATATACTTTATATCGTTTTGCACATCAACTAAATGCCTTACATCAACTAATTTTTCTAAATTTATTAGTTCCTAAACACCAAATATATTTTCGATAAATGCATTTCAAGATAGTCTTGAGAGGTTTTAATTCTAAAAATTAAAATGTTTTTGTAAAACACCAAATTGGCAGGCATATTTGTAGATTTAAGAAAATTTTTTTTGTTGCAACAAAACTCAGAGTAAATGTTGTTTACTTTATAGAAATTTTGAAATTACAATTTTTGATTCATCAATTGTGAAAATTTGATGAATTTTTGAAGTCCATATAGAAGAGTCAATAGTCCAAAAAATATCAGGAAGAATAGGGTTAAAAATCAATCGATTTATTTTGTCTTTGCTTATTTAGAAATTTTGGGCTTAAAAGAAATACTCTGTCATCGATTGTTGCAACTATAATTCTACAAAACGTTCATGCCTTGTTAAAGTATAAATAAAATTCTTAGTACTTTTTAGCAAGCAATGACATCCTGAAGGGAGTTTAAACTACAATTTTTGGTACAGTTTTTCACCGAAATTTCGAATAAAGTTTTGTACTTTTTAATATATTTCTTTAAAATAATTTAAAAAAATTTGTTTATTTGATTTTTGTGTTTAAAGATTTATATTTTTATACCAAAATAAGTTACAAAATACCCTAAATTATATTCTTTGTCTTGTATAACAGATTTAATTCATTAATCTTTAAAATACAAAATATTAAGAAATGTACAGCACAGTTAAACAAAATATTTGCCTTACCCCCGAGCGTAGTGTAGTTGGCAGATAAAAGTAAGAGATACAGAGAGAGTTGATATAAAAAAAGGTTCATATTAAAAAATGTACTGCATTACAATTTGTAAAACTAAAATTAAAGTAAAGCTGTAAAAATTGATTAATTAAATGTTAAAAACTCTTTTTTAAGACTTTTAGCCATACACAAAACAAATTCAAATTATATACGATTGCACATTTGCTACAATTTTATTTTACTGCATTACTATTAACTCGTTTATCTAAAATGCTTAATTATTTAAAATGGACATGAATTGATGAAAGAATATTAACTACAAAATGGAAACAGAAAAAAATAATTGCAAAAATGTACTAGGTATTTATTTAAAAAATATAGTGCAGAAAATTATGAAAGGCATCAGATATTTTTTATTCATTCTTTTTTCACTGCTCAAATCAGTAAAACGAGATAACATTCTCCAGCTATGACTTAGATTGTTTACATACAGTAGATACCGTGTGTTAAATTTTATGTGTCATTTTCTTTTTTCACTTACAAGACTGTTCAGCCTACAAAAGTTTTCATTGGTCAGTTCATTGGACGTCACTCGACGTCAGTAACAAAGCGATTTATTTACTTTGCCTTTTTTACGTTACTACGACAGCAGTTGCATGGAAATCTATGCACTTGAAAATATAACTAAAAGATTTAAATAAACTGTGGGCTGTGGGTGAAACATCTCTGGTCTAGCTGCTTCCTCCTCGCTTTAATTTTTATTTTAATCTAACCTAACGAAAAAAATTGTCAAAATGATAGCGAGGTAAAACTGAACTGAAAAAAATCAAAGATAATACAAAAAAATCTCTAACTCTGTTTTTTTTTCCGGAAGCAGAAAGCAAAATAACTAATACCATGTTTAATTGTCTGCTGTATTGCGATAGTATTGTATCAAGTTTCACTCTGTATTTTTGTGGAATTCAAAGAATTGCAATGTAAAAAACTTAAAGCTTAGAAAAAAATAAAAAGCTACAGTTTTGATCTCCAGTTCTGTCAACGTTTTTCTCCATGACGTGCAGTAACAAAGATTTTACAAAAAATAAATTGCACGTTTAACTCAAAATATCACAAAATATCACAAAACTGTGGTTTTCTACATGTATAAGAAAACAGCATCCAGCGTTGATTTGCAAAATCGAAACTCTGATGCTTTCAAACACAAGAATCTTTAAAAAAAAGATTTTACGTCATTCAGTTAACTTTATTTAAACTTCTATGCAGTTAGCAGAGTTTTGTTGAAATACCGACGGATTCACAAATTTGGTTAAAAAATTTGTCGTGGTTTAACCTATTATAAAATTGAATCGCTCTAGCGCAGGGGTTCTTTAGTTTTTGAGATGCGCCCCCATTTCATTATGAAAATAAAACTCGTGCCTCTACCCCTTCATGATACCAACAAAACTCAAGCCCTATTATGTTACAAAATCTTAACAGCATTGAACAGAAAAACAATAACTAAATTTGGTTTATAAGGAGGACTTCAGATCAGATTAAAATTGCAACTCAGATGGGTTTTGCAGTCAAGTTTGTTCCTGTGTTTTGTTTTTATACATAGAAGTGTAAAAAAGTCACTATTGCACGAGTAAGCAATGAAAAGGGAAGGAGTGTACGTATAGCTACAGCATCTAGCATACTCTTTAGCCGCCTATCTAATGATCTGACCAGATTATCATGCAGGAGGTGCTTGGATTCTAAAATCTGCGCTTGAACAAGAGAATAGTGGTTTCCAGGCGACAAAGTTTAGTTGGTTGAATACTAACAAAGATGGGCAGATTGTCCGTTGGAGTGGGACGCAGGCATCCAGTCGCAAGGCACAAAGCGTCATTAAAAACACTGTCAATAAAACCAGTGTGTACAATGTGACAAAAAAATGGTGTACAATACTCCGCTGTGGAGTGGGCTACAGATAAAGCGGCTATGCGCAATGCTTTAGCACCAGCTCCCATCCCGAATTGCAAGTCGTCTTAGCGGTGTTACACGTGAAACCGGGCGGGCTCGAAAGCATTTACCTCGCCCGAGTCGTCCGTAGACAATTTACGGTAAATTATGAAAAGCTGAAGCCGATCTGGTCAAAATGAAAAATTATTCATATCACGCATTGTGGTACCACCTGGCTATTGACCGTGAAATCTATAAAACCATACTGTCATATTTTCTCTTTTTTCCATTTATTTTATATCAATGAAGTTATCTATTCAGCTTTTAGCCAGTTGCTCGCGCTTCCTTGAAAAACCTTTCACACCCCCAGTTTAAGATCTAGGTTTTGACCCATACTTTCTTGATAAGTTAAATACCATGATTTACTTGCTTTCCTTTGTATCTTTTTTTCTTTTTGCAAACCTTTTTAAGTTAATAAATACTCGAGCTTTGTTGTAAATGTTTTATAGCTGTCTTATGTTCAAACGTTTCGTTTTGTTATGAATAATTCTATTTAATACCTTTTTAGATGGTAATATTTTTTTAAAATTAAAATCTATTTATGGTAAACTGTTATTTGAAAAACGTGATGCTAAGATTATTTGAAGTATAATTAAGATTTTTTTCTATGTGTTTGCACAATAAAGCGGTTGAATGTTTAAGATTTTTTTATACCAATATTGGCGCTTTAACAAGAGGAGTGTAATGAATAAAGAAGCAACAGCAATTTGAAAAAAATTTCAAAAAACTTAGTTACTGGTATCTATCATCTTGATTTATTCACTTTATCTTTAACTGTTTTGAAATTGGTTTTCCAATTAGAAAATATGGTATCTATTTAAATTAATCCAAATATTACTGTAGTAGTGCAATATTTGCTGAAAATCTGTTGGGTTGTTGATGGTCGTCATAAAGTTGTACTTTTTACCATCTAATTTTATGCAGCTCATAATTTACTTCATTTAAATTCTTGCTAGTTTAATGAATTTTGTAGTTAATCTTTTTTTGTTATAAAAATTTTTACTATAAATCGTAAAATTAATTTTCGTGTCCTAACCCACAAAATTGCAAAAAGATTAACTGCTGAAAATGTTGAAATGATCAGATATTTGTGCTGGGATACTGTTTAACAAGCATGAAACTTAAAGATGGATTAAGTTTTTTTCAATACTTTGAAACCAAAGATTGGATTAATCTTACCGATATAACTTTTTAGTTGTGGTTCTTTATCGTATGAATAGCCATAATTTTTTGAAAAGGTTGCTTGAAACTTTTATGAATCGCTTGTTAAGACTTAATAAACTCGAAACGGTGCCATAAGATCCAAGTGCAACTAAAGTATTTGAAAATTTTTTATCTGCTTTTACGAGAGCTACTAACAGCAAAGCAGTGTAAATTGACTTGCCTTGCTAATAAATTATGTGTTGCCTTAAACTTACACCGAAACAAGTGAAGCTACGAATAAAAAAAAAACTATACGATGATTTTTCTCGTCTTATCAAAAGAAAAGAATGTTATTTTTTCCCGTCACTTATTAATTACCAGATTGCAATCATAAGATGAAGGAGTTTCTCAGTATGTTCACGCTCTCCGCGATCTTGCAAAACACGCTGCAAAAAGAATAAGAACGATATATGTAGCGGCAAGTCTTTCATCAACGGACTTTGATTTGATACAATCAGAAAAAAGCGTTTTGATAGATTTTGACACCATTATCAGAAAGCTGAACTTTAAAAAAATATCTTGATAAAATAAGCATAGATTCAACTGACCACTTAGCAACTACTGTTTATTCTTAAAGATATAGTCACAAACAATTAGAGAAAGTGTCTCTTCTCTAAATATAGCAGCTTAACATTTTCGAAGTTTAAGGAAAAGTGTTCATTATTCTATTATGGCTCAGCTTTGCACACTGGAAGAAGATCTAATTTCCCGTTTAAAAAACAGAGCATGGTAGGGTTGTGGAAAAATGGAACAATATCAACAAGTTTTCCTAGTAAAAACAAAAAATCTATTTCAGCTTTGTTTCGATCTATCTTACGCAATTATATATCTTACGAAAAAATTTTACGCCGGATGCCCTTCCTGCCGCAACCCTTTCCCCATTTATCCGGGCTTGGGACCGGCATCAAGACACACAGGAATGTGCCTCCGATGGCTGGGTTGTAGTGTCTTTTAAAACATTTCTGATTAATCAAGTCTCGACTTGATCAATGTTTCAGCTTTTTGTTTAACGAATTAGGATGATGCTTTTCAATTTTCTTTTTAAGTTGTTTGGTTTAAATGAAGTAGATGCTAACACTGTACAGCATAAAACACACTGCAGTTTCTCTTCTTCATTAGATTTTATCACTGTAAAACCAAAATTTAACCCTTTAAGCCCTGAATTAATTTTAAACGGTAAAAAAATTTTTTTTGATTGTATTTCTTTTAAAACGCTATTAAGCTATAACATAGAACCTAAATTTAAAAAAATTTTTTTTTCTATGTTTTTTTTTAAGAGGACGAATTCGTCCTTTCAGGCCTACCAGCTGAAAATTGGTAATTATGAAAATCAGGACAATTTCTAAAAAACATTCTTTTATACAAAAATGCAATTGCATAAACATTTGTAGCAAAGTACATTACAAAGTGCATTACAAGTAATACTTATAATAGCAATTTTTACACACAGCTCATTAGGTATAAAAAATTAAAAAACAATTTTGTTTATTATTGCAACACAGATGAACATTACATTTGATGCAAAAGTAATTTACTTTTCCTTTGCAACCAGGCAATTTACATAATTTTCTATTGTCACTAACTGCTGGCAAATGACCAATGTTGTCCAATCGAATATCTTTTTGTGGAATTGGATGAGTTGCATTTGACGTTTTCTTCTTTTTTTGAAAGTTTTCTTCATTGTCTGATTTTCTACCCCTCTTTTTGTAGTCACATTTTCCAACTTTTAGGAGAGAATAGACAATGCTAATTTTAAATTGCAACAATGATTGTAGCTTATTTATTGAAAGTAGCAGTTTTTTAGCATCTCTCCTATAAAGAAGAAGCCATGCATTTGCTACGCTCATATCCAGCAAATGAAACACCAACTTATGATAATATTTTCTAACACGAAAGCTAATTCTATATAAGGCTATCAATTGGTCTGCCAAATCCACCCATATTTTTGTTATACAATTTAATACATTTTGGCTGGTTAATTTCAACATTAGTTTTCTTTTTCTTGTCAAATCTTTTACACTTTTCCAGTGGACTGGCTTGTAAAAAGGAAGAGAACAAACAAACTGATCTTGTATCTATCCACTTCACAGCAGCCAATGTGATATTATCACTTACAGTTTTTTGCTCTTCATGGGTTCCCCCATCCCTTCATCAATAATAGTTTATCAGCCTTGGAAAAAAGACCATACAATCTGTTTGGTCGGACAGTTCCTGTACACCAAATACCTCTGTACACCATATCTTATCCTGTGATATGCAAGTTGACCAATGTAATTTTGTGCTTGAGATTTTGAATATTGAAAAATAAAAACATAATCCCAGCCATTGTTCCAGCTCATTTTGATTTAGATTTAGAGGTTTATTTGAATCCTTTTGAACACCATATAAATTAGACTGATTTACAATAAGATTTAGTATTGCATTATCAAAAAACCTTCTAAAATATTCTATTGGCAGTTGGTGTTGCAAGTCTTCCCTGCCTTCAGAGTTAGAGGACTCAAATATAAATGGGCCAGTATGGACAACTTCACCATCAGCCACTTTTTCCCAATACAATCGATCTCGCTTCCTTCTTTGTGGTTTTTTAGTCGTGGGAGAGTTCAGCATCTGGCTATTTGATTCTAGTATTTCAATTTCATCTTCATTACTTTTTTGATTTTCTGAAAGATACAATAAGGGGGTGTAATTTACAAAGATAATAAAAAAATTTAAGATCATTTTCAAAAAAGAAATAGATGTATGTTTTTTTTAAAAAAAGTGTTGTGCAATTGCTTACCAAGGGCTTCAGATAAAATTTCCTGGAGTGGTTCAATTTGGGAAGCTTCATTTGTGATTATTTCATCTTCTAATTCATCATTTTGACCACAATCTTTTTCTTCACTTTTATTTAGCAAATTACATTCATCTGGTTCACACAGATCATTGCCCCTACATATTTTTTTGTAGAAAATTCTAGTTGGGACGTTCATGTTAGTTATCTGCAGTACATCAATATTTACACTTTAATATACAGTCAAAGTCTTAAAAATAAAAAAATAAAAGTATATTTAAGATTAAATGCTATAAAAAACAATAAAAATTAATTTTACAGGGATCACATTCTACTTATGCTTGTAAAGTTTGATTAAAAATGCTAAATAAATTTTTTTCATTATAATTTTAATATAATTTTATGAATATATCAATTAAAATAGCACACATATTTTTATAACTTTTTTTGCATGTAAAAACCAAAAATTTTTCTGATATTACCTAAAATTAGTTTGCCAAGAAAATAAAGCTAACTCATTTTTTCTTGCCGTGGGCCCAGCTGGACGAATTCGTCCTCTTAGGTTAATTAATTTTTACAATATTTGTAATCAAAAATTAACAAAATAATTGCTTTTCCATGCAAGAAAAGACAATAATCTACTTACTAAAAAAAAATGAAAAGCTTACCTTTTGAAGAAGTTGTGTAAATTTTAGCTCAAATATGACCTTTTCCTCAGTTTCGTAAAACCACAAATTAAGTGACTTGGCAAACAAAAAAAGTAACCAAGCTTCAGTCATAGTTTCCAAAAAAAATTTTTTTCTAAACTTTGAAAGCAACAGAATCATTCTATTTGGTTTAGAAATTAAAATTTTGATATATTAGACATATAAAACCGTTTTTTTTCTAACCAGACGTATTCGTCTCCTCAGGCCTTAAAGGGTCTTATCTCATTTTTTTTGAGTCGAATCTCATACGAATCGTCTTATCTCATTTTTTTTGGAGGCGTGGTGAAAGTAAAATATTAATAGTACCTTAGCCAGACTCAACAATTTTGATAGTTAAGTAAAATTATAACTGCAAGCTAAGCTGCACTAAAGCTTAGACCAGGGCAAATCTGTAATGACTAATTTTTAAGTTAAACAGCTTGTATAAGGAACAGTTTAGTAAGCACGTCAGAATGAAATTCCGAGCTACTGTACCACTGTAGGCTATATTCTTAGAAAACTAGGCCTAAGTAATTTACACAAAAACTCTTTAACGAAAAGGTCGGGTATATGTTTTTATACATACTCACCAAACTTGGCTTGTCTTAAAACTTAATTTGCTGCTTTTCATCCAAAAATGCATCCTTGCTGTAACTAGCACTGAACTTTTTGTTTCTTGTGAAAGAAATTGAGTATTAATTGACTCAAAGTGGTATAATGCCCTATTGTGCATTGATACAACCTCTAATAACAGAATTACTGAGCGGCATCAATTTATAGATCAAGCTAAAATTCTTATCTTGAATTATGCTGCCATTTGACATATGCCACATCAAACTCCGCGAACTCTTCGCGGCCCCCGTGAAACTGCTTCCCGGATCCCTAAGGGACCGCGGTTCCTAGTTTGAGAAACACTGTTATAATTACTGATGAGTCATCTAAAACTTTTGAAATTTTTATTCCTGAATTGGTTTCTGCTTGTTTAGTTTAAATGAATGAAGGATTTCCTTTTAAAGTAGAATGAAAAGCTTCACAATACTTAGGCAGCAAGTTTAAATTAAGGTGGTCGCTCTATTGTTTTTCATACCTGAAATTTTTTCCCAGTGAACGTTGAAACTTCAGTTTATAAAGCGGCGAACATTTTATTATTGGTACCTTAAAAAAAAAGGATCATTCAACGCTTTCAACTATTCTCTGATCAACGAGCTGTGTGTTTTCCGTTTAATCTTCAAAGGTTACACAAAATTAAAAATACTAAAATTTAACTCGTTGTTGTCGTCGTTTCAAAGAGCATCGGATAAATTCCCTTTTTTCCCCACATGAAAAAATTTATGGACTTGTTCATGTAGGTAAACAACCAAAGCGTGAGATCTATGGGAAAAAGGACTTGAAAATACAATGGGGAAAAGAACGGACATGATCCAGGGCATCCACTTCAGGTCAGCACAAACAAGAATGAGGCCGAGGGCTTTTTCTTTTACTACTCCATCGTACATATATCGTGTTTCGTCATCATACATACATCGAGTTTCGTCATCCAAAACCTTCAGACTTTGTGCTCCATGTGGTGCCCGATGCATGGGACACGCTATTAGAATGTGTTCTGCGGTTTGTTCGGCGGCACATTCACGACTTGGCTTTGTATCTGAATCGTGATAAAAAGTTTAGTTTTTTAATTACTTAATTAATGTGTGGCATGGATATGTCTTTTTGGAACATTAGTTAATAAAACTGTATCTGAGTTAAAATATTTACTAATTATATGAGTTTTTTGTGTGTTTTTTAATCGTTAATTGTTATGTATTATTTTTTATTTTTTTCACTTGATTAATTTGGCTTGTTGACAACAACGTGAGCGAGTAGTTAAAGCGCCGTGATTGTGATCAAGATCTTTTCGGTTCAAAACCAACTCGTGCCATTCTGTTGTGTTCTTGGTAAAGCACTTTCTATGTCCCCAACAAGATCCTCGAGAGGCTTATCTATGCCCGCGTTGAACCATTAATCGATCCACTGCTCCCTAAAGAGCAGCCTGGATTCCGACGCGGGAAGTCAACCGTAAATTAAGTTGTTCCACAGACCAAGAACATTGAGGATTCTTTCGAGGCTATAAGAAGAAGGCCGGTGCCATATTTGTCAATCTGACAGCTGCTTATGACACTGTTTGGCACCGTGGCCTTACCTGCAAGCTGTTGAACCTTCTGCTGGATGAGAGCATGATCAAAGTGATCATGGAGCATGTCCGAAACCGAAGTTTCACCCTTACTATCGGTGACAACAAGCGAAGCAGGCTACGCCGTCTTAAAAACGGCGTTTCAGAGATATCGGACTTTGATCCTCTCCTATTTAACATCTATACGTACAATCTTCTTTCCATGATTTCCAGAAAGTTTGCTTATGCTGATGATTTAGCATTGTTGCATTCTTCTGAAAACTGGAAGGACTTGGAGGGGTCTTTAAGTCAAGATATGTCTACACTTTCAGCGTATCTCCACACTTGGAGGTTGAAGCTCAGTCACACTAAGACGGTGAGGGCAGCCTTTCACTTAAATAACCGAGAGGCCAAACATGGGTTAAAAGTCTACAACAATGATAGACTTTTACCGTTCTATCCAAGTCGTACTTATCTTGGGGTAAAATTGGACAGATCGCTCACGTTTCGTCACCATTTAGTGGCATTGCGCAAAAAATTATCCTCGCGTGTCACACTGCTGAGGCAACTCGTGGGCTGGGGATGGGGTTTCTGGTGCCAAAACACTACGCATAGTCACCTTATCCCTGGTCTACTTAATAGCTGAGTACTACGCATCAGTCTGGTGTCGCATCGCTCACACTCGCTTCATAGACAGTGTCTTGAACGACGCCTTGCGCATAGTCACTGGATGCCTGCGTCCCATTCCAACGGACCACTTACCCATACTTTCAGGCATCCATCCAGCTGAGCTTCGCCGACTGAGAGCGACATTTTCCTTGGCCCACCGTGGATTTCTGGACCCTGATCATATCTTGTATGATCTTTTAATTGGGTCCTCAGATGCTCGCCAAGAGAGGCTAAGATCTAGACGCCGATTTTTGCCAGCTTCGCGGAATCTTTTAAACAACCTTGCCGGACTTGGCATCCGCGCTTCGGAGTGGACAGACAAGTCATAAACGGAATGCGGTGTTCTGTGAAAATTCTTCCAGGCTCCGTTTTTTTGTTCCCAGGACCGGTGCCAGATCTGTTGGGATGGGCTTACCCCGAGCAGCTAGGGTTAAGCTCGACCGCTTGAGAACTGGTCGATCTCAGGAAGCAGGTTGGGGTAATTGTTTACTCGATGTATTAGCGCCTTCGTCGCTTTCCTGCGAGTCATATAAAGATAAAATGATTAAAAAATATAAAGATAAAATGATTAAAAATAAGAGAGGCGTGCTTTTTGTTAAGAATTAGTAGCTTAAATTAACTTGAAATTTATTCCCCGACAGTTGTCTAAAGGTACAACCTGAATTTTTACATTTTTAAACTAAAAGTTGGAAGGGTTATTGTTGTTCACTATGGCAATTGTTTCATTAGTTTCAATTATCTTTTATTTAAAAGTAAAAAATTTCGCAATTAGTTTTAACAAGTTAAGGTTTGTATTACATTTAGTTTCCTACCAACATGCCACACTGGTGTCCGACCTAGAAAAATATCTCCAAGATCTTAAAAGGAGTACACAGCAAGAACTTTGGTCTATAATTCTTTGGATTTCTTAATGGCTTCATCGGGTTCGGGATTGCAACTCATGTCGCTCGTCTCCAGGTTTTGGAAGCCTGAGGTGGCTCATGCACAAAAATTGGAACATATTCAACTAGGACTTCAAGGCAATGCCAGCATGGAGTATTAGCTCTGGGAAAATGGAGTTAAATCTCAGAAATTTTTTGACTGTTGTTGCTGGAGAACACTCGTAAATTTCTGTGAAGTAATATCTCTAGAGATGGTTTTTCCTGTAGGTGTTGATATCCTCCCAAGGTCAGATACAAAATGCTCTTTTCAGGAAACATTATAATGTAAGTTCTGGAGATCCACTATTCTCCTGCTAGACATTGAAGACCTTACCGCAAGCAAGATGAACGTTCTTCATTACTTTGCTTTACAGTTTAAGACACTCGTCATCCTACTACAGGAAATTCATTGCACGAATCATCGAATCATTGCACGATACATCGTAATGAGAAAAGCTAGTACTTCCAAAGTTGCTACTAGCCTTGCCATGTTGTCACCTGTGACTAAGGAACACCTTTTGGACCAATCTTTACCGCCATCGGAGATTGAGTGGTTGTGCGTGGACGTTGATGGTTATAAAATAGTCAAAAGTCTACAAACCTCCACCAACGCGACTGCAATTCCTAAAGTGTTTCCTCACCTCTGTCTCTATGCCGGCCACTTCAACTATCGCCACGTTGATTGGGATTGCGATGATAACATTCCAGACGGTAAGTGCTTACCTGGGCAAGTCTTACAATGCCAAAGATGCGACCAGCTTTTACTCTGGCCGGTGAAACACTGGAACCAATCCAGATCTAGCTTTCGCTAGCGTAGTCTTTATAGTCGCATACTGAATAAATGTGTTCTTGAAGAGTTTCCAGGTCAGAACATTGACCTTCGCTTACTACACCACTAAGGTTTGCTTTATTAGTGACAAGCATGCCTATTAAGCAGTGCAGCTTCCGCAAGGCCAAAAGATTTACTACATTGCTTTGACAAATAAATTCGCAACGACTTTGTAGCCGCCTGATTCACTTGATGTGGATGCAGCTTACCAGGACTTTTGTAACATCATCAAGAAAGCAGCCAAAAAGATTATCCCACGCGGTTATCGAAACAACTATATTCCATGTTGGAATTGTTGTGTAATCGAACCCGGACTGCGCGCGTGTACTGTACTAATCATTGGTCATCTCGCTACATAATTTGTGGTGTGGTTACGGCTGCCTTGGCAATTACGCACATGGTAAAATTCCTGGGTTTTAGTTGTTATTATCACAATTGGTGGATGCAGCGTCTTTCAGTTGAATAAAGCTAATGTTTATTTGCTTGCATTAGTTTACAACAAGAAACCCAGCCATCGCAGACACATTCCTGTGTTTCTTGATGCCGGTCCCAAGCCCGGATAAATGGAAAGGGTTGCGGCAGAAGGGCATCTAGCGTAAAAATTTTTTTGCCAAAACATACAAATGCGTTATAATCATCAATCCATACCGGATCGGTGGCGGCCCGGGTTACCAACGACCGCCTCAGGTGCCGCACTACAGGGCACCTGTGTAAATTATGCTACTGCTGGACATAGTAAAAACAAAAGGAGAAAGAGAGGATGAAGGCAAGTGACGAGGAAGCAGGAAGTGTGGAAAGGGAGGCGCTCACTTGTAAGGGTGGGTGCCTTTCATATTGGAACAACGACTGGAAGGGGAAGAGAGCTGGAAGATTTGATGGAGCGAAGGAATGTAGACATATTGTGCCTATAGGAAACAAAGTGGAAATGGAGTAAACAAGGAACATTGGAGGTGGATGCAAGCTATTTTACAAGGGAGCTGATGAAAGAAAAATGGGATAGGAATAGTAGTGAGGGAGGAGCTGGCTGAAAGTGGTCTGGAGGTGAAAAGGGTGTCAGACAGACTAATGGCCATGAAGCTGAAAGTAAAAGGGTCCATCCTAAATATAGTAAGTGCGTATGCTCCACAGATTAACAACAGCATGGTGGAAAAAAGTGATTTTTGGGAAGACCTGGATGGGTTGATAGAAAGTGTATCAAAAAAGGAAAGGATAGTTCTTGGTACAGACCTAAATGGATATGTAGGCGAAGGAAACACAGGGGATGAGGAAATAATGTGGAGATACGGTGCTGAAACAAGAAATAGGGAAGGACCAATGGTTGTGAATTTTAGAAAAAGGATGGATTTAGCGATTGTCAATACTTATTTTAAGAAAAAAGATGAACACAGGATGATATATAAAATTGGTGGAAAAAGTACCCAATTAGATTATGTAATGTGCAGAAGGAGGAACCTGAATGAAATGTGGGATTGCAAGGTAATAGTACATGAGTGTGTCGCAAAGCAGCACCGTATGGTGGTATGCAAAATGGTTCTTATGGTGAAAAAGAAAAAAGCAGAGAAAGTAAAGCCAAAGATACGATGGTGGAAACTGAAGGAAACAAGCTGTCAAGAAGCTATCAAGAACCGTTTCGACAAGAGGTGACCAGGGTTTTGGGAGGCAAGAATGGGTTACCTGATGAATGGGAAAAAACAGCAGAAATGCTAAGAAAAACAACTGAACTGAAACTGTGCTAGGAGTGACATTTGGCAAACAAAAAGAAGACAGGGAGACATGGTGATGGAATGAGAAAGTTCAGGAGAGCATAAAAGAAAAGAAAGACGCAAAGAAAACATGGGGCAAAATAAGAGATGAAAATACTAAAAAGATATACAAAGAAAAGAAAAATAAGGCAACGAAGGCAGTTCCAATGGCGAAGGGACGTGCGTATGACAATTTGTATTCTAGATTGGAAACAAAAAAAGGTGAAAAGGAGTTGTACAGATTAGCTAGGCAGAGAGACAGAGCAGAGAAAGATGTACAGCACGTGAGGGTTATGAAGGATGAAAACGGTAATGTTATGGTAAATTTGGAGGCAGTGTTAAAGAGATCGAAGGAGTATTTTGAGAAACTGATGAACGAGCAAAATAACAGAGAGCCTAGGACAGAGGAAGCAGAAGTGGTTAACGAAGAGTTAAATTGTGTTAGTAAAGAAAAAGTAAAAATGTAGTGAGAAGGATGAAAAAAGGTAGAGCGGTTGGGCCAGATGAGTTGCCAGTAGAAGTTTGGAAATGCATGAGAGAGGTGGGAATAAAGTTTTTGACCAGACTGTTCAACAGACTATTAATGGGTAAACGGATGCCAGAATAATGGAGAAGGAGTGTGTTTATCCCAATCTATAAAAACAAAGGGGACCAACAGTGCTGTAGAAGCTACAGAGGAATAAAGCTAATGAGCGATACAATGAAAATATGGGAAAGAATTATTGAAGCCAAACTAAGGAATAGAGATCAGTAAACAGCAATATAGATTTGTGCCAGGAAAGGAAACCACCGATGCCATGTTTGCCTTAAAAATGTTGATGAAAAAGTACAGGGAAGGTCAATGAGAGCTACATTGTTTATTCGTGGACCTAAGAGAAAGTTTACGACAGGGTTCCGCGGGAAGAGCTGTGGCACTGTATGAGAAAATCAGGAATAGCGGAAATGTGCGACTTGTACAGGAGAAAGCAAAACAGTGGTGAGGTGTGCAGTAGGAACTACAGAAAGTTTCAAGGTTAAGGTTGGACTGCACCAGGGGTCAGCGTTAAGTCCGTTCCTGTCTACGTCATTTAGTTAATGTAACGGTAAACGGCGCTGAAGTTGCCGATTACCGCAAAGTGAAGTGTCGATCAACGCGTTTCCGGCTTCGACAAATTAAAAGGACAAATAATAACCAAGGAAATAATTTAATATAAAATAAGTTATAACTGAAACGTTGATAAGTGAAAATGAAAGCGAAAACGAAAGCGGAAACGTAAGCGGAAACGGTAATCTGTAAATAAATAAAAACGAACTAAAAATTAAACACAAAAAGAAAACGCATAGGTGTCTTACCGAGCAGTTCACTTCGGTGCTGACTCACGGGGAAAACGGGAATTATCTTAAACTGCACGCTAAGTCTACTCAGACTTCAACCAGCCGCTCAGAAACACTGCAGCTGGTCGCCTCACAAATTGAGAAGTGTGAACAAACGCAAAAAAGCCAGCTCTAAAATGAACGCGCTGCAGATACAAACTATGCTCCAAGGTGAGATTAATTAAAATAAAGCGTAAAACAAAAAAGGCGCTGGCAGCGAGTGCTTGCGCAAACTATGATTAGAAACTCAAAAGAAAATAAAACACGTCCGTTGGTAATTTTCTACAGTTAACGTTATTTGAATTTTTATATATTCGAAAGTTTTTTTGAAATACAGACGGATTCACAAATTTGATTGATTAATTAATTTTATTACAAAATTTGTTGTGAGTTTACCTATAAAAGATTTTGAACTTCTCTAACACTTACCTTGTTGATACGCTGACTTGAGTAAAGCTTTTAAACTAACTACACTGACTTGAATAAACCTTTTAAAGCTGATAAATACTCGAGCTTTGTTTAAACGTTTTGATAGCTAGCTTATGTTTAAACCAATGGGCCATGAAGCTGTTTTTAGTTGGCCACAGAGATTAAAAATTAGAATGAAAGCAATAAAAGACTTGTATAATGATGTCATTATGATCGAAAAAAATCGAAAACATATTCCAACTAAAGACCTTTTTTTTAGAGATCTCTATATTTTTTGGACAAAAATTGAAAAATTGCAGAAAACTTCGAAGCGAAAATTTTTTTTTAGATATCACCAGATTTTTGCCACGAAAATTAAATTTTGTTTACCGAAGTGGGTCGTTAAGTTACCCTGGATTGGAAAGTGGGCCGCGGTATGAAAAAGCTTGAAAACTTGGTTTGAACGCTTAAGACTCATTTCCACGACGAACGTATAGTGGAATATTCTTCGTTTCTTTTATTGATTTTTTGCTTCGCTTTGCACATCAGCACGGAAAGAATAAAAAATCAAAAAAAGAAGGGGGCCTTTTTTGCTATTTTTTAGATGTTAATATTTTTTGGTAAATAAAAGACAAGTGTTATGGTACGCTTTCACAACAATTTTATTCACAAAAAGTAAAATTTTATCAATCGTTTGTTAAGATTTAGTAAGCTCAAAACGCTGCCAGAAGATTCACGTGTATCTAAAGTCTTTGAATATGCGGTTGAAGATTTTTGAAAGTTTCTTATCTGCTGTTACTAGAGCTACCGACATCAAAGCACACTGAATCAACCTGCCTTGCTAAAATACTAGTTGTTGCCTCAAATGTACACCTACTTAAGTTAAGCTAAAAAATATAAAAAGCTATGCAATTACTTCGCTCGTCTTATCAAAATAAAATGATAACTTTTTTTATCTAAAGTTACCAATTTGCGTCTATGTCGTGCATAATCAAGCCTAGGTAAAATTTGATCCAAAAAAGTTATTAATTTATTTGTAGAGTTTTTTACGTTCATTGAATAAAGCTTCTGATGAAGAAAAGCGTTCGAAATTTAGCAAAGGCTAAAAAAGGTCTTGACATTACACAATGATATGTACAGTATGATGAATTTTTTGTGTTGGTTGCTATTTTACAGAAACATAACTTTTTTCTATTTGAAAAAGTATGTTTGTCGGTTTTCCGCAGCCACGAGCTGCAGAGCTCTGCTCTAGATCCTGACTGCAGAGCTCTGATCTAGATCCTGACTGCAGAGCTCTGCTTATTCATCGGTTATGAAATGCCTGCCGATAAACAGAAAGGTCTAAACACTTGTTTGTGCCTGCTGCGCAAAAACTTAAAAAATCTTGCTGAAGGCATCCGTTCTGCCCAGTACATGAATCATAGATTGAACACAGAGTACTATGAGGGTACATCCCGGCCTCGGCCTCCTAATTAACCAGTCGGCTGCCGTCTAGTTGAGTTGCGCCCAGTCGGTTACGTCCAGTTGGCCACTTTTGCCTGCGAACTGTAGTTACGCGTTTTTATTTGTGCATAGACAAATGGGGTCTCCTTCTTTTCTCTCATTGCAAATGCGGCGCCGTTGCACAAACCGGAGATAACGTTGTATCGGAGTGTCACATGCATTGTGCATTACAAGGAGCACGAGATCGGACAGTTTTCGATAAAAAAATAAAGGGTTGTGGCTTGGTACATTGCTACAAGCATTTTATCCAGGAAATATAATAGAAATTTGAGCTAATTCAACCGCACGTTAAAACAAGATCTTTGACTGGCTTACAAAAATAAATTGATCTTTGCCAATCGTCATTTCCACGCGAGTGACTCTTGTGTTGTAACATTCATACCTCGAAATTATGCTTAAAAATCTAATTTTAGGAAATATTATTGTCTATGCTATGATAATGAAATCGGACCACGCCAGAAAATGCAAACTCAATTCATATCCAAAAAAATCAATAACTCAGGAAATCAGTGTCAAACATATGGTTTTTCACGTGTTTCCGGCAATGCTTAAAAATTTGTGCTTCATGCTTTGAACGATGCCCAGATATATTCCACGACTAACAATAACAATTATATAGAGTAATATTGTTTTTCTCAAGTACTTTTTTTAAATAATGCGATGTTATTTCAATAAATAAAATACTCTTTTTGTGGCGGTGAAATACATTGCAATAAAAAAAAAAACGATATGCGTATAAACGATGATATAAAAAAAATAAAGTTTTGTTGTTTTACAGTATTTCTAAATCAAAATTTTAACACTGAAATGTCAAAACATAGCCAAATTCAAATCCTTTTATGTAAAAAAATTCGTTTATATTTTTTTATCCTTTTTTTAAAAAATCAGCAGTAACTATTAGTAATTACAAAACATGTGGACAAAACATATGAACAAGTAATTGAAACTGGTCTAAAATAATTTCCATACTTTGACCAAAACAATGAAACAAGCTTCCCTTAGCTTGTTCATTGTTTGCAATTGTCGTGTGCGTTGACGTCACTCTACGTCCAATTTTTAATTAAGTTTACGACTGTTACAACAGCGAATCCGTTACAATTGCATTTCACGCTAGTTAAATGAGTGTCTAAACGTAAAATTTGAAGTGTACTTGCTAAATTGCAATTTTGCATACTTTATCAAACAAATTTTCAAAAACTTTTTTGCTCTAACAGAGTTAAATAAATGATTCTTACTCTGCTTAAATTTTATAAAGATAGCTTAAGTAGTTTTGGCGTTATAAATTGTTGATTTGGTGGGCTTCTGAAGCCCGGCCGTTAAGGACTCAATAGCTCGAAAAAGGTTGAGGAGAATAGGGTTAAGACTTTTTGATAAAAAGCTTTGGAGATTTTAATTCTATTTGCTATTTTAAAACTTTGTACGACCAACCGTTTCTTCAAATATTCAATAAATATCTTAAATTTTTCTCTCACCGAAGTTAAACATTGGGTGGCAACGACAAGACTCTTCCGCCAATCAAATGCAGCGATTTGTTTTGATTGTGGTTCACAAGTGTTTGTAAATGCGGCGCACTCACAAAAATTGTTAAAATGTCGAATTGGACGTATTGGATGCAATTAAACAAGACATAATCAAGTAAAAGTATTAAATTCTTCTGAGTTTGTTGCAAAAAACTAAAGCAATAAATCATTAAATTGTCTTCGAGGCTTTTTTACATGCAATAGAAAACCTAGTTGTTAATTTTTTCAAAAGCAAAAAGGATCTGACCACTTGCGAGAGATCGGTGAAAAATGATTAAATTTACTTTTTCAGAAACAGTTGCACTTTGATCCGATTAGCGCTCTGCAGTTTACCATTGTTTATGCAGCAGTCTTTGGTGATTTGGTCACATTTTAAACTTTACGGTTTAAAACGAAACGATAATGGCGGCGCTAGTCGGAAACGATTTTCTAAACAATATTACACAAATTAGCTTTAACACATAGACACATTGTCCACAAACTTACCAACGATGTTGGGCGGACGAGCAAAGAGAATCGTCAATACGAATACTAAACTGCTACCAAATGTAGCCAATGTCAAAAGGGATTAATAATTATTAAAAGTTAAATTCAAACATAAATACGCAATAAAAAATGGATCTCTCATCGATCAGAAAGCTTCTCTCCAAATAAAATCGTAAGCAACACTTCCCAATACAACGTGGCATCACTCGATACCAAACAGCCGCGCGAGAACGCACAAAAAGGCAACGCTGATTATTCAACGCAAGAACAAAAGGCGCATTGGTTCGAATCTCGTAGCCAATACCTACGTCGCAAATATTTACGCGTACGTCGTAACAGTAATTGACTTCCATCTTTACATTAGAAGGCAAAATTTCTTAAGATTTTATTCATCCGAAGAGGGCTAATGTAAGACTAAAACATTTATAATTTTGGTTTCTTTTTGTTTTATTTTAGTATGAATAGATGTGTGCTGCAGTATATAATTGCAGTCTTAGATTTCTTAATTTTCGTCCCGAAATCATGGTGTTCTCTAAAAAAATTGTGGTGTTTTTAGAGAACACTTTTTTTTTAAGGACGAAAATTAAGAAAACTAGTCCAAGTGTTCCGCGAATTTCGAAAAGGTGCAAAATGTGCAGCTGGCGGAAAAGGTTAAAAACCACTGATGTAGATGCTTTAATAAGGAGTTATGTAAGTCGAAAAAGTTCAGGTTTTTTAATAAAACTTGGCCATTATGAATGATAAAACATTGGCTATTGATTGCTATTATTTACCACTCTTTACAATGATTGAGAGTTTTTATTATACTTTTGTGCTGCATCATTCCTTCTTCAATAAACTATCATAATTTTTGATGCTATATCTAACTATTAATTTTTTATCATATTTGCAAGGCACACTTTCTAATTTTAATAATTTAACAGCAAAGAGCTCATAAAACGTAAATTCAAGCTACTTTAATCTTATAGTTTAAGTCTAAGTTCTATTTCTACCAAAAGAAACTAAATAACAAGAAGTCGAAACAAGCTAATTCTTGTCCAAACATTTTTAATTACGTTACCAGTCCAGATTTTATCATTGTTGACTGTATTCACTGCATCTCCAACGTTCATAGAATTTTTCAATATACAGCGTCATTGGATTGCGTCGTTTTGCGTAAGTTTGCGTGAAATTTTGTAGCTGCATTTAAAACAGCTCAAGATCTGAGTTGCCAATTCAAAAATTTTTTTTAAATTAGGGCTTTTCTTAAATTTATGCGAAGAAATTGAGCAAAATTGAAATAAAATTAAAAAAATAATTTTCAAGTTTTGCTGATGATATTTACAGCTGCTTTGCAAATATTTGGGGGTGCTGCAGCTCTGCAGCTTCTATAGACGAGCCGCCACTGCCTGTATACATTTGACAATATTTTCAAGAAAGATTCAACGCCAAAAGCAAAGATTTTTCATGCATCACATTTTTTCTATTTGTACAATCAAAATTATACTATTTAAAAACATTTAATTAATAATAATCAAAAAATATTGGACGGATTTAAGTTAAAATTTATTCAAAAACAGCAATATTCTTTCAAAGTGCATCAAGCACTTTTTACGGTTTTCTCATTCAATTTATTGTATAAAGAACTTTCAATTTATAATATGCTTTGTCTAAAAATGCGCTAAAAATTGCAAAACAATTTTTATTTTAACTAGCTGGATCAAAAAATTTTTTAACACAAACACCAGAAACAAAGAAATTTTAACCGAAAATCTTTTTCCTACTTTTTATGAGGGGTTCGTTGCCATTTTTTGCATTTTCGACTACAAGCTGCTGTTTTGTTGGTTTTGATTCTATGTATAGTATAAATCAACATGTTTTATTGATACAGTTTTAACCATAATAGCTTTCATGGAGAAGAAAACAATTGGCCGTGTTTTAATCTTCAAAAAATTTGAATTGTCGAAGCCTATTATTTAGTACGAAAGATTTTGTTTTACAAATTTTAAAAAGTGTCTTCCAAAACTTATTACAATAAATATACGGATTTAATAAAGGGTTAATTAAAATTAACAAAAGCACTACTTTTTGAACAATGTGATGGTCATGTAAAAATTTACAATACGAGCATTCATTTTTATTAAGCGATTTGAAATAAAAGAAAAAACCAATAATACAAACCGGAGTCCAGCATAAAAATTTAGTCGCAACAATAAAAAACATTTTTTTAAAAATTTTTGAACTCTCTTTCGCTTTTCTGCCATTGTCAGGCGATTGGAAGAAAAAACTTGTTATAAGGTTTCTACAATTAAAAATACTAATAAATATTGTAATGTAAGCAATTACAATAAAAATAAGCGAAAAAGAGTTATACAAAAGCATTGCCAACATCAAGTGTTTTCCGTTCGACTTAAATCTCAAAAAAGTGATTGCACAAGCTTGATGTTGATTGTAAAATTTTTTGTTAGGATAGATATCAAGGCTTTTCAACAGTTGTTCAGGTATTTGGCTAAAATTGAATTTCGAAACGGTATTTAGAAGTACTGAAAAAACATTTGTGTTACTTGCTGCATTTGAAAGTGTGGATTCAACAGATTTCGAGACTAAATCAAGCCTTTTGCGTCTAGTCGGTAAAAAAACATCAGGCCAAATAATGGGCAACAACGAAAACACAAGCCACACAATCCATATAAAAAGTAAAATTATTAGTAAAACCTTTTTGCTAATCACTTTAAACGGTTTTAAAACTCCATGCAATCGGTAATAACATATAAGAACTATAATTGTTGTGCCTACTTGATAACCAGTCACATTTATAACTCCTAGAGCAATACAAATGACATAATTTCGTATAATGAAAGAAACTAGGATAACATAAATCGCACATAAAAAATCAGCAAAGGCCAGATTTAAAACTAAAATATTGTACACAGTGTTTTCTTTAACAGTTGCAACAAATAACAAGTTTTTGGATACGAAAAAGATTACCACTAAATTACCTATCAAAGCAATTAATCCAAATAACAAAAACACGTATTTTCCATTTTGAATTAATTTCGTTTTAGAGTACGTTGAATTTGAACAATCACAATTGCATTTCAAACGATCAAAATTACAATAGTCATTTTTCATTTCTTTTGTACCGTTATATTTAAAACAGGCCTTCCACTGATTATGTTTTTCTAATATTTCTAATAACATTTCTGTAGAATTTTTGTAAGAATGTGATAGTAATGATTGTAAAAGCAATTTAATTGAACTTGAATTGTTTCCTCCTGTTTTTGCACAAAGTAGCCATTGATTTTCAGGTTTTTTCAAATCACTCGGACAATGAAACTTAACACAACTTTCATCTCCATCTGATTTTTCCTTTTGAATTTCTAAAATAAATATCCAAAATGTAGTAAGTAGAAATAAATATATTTATTAGTGCCATAGTCGCCATCAAACGGTTAGTCTAATTATTTTGTTTGGCCCTCAATGAACCCACCCTACAGCACTTTCTTGTGCTTGATCGTTTTAACATGTAGCTTTAAAGTACAGACGTATCATTATAAATTATTGAAAAACAAAAACAAGTAGTTTTTGGCATTGTTTTATTTTTGCATCAATTTAAACTTTCTAAATTGGGTTTCATGGACCCTAAGAGTCCATGGATTTTTCTATAAAATACTGTTTGAGATAATGAGATACTTTCCACTTAACCAAAAGTATTTTAACGATTGTAAAGGTTGTAAATATTAAGCGCAATTTGAAGAATAACTAAAAATAGTATTTTTTGGGTAATGCGCTTGAGGTTAAAACATAAAAATTTTTTTGTGAATCAAGTGAAGATCAAAACAAGGTCATCACTTGAAGTTCATGGCAAAATTTTTTGCACTTTTCTTTTTTTGGTCTTAACTTGACTTTTGGAAAAAGTTTTATGGGTCTACAAACTTTTAAACATTTAGCCTAGAGATCTAAATGTTCAAGAGTTTAGAAACTTCGATCTATTTGATGTTACAAAAAAGGACAAGTATTATAGCCATTAGAGGAAAAAAATTAATTTTTTTCCTATTTTAGAGAATTATCAATTGTTTCCGACAAGTAGTTAGCAGAAAGGAAAATAAAATATATTTGTACCATTAACTTTTAAAAAATATTTTAAAACTAAACGATGAAAATTTTACGTAAACCAATAAAAAAGTAATACGATTTGGATTGCTATCGAACTGATTAAAAAAATAAGCACGTCTAATTAGTAACTACCCAATTAAAATAGTTTCAAAACTAAATTATTTGCAAGCTGTAGTTAAAACTTAAAAAATAAAAAGTTGCAAACTTTTCAATAAAAAAACGACCTCTTTTTTTGACTGACACAATTTTTATAATAGTTATTCACTTTTTTTTGGAAATTCTACTGAAAACTAACTCAATATTAATGAAAAATAAGTGCTTAACTCTAAAATAAGCTTGTTTTTTTTAAAACAAGCACTTTGTAATTGTCAGAGAAAATCCATATATAAATAAGAACAAAATAAGCCTGAAACGTTAATCCTGATTAGGACTTTTCTAATAAAGTCACGCATTACATCATTGTATTGCATCAAACAGCATTGTATGCATCATTTGTATTGCATAAAACTTTCAGTCTAATATATGGTAGGTATTGCTCAAGCATAAAAAAATGCTTTAAAGTTGATTTCTTTTTTTTTACTACCACGAGGTTTTTTGAGCTTTTGTTCACTTAAATATACCTAAATTACAATTATTAGTTGTATCTTTTTTACAATTCCTTTGAAAATTATTGTTTTTTTTTATTTTATACACAGAAATGAAATCAAAATTTTAAGTATCTGGCTTTTCGAAAGACACAAAAGAATGACAAGATTTAGAGTTTGAATCTACAAACCGCTAATGTGTCGATCGCTTATGCCATTTATATAAGTTCCTCTCGACGTTGCTGACATGTAAATTAAAACAAACAAAATTACGTTTTTTGCCTAGAAAATTGTAAACTTCAAAGAATGGACAGAAACTTTCCGAAAAAACAAAAAAATGCTCAATTTTTATAATAAATTAAGTTGAAAAAATTTTTTTTGTTGCAACAAAACTTAGAATCAATTTTCTTTACTTTGGAGAAATTTTGAAACTACAAACTCTTTGACGGCGGGAGTCACATATTATGACAAGTCACGTGATCTCAGGTGAGCAAAAAAATCAACTCGGCAAATTTTTTTGGCCAAACCTCCTGAAAAACCCTTTGTTACGTCACAATACCCAAGCAAATGCGTACGTCCCTTTATATACGGCTGCGCTTTGATGCGAAGTCAGAATTTCTAATCAGCAAAAAAACATCTAAAAGCTCTGATACGAACCGTTCAGAGATAAGTTGTTCAGTTTATTAAATTATAATTTACTAATCAGGTCATAATTATAAAAAAAGTTTTTTTTTGTATGAGACTAAGATTAATAAAGCTTTTTGAAGTAAAGAATATATACGAACACTATCAATCAAGTAAATTTTAGAAATAATATATTTTCAAAAACTGGTTTTTGGTTGAATAGTTTATTTCAAAAACAGATTTTTGAACACCAAACGTTTCGTCTAAACTGCGGGTTCCTCTTTTTTCTAAATTGTAAATAATATGCTTCAATAGCTCGGAATCGGACTGCAATATCTTGGAGTCTCCGGAAGCAGGTCATAATACTTGCTTGACAGCTGCTCTATGCATTAAAAAATTCATTTATAAATTTTTATTTCCTAAAGTTGCAAATTGTATATCAGCCAATTGAAAATATTTTGCTAAAACATATTACCCGGTGTAGTCTTATGCTTCAGCAAAAATACATCAGTCGATGAAAATTTGTTACATAAGAATTTATTGAGTTACAACTACCTTACTTTGCTGAACAAGCTAATATAAACTATGAGCTTGCCGTTTCTTCTTTATAAATTATCACGAAAAAATCCAAAACTTTTTTTCTAGATCAGAGTCAAAACCGCGCAAAGATTCAAACAATGGCACGCAAGCACACAAACTCAAATAAAGTTCAAAATTTCGTTCTTCTAGTTAGTAATGTACCGCTCGTCATATTCTCTTGGGAATATTATCGAATATATTTTAGAGCCGCCGCCTAGCGAAATATTCAGACGAAACTTTTTTCGCTCGATAGAGTAGAACTCTAGTGACAGGTAGCGACTTGAAAATTTGAATTATCTTGTTGCTACTCGTAATTATTGGGAAAAAAGAGATTTTTTGAAAGGAAAAGTGGGGTCTTTATTTTGTTTATTGCAAACTTGTTTTTGAACAAATTTTTAAACATTTTATATCATAGTACTCAGGAAAAAATCATCTTTTCAATGATATAAAATTTAAGCAATTTTTTTTATAATCAATCGGGAAATTATAATTAAATATTGCTTAATTAGTGAAAAACACCTAAAATTGCGCAGCTAGTGGACAAAAGCCCCGCCGCCAAACAGTTAAAATACGTTTTGAGTCATGAATTGTAAAAATTTGATGGATTTTCGAAGCCCATGTCGAGGAGTCAATAGTCCAAAAAATGTTGGAAAGAATAAGGTTAAAAATACCAATCGATTTTTTTGTCTTTGTTTATCAAAAAACTTCGGGCTTAAAAAAATACTCTGTCATCGATTGAGTTTATTTTTTAAAGATATTTTTAAAATGGCTGCAAAAAATGCGGCTATAACACTCCAAAAAGTTCATGCCTTGCTTAAGCATAAATGATATTCTTCAAATTTTTTTAAAGAGCAATGAAATGCTGAAGGAAGTTTTAACTTCAATTTTTGGTAAAGTTTTTTACCAAAATTTCGATTTAAGTTATTGTACTTTATAATATAGTTTATTTTTTTTTAAATAGGTTTTAAAAATTTGTCTATTTCATTTCTCTGTTTAAAGATTTATATTTTTATACCAAAATAAGTTATAAAATACTCTAAGTTATATTCTTTGTTTTGCATAACAGGTCTAATTTATTAACTTTAAAAATACAAAATGTTAACAATTGTACTGCACAGTTAAACGAAATATTCGGCTTACCCCCGAGCGTAGTGCGGTTGATAGATAAAATAAAGAGATAGAAAGAGAGTTGATATAAATAAAAGTTCATAATAAAAAATACACAGCATTTATATTTGTAAAACTAAAATTAAACCAAAGCTGTAAAAATTAATTAACTAAATGTTAAGAATTATTTTTTAAGACTTTTAACTGTACAACAAACAAATTCAAATTATATACGTTTGCACATTTGCTAGAATTTTATTTTAGTGCATTTCTATTATAACTCGTTTATCTAAAATGCTTAATTATTTAAAGTGGACATAAATTGATGAAAGAATATTAACTGTAAAATAGAAAAAGAAAAAAAAAAGTTTTAATTGCAAGCATATACTAGGTACTTATTTAAAAGATATAATGCTAAAAGTCACGAAAGGCATCAGATCTTTTTTATTCAATTTTTTTTTCAATGCTTTTATCTGTAAAATTAGATAACATTTTGTGACTTAGATTTGTTTACATACAGTAGATACCGTATCTTAAATTTTATGAACCATTTTTTTTCACTTGCAAGGCTGTTCAGCCCACAATAGTTTTCATTGGTCAGTTCATTGGACGTCACTCAACGTCAGTAACAAACCGACTTATTCACTTTGCCTTCTGATGCATTACTACGACAGCAGATACATCAAAATCCATGCTTTTTAAAATATAACTAAAATATTTGAGTAACTTATGGGCTGTGGTTAAACATCCCTGATCTAGCTGCTTCCTCCTCGCTTCCAATTTTAATTTTAATCTATCCTGGCAACCAAAATTTTCAAAAAGATAACGATTTAAAACTGAACTGAAAAAAAATCAACGATAATACAAAACCTCTAATTGTGGTTTCTTTTTTTTCCGGAAGCAGAAAGTAAAATGACTAATACCATGTTTAATTCTCTGCTGTATTGCGATAATATTGTATCAAGTTTTATTCTGCGTTTTGCGGAATTTCAAAAATTACGGTGTAAAAAACTTGAAATTTAGAAAGAATGAAAAGCGACCGTTTTGATGTCCAGTTCTGTCAACATCCTTCTGTCAACTTCGTTAATATTAATAGAATTTTTCTGTCTTATAATTGCGATTGAGTTTTAAACCCGTTTATTTGTTCACTATCGTTCAAACTATACACAATAAAACTACAGCAGCTTTGTTGATCTTTTCAGTCAACACTTAGAATCTTAGCGGGAGTTTGCGGTTTTTGATTTTACTACAAGTTTTACACTGTGCGTTTTTTCATTGTATTACGTAATCCATAATTATTATGTCCGCTGTTGTGTCGTTTGCCTCTTAGTTTTTATTGGAAGCTTTACTTTGTGTCTTTGAGTCAGGACCCGAATAGTATGAGTCAGGACATTAGTCAGGACCCGAATACCAAACTTATCAAAAGCATTGAGAACTTCAGAAAAGATATCAGCACCAGTTGTAGTATCCTTCATACACTGTAGTGAGGGAAGTTCTTTGGTTTTGTTCAACTCCTTGTCCACTCCTTTTACAAATATAGCCAACTGTGCCGCAACCTTCACATCGGTGCTTTCATCGCGTGGGAAGCTCCATGATAAAAGTTTTTTACTTTGTCTTTAAGAGTGTCACAAATATCACCAGCAAGTTTATCGATGCGCCTTGCTATCGTCCAACGCGATAAACTTATTTTCTCGAACTCCTTACCATTTTAGGACACTTTTCTTCTGCAACATCAATAAGGCACTTTTTCACAAAAGCATCTTCAGAATACGGCTTCATAGTTTGAGCTATTCTCTGTGCAATTAAGAAACTGCACCGAACTGTTTTTTCATCATCAGTATGCATTTTTTGAAACATAAAATGCTGGCTCTTCAATTGTTCCTTCAATTGCTTAACTTTTAGCTCTCTGTCACGTCCTTTTAGCTTTCCATAAACACCATCAGCATGTTTTAAGTCATAATGCCATTTAATGTTGTTCTCTGTATTAACATTTACAGTTTGATTGCAAATCAAATACAAGGGTCTATTGTCTACATTTTCGATGAAAAAATATTCAGAAGTTTCATTAAATTTTCGCATCTCTTCCTCTACTTTCCTCTTTCTTGTCTCTTTCGAATTTGCGGAACTTGCCATTGCGAAGTGATGAATTAATTGAAACCAAGGTTTAAATTTGCTAAACTCTTGTAAAAACGTTGATTAGAATTAGACAAAACAACAGATATGCTGAAACTAAAATTCACGAAGTTAAAAAATTAGCTACCACTTGATTCGCTAGCACAACTATCAACCACAAATTAGCTACGCGTTAATTCCTCAAGCCACGAACAAATGAATCTAAACTAAAGATTAGCAAATCGTCAAAAAGACGAATCTCTCGAATTAACTAATAATTTTTTTTGTCGTATTTATACAAATCTCACTAGATTTTGAAATTTTTCCCACGAGGCGAGAAGAACAAAAATAGAGCAAAAGTTAACCAATTACAATACATGGGCGTTCTAGCAAAAACACTTGTCGGCAGCGTGGTCGAGTGGTTAAAGCGCCGTGCTCATGACCAACATGGTCTCAGTTCAAAACTCACTCGCGCCGTTCTATTGTGTCCTTGGGAAAGACACTTTACGGCACTTCCTCCTGCTTGGTGGTCTTGACAAGCAGTTCTAAATTACAGTCATACCTCTATTGAATTACAAGCGGACAGCAATATCTTGGTACCTCCGGAAGCAGGTCGGGGTAATTGCTTACCCTATGTATTAGCGCCTCCGTCCCTTTCCTGCAAGTCAGGAGGATAAATATAGAGATAAAAAATAAAATAAAAAATAGTATTAGTTCATAAAGTCACATGCGCACAATATTTAGCTAAAAAACTTGTTTTTTTATCTTTGCTGCGCTGCAAGCAGCATTCAACTGAAATATATTCTTGCAAAACGGTTAACTTTTAAATTATTTAACTTTATTAATTTAAGACTTACTAATCAAATTATATACTCATCAAATTAAAATTATAAGAAAAGACTTTTTGATACCGCTATAAAAAAGCTGAACTTTAAAAAAATATCTAGATAAAGCAGAGATTCGATTGACTACTTAGCAACTACTGTTTGTTCTTAAAGATATAGTCACCAACAAATAGAGAAAGTGTCTCTTGTCTTAATATTGCAGCTTAACATTTTTGAAGTTTAAAGAAAAAGTGTTTCTATTCTATTATGGCTCAGCTCTGCACATTGGAAGAAGATCTAATTGTCCATTTAAAAACAAAGCGTGGTAGGGTTGTGGGAAAATGAAAGACTATCAGATAGCTTTAGGAAGCGTGTTTATTCCTCGAAGACTTTTCATCTGACACTCATCGGGAGGAATCGTCAGAATGAACTTTCAGAATGAACATCAGAATGAATCGTCGAGGAATAAACTCGCTTCTCAAAGCTATCGCAAGCTTGTCAAAGCTCAAAGCAACGGAATTTTTTTCCCAGCGAACGTTGAAACTTCAGTTGATAGAGAAGCAGCGGCCATTTTAATATTGATGCCTTAAAAAAAGGTGTTGTTTAATGTTTTCAACTATTCTCTGATCAACGAGCTGTGTCTTTTCTGTTAATCTTCAAAGATTAGACAAAATTAAAATTACAAAAATTCAACTCGTTGTCGTCGTTTTTTGAAAGGGCATCCACTTCAGGTCAGACACAACCAGGACTGAGGCCGAGGGTTTTTTCTTTTACCACCCCACGGATCAGATAATGGCAATGATGCTGTTAAGCCAGCATTGAGTTTTGTCATTTAAAACCGTCACACCTCATGCTGCATGTGGTGCCCGATGTATGTACGCTATTGGAATGTGGTCTGCGGTTTGTTCAGCGGCGCAATCACGACTTGGTTTTGTATCTGAATTGTGACAAATGTTTAGTTTTTTAAATAGTTAATTAATGTGTGGCATGGATATGCCTTTTTGAAAAATCAGTTAATAAAACTAGGTATCTGAGATAAAATATTCACTAATTATATGAGTTTTTGTGTGTTTTTAATCTTTAGTTGTTATGTATGATTGTTTATTTTTTACAATTGATTAATTTGACTTGTTGATAGCAGCGTGATCGAGTGGTTACAGCGCCATGTTTGTGATCTACAGTTTTTGGTTCAAAACCAACTCGTGCCTTTTGTTGTGTCATTGGTAAAGACACATTACGGCACTTTTTCTTCTTAATTGTCTAGGCCAGGGTGGTCCAACTTCTGCACTCTTGTGGGCCACTTTTCAAAATTATTCGAGTTTGCGGGCCTCAGTCGGCTAAAAATTCCTATTTTCGTTCCAAAATCAGGGTGTTCTCTAAAAAAAAAAAAAAAAAGGTCTTCACTTGGAATCAGTCTGCAAAATTCCTATTTTCGTTCCAAAATCTGGGTGTTCTCTAAAAAAAAAAAAAAAAGGTCTTCACTTGGAATCGGTCTCCAAAATTCCTATTTTGGCGCAAAATTATAGCGTTCTCCAAAAAAAAATTACGGCTGCTGCTTCTGATCGACAAGACTTGTGCAAAATTGATATGCGGCATGCGGCCCGCGAGCCCGTAGTTGGACCACGCTGTTATAGAAGATTGCCGCTACTTATGATCAACAAGACTTGAATTGTGCAAAATTGTTCCGCGGGCCGCACAAAATTGTTTCGCGGGCCGCATGCGGCCCGCGGGCCCGTAGTTGGACCACGCTGGTCTAGGCAAACAACTCTAAATTAAATTTCAACCAGACAATAATATCTTGGTATCTCTGCAAGCAGGTCGCAAGCAGGTCGGGATAATTGCTCGCCCTATTTACTAGCGCCTCCGTCGCTCTTCTGCGAGTAAGGATAAATATAGAGATAAATAAAAATATCAAACAGGGTTTATTTTTTTATTAATTCTTTTTTTGATTAATTTCAACAATTTAAATGCTTGGAACATTTGTCTTTTGTGCTAATATCAAAACCATTTATACAATAGCGGCTCGTGACAAAGATGTTTGGGGGTGCTGCAAGTTTTTTTAAGCTAAAATTTTGCAGAGCATGGCTTAAGTTAATGTTTTCAAACCTTTTTGGGCCACGGACTTCTATTTGCAAATTTTTTTTCACAGACCCAATTTTATATTCTATCAATTTTCTTCCCAACCAGCGAGGAAAGATAATGCAAACCCAAAAATTAATAAAACCGAATCTGTCAAAAAAATTTTGATGAACAGGCATACCACACTTCCGAAGGGGCAAACCAGGACGTTCGTTAATAAAAATAAAATTGTTCCTAAAAAAAAGTGTATTTTTAAACAAAAAGGTCTTCACTTCAATTCTGTCTCGAATACTATAATTTCGTCCCTAAAAAAAAGTGTTCTCTAGAAAAAAGGTTTTCACTTCGAATCTATCAGGATTTTATGGTATAAATTATTTTATCAAATATATATGTTTGACAAATTTCTTCATATCTTCACAGACCTATTGTGGATGACAGTCATCATGACAGTTATCACCGACAATAAGGGGTCCACAAACCCCAGTTCGGGAAACCCTGGCTTAAACTACAATGCGATGCACTCAAGACTGTTTAAGTTAGTAAAATTAAAACTTTGAAAAAACACATAGTGGTGTTTTAACAAATTTTAAAATAATTACGATAAAAAAACGCAATAAGAACCAAAATTTTCAATTAATGTTGTACGAATTTTAGCTTTTTTTTCTGTTGCGTATTGACACTTGCAAACTGGTCATACAACCTCAACTTAATTAAAAATTTGTTTGCCTTGTTCTAAATATCAAGTTGGTAGCAATCCAATTAGTAACAGGGACCAGAAACTTCTGTGTTGTTGGCGTTACAACAATAATTCACCAGCATGCTTGCACATTACTACTAGGTCCAAAATGAGTAGGTAATTATAACGTAAGCTGTTTTTTATGTCTTTTGTTTTTTGCAACTTGTCAATTTTCTCACTATTTATTGTCAGTCAGTTGCTGTGCCAACTCTAAAATAAATAAACCACATTAATCAGTCAAAAATATACTAATTTCATAAAATAATACAACCTTCAGCAGTTAAAGTGCAAACTATATACTGTATATACTTGATTATTCATGAAAACTAAAAATCTTTAAAAAGGTATGGCTATACCAGGCATGCAGATAAGACTTGTATCTATAGATGGTTTAGCAAAAACAACAAAACAAAATCCTCTCCAATAGATTGCTACCTTAGCTTGGTGGAGGAGTTTGCGTTTTCTATGATCCTAAGAGCAATGTCGTATGGAGTTTTTAACTCTTCTCAGGGCTAACCATGGCGGTAGAGTCGAAGGTGAGAAACAGATCAAAATCAACCTAACAAATGTTGCAAAATGAATAGTCCGAATGACAATATTCATACTGCACTGAGCGTCGCGTTGGATAAAAAGGTCCGCGTTCGGGCTTTAGACAGAGTTAGTTAGACAAAGAATTTAGACCTTGTTCGAAAAGTAATTTACATTCTTCTTCACAAGCTGACCGTAACTGGAAACCCATCAATGCATTCGCTACGCGTTTGGGGAGGAAAATAGGGGAAGCGCACCGTATCTGTAATCGAGTTGGTCCCAAACATCTGGATCTTTGCATAGGCAACTAGAACATCACTTCGCTCAAGTAAAAGAAACAGGAATTCGTTTGGGAGGCAGAGCAGTATCATCTCGATATTGTTGGAATTTTTTCTATCAAGTGTCCTAGTTCTGATAATGTTGAGTTGAATAAAGGCTGGAAGCTTTTCTACTCAAGTGTAGATGTAACCATGTCTGTTCAAGCAACAGGGTAGGCATTTTTGTAAGCGCTCGCGTGGCCCACTGTGTCACTGATTGGATCCCACTTAGAGGAAGGATTTGTCTCCTTTAGCTTAGGTTACAGGAGCGGTCACTATGCATTTTGTAGGTGTACGCACCAAACCCTGAAACACAGTACCAGCTTTTCTTAGATGAAGTAGGTGCTGCTTTACACAAAGTAAAATCTGCGGAATCAATTGTCCTACTGGGAAATTTCAATGCACAAGTGGGTACTGACAACAAGACATGGAAGGGTGTTATTAAAAGACAAGGAGACTCCGACATTAACAGAAACAAATGGTGTTTGCTACAGTTCTGTGCTACCAACGGACTGTACATAATGAAGACTTTTTTTCGGCACAAGGAGATTAAATACACCTGATACAGAGATTCGATGAAACAGCGTTCCATCATTGATTTCTGTCTTGTCTCAGCAGATTTGTTTTCTTTTGTAATCGATGTTTGTGTTAAAAGAGGGGTTGAACTGTCTACCGACCATCAACTAGTTGTCTGCGTTTTGAAAGGCCTGAACCATCCAAGAACAAGAAAGGATTTCAGAGCACGAAGAGCATACAGAATAAAGTAGGTGTTACTAGCCTACAAAAAAGTGAGACACACTTTTTCAAGCTAATTTGCTTCTCTGTTCAGAGAACTCCCTGAGTATAATCAAGACGTTGAGAATGAGTGGGATTTAGTTAAATCAGCAGTCAATACATCTGCAGCTTTTGGTTGTGTTTGCAAAAGTATGAGAGGTCAAATGGGTAGTGAGAAAAGAACTGCTCAATGGAAACAAGAAGTTAAAGAAGCTATCCGTGCAAAGAAAACTGCGCTTAGAGCTTGGCTAACAAACAAGTCTTTTGAGCAGCTCCGCAGCACGTAAGACTGCCGCCACTATTGTCAAACAGTCTGAAGAAAAGTTATGGGAAGAATGTGGAGCAAAGTTTGGATACAGATTAAAGATCGGCATCAAAGTATTTTTGGAAAACCAAACGTTGTTTGGCCGGCAAATGAACACTAGTTGCCACCTTTATCGAGGATATCAATGTTGTGCTTCTAAAACATCAAAAAGGCATCCCAAATTGTTGGAGAGAATACTTTTGTCAGCTCTTAAATCCAGTAACAGTCCAAAATTTGGAAACATCCGAGAAACAATGTGGAAAAGAAATTCATTTAACCGAAGGTGAACACAGCAATCAAATCTCTGAAAGCTGGCAAGGCCGCTGTTGAAGATGGTTTTTGACCCGAAATGTTAAAAGCCATAAACAACTTTGGAGTTTGTTGGCTGACTCGTGTGTGCCAAGTAGCTTGAAAAACTGGTGAGATACCGAAGCAATGGCAGACCAATGTGTTAATACCTATTCACAAAAAAGAAAACAAAAAGAAATGCATTAATTGCAGGGGCATTTATGCATTAAGCCTTCCTGGAAAGGTCTATGCAAAGTGCCTCAAAAAGAGATGCCGTGAATTAGTCGAACCTCAACTATAGAATGCACAATGCGGATTTCGTACGGGCAAATCTACCATGGATCAAATCTTTGCCCTTCAGCAAGTTTTTGAAAAATCTTGGGAATATGCCAAACAGGTGTATACATCTTTTGTAGACCTTGAAAAATTGTATGACCATGTCCCAAGAGACAAGCTGTGGGCAGTACTACTGGAGTATGACGTGAGATATCAGCTAGTAGCTGCTATTATATTGTTGTACAAACAGTCAGAAGTCTGTGTTTATATCAATGGCATGAAACCAAAACTTTTCAATGTCAGTGTTGGGCTACGACAGTGCTGTGCTCTTTCTCCTCTTCTGTTTATTATATACATGGACAAGATAGACAAAAGCAGTTTCTCCAGAAGTAGCGTCACATTTGGAGCGTGCAATGTTTGGTGCTTGCTGTTTGCAGATGACCTTGCATTGTTAAGTTTGAACAAAAGTGATTTCTAATGTGCACTTGATCGGTTTTCTGATGCATGCTTGGATGCTAGGATGAAAATTAGTATTACTAAAACTGAGATTATGTGTTTGTCAAGGCACCCCTCCAGTGTTCTTTCCAAACAAATTGAGTAACTCTCAAACATACGGAGAAGTTTAAGTATCTTGGAGTCACATTCTCGAGTGATAATAGACAGGACAATATACTGGACTCACGTATTGGAAAAGCAAATGCAGTCGTCGTCGTCGTTTAAAGGGCATCCACTCCAGGTCAGACACAAACAGGACTGGGGCCGAGGGTTTATCCTTTTACTACCCCAGACTGCTGCACTGCCTGGATCAAATGCTGGCAGTGATGTCATTAAGCCAGCATCGAGTTTCGTCAGACCTCGTGCTCCATGTGGTGCCCGATGTATAGGGCACTCTGTTAGTACATCGTCTGCGGTTTGCTCTGAGGCGCCACACTCGCAATTCGGTGAAGGAGCGAGACCCCATTTGTGCATGAACAAATGGAATCGCCCAACACCAGTCCGCAGGCGGTTGAGCTTAACCCAAGCTGCTCGGGGTAAGCCCATCCCAACAGGCCTGGCACTGGTCTCGGGCACAAAAGCACGGAGCCTGGAAGCATTTTCATAGTACTCCGCGTTCCATTTGTAATTTGTCCATTCAGAGGCGTGGATGCCAAGTCTGGCAAGGTTGTCCAAGAAATTACGCGCACCTGAAACAAACGGGCGTCTGGATCTTAGTCTCACTTGGCCAGTATCTGAGGACCCACTTAACAGACCATGCAAAATATGATCGGGGTCCAGAGATCCACGGTAAGCCAAGGAGAGTGTCGCTCCCATTCGGCGAAGCTCAGCTGGCTGGATGCCTGAGAGTACAAGTAGGTGGTCCGTTGGAGTGGGACGGACCACCTACCTTTACTAGGCGGTATGTGGTCTGTACCACATACCGCCTAGTACAGGTAGGTGGTCTGCAGGCATCCAGTAACTATGCGCAAGGCGTCATTCAAGACACTGTCAATGAGGCGAATGTGAGCACTGCAATACCAGACTGGCGCACAGTATTCAGCTGTTGAGTAGACTAGAGACAAGGTGGCTATGCGTAGTGTTTTAGCACCAGCACCCCATCCCGAGCCCACGAGTTGCCTCAGCAGTGTGACGCGCGAGGATAGTTTTTTGCGCAATGCCACTAAATGGTGACGAAATGTGAGAGATCTGTCCAGTTTTACCCCAAGATAAGTACGACTTGGACAGAACGGTGAAAGTCTATTATTGTTGTAGACCTTTAGCTCACGTTTGGCCTCTCGATTATTTAAGTGAAAGGCTGCCGTCACCGTCTTAGTGTGACTGAGCTTCAACCTCCAAGTATGGAGATACGCTAACAGTGTGGACATGTCTTGCCTTAAGGTCCCCTCCAAGTCCTTCCAGTTTCCAGAAGAGTGCAACAATGCTAAATTATCAGCATAAGCAAAATTTCTGGAAATCATGGAAAGAAGATTGTACGTATAGATGTTAAATAGGAGGGGAGCCAAGACCGATCCCTGAGGAACGCCGTTTTTAAGAAGGCGTAGCCTGCTTTGCTTGCTGTCACCAGTGGTAAGGGTGAAACTTCGATTTCGGACAAGCTCCATGATCATTTTGACCATGTGCTTATCCGGAAGTAGTCTCAGCAGCTTGCAGGTAAGGCCACGATGCCAGACAGTGTCACAAGCAGCTGTCAGATCGATAAATACGGCACCGGCCTTCTTTTTAGCCTCAAAAGAATCCTCGATGTTCTGGGTTAGCAGAACAACTTGATCTACGGTTGACTTCCCGCGTCGGAGCCCAGCCTGCTCTTTAGGGAGCAGTGGATCGATTAATGGTTTAACCCGGGCGTAGATAAGCCTCTCGAGGATCTTGTAGGGAACACAGAGCAGAGATATCGGTCGATAACTCTTTGGGTCCCCCACGGGCTTTGTTGGTTTTGGGATCGCGACCACAAGCGCTCTTCTCCAGATCTTGGGAATTTTGAGTCGGCGCAAACAGGAAGAAAGGAACTTACGTAACCAGGAATTCAAAACAGCTCCGGCATGGAGTATAAGCTCGGGCAAATGGAATCAGGACCCGGAGCTTTACCTGGTTTTAAGTGCTGAAGGGTAGCAGCAAATTCTCTCTGTGAAAAATTGTCAGAGATATTTACTGTGTCTGGTGTTGTGGCCCTCCAAAGGTCAGACACTTCTTAAAAGGCAAGTCGAGATGACTTGAGATCAATAGCCTTGTATTTCCCATTTCTAACCAGCTGAGATGCAATAGCATCGGCTGAAACGGGACAGTGACGAGGAGAGTGTCGTGACCTACCAGTAAGGTTGTTCAAAATACTCCACGCTTTTCAACTAGAGTGTGAGAAGTCAATACTCCGAAGTGCTTCGGACCATCGATCCCTCCGCTTTCTGTCAAGCTTGGCAAGCAGAGCTGTAGCAGCCTAACTTGAGTCGTCTCCCTGAGGAAACTGCAGAAAGGTTTTATAGAGGGATTTATACTCTGCATCCCAACACGGAATATAGTTATTTTGATACCCGCGTGGGATGGTCTTTTTGGCTGCTTTCTTAATGGTGCTACAGAAGTCCTGGTAAGCCGCATCCACATCAAGTGAATCAGGCGGCAACAAAGTCTTTGTAAATTTATTCGTCAAAGCAATGTAGTGACTCCATTTGGCCTTGCGGAAGTTCCATCGCTTAACAGGCATGCTTGGCACTGCCATAGCAAACCTTGGTGGTGTAATAAGCGAAGGTCGATGTTGTGACCTGGGGAACTTCTCAAGGACACGTCTATCCGGTAAGCAACTGTTTGGACCTACGCTAGCGAAAGCTAGATCTGGATTGGTGCCAGTGTTCCAGCGGCCGGAATAAAAACTGACAGCGTCCTTGGCATTATATAGCAGGGCAAGACAATTAATAATTGCCCAGCCAGCCAAGCACTCACCGTCCGGACTGTTGTCGTCATAACCCCAGTCAGCATGACGACAGTTAAAATTGCCAGCGTAAAGACAGGGTTGAGGAAACACTGGGAGATCCAGGGTTCGCAATCGCGTTGGCGGTGGTTTGTAGACGTTGACTATTTTATAGCCATCAACGTTCACACACAACCACTCGATCTCCGATGTCGGTGGAGTTTGGTCCAAAAACGTGTATCTCAGTCGCTCGTGGACAAACGTGGCAAGGCCATGTTTCCTGCTTAAAGAAGACCCAGCTAGTTGGTAGTTTAGTAACACCAACTTCTCTGCATCAGTGCAGTGGATCTCCTGCAGTAGGATGACGAGTGTCTCAGACTGCATAGCGAGGTGATGAAGAACGTTCATCTTGCTTGTAGTGAGGCCTTCGATGTTCAGCTGAAGAATAGTGGGTCTTCGGAATTGTTGGCAATGTGCCCTAAAAAGGGCAGTTTTATCCTGGCATTGCCCCGTCCTGAAAAGGACGTTTACCAATTAGCAGACCCACACTGAACATCGGAATGGGTGGATACCCTTCCGTTTTGGTAGGTTCGGTTTCGGTCTGTCATTTTAAAATCAATGAGCAGACTTTCTCACGGCCCAGGCTGCGTGAAAGCACCTACCATCTGGGCCGTAATGCGCCAGCTTTACCGATCAGTTGTATTGAAACGAGAGCTCTGTACAAAAGAAAAGCTTTCTGTTTTCAGATTACATTTTGTTCCTATCCTCATCTATGGTCATGAGTGTTGGATAATGAGCGAAAGAGTGAGATTCCGAGTAGAGGCGGCCGAAATGGGTTTCTTGCAAAAAATCAGAGATTTATCCTTACTTGACAAGGTTAAAAGCACTGACATTCGTTAATCTTTCAACTACAAACCGATACTACTCTGCAAAGAACGATCTCAACTGGTATGACCATGTGACACGAATGTCCCACGAGCAAACAACAAAGGAACTAATGGATGCTCTTGCAAGTGGCAGAAGGCCTAGAGGGCGAGCCAAAACTCCGTGGCGGAATTATGTTGAAGACTTGGTATGATCACGTTTTGGAATTCTATCAGCGAAATTGCCGCTAGTTGTAAGGGATCGAGATGCTTGGATACCCCAACTCGAGCTGCTTCCCCTAAAACCCTAAAAGGACAAGCGGGCAAAGGGAAATACATTAAAATAATTCAATGCTTTTCCTGAAAATGATGATGATTTCATTGTTTTGCAACTTGAATCAAATTGGTTCACAGAGCATAGTTTTATTAACCCTTCTCTGCCCAGAGAAAAAAAATTTTTAATATTTCGAATTTTTTTTATTATTCCGTATAAGTAGACCCTAGGCATATATTATTTATGGTTCGTTTGTTTGTGCGATGCTTACCTGATGAATAAAGGCCCGTGACATAGCCTATTTGTCACGCTGGCCAGAAGCGTGTACGTTTTTTACCCGCCCCGGTGTTGCCGTATTGTTTTATTTCTGGTTAAATAAAAATTAGATGCTCATTTAAAACACATTGCAAAAATTAGTTACATAATTTTCAGC
This sequence comes from Diplosoma virens, assembly GCA_963680785.1. Lineage (NCBI taxonomy): Eukaryota > Metazoa > Chordata > Ascidiacea > Aplousobranchia > Didemnidae > Diplosoma > Diplosoma virens. The sequence goes on from OY796880.1 coordinate 32,618,895, forward strand.
CAGAATGCATTTTTATCTTATTTCATTAAAAGAAAAAAAACATCAATGCTTGTATTTGCACAAATGTCTAGTTTATATTTTGTGTGAAAGCAAAGGTTGCAATTTAGGTTAAGACCAACATTGCACTTGCTGCATTGGCTGAAAGGCGTCTTTTTGTAATCTTCACCAGCGCATCTAATGCGTTTATGATCTTTAGTTTTGAGAAAATAATGCTCCTTTCTGTAATAGCGTACATTGTCCAAAACACGTGTTTTCCAAATTGGGCGGACTATGAACTTGATGGCCGAGCACGCTTAGGGAACGCTGTAACTTTTCAAATAAACTTCAGCGATTTCTTTCTTGCATTCTACTTGGCGTAACTTTCCGCCTGGCTTTGTGTGCAGAATCCACAATTCCAAGAAATAAGCAAATTACTTTAGCTGTTATAGTAAAACCAATATCATTTTTGGACGTGGCGTATAAAATTGTTTGACTCACTATGAGCTCCAGAACCTCTTCATGAAAGAACTTTTCGAACAACTCTACTGCTATGTTTCTGTATGACAAATAGTTAGATTCTGGAAAAAATTCATTCGTGGATGGTAACAATCCATCACGAACCCAACAAGGTGTCTGCAGTCCATCGTTGCTAACAGTATTCACTTCCGCCACTGCGTTGAGTTGGTTTCCTGATAAGTTATCTACTAGCCTTGCATCGTCTTCATCAGCTGAATCCTCATCGGTAATTGCACCGTCTTTAGGTTTTTAAAAAGGTGTATTTTTGTTTATGCAAATTGATAAATAATTTTTTAATATGGAAGGAACAGCAACAGGTTTTGGTCATCTATGTCAAGACTTCTTAAACTTTTTTGTTCTGCGACCCCATTTTAAACCTGCGGAAAATTTTGGGACTTTTTGCCAAATTCGTGAGGCAATCAAAAATGATTACTTGAATTTTGTCCCCAAATCTAGATGTTCTTTAAAAAAAAATCTTCACTAAAAATCAAGCTCCGATTTGTCGATTTCTGTCCCCAAATTTTTTGATTTGTCGCTTACATCTGCAACAACCGCCGGAGATTGACATTCGCTACACTGATTTTTTCAAAAAGTTTCGAGGCACTACTAGGACTCTCAAAGTTTCGCGGCACAAGCGTAGAAAGCCAATTTTGTTTCGCGAAACCAAAATTTTTTTACACGATCCACAGTTTATGATGCCTTGATCTATGACACAATGGCTCAGTTTCTCTTTCTTTTCATCTATGTTTTTGGTAAAATGAAGTATCAACAAAATTGTTGGGTTTAAAACAAAGTGAAAGAGCGTTGGGAGAATTTGGAAGTTTTTTCTGGCTGTTCTTTTGACTTTTTTATCTTCTAAAAGAAATGAATGAAATAAAATTTTCATTTAATTTTAATTATTTAACAGCAAAGAGCTCATAATACTGTAATCTTGTAGTGTTACAGGTAATTTTGGCGCTAAAGCTATCAATTAAAAAATCTGAATTATGAGGCGTAAATATGTATTAATAAATAAAATAAATTTAACAACGATACAAGAACCCAAAAAATAGATAAAGACAGAAAGATACATACTAGTTACGATGTACAATTTAAGATATTACAGTACGTTACAAAGCGATATACAATTCACGATTCACGATTTAAGTCACGTTTCACGATTTAAGATTTCACGATATTTAATTGATTTGGATTCCAAGCCAAACCTGCCCAAAACACAAGAACAATACACAAATCCAATTTCAGTTTTAAACAATAATTCTAATCGACGTTCCAACAGTAGTTGACGTACTTATTGACGTTCAAAACAGCAGTCAATAAGTTCCAAGTACCAAAGCTTTAACAAAGTTAACAATTCCACTCTACCGATTAACAAATTGCAATCCTTCTTTGTCTGTCCGTTTGTCTGCGGTCTCTTGTCTGGCTTTACGTCAGGCGCAGTAAAAAAGGCAAATCAAGCTTACAACGAAACTAAACCGGGTTCGAAACTTGCTGTAACATAGCCCCCCCGCAATGTACGAACCCAACGTCCATGAAAGTTCATTCTGTTGAATCGATGATCTTGTACAGTTTGGAAATCGGTCGCCTGAATGTACTGGAGACAGTCTTTACAAGGACTTGTTGAAACAATTGTTTTGATCTGAAAAAACTTCCACTATCCTCCCCAGAGGCCATTTTCCTCGTGGAGCATTTTCATCATAAACAAGAACAACATCGTCAACTTTGTAATTGTCCTTTAGTTTTTGCCATTTAGGTCGAACTTGTAACAGTTGCAAATATTCGTAACTCCAAACGACGCCAAAACTGATCAGCTAAATATTGAATTTGGCGCCAACGCTTCTTTGAATAATTATCATTACTTGTAAACGAACCAGGAGAAATGTTTGGCATTTCTCTGAGCAGCAATAAATGATTTGGAGTGAGGAACGTTGGCTTCAGGGTCCATTGTAACCGGAGTCAACGGTCGCGAGTTCAAAATTGCTTCAATTTCGATCAAAAGTGTTCTCAACCCTTCATCAGTCAAGTTTTGGTAAGCCATGCAGGATGCGTCGAACAGACCGAATTTGTCGTTCCCATACACCGCCCATATGGCTGGCATAGGGACAATTAAACTTCCATCGTATACACCGTTGCTTTAAGTTTTGAATCGAATGGCGAAGCTCTTTATCTGCAGCAACAAAATTGGTCCCGTTATCGTTCCCACGGTTTACCTCTACGACCGATGAATCTTCGCTGAGCATTGATGAAAGAGTCAGCGGACAACGAAGACACAAGTTTAATGTGGACGGCTCTAATAGTCATGCAGGTAAACATCCCCATCGCTTCACCATGGCTCTTCCTTGTTTTACAAATATCGGTCCAAAATAGTCCACTCCTGTAAAATAAAAAGGAGGTTTACTTCTCGCTAATCTTGAATTTGGAAGATCAGACATAATCTGTTGACCAGCTCGAGCGTTCCTTCTTTTGCATAAAAGACATTGTCCTAGCACGTTTCTAACAGTTGCTGCTCCTTTTACTATCCAAAATTTTTGTCTTATGGTCGCCCATGTGTGAGACATTCCCACATGACCTACTCGCTCGTGATAGTCCTGAATAACAAGTTTTGTTACATGACAGTGATTAGGAAGTACAACAGGATGTTTAACTGCAAAGGGAATATTTGCTTTGTCGAGTCTTCCTCCCACACGAAGAACACCTTCGAACACAACAGAGTTTATTTTAGTTAGTACGTGATCACGTTGCACGCTTTGGATAATAACATTTTCAGCAGATTCGATTTCGTCAACAGTCAATGGTGCTTTGCACGTGCTTCTTTTTAACAAAAGTTCTTTTAGCCTTAAAATCCAAGCAACAGAGCGCTTTAACTTATACCATGTTGAAAGACGAGAAAACCGTTCTGAAAAAGGTTCATGAGTCTTTAAATCTTTAGCAGCATTTACATTAAAAACTTGTTTTTTCAAAACTGCGAATTCTTCCGGTATAACCGGCAAAGCACAAGGAGCTACAGGCCATAAATCATCCTCAAACTTTAAGAAAGCGTCATCTGCCGAATTTAAATTAGAAGGAACATACCTCCATTGATTTGGGTTTGATGTTTCATCGATTTTTGCAAGTCTGTTTGCGACAAAGGTAGGAAAGCGTTTGGAAGAATTGTGGATCATATGAAGAACTGTTGTAGAATCAGTCCAAAACGTAGTCATCAAGTCTGTTCTTCTCACTTTTCTGCCGCTAAAGTTGCGGCCTCAAAAGTTCCAAACGCGGTATTGAAACAGATTTAATAGGTGCTAGCCGACATTTACCAATTACAAATTTAATGTGCACGCTACTAGACTTGCAAATTCTTAGATACGCTACCACTCCATATCCATCTTATGAAGCGTCACAGAAGATGTGCAGTACAATTTGATCAGCGTCTTCAAAATCTGAAAAATAACTATCAACCTTTAGCTCACTTAGACAAGTCAAATTTGAAATCCACTTACTTCAACGAATAGCCATTTGTTCAGGTATGGGTTCATCCCAACCTAATTCAAGCCGGCACAGCTCTTGTAAAATCAATTTTGCCTTTAGTATTACTGGAGCTGCAAATCCGAGCGGATCGAAAACAGCACTTACTTGGTTTATCTTTTAAATTTACATCAATTTGAAAACTATCTTCTTCAAAGTTCAACGTTACACCAAGCACCTGATGTAGAATGTTCTTAAGTTCAACGTTACACCAAGTACCTGATGTAGAATGTTCTTGTCTTCTTTTAAATCTAAATAAACCTTTGCTCGCTTCTCAAACAAAATTTGATACTACCCGATCATTGTTGCTTAGCCATTTTGTTATGGCTTCCTCCGCCGAGTCTACAGACTTAAGACAATCATCTATGTAAAAGTTTTCTAAAACAGTATCAATAACATCCTTAGGAGACAAAAAGTCATTGTCTTTAGCTGTTTGCTGAAGAGCGTAGGTAGCACAAGCAGGCGAAGACGCTGCTCCAAACACGTGCACTTTCATACGATACCTTGTAGGTGGAAGATTAGTATTCCCGGACGGCCACCATAAAAACTTCAAATACTTTCGATCTTGAGGATCGACTAAGACTTGGTGATACATAGATTCAATATCCGCCACTAGCGTCACTTTTCCCTTTCTAAAACGAGTAAGTACACCAAATGGATTATTCAACAAATCAGGTCCAGTTAAGAGTTGTTCGTTCAATGAAGTACCATTGTAACGAGCTGCACAATCAAACACAACTCTTACCTTATTAGCCTTCCTTGGATGGGACACAGCGTGATGTGGTAAGTACCAGCAATTGTTATCATCTAAATCATGCTCGCTTAAGCGTTCAGCAAAGCCTTTGTTCACGTATCCTTGCATCGTTTCCGTGTACAGCGTTTGAAAATCGAAACATAGCTTGTTTAAAGTTACTGTTAAATTTAGGACATCCTGGTTTCCACAAAAGTTTTACCTGGTAGTGACCGTTCAACTGCTTTTTCGAATTATTAAGTAAATCCAATGCATACCTGTCATTACGCGACATACCTGGTTTCGAATCATCAGAGTTGGGAACCATATCTAATTTCCACAAGCATTCAACTTGTTTCTGTAGCAACTGATCGGCTCTAGTCACAAAATTTATATTCAACGTTTTCTTACTGTAAGCAGACCCACCGATAATCGACCATCCCAAAAAAAGTCTTAATGGCAAATGGCTCGCTTCGCTTTCCATAACGCTCATCATGTGTCCAAAATAGTTCCGGGTTATCGATTCCGATTAGTAGTTGAACATCCGGGTGACTCAATTTAGGTATTTCAATTCCTCGAAGATGTGTCCAACTATCGGTAACTTCTCCACACAAAAAACTTTATTTACAGTTTTGTTACCAGCTCGTACTTTTACCGGAACCACATTTAAAAATGTGCGGTATGATGTTTCTGTCGTGCAACCAGCTGTGATCATTCCAACAGTTCTGTCGACCGATGAAGAATTGCTGGTTGATGGCTGATTTGTCTCTTCTTCATCGCACTTAAAATGGTGCTTGCCTCGACATCCTTCTACCGTGCATGCTTTATCCTGACTGCAGAACTTTGCAATGTGGCCTTGCTTGAAACAATGAAAACATAATCGCTTTTGCTTTATAAATTCATATTTGACTTTTAAAACTCTTCATTTTTTTAACAAATGATCCTTTAAACACAAATAACAAGTCAGATTACCTGTAGCAACTTCAATTGAATTCGTCAAGAACGAGCTTACTCGCTTGGATTTTTGGTAAATAAACTTCGAATAGACGGATTTGACCACTTCCGCCTCTTTTCACAAATTAAATCAAGTCACTAATCGTAGGTTCTTCTCCCGTGCGTTCAATTTTGCTTGCCTTTCGAATCCAACGATTTTGTAAGTCATAAGGCAAACGCTGAACAATTTTGCCAATAGCATCGAAGTTATCAATTCTAGCATAGAGATTTAATTGTCTAAATGTTAATTCACACTCTTCTAAATCACGAGCTAGATTAACTAAACCTTTTTTATCATCACGCTTAATAATTGAATCAAAATGTAATTTGTCCATAAATACTCTAGCAATCTGGTTTCTTCTTCCAAAATTGTCCTTCAACAGGGTTTTAGCATGACTGTAACCTTCATGCGGCTCTAACAATAGACAATAATCTATTACTTTCTTCGCCTCACATTCACAGTGTTGAATGAGTAGCAGCAACCGTTTGTTCGGATCAGTTACTCTTGATTCCACGTTAGCTTCGAATGTTTTTATGAAACGAATATAGTGCATCGGATTGCCATTGAACTTTCCAAGTTCTATCTTCGGAAAAGTAAGATCTACATCCACAGGAACATTAGGCCTATACGAGACTTTACCTGCTGCTTGTTCCAAAGTTGGATGAATTTCACTACGCTCATGATTAACGTAGGAGCTTCTCGCACCCTAGAAACAAATTGAGTTTCTTTTAATAAACGTCGTGACGACGTGAGAATATCCGATTCCAAGGGCTTAGTTTCGGACGGTATGTAGCCTCCTCGTTCAATTTCCTCCTTTATAACTTGTCGTTCTAGAGACGCTTCTTCCATTTCATGTCGAGCCTTTAGCAATTCTAGATTAAATTGCTCTTCTTCCTGTTCTTCTTCAGCGCGTCTTCGTTTTTTTTGACTCCTTTCTAATTCTCTCTTTTCTTCTAGTTGCTTTAATTTTAATTTAGCAACCTCTTTCTTTGCAACCAACTTGGCTGCAGCCATGCTACTCGATGTTGATAACGAACTTCTTTTCGATGTTGTCTTTGAAGCGCGAGATCGAAGGGTATGTGGAACTGAAAGTGCACTTGCTACTTCCTTCTCGTAAGCTTACCTTGAAAATAATTAGCAATGCGTCCATCGAACTTGCATCGAAACTCGTCATGTTTTTTCAAATGAATCTGAAGCAGTTGTTTCCTATCGTCAGAACTTTCTCTTATGGCAAGTCTTTCCATGTCTGCAAAAACATTATTCATTAAAGAAATGGTAGCTTTAATCAAACTACTAGCTGCATTATCTGCCATTAAACAGTCACACTTGGCGTACAACTCTTCAAGTCGCTCTTCTGCTTCAAAACCTTTAGAGGAAATCGACATATTTCTAGTGAATACAATCACAAAACAGAGCAAATTTTACAACCAAAGCAGTCAAATATAATTTTCCAAAACAATTAGCAGTTTAAAGGAAACAATTAAATATGTTTGTCAAAACAATCAAATACAACAAATCAACCAAATACAATCTTCAAAGCAGTCAAATTAATTAAATATATTTGTGTTACAGGTAATTTTGGCGCTAAAGCTATCAATTAAATGATGCGTAAAATCTGAATTATGAGGCGTAAATATGTATTAATAAATAAAATAAATTTAACAACGATACAAGAACCCAAAAAATAGATAAAGACAGAAAGATGCAATACGATTACTAGTTACGATGTACAATTTAAGATATTACAGTACGTTACAAAGCGATATACAATTCACGATTCACGATTTAAGATTAACTACGGTAAGTTTACAAAGCGATTCACGATTTAAGATTAACTACGGTAAGTTTACAAAGCGATTCACGATTGACTACGATTCACGATATTTAATTAATTTGGATTCCAAGCCAAACCTGCCCAAACACAAGAACAATACACAAATCCAATTTCAGTTTCAAACAATAATTCTAATCGACGTTCCAACAGTAGTTGACGTACTTATCGACGTTCAAAACAGCAGTCAATAAGTTCCAAGTACCAAAGCTTTAACAAAGTTAACAATTCCACTCTACCGATTAACAAATTGCAATCCTTCTTTGTCTGTCCGTTTGTCTGCGGTCTCTTGTCTGGCTTTTTCAATGATCAAACTTAAATTTATAAGAAACAAAAATACGTCAGGCGCAGTAAAAAAGGCAAATCAAGCTTACAATAACAAAGGTGAGAAATTAACTGAAACGAAACTAAACTGGGTTCGAAACTTGCTGTAACATGTAGCTTAAGTCTAAGTTGCTGTTTTTGCCAAGAGAAACTAAATAACAAGAAACTAGAACTAACTAATACTTCTCCAAACGTTTTTCATCCCGTTACCAGTTCAGATTTTATTGTGGATGATCCTAATGTTTAATATAAAACGTCATTGTAATGCGTCGTTTTCCGTCATTTTGCGTAAAATTTTGTAGCTGCATTTAAAACAGTTTAAGATCTAAATTAGCGACTCAAATATTTTCTTTAAAAAAAATTTGCTTTAAAATCCGGACTTAACTGAAATTCATGTGAAGAAAATTGAGAAAAATTAAAATGAGATTAAAAAAATTCTTTAAAGTTTTGCTGATAAAAGCTGGTTTGCAAATATTTGGGGGTGCTGCAGCTCTGCAGCTTCTATAGACAAGCCGCCACTGCCTGTATACGTTTGACAATATTTTCAAAAAAGATTGAACACCAAAAGCAAAGGTTTTTGATGTATCGCATTTTTTGAAAACATGCAATTAATTAAACGTCAAAAAATATTGGACGGATTTAAGTTAAAATTTATAAAAAACAGTAATATTTCCTCAAAGTTCATCAAGCACTTTTTTTTATTTAATTTATTGTATAAAGAACTTTTAATTTATAATATGCTTTGTATTAAAAGCGCAAAAATTGAAAAACGTTTTGTGTTTTAATTAAATGGATCAAAAACATTTTTTAACAGAAACACCAGAAAGAAAGACATTTTCATCGAAAATCTTTTTCCCACTTTTAGTGAAAGGGTAACGCCATTTTTTTAAATTTTAACTGCAAGCTGCTGTTTTGTTGGCTTTCATTCTATGTATAGTATAAACCATTATGGTTTATTTACACAGTTTTAACCACAACAATTTCATAGTAAATAAGGCAATGCGCCGCGTATTTAATTTTCAAAAAATTTTAATTGTTAAAGCCTATTATTGGTACGAAATATTCTTGTTTTACAAATTTTAAAAAGTGTCTTCCAAAACTTATTACAATAAATATACGGATTCAATACAGAGTTGATTAAAGCTAACAAAAGCATTGCTTTTTTAACAATGTGAGAGTAATTTAAGAATTTACAATACCAGCATTCAGTTCCATTAAGCGACCTCAAATAAAAAAAACCCCGGCAATACAAACAGGAACCGAGCATAAAAAATTAGTCGCAACAATGATAAAAATGTTTTTAAAAACTTTAGAACTTTCTTTTGCTTTTCTGCCATTGTCTGGCGATTGGAAGAAAAAACTTGTTATAAGGTTTCTACAATTAAAAATACGCACAAATATGGTGGTGTAAGCGATTAAAATAAAAATAAGCGATAGAAAGTTATACGAAAGCATTGCCAAAATGAAGTAGCCTACTCTCCGCTTGATTTAAATTTATGACATAAACCGCAAGTAAAAAATCAGCAAAGGACAGATTTAAAACTAAAATATTGTACACAGTGTTTTCTTTAACAGTTGCAACAAATAACAATTTTTTTGATACGAAAACGATTACCACTAAATTACCTATTATGGCAATTAATCCTAAAAACAAAAACACGTATTTTCCCTTTTCAATGAACTCCTTTTCAGAATGTTTTTTTTTTGAACAATTTGAAATGCAATTTAAATAATTAAAAATACAACAGCAGTTTCTTCTTTCAGTGCAATTGTTTGATTGTGTACCGTTATATTTAAAAAATACATTCCACTGTACACGTTCTTTTGATATTCCTATTAGAATTTTTGTAGAATTTACATCAGAAAGTGATTGTAAAAGCTGTTCCTTTGAACTTGAATTGTTTCCTTCTGTTTTCGTACAAAGTAGCCATTGATTTTCAGATTTTATCGAAAAATTCGGACAATAAAACCTAACACAACTTTCATTTCCATCTCGTTTCTCATCTTGAATTTCTACAAAAAACAACCAAATCTATTTAGTGGAAATAAATTTAATTTTAGTGCGATAGAGATATTGATAGCGATCGCCATCAAACGGTTAGTCTAACCATTCTGTTTGACTCTTAATAAACGCACTTCACAGCACTTTCTTATGCTTGGTTGTTCTAACAAGTAGCTATAAAGTACAGTCATTTTATAAATTATTAGAAAACAAAAACAAATAAATTTTGGCAACATTTTGTCATCTGTGAAAGCAAGGGTCGAGGTTATTTCTTAACGGTTGCTGCATGTTTAGCCACTTTGACATCGTTGTCTGAATCAAGTTAAATAAGTTGATACATAATGCTAAACTTCAGACTGGACTTAGTTCAGAAATTGTAGCGTGTGCGCTCGATCCATCACAAATCGATAATAAAAACCAAAATTTTAAATTTTTTTAATGCACAGTTGCTTTGTTTTATTTTGCATCTATTTTAGTGTTTCTAAACTAGGGCTTTATGAGTCCCCCAGGTCCACCGGATTTTTTATAAAATATGAAATACTGTCTACATTTCACATAACCAAAAAGACTCCTGCGATTACAAGAACTTTTAAATGATAAACGCATTACCCCAAAAATAGTATTTTTTGGGTAATGCGCTCGACGTCAAAACATAAAAATTTTTTTCTGAATCAAAGTGAAGACAAAAAAAAGTCATCACTTAAAGCTCATAGAAAATTTTCTTCAAACTTTTTTTTGGTCATAACATGACGTTTGAAAATTGTTGTACGTTGTAGACCAGCGTGGTCCAACTACGGGCCCGTGGGCCTCATGCGGCTTTTTTTTAACAAAAAACGGCCTCTTTTTTTGAATTGACTCAATTTTTATAATATTAATTCACTTTTTCTAGAAATTCTATTTAAAAACTTCTGCAGTATTGATGAAAATTAAGTGCTTATTTCTAAAATAAACACGTTTTTTAGAAATAAGCACTATGAAAATCTCAGATATAATACTCATAGAAATAAGCACAAAGTTTAGAAATAAGCCTAAACCAGTAACCCTGATTGAGACTGTTTTAATGAAGCAACCCATTGCTACATTGCAATGCATGAACAATAAAACCTTCAAAGAAAGTCTGATATATAAACTGCTCAAGCATAAAAAATTGCATTCAAGTTGATTCCCTTTTTTTATTACCCCAAGCTTTATTGAGTTTTTGCTCACTTGAATATGTCTAAATAAGATTGTTATTTTAACCTTTTTTACCATTCTGCTAAGAATTATTATTTGATTTATCATATTATACATAGGAATCAGAACATCTGGGTTTCCAAAAGACACAATAGAATGACGAGTTTAGAATTTGAATCAATAAACCGCTAACACGTCCATCACTTTTGCCATCTATACAACGTTCTTGTCTACGTTACCAACATGTACATTAAAACAAACAAAATTACATTTTTTGCTTAAATAATCAATAAACTTCAAAGAATGGACAGAAACTTTACGAATAAACAAAAAAATGCTTTATTTTTGTCATAAATTAATCTGACAATCAGTTTTTACTTAAATAATTTGTTTTTGGCAATTCTAGTTGATTGAGGAACATAGTTTTGCAAAAAACTACCACAACCGTCCACAATTGACGTGAAAATATTAAGTATATCGTTTAGCCGCCATTTTCTACTTCGCAATCACTTTGTCAATAACTAGGCTTACCATACATCTTGATTTTGGCAGACAACCCCAATTTTTTGGGCTTTGTCCCACCCATTTTGGCAGAAATCCCTAAAGAAATCGAAAAAAGATTTAATGTACAGACCCCCTTCTTTCTTGTTTTTTTCCAAAATCACTAGTTTTCAGAGGCGGAAATTATAAAATTTGAGGCAGATTCAAAGGGAAGACCTTTTTTTTTAGAGAACACTTTAATTTTGGGACAAAAATTAGGAAATGCGCGAATGATTCAACGTGAAGAATTAATTTTTTTTTTTAACACTACCTTTTAGAAACGAATTTTTTTCTCTTAGGTAGCGCCCGGTTTGTCTCTTTGAAAATATGGTATGCCTATCAATAACAACTTAAAAAACGGAATTATTGAATTGCAAATAAAATGAATTGAATTGATATAAAAACTAGCCGTAGTGCACTTGGTTATTTTTTTGATATATTGGAAATTGACGGTGTAATGTTTGCACGCGCAATTTCTTATATTGGTCCTCATTGTTGTAATTATTTCAAATCATGTATCGAATACGCCCTGGTTTCAATAAATTAACGAAGAGATTTTTTTGTTAAAATTAGCATAGATCTTCACACAGCACGATGAATGAATAAAGAAAAAACAAAAAGAAAATGATCTCTTCAAGAAGCAATAGTAACCATTGGTGAGAGCCGGGTTAATTTCACTTAAAAAATTGTTTACGTTAACTTACTGAAATTGCTTTACTGAATGGCGTCCTCAATAGATGATCCATTATTTCTCGTCAACATCAGGGTAAGTAAGAACTCGTATTGATGGCAAACGTGATTAACAAAGTTGCCATTTAAAACTTACTCGCATCATTCTATTGTGTCTTTCGAAAAAAAACAAAAAAACTTTACGGCACTTTCCTCTGCTTGGCAGTCTTAGCAAGCAGCTTTAATTTTTACTCACATCTAAAAAATACTAAAAAAAAAATTAAATTAAAATTTCAACTGGACAACATTATTTTGGTGCCTCCAAAGCAGGTCAGGGTAATCACTTGGCAGTTGCTCGAAGTATATAATGCCTTTGACGTATCCGGCAAGTTAAAAAAATAATGCCCTTTTTATTCTTTAGTGGATGCCCCTAATTATAGGGTTAGCTGTATTGCAAAAATATACAAAAAACAAAATAAAATTTGTGCATTACCAAACCAAGAAGCCATTTGTCGTTGTAATTTTGTTTCATTTTGGCATTTTCCATCTAAGGAGCCTATAAAGAAATAAGTTTATATAAAAAGACAACATTGCAATTCGGGAATCAGTATAAAATTTGCATATATTGACTGAAACATCAATCTCAAGCATGAAATTAATGAGCATAAGAGTTAACTCCATCAAAATATACTGTACATATAAACCTGAAAGAGATAAACAACAATAGTATAGTCAGTTGAACCCTTCGTCAATGGTTAAAATTTTTTGGACTGTCAGGGTTTAAGTCTTCGTACAAACAAAAACTTATACAAAAATAGTCTAGAGCAGTGGTTTTCAATCTATGTGTTGCTAGAAATTTCCAAATCTGCTGCGGAACTTTTTAATAAACATTATTCCATTTTTAAGGACAAAAATCAAGAACTCCGAAACAGATTGAAAATGACGACTTTTTTTATAGAACAATAATTTTTAGGGAGGAAAATTAAAATCTGCACTCTGGTCTAAGTTGCCGCAAATTTAAAAAAAGTCACAAAGTGTGCTGCTGGTGCGTAAAGGTTGAGAACCACTAGTGTAGAGGAAAAAATTTATTCTGAAATATTAAAAAGGAGCGAGTCAATTTTTGCAATTTAAAAATTTACACCATGTTAATCTAAACTACTGCATTAATTAATGAAATGTTTAATATAAATTGACTTATTAATTAACTAAAAAGCAGAGAAAAGCCTAATTATAAAATTGATTCTGAAAATATCAATAAAATTAAGCGGCTCATTAATTATTGAACTATAACACACTTACCACCAAAAATGCATTCGGGCCTGTTTTTCTTTAGTTTTAAATCTTAGCCCCATACTTCTCATTGCACGAACTTTGAAACCTACTAGCTTTGCAAACTACCGTACTTTCAAATTTAATTTGGTGGACTTTTTCTTGCTGGACCTCTTTTTAAATCCACGACGTTCTGCACATAACTTGGTTTTAGCTTTTATCCGTTTAATTTTACTTTCTATTTCTTTCCACTATTCGCATTTTGAATTTATTGTAAAATGTAACAATTGGTCTTTCTAACAAGTTTTTCGAATTTAACTGCATACTAAAAAGTTTGTTTCTTATACTTTGTCAATTCGGCTCAAAGTTTTGTTCATTAATGTGTTTACATTCTCAATAATTGCTGTGCTAGAGCTGCACGCACACACAAAAGAAATATTTAAATTTTGAGCTTTTGACTTTTGTAACTTGACCACTGGTATAAACTGGTACTAGTTTTGTTTGGTATAAGATAAAAGTTAAGAGGTAACATACATATCTTTTAGTAAATTTATAATTTTTTTGTGCTTTTGCCGCAATTAAAAGAAAAAAAGTGTTTTGGTGCTTTTATTGAATGACCTGGATTTTTGTTAAGCTCTATATATTTTATATCGTTGTGCACATCAACTAAGTGCCTTATATCTAACTTTTAATAAATTTATTAGTGCCTAAACACCAACCCTATTTGCAATAAATGCATTTCAAGGTTGTCTTGAGAGGTTTTAATTCTAAACATTAAAATGTTTTTGTAAAACTGCAAATTGGCATATTTGTAGATTTAAAAATATTTTTTTGTGCAACAAACTTAAAATAAATGTTCTTTATTTTGAAGAAATTTTGAAACTACAATTGACATATTTTTTGATTTATAAATTGTGAAAATTTGATGGATTTTTGAACCCCATGTTGAGGAGTCAATAGTCCAAAAAATGTTGGGAAGAATAAGGTTAAAAATACCAATCGATTCTTTTGTCTTTGTTTATTAAAAACTTTTGGGCTTAAAAAATACTCTGTCATCGTTTGAGGTTTATTTTTTAAAGATATTTTCAAAATGATTGCAAAAAATGCGGCTATAACACTCCAAAAATTTCGTACCTTGCTTAACAGACCCATCAGAAAAGGACAATCTGTTACAGTTTTAAACAAAGAAAAAACAATTTTTGAAAAAACACTAAAAGTAAAAGAGTAGTTTTGCATTACATCTCTTGGGCCCAATTTAACAGTCGTCCTGAGGAGGAGTGGGTGGTACAATGCTGGTTACCTAAAGAGGTCACATTTAGCTTGTGCCAAAAATTTGAGTTCATATTTTTGTCACAAATGTGATTCTGAAATTTATGATTAGGTTATTCCACCCGTGAAAAAAACTGCTTTAACATTTTTAGGCAACAACCAAATACCTCATTTTTTGTGCTTGACACTTATGTCTATGACTAGGCTATGTGTAATTTCATTGTGTTTACTTTTTCATATTGTTACAGCTTCAAGTTACATTTATATTTAAACATTATTATTAATTTTGTTGCTGTTACAACTTACCCCAACTGGTGTTACAAATTACCCCATTGACGGGGCACATTGTAACGCTTTTTTTAAATATTTAAATCGTAATTTTAACCACTAAGCTTTGAAAATTATTAATTTATTTTTTTGATATTAGTTAAACAGTGATCTAAATTTTTCATATTAAACAAAAATTAAAAAAAAAATTATTATTGGAGAAATAGCAAAAAAAAAGTATTACTACGTGCCCCAGTCTTCCCTACACTGCCTTCAGTGAACCTTTTTAAGTTGATAAATACTCAAGCTTTGTTTAAAGGTTTTGATAGCTAGCTTATGTTTAAACCAGTGGTTTTAACCAGTGGGTTATGAAGCTGTTTTCAGTTGGCGGCTGAAACAGACTTTACTTGGAAATCCAAAAAGACCAATTAAACAAGGTAACCCGAATACCTGCGCTGAAGTAAAGCTGTTTCTATTTTTTATTTAGTTTCAGCTCCAGAAGTAGTTTGCTGCGAGATCATCGCTTTTTTTATACAGTTAGCTTCAACTAAGTTCGAATTGATTCTTTTAAAAACTTCTCTCTGCAAACGGATAGAAACCACTGTCTCTAACTAGAAAAAATCTATTTATAAAATCCACACAACTAACAATTGACGAAAACATTTCTCTCACGCATTGCCAAACTGCTAAACGAGTCCAGCGCTAAGACTAAAATTTGTGCGACACAAGTATAATTCTATCTCTATAGAATTAATCTCCGAAAACACTGGCGCAAGAATTCTAACACTTGTTGATCAACACACTGAAAACCATATTTGGAACAAACACTGGAATAATTATGCAAACCAAGCGCCCGCTTATATAAAATTACGTCACGTGACGCTACATCACTGTAGGGTGCACTACATCACACTTAAATTTGCCAGTATCTGTTAGAACAAGCGTTTTTAACCAGTGGGCTGTGGCTCAGTGTTGGGCCAAAGTGGTGTTTTCAGTGGGCCACAGGGCATAAATCAAAATTAGAACAATATGTATAATGAAATCATTATGAGCAGAAAATCGGAAGCAAATTCCAAGCGAGGACCTTTTTTTATGTTTTTGGGACAAAAATTGAGAAATGCAGACAAATTTAAAGTGAAGACCCCCCTTTTTTGGAGATCACCAGCTTTTGCGACGGGAATTATATTTTGTTGACCGAAGTGGATCGTTAAGTTACCTTGGGTTGAAAATGGCCCACGGTATGAAAAAGGCAAAAAACACTGTGTTAGAACAAAGTTCACACTTAGTCCTCGCATGCGTCCACAGAGAAACAACTAATCGGAGAATCGGGACGAAATCGTCTTACGTCATTATATATCTGGTTAGAAGAAAAAATGTTTAAAACAATCGTAAAACAGTTTGCAAATAAGTTAAGTAAGATAAGGAGGAGCTTTACCGACTATGAGAATAGTATTTCACCATGAGAATATTACGTCCTAATAAAAATTAAAATTATTCTAAAACAGAAAATAAACTATAGGTTTGTGAAATTACAGTTATCGCGAATGAAATGTGACAGCCACAGAGATTAAAAATCAGAATGAAAGCAATATGAGACTTGTATGTAAAGATCCTTTTTTTAGAGATCTTTATATTTTGGGGAAAAAAATAAAAAAATTGCAGACAAATTCCAAGCGAAAAATCCTTTTTTTTTAAGAGATCACCAGATTTTTGCGACAGAAATTGAATTCTGTTTATCGAAGCAGGTGGTTAACTTGCCTTGGGTGAAAAGTGAACAACGGTATGAAAGAGGTTGAAAAACACTGGTTTAAACGCTTAACGCTCGTTTCCATTACGAACGTGGAATGGCATATTCTTCGTTCTTATATTGCTTTTTTTGGCTTCGCTTAGCACTTCAGCGCGGAAAGAAGTAAAAATCAATAAAAGAAGGGGGCCTTTAGTTTTCTTATAAAAAATGATCTTTGATAAAAATGATTCTTATAAAAAAGATGCTGTTTTTTGGATGTTGATATTTTTTTTGTAAATAAAAGGCAGATGTTATGGTAAACTTTTACAACAATTTTATTCAGAAAAAGTAAAATTTTATGAATCGCTTGTTAAGATTTAGTAAACTCAAAACGCTACTAGAAGATCCACGTGTAACTAAAGTATTTGAATACGGGGTTGGAGATTTTTGAAAGTTTCCTATCTGCTGTTACGAGATCTACTAACAACAAAGCACTGTAAATCGACTTGCTTTGCTAGTATACTACTTGTCGCCTCAAATGTGCATCTACATAAGTGAAGCGAAAAGATAGGAAAAACCTATACAATTACTTGGTTTGTCTTATCAAAAAAAAAAATGTTACTTTTTCCCACCACTTATTGATGACCATATTGCAATAGGATGAAAGCGTTTCTCCGTATGTTCACATTCTCCGCAGTCTTGCAAAAATATCTTCCTTTCAAGCTGATTTTTTTAAAAGTAGCGAGGCGATGATTTCAATACTGCACAAAAACTGAGATGTTTGAAGTGGCTATAAGCAACAAACTGATTTTTATTCTAAATTTATTGATAAAATAAGCAGAAATTAACTGACCGTTAAGCAATTACTTTTGTTCCTAACAATATAGGACTTGCAACGGAGATACTCTAACTGTTACAAATTTACATTTCAAAGACTATGGAAAAAATATTTCTTTTGTGGCGTAGGTCTGCACACCGGAGGATGATCTAACTGCCAAACTAAAAATAGAGTGTGCTACTGATGTGTAAAATGTGGCTCTATCAACCGGTCTGCCAAAGAAAAAACTGAAAATTTTTTTCAGCTCCGTTTCAATCTGTTAAAACTGTAAATGACGGCTCAAAAAACTTTTTGGCCCTTCTCGCAAGCTCAACATGCTGTTTAAGTGCATTGTAGCGGCCTGTTTCTTGCAAAATGTTAATCTTCATTGCTTATTGTAATCTGGTGCTTCAAAAAACTTCATTAACAAAAAGTAGCCAACAAAATGAAATTTAAAATTTTTGTTTATAAGGCTTAATAAAAGGAGCAATAAAGTTGAAAGGACAAAAACCCAAGACTACTGTATTTTTTGCTAGGCATAGTTTTTCGACGATACACCGACATTGTCTAGGGACAAGATTTTATGAAACAGCACGAAGAAGTGATACTTAAATTGGGAGAATTGAAAAAAGGTTGATGTAATCAAACGATTTCATTTTGAGTAGCAGCATTGGTGCCGACAATGCGAGATTTTTCGCATTCTCATTTCTGGATGTAAATCCATAGCTATAAAATCACGCAAATTCAACGACATTGACTGGCAGTTTACCTGTAATAAAGATATTGAATTTCTTGATGATAATAATATTGAACCCATTTTATTCCTATGGTGTGCTCACGTGCTAATAACAAAAGATGAACGTAAAATCCTACTTGATTTCGCTCAAATTTTTTAATAAATTTACGTCTCATAACGCTTATCTTTTCCTTAATAACGATGAACAAATAAGTAATATTGCGAAAGGCACAGTTTTAAACACCTTAGATTTAACCCTATTCAGACTGGGCGTTTTGGAAATTTTGTACGACTGGGGGGTTGAATGTGCCCGCGCTGTTTGTTTGTTTATATCTCAGCAATTTCTAACGATAGAATTGTTATTCAAGTTTGTATAGAAAGGAAATTTTATACTCTTTTAATATAGATACTTAAATGTTGCATTTAGACATTATTTGGCATTGAAAAAGTGAGTTTTCAAAGGGTACTAAATTTTCGTAAATTGGATGAAAACGAGAGAGCGATTTGAGAGAATTAACAACTTCGGCTGTTTGTCGAAGGTCATTGAGTCGTAAAATTAGAAGTGCCACGTGACGAAGTTGTTACAGTTTACAGAGAAGGAAATTTTGGATCAGCAAATTGTGCTAAAAGCTGGTTTTATTATTGTTTACATTCGATCTTTGTTATTTATTAGAATTTTTTTTTAATTATTCTTTTTTGTAAACAATTAAGAGCAATAAGCTTAATAACATAAAAAAAAGTTAAATCATTACACAAAAAATTATGTTTTTAGTTTTACATCGCAAAAGACTCACTTTAATTATTTTCACTATAAAAGAATATTTCGAATTCACTAATTTAGTTAAAATTTATTGTTTTTGATTACATCAATTTTTTTTGATTTTACAGAAATCATTATTATTTTGAATGTTTTTTCTTTTCTTTTACTACTTTTTTCTAAACAACCCTTTTGAATTCTGACCGGCGTTGTGAACGTATTAGAAATAGAGCTCTAAATAAAATATTTAGAGATTTTTCAAAAAGAGTAATGCAAACTATATGGATTTTTGGACCGGTTACGCAATGTTGGCTCCTCACAAATACTACCAGCATCACGAAAACGCGACGCAAATTGCATATAAATTAATACAAATTTAAAAAATAATTTCGGTTTATTTGTTTGTATCTTTTGACTAAAAGTTATGTAGCTATTAGAGTTTTGAATTTAATACAAGGTCAATTCTAGATTAAACTATAATCTTTTATATTCATCTTTACACTACGTAGCGTTTACACAAATTGCGAAAAATATTTACCGTGAATTTATCTATGCTTTTTGTTGGAGGTTGATGTTATCTATACTCCGAGAAGCCCCGATAAAATTGACATATTATGGAAACCATACTAATTATCATATGTTGGAATATAAATAATTGTTAAACTTTATTATTCAAAAAGGATTAAAATTTTAAGAACAAAAAACTAATGCTCTTTATCAAAAAATCTTTACATTTGTCAATTATTAAAATATCAACAAAATATTTTAACTTAGAAAAAGTTAGTGGGTTTTATTAATAAATGAAACGCTCAATTTCCCTTTTATATGTATTTTTTGGACAGCATTCAGCAAATTAAAAAGCTTACAAACAAATAATGAAAAACCGTTACGCAGCATTGATTATAGAAATAACAATCAAAAAGTTTATCGTTGCGTTTATTGGATAAAAGCAGTCTTTACGTAAAAAGATGTTCTGCTTAGAAATTTAACGTTAATGACAATTATTACAAAATTGAAAGCGATGTCGTTGGCACACTACCTTTCCACAGTTTTGGCATTGACTGATAAGTTTGGGCAATTGATCTTTCTTTTTTTTCATTCCTGGACCTGATATTTCTTTTATACATATTTCACAACGACGTTTTCTTTCTGATTGAGGAGGAAATATTGATAGGAAAGCTGTATCAATACTTGGTTCGACGACGTTTTCGCCAAGTACCAACTTTATTTTTTGTTGAATTTCACTGTTAAGACCTTCCCTGGATCTTCTTTGGATGAAAGGTTTTACTAATTCTAAAACAAGATTAAAGCCAACTTCAAACGAATTCTGTTTTCGCGGCTCCGTGTGTTTATTCATTGCTAACACACTTGCTGCATTTATGCGACAAGTGTCAAGCAAATACGAAAAAGCAATTGTGGTCCATTTTCGAGACTTGGTTTTGCACGAATAGAAACTAATTTTTTGGTCTACAATGTCTGTACCTCCTTTTGTATAATCATACAACTTGTATAAAGCCGATTTATTTTTTTGATCTTTTGAAATCCCAAAAATTGGTTGCATTGTAGATAAAATTAAAATATTTCGTTTTCCTGTCGTTTTAGAGTTTACAATAAAAGAATTAAGATTGATGTTTTTTTCAGGTTCGTTCCAAAATACTTTATAAGAACCATTATCTCTATTATGCACTTGCTTTATTTCACTTGGTATTCCTTTGCGATTAGCTTGAATAGTTCCGATGGTAGTAATTTTCCGTTCCAAAAGCCATTTTGCCAAAGGTATTGAAGTGTATAATCGATCGTAAGATAAATTTCTTCCCGCAAGATCCGCATTTTTTTCTAGATTTTTGACCAGGCTTTTTACTGTTTCTTCAACGCCGTAAACATAAAACTTGCAGTTATTTGATGGATAGTTTACCGGTCTTCCAGCATAAACAGATGTTGTGTATGTGAACGGAAATCTTGATGAATTTATAGATCGAAAAAGCATTCCGTATTTAGCCGGTTTTGAAGGATTAAATTGTTTGAATGATAGCTTACTTCGCATAGGATAAAGTGTTTCGTCCAATGTTAGGTAGTCATCTGGTACAGCAACCCTTCCACAATTATAATTAAATATTTCAAAAATTTTGCAAAAATCAGCAAATCTATCGTATTTCCACCTTTCTGGTCTATCACCCGCATCATCAAAAGAAATGTGAGAAAGAAGAAATTTAAATCGATTTTTACTCATGGTCGCACCAAATATAGGATTTCCATTAAGAGTAATCCTCGAAAATAAATTAGCCCAATAACAGCCAGCATTTCAAACGCGGAAGTTAAATGTAAAAAAGTATATTTGTTGTCGTCTAAAATATTTTTAGGCAATTCATTTCTAACTTTAGAAATTTTTTTATTTGTCATATCAACAATAATTGTCAAAATGTTCAAACTAAAAAACAATTCCCACGACGACTTTATTTTTAAGCGGTTTCTGTATTCGTGCTTTACCCCACTTGAATTTCGTATGATATTCTTTGAAGCCTGTCTACCAAATCTTTCCGGTGGTATATTAGTCCACTTTATTTTTTCCTCTGGATGGTCTTTGGTCGCTTTTTTTGTGAGGACCTCATACTGCTCTACATCAGAAGTACGATCAATCGGTTCGTAATACTCCTCCAAAAGAGTCGTATCAATGCTAGTTATTTTGTTGGCATCCTGATCAAGACGACTTCGTTTACGCGGAAGAGCTTCAATTTCGTTGTTTGCATTATTATCCGGAGTCTCATCTTCCAAAGCAACGACAGTAAATAGAGATGCTTGGGAATTTTGTTCGCTGTCCACGTCACAATCGGGCACAAGATCAAGCAAATCATCTTCGCCATCAGAATCATCAAAAATTTTTTTGGTTACTTCTTCAAGCGTATAAGTTGTTAGCGACATTTTTAATTCAGTAAAAACTTAAAAATTGAAATCTAATCCAATAAAACTTAAACCAGGTTAAAAAGAATATATTTCTTTCTACTATAAGGTATATTTTTGCTTTCTACATTAATAATATAAATTATCGAACACAATTTACAAATCATGAAAAATTAAAAAAATAAATTAACTAAGCTGTATTGTAATAATGAGAAAATAAAACACTACCTTCAAAGCTTGATTAAGAAATTTTAAGATAAGCTAAAAGAAAATAAAATAGTACACAATTTTTGTGCCGTTGTAATTGCAACTTGTGGCTCTGAGCAAGGCCGCTAAAAATTTTTTCTTGAAGGGAGCAGCCAAAGACAACTTTTTTTATTACAAAGGAATTTGCAATAAACGCAAAGTAAAAGTATTACAAAAACCTTTACGAAGTATTCTAATGAAGATCAAAAAAGTTGTAAAATTCGGCACTAATGTTTTAGTTGCTTGGCCTTGTTCCTTACATTTATTTGATAAGCCAAAAATGCCTTTATCTTGAAAAGACTAAACAGTTTGAATGCAAGTCCATTTTTTCTTTTTGTTTGTTCTTCACTTTGTTCTAAATAAGAATTTTATTCTCAAACTCAACATAAGACCCTTTTTCCCGGGTTCGTTTCTATGCTTTTAATAAAAAATTTTTTTAATACGATAAAATTTACGTTTATTGAAACTGTTTTTCAACAAAAAAGTTATTTTTTAAAACTTTATTCCTTTTTTAACTTACTGTTATTTATTGAGCCGTTCTTATCTAAAAAAATTTTCTGACTCCTTGTCTAAATCGATATTTTACAATCTTTGTTGAATTTAATTTTGTCAAGAATACTTATAAGTTGTTGGAAACAGGTGTAATCTCGTTTTTTCAAGCGCGTATAAAATCCTGAGTGACCTTACTCGAAAAAACTAAGGAAAAAATTTCAACACTTTCTTTTACAAATAGTCAAAGAATTTTATTCATAAAGTCAGTTTAGTTTTATTACGTCAATGAGGTGTTAATAAGGTGTTAAAAGTATCATATGCAATTATTCCTTGGTCTAAATATACCAAAAGCTGTTAGATATTTACAACATTACGGAGCGTACATTAATTAAATTATTCTACATATGTCAAACAGATTTCTAGCCTGGTTAAAAACAAATGACTCTGTCGCCCACTGGTCACGACAGATGTGAGTTGCCGATTTCAACCCCGGTCTATATAACAAAAAAATCCCATGATTCCAGATCAAGTGTGCCTCGTGCAATCCTGTGACCATCGCGCGATTCTGTGACCATCGCGCGATCCTGTAACCATCGCGCGATCCTGTGACTATCGCGTGATTCTGTGACCATCGCGCGATCCTGTGATAGGGGTGTATAGCAAATCTATTGAACCAATCGTATTTCGTCGTACCAATTTCTGAGAGCCAATCACATTACCTTATCAGTTCACATAACAACAGGTCTACTATAATGTTTCTATCTTGCAAATTTTAAAAGGCGCTACCTGCCTCCAGTGTCCCCACTTCTAAACCATTGCCTTTTTCTGGGGGTCTTTACCGTGCTTTTAATAAAATTTTTCTCTAATACAATAAAATTTACGTTTATTGAAAATGTTTTTCAACAATAAAATTCTTTTTTTAAAATTTACCCCTTTTCTGACTTACTGTTATTTGCTGTGCCGCTCTTATCCAAACAGGAATTGCTGACTCCTTGTCTACATCGATATTTTACAATTTTTGTTGAATTTAATTTTATTCAAGACAATATAATTGTTAGAGACAGGTCTAAAGCAATGTTTTTGACTTGCAAATTTTAAAGGATACTATCTGCCTTCCGTTACCCCTCTTTTGGAAAATATTGCTGTGCAGAAACAATAATTAACCTTGATTCGCGCTTCTGGCTCCAAATAAAAGAATTCGTTGTCAAAATGTACGTACCGAAATGCTCCGATTTGTTATTATGTGTATTTTTATAATTTTTAATTAAAAAATAAAAGGATCTGTACTTGTCCCTGCACTTTGGTGTGTAAAAGATATTGCATTGAGCCAAGATTATCTTAGGATCTTTATAATTTGTACATCAAAAGAAAATAGCCTATATAATCAATCCAGTATTTGACGCGCATCAATAAGTATGATTTCTTTTTGTACATTTGACCGCCAAAAATGTCAAAAAATATTTTTTTACAGCATATTCAAATAATATTGCTAGATTGCTTAAAAACATTGACTTAATATTGGTGAATTTGTCAAAAAATTCGTTCAAACAAATTAAATATTACAAAATTAACAAAGAAAAATAAATAAACAAAATACATTGAAACCTTTTTTAATAAAACCAAATCAAAGGCTTAGGATTTTTTCCAAATTTTTAGAAAATTTCACACGAAAAGAAATCATATAGCTTGTATAAAGCCGGTTTCTTTTTTTGATTTTTAGAATTATAAAAAATTGGGTGCATTGTTGATAAGATTGAAATATTTCGCTTTCCTGTGGTTTTTGGGTTTACAATAAAAGAATTGAGTTTGGTATTTTATTGAGGTTCGTTCCAAAAAACTTCATAAAAACCAATATCTTTATTACACACTTGCTTTATTTTTCATGTATTTGTTATTTTTTTGCCCTTAGCTTGAATAGTTCCGACAGTAGTAATTATCCTTTTCACAAAGCATTACAGTATACCAAAGGTATTGAAGAGTATAATTAATCGTAAGATAAACATTTACGATAAAGCCAAATCAAGGGCTTGGGATTCTTTCGAATTTGTTAAAAAATTTTACACGAAAAGAAATCTAAATCTACAGTTACGGCTTTTACAACCAAAACAACTCCTCTGGGAAAATGAGATTGAAAGCGTTTTATTGCCTCATAAAGTGTTTGAGTAAACATAGTTAGTGAACCGCTCAGTCTCAATTGTTTTGATAAACAGATTACACTTTGCCTTTTTTTCGCTTTTGGCTGCTTTTTTCTCACGTTTTATGAAATAGTCAAAAAACTAGTGACTAGGTGTCAACAAACTATTAATAACTCCAAAATTACTTCATCGATTTTTTCAAAAATTGCACCAACTTTGAGATGAATAAAAATCAGGAAAAGTCATAAAATTTGAAAAAATTCCTGCGAGTAGTTTTTGAGCAGCACACAGTAATTTAACACCGCGGGCACAATCAGCCCCCCCCCAGTCTTAATAGGGTTAAGAGTCTGCTTATTATCATCTGCTGTTATGTCCTGAAGCGTGACCTAAAAGTTGATCGAACAACACTTGATCGAAACGACATCTGATCGAATAATAAAAAAATAATTGACAACTTTAAATCTGTTCCAATTTTGTCAATTTTTTGTCCGAAAACTATAGTGATCTTTAAAAAATGGTCTTCACTTTGAATCTGTCTCTCATTTTTGCAAAAGATCTGCAAGGGTGGGGCCATGAAACAATGTTACCCCTAAATAATTGATTACAATGTAAAAAAATGCAAAAAAGGCAGCAATAGGCATCTAACAAAACATAACCATGACAAGAGATTTACTTGTTGCCTTCCTAAAAATGCTTTGCCCAGGGACCTTGTTAAAAAACCCTGACCTTGACATTAACAAAAAATTATAATAAATAAAAAAAACTGTCTTTTTACTGATGGCTTCTGGTTTTTATGAATCTAATTACAGTAACAAAGATATTGTTTAATCGCAGAAACATATAAAAGTAAATATATTTTTTATCAACTGTCATTTTGATCAAGTGTCCTTTCGATCAAATGTCATTTCGATCAAATTTCGTTTCGATCAAATGTCGTTTTGTTACTGTTATTTGATGTGTATTTTTTTAAAAAATAGTTTGGTGACCCTGTGATTGGAATCAAAATTTTACAAACTTTGTTAAATTTACTTTTGTTCAAATTTATGCGATGGTGAGTCAAATCCTACACAATATTTCTGTCCTGCGAATTTAAAAGCGCACCATTTGTCTCTCTGGTTTTTAAAATATTGTAGGACATTGCATATCCATTTCAGGTGCCTTGCAATCTTTCATAGTGACTTGAATATCTAACCAAGCAATAGTTGGCATTTGTATCTGAGTTGAAGTAATTATTGAATTGACAGGCCTTTTCACTTTAAATCAAATACTTAAATAAGCAAAATTAAAACTTTAACCTTTAAATGTAGTTTTTCGGTCAACTGTTGTTGTACGAACTTAAGTTACACATACACACAAAAAAAATTATGCAATTTTTTCAATCGAGATTTTATCAGAAATATGGAAAATTTTAAATAGACGTTTGGTGGTACAGAATATGAAGATTGCATGAAGTAAAAGATTTTTCTTCCCAAAGCTTTTCATCTGACAATTTTTAGGGGAAATCATCCAAATAAAGCAGAATTGAAACCAAACTGAGTTATAAAGGAGAAAGCAGAGTTCTCATTGGCTGAAAGAAGTTAGCCAATGAGAGAAAAGATTAAAAAAATCTTTATGAAAGATTAAAAAAGATTAAAAAATTTTTTAATCTTTTCTCTCATTGGCTAACTTCTTTCAGCCAATGAGAACTCTGCTTTCTCCTTTATAACTCAGTTCGGTTTCAATTCTGCTTTATTCGAACGATTTCCCCTGAAGAGTGTCAGATGAAAAGCTTTGGGAAAAAAATCTTTTACTTCACGAGAATTTTAAAGTTTCTAGTGTTTGTTTATTGGTAGATAAAAAATGAATTAAGCTAATTTGCTTGCTGTGGAAGATGTTTGCCATTGACACACTTTATAAAGTAAAACTAAAACCACATTTAAAGTTCTAACAGAAAATATAATTAGACTAATTTGGTTGCTGCTTTGCTGTTCGATCTCGGTCTTAATGTGAACTCATGAGTCTAATTTTTTGTTAGACTCAGCGTATTCGGACCTCCTTGATACTAGATCATTTTAGTCACATATCCACTGTTTTAAAAGACACTCTCAACAAACGCGAATTTTAGGGTATTAAAGGAAAACTTACTAAAAACAAAAAAGTGTTTCGTCATAAAGTTCGGCGGCCGTGTTTTTTTTTTTCTTGCCCCGAAAATACTTTTCGTAAGCCAAAAGGACCTTTGGCCCAAAAAGATCAAATATTTTTGATGCAAGTTATTCTTTTCCTATTTGTTTCGTCCTCACAAAAAGATTTTATTTTAAAGCTTTAGGGAAAATTGTTTTGGTTTTAAAGTTATAGTAAAAGTTTTCTTTCAATACGCTAAAATTTAAAACTCCCTTTTTAACAAAAAGAGTTTTTTCTAGATTTTGTCCCCTTGCTAACTTACTCTGATTTGCTGTATGAGTTTTTTTGAAAAGAGTTTAATAATCCATTGTTTAAATTGATATTTTTTATACTTTGTTGGATTAATTTTGGTCAGATTATATACATGTAATTGTAAAGACATATCTACGTAAAGATTCTGTTTGACAAGTTTTAAAAGGCATTATCTGTGGCTTTGTGCTCCTGTGTTTAAAAAAGTTGCTGGGCAGGAGGGACAATCAGCCTCATTACGGTGTCCCTGGATACCGCTTTACAAATATAAATTTTAGTCTGAAATTTGGCTTTGAAATTATCATTGATGCTGCTTATGTAAAATTATTAAGTGGAAGTCTTCCAAAATTTTGAAACTTGACATGAATGAAACTGAAATTAGTTGGTGGCAAAACAGAACTTCTTAGAACGTTTCAGCCTCATATTCAAACTTTGAAAAGAATCGTTCAGTTAGACTCAGACCTCACTTTCTATATCAAACTATTAAGTTTACGTACTGATGCGTTTGTCTTTTGAACGCACGATTAATAAAGCTTGTCGAATCTGCTTTTTATAAGCTGGCCCAACATTGAGATTTACGTGTTTGTTGTTGCTGGTTTATGTTTTTAAAAATGCTTAGCTACCAATCATTTGTGGTGTAAATGCATTTTTCGACGTTTATTGTTTCAAAAAGTCTACTACTCTGAGACAATACAAATTTTCTTCCAGTAATTTGGGTGTAGAATGGTAGACAAAAGCGTTGTTGTCCGCAGCGTGACCAAAGGGGTAGAATCGTCGTATTGATGATAAATCCGACCGATACATTTCCTATTCAAAGCTTAATGTCACTATTTTGTTTAGTTTAAAAAAAAAATAGCTTATGGCATTTTTTCTGCGTACTGTTTCAGCAAACAGCTCTAAACTTTCTTTAGACATATCTTAAGACAAGAAAAAAAAAAAAATTAAAATTATCAAACGGACAACTATATTTTGGCATCTTTAAAAGCAAGTTGATGTAAGATTGCTCGACAATTGCTTTAAGTATAACTCCTCCAATATGCAATCCAGGAAATCATTTTCATCATCATTTTTAGGGAAAACATTGAATTATTTCAGTGTATTTCCCTTTGCCCGCTCTTCCTTTTGGACTTGCGGGGGCAGCAGCTCGAGTTGAAATCTCGAAGCATCCCGATCTCCTGCAACTAGCGGCAATTTCGCTGGTGGAATTCCAAGACGTGACCATGCCAGGTCTTCAACATAATTCCACCAACCAATTCTGGTCGCCCTCTAGACTTTTTGTCACTCGGAGGAGCATCCGTTTGTTGCTTTACTGTTTACTTGTTGGACATTCGTGTCACATGGCCATTCCAGCCCAGTTGAGATTGTTCGTAATCCAGGAAATAGCAATTATAAAGTTAAACAACAAAGAAGTAAAAAAGACAAATTTATACCTTTTGGCAAGACAAAGAATAAAAAAAAAGAAATGGCATGCGAATCTAGTTCCACTAGTTGATTCATTTTTTTTATATCGAATAAGATTACTGCTGCAGCCTAATAATCACTGTTACAAAAAAAATTTAATGGATATTTAAAAACATAAAAAAATCACTCTATTTGATTTTGATAAAAAAAATTTAAACTTTATACCTTGCGAATTTGTATTTTACAAAATGTTGCTGTTGGGTGACGAAACTAATTTTTCAATAAATTTTTGTAAATCATACTGTACAGCAAAACTAAGCGAACAATTAATGTATTAACAAAATTTTTTACACAATATTTTAGGCTTGCATAAGCATTGCTAATCCTATTTAAGAGATTTTTTTATTTCATTATTCATCACATTTTGCTTCTATCGATAGGCACAAAAATGTTTTTAATAAAACATAATTAAAAAAAAAACAAAAAAAGTTTCTTACGCCTAGCAATATAAATAGTAGAAACAAACCTTTAGTAAATTTTTTTTTTTCGTCACATTTACTGAAAATATTACGCAATTTTTTGTATTATAATAGATTATACCACGGCCTACTTAATATCCGGCCGAATATGTCACATTTTCCGCACTTTTGCTAACAGGGCTAAAAACTAGAAAGAGCCGATTGCTCAATCATGTAAACAAGTACAATTTAAACATTTACAGTTAATTTACTGTAAACATACAATACAGTACTGAAATTAAATTTGATTGAGACTAAAATACCATATGTAAAATAAATAAGCGCTAACAAATAAGTGATAAAACGAGATAATTAAACTAAAATAGTAATAATTGTAATTGACTAGAAAAGACATGCAATCTTAAATAAATTCAGTTCTAGCGTTAAATGAAGAAATTACAACATTAAAAAAATTGTTTGAAATTAAAATTAATATTTTAAACCTTTATTTTTTAAATATTTTTCCAAGCTGCTTAATAAGATGTTCAGGTGAGTGTTGTAGCTGGGCTTTCTATTGCATTTCATAAAAAATTTTTATGTTTGGTAAAGTAAACTGCTAGTTTTACAGCAGTATATATATATATATATATATATATATATATATATAACACTGTATGAAAATCAGTATATAGTCTCCATAATTAGGTTTCTATAATATAGTTTCCATAATATTAGGTCTCCATAAAATGGTCTCCATAATATAGTCCCCATAATATTGGGTTTCCATGTAGGATCTCCCATAGGTCTATATACCTATCTATATATACTTTATGGAGACTATATTACAGAAACCTAATTATGGAGACTATAGATTATGGAGACCTAATTATGGAGACCTAATAGAGAGACCCCATATTATCTACAATATATGTATGGAAACCCTATCGGGTGACCCTGTACGAAGATATATATAAAAGCTTTTTCAAAACGAAATTGATTGCAAAAAAAACGAATTTAATTGCAAAAAGAACGAATTTGATTGCAAAAAGAACAAATTAGATCGAAAAACCCTATAATACTTTATTAAATAGTCTGGCATGTTTAATTGTTTCAGATTTCTCTCTTTTCTTTCAGATTTTTATATTAAGTTTATACTAAAAATTAAGCATCTTAGTGATAAAGAAAAGAAAGTGGACTTTCAAGCCATTTCTAGCAACTAAAGATGATGAAGATTCTCTTCGTGAAGAATTGATTAAACTTTAAAAAAATCTTGTTATTGAAGTTGTTTATGACAGCTTTTCAATGACCAAATTTTGGTCTCCTTTGTTGATTACTTTTTCTGGGCTACCACAACTGGCAATAAACAAATTGTTACAACTTCCTAGCACTTCCTCTATAAGGCAGGGTTTTTTCTCCTTGTTTTGCTGAAGAAGAAGAATAGCAGTAGACTTTGAATTAAAAACAAAATGCTGCTCGCCATTACCAAAGTGAAACCAAGACAATCAAGATCAACTATTAAGATCAACTATTAAGATCAACTATTATCAAGAAAACAAAGCACGCACTATGCATGCACAAAATAATAAAAAATCTGACAAAATTAATTTTATGCAGCAAAATGGTGTTGTTCTATTGAGTTTATAATATGGAGTTGTTCCATTGAGTACATTGATTTAAAGCTTTTATTTTTACTTTCGTCCGTAAAATATATGATTTAATTCTTAACAATGTTGGAAAATCAGTTTTTCTAAAGTGCTCAATAACAAAGTTAGAGCTTGAATTAAAATTAACATTGGCGAAATCACGGAAATAAAAACAAAGCTGAAACCCAACAGACTGTTTCACCCATAAAAGGGATCATCAGGGTTATCTAAAAAGTAAAATAAAGTAAAATAAAATAAATAAAGTTAAGATAAAACTTTATTTATTTTATTTTACTTTTTAGATACCCCTGATGATCCCTTTTATGGGTGAAACAGTCTGTTGGGTTTTAGCTTTGTTTTTATTTCCGTGATTTCGTCAGTGTTAATTTTGATTTAATTCTTATATGTATGCTGTGTTTAATGATGTTTGAGGGCAAAATAATTATATATACTGCTGATTTTTAGCAGATAAAAATTGAAAAATCACTTAGGGATGCTATTTAGTTTGTTTAGACATTTTTAAAACGAAGTTGTTTAGCTTTGAAACTACAGTAAACCGTATTATTGAAAATATCAATAGCCCTGTTAGCAACAGTGCGGAAAATGTGACATGTAAGGCCGTATCTTTAGTAGGCCGTGATTATACATACGTACAATATAAAGCTTGTTCATTTCTTGAAGACTTTTGATCTGACACTTATTGGGAGGAAGCGTCAGAATGAGCTAAGAGCGATCCAATCGTGCTTATTAGAAAATAACAGTGCGTCTGATTGTTTAAGAAAGCAAACAATTCTTTTCTCTTCTTGATTAGTCGCTTTCTTAACCAATCAGACGTGCTTTTATTTTCTACTGTATATAAGCACGATCGGATTGCTTTTAGTTTAATCTGACGATTCCTCCCGATGAGTGTTAAACCAAAAGTGTTCGAGAAATGAACACGGTTTTTAAAGTATATTAAAGTTTTGTACCACTAATCGACACATGCAGTATATTCGACAAGTTATCGGATTCTCACAGTAAACCAAGGATCAAGGAAGTTTTTATGATCAGATCACAGTTATATATTTTAAAAAATTCAAAAAAATTACATTTAATGATAATTTTTCAAAAAGATCCAAATTTCATTTAAAAAATATCTACGATTTATATCAAATTAAAAAAATGGAATTATTTTAAAAGCAGATCAATTACAACATTTTTTTAAACTACTTATTTTATTAACCCTTAATTTCAAACATCTTTGTATTATATTTATAGGCCTACAAATATATCTTACTTTGCATAAAATTTATGTAAACAAAAGGCAAATCTTGTAGTCCGTAGTCGATTCAAAAAGTTAGAAACATGTGTTATCCACGGTGCACTGCATTCAATTTCACTTTTGTATCAAATAACTTCGATTTAAGCAATTACTTTGATGCAGTGGTTTTCAACCTGGGGGTCACAACCCCCATGTAGGTCGTTTGGTTTTTTCTACGGATTACGAGACCTTTTGATAAACAATAAAAAATAGAGCATTTAAAAACACAATATCAGTAATTATTTAAAGCTCACTCGAAATTATCGATCACTATTTCATTTATAGCCGTAACAAGATTTCTTGACGAAAATCTTACCATAAACTTGTTTTGAGGAAAATTATGAACATTACAATTAAATATAAATGGTTTTATTGCGTTATTATACAGAATAGTTTAGTACAAATTTTTTTGAGTGTTGTGAGAAAGCAAAGGTCGAAACACGCAGTAAAATTGTTAAGTATGTACAAGCAAGAACAAAAAGTGAAAAAATTAGACTGCAAACACAAACTAGCTCTTTGGCCACGAAGGACTACAGCTAACAAAACTCAAGGCGTTCTTAGCTCTTAAAAGTAAATGATAAAATATAATTTAAAATATTTCTCATGTATTGATACATACGTTGAAGTGTTTGTACAAAAAATAAAATGCTTAATTCGTGAAAGGAATGATAAAGTTGACAAAAATAGAATTATGTAATGTACAAATGATTGACTTTTTGTTATATTATTATTTCTCCTTGTACATGTTAACTTTATAGCAAATCTATAGTTAATATCAACATCTCCAACATATCTTCTTACCTTCTTGACTGAGAGGACTAGGTTGAAGGCGTTAAACTTAATGTCTCCGTTAAGCGATTACCCCAAGCTACTTTCTGAGCATACAAGATATTTTTGGTTATTTGAATTTTTGTACTGTATATGTTTTTTATGGAACTGTTTGGTAACACCGCCAAGCAGAGAATGCAGTTATATTGAGCAGTGTTTTTTTTGGAAGACACAAAAACAATAAGACTAGAAGTTGAACTTATAGACCACGTCTATTGTGTTTGCCATCAATAGAGGCTTATCTGTCTATACAAATATAATTTATTTAAGATTTTTTTGCTTTTTTGTTTTTCCTCTCTCTTTTTATAAAACAAATTCATAACGAGACGAAACAACCTTGCTTTCTGTAATACAACTTTTATATACAGAATGTTTCAAAAGGTTTAATAAAAACAAAAAAAAACAAAAACTCCAGCTTGGATACATGTGTTGTACATATCTTCAAGTTTTATTTTATGTTTTACAAGTTCTCAATGTATCGCCACGGACAATATCAAGCCGATATGAGAATTCATACCAAACGCGCCTTAGCATATCGCGCCCGTGTTGATATCAACTGTGTTAGAGACCTCGCTCTATGCGCTTGGCCTGCCAGTTCCCCGAACCTCACTGTGAGTGACTTTTTCTTGTGGAGGAAAAGACAAAGTTTGTTCTTCACCAAGACAAAGTTTGTTCTTCACCGAGACAAAGTTTGTTCTTCACTGCTTTCAGCAAATATCGATTACACTAAAGATCGTATAACAATTGCAATTAACACGGTGGACCGCAACATGTTGAAATACGTTTGGGATGTATTTTCATATCGACTTGATGTCGTCCGTGCTGCCAGTGGTGATTACATTCGGCACTTATAAAGCATGAAATAAAACTTGAAGCTATGCACAAAACATGTGTTTAAACTTGGATTGCCTATTGTTTTTCATTTTTGACATATCAGGTAATGATTTTGGCGTATTCTTTTTAAAACATCCAAAATATATTTTATTACTATCTTTGCAAGCTTTGTTTCTTGTTCCTTTTTTTAATTCGCAGCCTTAATTGTGTTTATTATTAATAATTATAATTGTAGTTGTTCTTAAGAGCTCTATTCTCGATTATATGGGATCCTTTGAAGTAGCGTATCAAACCACTTATCCGAATTTCCAGTCGAATATTATAATACTATGTGCTTGTATTAAATTAAACTTATAAAAAAAAAATTTATTTCAGAAGAATTGTTTTGCCAAGATTTAATTAAACAATTAGGTGATCTGCATGATACAGAATCTCGTTCGCCGCATAATCAATTTGAAGATTTTGTAAAATTATTTACTGATATTATAAATTTTCATGCACCACGACGAAGAGCAACCAGAAAAGAAAAAAAATTAAAAAGTAAACCGTGGCTTACCCAAGGATTGCTAAAATCGATTAAACTCAAAAATAAAATGTATAAACAATTTCTTATGCACCCTAGCAATTATCAATTCGACAAATATAAAAAAATATCGCAATTTTCTAAACAGAGCAATTGAAGGTGCAAAACGAAACTACTGTAATAAAGTTGTTATTGAAGAAAAGCATAACTCTGAAAAATTATATCAAATAATCAATAAAATATGCAAACTGAAAAATTCAAAACGTATTTTTCCAACAAGTCTTTTAAATAATAAAGGTAATGTAACAACGAAACCTGAAGAAATTGCCTGCGTTTTAAACGAGCACTTTGCAAGCGTTAGGTACAAAATGGCACAAAATATTCTTGCACCTCCTTCACATATAAAAATGACCAAACCCAATAGTTGTAATTTCAACTCAATATTTTTATCTCCATTCACAAACGCCGAAGTATGTTCGGTAATTGATCGACTAAAAAATAAGAAAGCTCAAAGGTACACTGATGTTGAAACTAAATTTATTAAATATGGCAAGTTGATTATTTTTCCGATAATAAGTAACTTATTTAACTTGTATATAGAAACAGGTGTATTTCCAAACTGCTTAAAAATAGCTGAGGTTATCCCCATTTATAAAAAAGGTGATCAAAATATGCCTACTAATTATAGACCCATTTCATATTATTGCAATTTGACAAAATTTTTGAAAAAATGTTATTTTCCAGACTGTTTTCGTATCTTGATAAAAATCAACTTCTCAACAAAAATCAATTTGGCTTTCAACCTAACTCCTCAACACAATTTGCTATAAGCACAATACATGATAAACTAATCAAAAACATCGGTAATGGTCTATATACTTGCTGCATATTTTTAGACCTATCAAAAGTGTTTGATACGGTTAATCATACGATTCTGTTATGGAAGTTGTATCACTATTTTGGTATTCGAGGCACAGCTCTTTATCTTATAGAAAGTTATCTAAGCAATCGTTATCAATACACAAACGTCCAAGGTCATTACTCGAATAAGTTAAAAATAACAACAGGGGTTCCTCAAGGATCTTGTCTTGGACCTCTATTGTTTTTGCTTTATATCAATGACTTACCTCTTGCCTCCGAATTTGATACCACACTTTATGCAGATGATACTGCTCTAATGCTATCGGATAGGGACTTAAACTTGTTAAAATATAAAGCTAATCATGAATTTAAAAAAGTTGATTTTTGGCTTCGAATGAATAAATTGTCTCTAAATTATTTTAAAACTAACTACATGATCTAGAATAACCAACCACACACAAAATGCAAAGATGAGTTTACTATAATTATGAAAAAAACCCGCTGCAATGAGAAAATTCCATTAAGTATTTAGGTGTAATTTTTGATGACAAGTTGTGTTGGGCAAACCGCATTGACAATTTATCTAGTTAACTTGCCAGATGCTCTGGTCTGTTCTGTAGATTGCGCAATTATGTTCCGAGAAAAACTCTTTGCCTGCTCTATTATTACTTAGTTTATTCACGAATTCAGTATGGCATATTAACTTAGGGTACTGCTACAAAACTGTTAACAAAAAAATAGAAGTTCGTCTAAATCGCATTATTAGAATTGCAACATTCAGTTCTATCTACACACCAATCAACACAATGTACAAGCAATTAAATATTTTGAAAATCTCAGATATATATCATCTTGAATTAGGAAAATTTATGTATCAGCTATACTCTGACAAACTACTTGCTGTTTTTGCTCAGCTATTCAAAAAAATAAAAGAAATACATTCTCACAACACTAGACAAACAGAAAAATCAACTTATTTTCTTCCACATGTATATAAAACAATTTGACAGCAACTCCTCACCTTCCGTGGAGTCAAACTTTGGTATTCGATTGACGACACAATAAAAGACAGGCATTGGGTTTCTTTCAAAAAAACGTACAAACAGCACCTAATAGATCAGTATTAAATTTTACTCTTTTCATTGTCGCCTTTTTCTGAGTTGTTCTTTTTCTCTGTCGTTATTTTTCAATAATTTGTTTCTTTTTTACTGCATTGGTTTTACATCAAAAGATTTGTATCTGTATATGTATTAAAATACTTAATTAATATACTCGTATATGTAAATTTTGTTTTTTAACTATATTGGATGTGGGGGCACTTGACTTGATAACGTATGTTCTTCGTGCCCCCTGCCTTCACACATATTTCGATTTTCTTTTAATATTAACGTGTGTCTGTATTATAAAATTTATGTTTGTGTGTTTGGCAAAATAAATTCATTATTTGTTATTCGTTATTATTATTCGTTATAAAACGGTTATTACGGTTGTACAGAGAAAATAAATTGACCAATTGATAACTAAAATAATAACGTGGGGCAAACACTCACAAAAAAACACTTTCACTAAAAACGACAACTATTTAAAAGAAAGAAAATTACGAAGCACGGGCAACGTGGCATGGGCAACAAAAAAGAAGGCAATTCATGACCGACAAACGCAAACATAGAGTCATGTGACCATTGAAAGCGCAAATGCAGATCGGAATCCGTAACAACAGTTGTAGTTTTACTAAGTGGCGAAGTAGAAATGAAAGAAAACTAAGCCAAACTGAAGACTTGTTAGCTTGGCATTTAAACCTTAGTTTAGCGTTTCTTAATCGGGTAAATAAAATCTTCATTAAGGTACACCAATAAAACAACAGTAAAAAGTGGTGAACCAGAGTTAACAAGTAAAAACAGAATTATCATTTAAGCAAGAACAGCCATTTAAAGTGAGAAGGCACCAAAACTTGCGAGCCGTAAACTAGTTGATTTGAAACTGTTTTTAGTAACAGAGTCAAGTGAAAACCGAAAAAAAGAAAAGGTTGTATTCATTGCTCAAAAATCAAGTGAAGACCTATTTTTGGATTGAATTGTGTTTTAATATGAACTTCGACAGTATGGCTAAATAGATAGAAGCTTTTTAATGGTGAATAGCGCAATAAAACCTTATTAGCATAATTAACAGAGATGATACTATACTCGAGTTAATAGTCCAATAAAATGACTCAACCACGGATACAAATAGAAGACTTTCTTGCGTATCAGTCAGCCACGCTTTTCCGTTATCCAGAGTTGCAAGCGCAGCCATTCGAATTTTAATGATTTTTTGGTCAACATGGCTGTGCAAAATTTTTTTCTTTACATTGCTTGGAAGAAAGAACAAAGTCAGGAATAAACGAAGTGTAGAGAAAGATCTATGGTTTGCTCTGGCAGCTAGAGCCCACCAAGATAAGATGCAACACAAGTCATATCACAGTGTTGTTTTGTGAATTTCAAATTTAATTCATGAGTTTTATTTAGAAGATAAATTGTTTTAAATCTTTTTTTGTTTAATGCGTCTTTACAAACACATGATATAACCTAATTACGCTTAAATAGAAGTTTTTTAAAAAAGGTGGTTATTAACCCTATTCTCCTCAACGGCCGGGCTTCTGAAGCCTGGCCCTTGCAAAAACGTTTGTAATTACTTCATCTTTTTTTTTTAGAGATTACCACAATTTTGGGAGAGAAATAACAAAATTAGAGATTAAATCAAAGTGAAGACCTTTTTTTTTTTTAGAGATCACCACAATTTTGGGAG
The DNA here is from genome assembly GCA_963680785.1 of Diplosoma virens. Lineage (NCBI taxonomy): Eukaryota > Metazoa > Chordata > Ascidiacea > Aplousobranchia > Didemnidae > Diplosoma > Diplosoma virens. The sequence continues at coordinate 32,656,813 of OY796880.1, forward strand.
AAAAATAGCAAAATCACAGATTTTGAAATAAATATTTTCTATCTGTTAGTGCCAAAATGGCCCTGCCTAGTTTCGAACTCAATTTAATTTAAAACACGGATTAATTTATTTTCTTGCATTACGTCATCTTTAAAATCAGCGCTTTTTAGTTTCTGCGAGACGATTTCTTTTAATAGTAGCAACTAGGTCTTTTTCTTTCTTTTCAACTAATGTAACGTTCTTGTTTTGGAATACTCTGAAGTGGATTTAGTTAGTAAGTCATTTTTTGTGTAATTGTTTTATTTATTGTATTAATTAATTTTTATTTTTAATAGAAAACCGTAAATACAAGGAACGCGTGGTTAACTTCTACTATACATATTACGCTATGAATCTAGCCGAAATATAAAGTTTTTAACTAACTTCAAAACAAGAATGGAAGGCGTCATCACCCGATCCAAAAGATCTCTAGGCAGAAAGATGATGCTTCAAAATCAAAAAGTCACAAACCTGGTTCAAAAAGTTCTGTGACTTTAAGTTCTAAAAGAAGTGAAACTTCTTCTGTATTAAAGGCTCGTGCTGCTGCTCGAGAAACAAAGTTGCAAGTCGAAATGGAAGCTCTTAAACAAAAAGAATTATTAGAGCGAGAAGAGCTGATCTTGCGACAGCGCAGAGAAGAACAAGAGTGCGAGTTGCGACAAAGTATTGAAAAAGTAGAAGAACAACAACGTGCATTAAAGAAATCTCGCGAAGAAGAAATAAGAAAACTTTAAATTCAAAGTCAAAGAGAAGAATGGGAGATAATGAATTGCAAGCGAATTCTACAAAAAGAACTTGATATTAAATGTGCTGCAATTGAAAGTGATATTATTGACAAAATCTCCGAAAGAAGCTTCTCTGTTTCTGGTCGGAGTAAACACAAAGCTTCTACAAAATTTCAGCTGGAACCAAGTACAAGTAAACTGGAAACTCCTAGCACAAGCAAATTTGAAGCTATTTCTCTAGCTGTATCTAGACCTTTACCCGAGCAACGGCACTCCGCTGATCAACCAGCTGAGCAAGTTAACTTTAAACCTACTGTCGGTTTTAACGTCCGTCCAGTAGCAACTTCTGAAGACAACTAAAAGCGTCCTTTTAATCTGTGTTTCCGAAGCTTTCGAAGCTGCCAGAGCCGCGTAAAACGCCAACTTCTGCGCCTTTTGTCAGCTCAACGTCTCAGATGCATCCAACATCGTTTCTCACGCCGCTTCATTCACAGCAACAAAGTCATTCCAAGTATTGCGTCGTTGAAATTACCCCCTGTGGATATGCCAACATTTTGGTGAACCAATCAGGTGCTGTCAATTTATTAATACTTTTGAATCAATTATTGAAAACAAAGAACCAGATTCTCGGCAATGTTTGTATTATCTTTCACAATACACTAGAGGTATGGCTAAAGATCTAGTTTGTAGCTGTTTATATATTCATGACGCTGGAGATGCACTCCAACGTGCAAAAATGTTGTTGAAAGAAAATTTTGGGCAACCTTATCAAATAACTAGTGCTTTTATTTCGAAACTTACTGAAGGTCCTTCTTTGGCAACAAATAATTCTAGTGAATTAAGCGCTTTTGCTATAGATTTAGAAACATGCGTAATAACTTTCAAGAAAATTGGTTGTGTTGCGAAATTAATACTCAGCATGTTCTACGATAAATTATCAATCGGTTGCCTGTACCAATACAGCATAAATGGCGTGCAGTTGCTGACAACATAATGCATGAGGTAAAGAAAAACATTTCGATTGAAGATATTGTATATTTTGTGCGAAAGCAAGCTCGTGAGTTAAGCAATCCAGTATTTGGTGTTTCGGTAAAGAAAAGGGTGAACAATCAAAAATTGCTTTTTGCATCAGCTGTAAAACCTAGTACTGATTCGACTAAATCTTGCTTAATGTGTTTGGCTCCTCATTATCTTAATCACTGTAAAAGGTTTCGAAATCTTATCAAGACAGATATAAGTTTGTTATTCAAAAGAAGTTGTTGTGCTTTGCATGCTTGCAACCAGGACATTGCGCTGACCGTTGTTCAAGAACTGACTGCTGCCGGAAAGAGACTTGCAATAAAAGGCACACAACGCTTTTGCATCCTCCTCCCCCGCCTCCAACTTCTGATAAGAACCCTGCTTCCTCAGAATCAGCAGAATGCGCTTTTGTGGGTTTTAGCGAAAACAAAACGAACGATGTAATGCTTCCAATTGTTCCGGTTAAAGTTCGTGCCAACTCTGGAGGTAATTTTGTGAAAACGTATGCTTTACTAGATCCGGGCAGCACCAAAACATTTTGCAGTATTGATTTACTTAACGAGCTCAATGTAACTGGTCGTTATGTTCAATTAACAACTACGACTGTTTCAAATCGTAATGTGGCTACAAATGCGCAACTTATCCAAAACTTGAAAGTATGTTGTGCTGTCGCAATGTTTTTCCTTGAAGTCTCTTCCAATTTCGAAAAATAAAATTCCTACTAAATTAGATGCGAGTAATTGAGATTACTTGAATCATATTTCAATGCCTAAACTTAATGCTAACGTCGGTTTACTTATCGGATGCAACTATCCGCAAGTGCTTCAACCTCTTGAAGTAATTCCAAATCAAAATGGTGGACCTTATGCTCTAAAAACTTTGTTAGGATGGTCAGTGATTGGTCCCAGGTTTTCTAAACGGCCCAGTGAGAACTGCGTATTTTTTGTTAAAACTAAATTTTCAGCAGTATGTGACATGTGCATGGACGTGTGCAGCTAGGAGACCACTGAGGCCTCGATTGAAAATAAACGATTTCTAGCTGAAGTAAATGATTCAATTAAGTTGAAAGAAAACAATCATTACAAAATTTTTCTTTCTTTAAAATTTTCTAACTTAATACCTCCCCCCAATAGAGAGTTTGCTTATCAACGACTAATGAGTTTAAAAAGAAGATTTTTGAAGAAATCGTCTTTTTACAACGACTACGTACAATTTGTAAGCAAGATGTTAGATAACAATTATGCTGATAAGGCTACAAATTGCGAGGAATCGAAGGTTTGGTTTATTCAGCATCATGGTATATATCATCCGTTAAAACCTGAAAAAATTCGTGTCGTATTTAATTGTTCTGCTCGCTTTCGGGGCTTTTCGTTAAATGACAATCTTCTTTAGGGACCTGATTTAACTAACTCTCTTTTAGAAGTTCTTTGCAGATTTCGACTCGAACCAATCGCGATCATGGGGGACATACAATCAATGTTCCATCAATTTGAACTACCGGAAAAGGATCGTGATTTAATGCGTTTCTTGTGGTGGAAAGATGGTGATTTAAATGAACCACCACAAGAATACCGAATGTAGGTATATTGATTTGGTGCTGTTTGCTCACCAAGTTGCGCAAATTTTGCCCTACGCAAAACTGCTGAAGATAATGAATCCAAATACCCAACTGGGGTTACAGAAGCAGTTTTTAATAATTTTTACGTAGATGACTGCTTGGCTTCAGAGCAAATGAAGAAGAGGTAATAAACTTGATTTCGAAGCTTTCAGAATTACTGCAGAAAGGTGGTTTCAACATAACGAAGTGGGTGAGTAATAGCGATCGTGTCTTGCAAACAATTCCCAAAGCGGATCAAGCCGTGAAATCCGACTCCCTGTATCTTCCTACGCACAATCCGGACGCACGAGCTCTTGGTTTATTGTGGTCAACAAAAAAGATACTTTTCATTTTGACATGTCTAGTATTAAGAAAACTTGCCTCAACAGACGGCAATTGCTTTCTATAGTTAATTCAATTTATGATCCTTTAGGTTTTTTAGCTCCTATCATTCTACCTATGAAAATTCTTCATCAACAACTTTGTCGCCAAAAGCTTGCGTGGGATGATCACATTGATGCTCAATCGTTAATCAAGTTTCATGCCTGAATAGATGAAATTAACCAACTTCGCCTTTTTCACGTAAATCGTTGTGCAAAGCCGTGTGATTTTGGCATAATTAATGTAGTTGAGTTTCATCACTTTTCTGATGCATCAGAAGATGCTTATAGCAGTGTTTCTTACATAAAATTAATCAACAAAGCTTCTGAATGTCACACTTCTATTTTATTGGCTAAATGCAGATTAACACCCATCTCCACAAGCACTATTCCTAGACTTGAATTAAATGCTGCTACAATGTCTGTTAAGAATGATAACTTTTTGCGTAAAGAAATGCAATTTTCTCGAGTGCATTCATATTTTTGGACTGACAGTACTACAGTTCTGCGGTACATCAGGAATGAATCTCGTGCTTTCAAAACGTTTGTTGCTAATCGCGTTGCTTTTATTCGAAATAACTCTAGTTTGTCTCAATGGTTTTATGTGCCTAGCTCTTCTAATCCAGCAGATAAAGCAACTAAGATCATGTCTGCAGCGGAGTTTCTCAAGTGCTCGTTGTGGAAAAACGGTCCTCCATTTTTGCAAAGTTTCTGTGCAATGTGGCCAGCTTAACCAGATTTTCTTTCTGTCTCCTCAAACTGATGTAAAATTTAAGCTAGCTCCAAAAGGTATGCAACGTTTGTGTTTCAGTTTGTACAACAGTGGATGATTTGTTTTGCAAATACTCAAAACGGAAAGCTGAGGTCAGTAATAGCCTGGCTGCTTCGTTTTTAAAACAATTTGCAAAGGTCACGAAGTGAAAACGCTCAAAATCGATGTTTTTGCAAAGAAAATTTGAAAAGCAATTCAACCCTTGTCTGTTAAAGAATTACATGAAGCAGAAATTCAAATTGTGAAATTTCTTCAGCGGAAGTATTTTTCGGATGAGCTGCAGTCTTTATCTACTGGTAAAATGGAAAAAGGAAGTAGTCGATTGGTAAGTCTTGATCCTTTTTTAGACAATAATGGAATTATTCGAGTTGATGAAAGATTGAACTATGCTCCAATCAAGTTCAGCAGAAAACATCAAATTTTAATTCCGCACAATTCTAACGTTGCAGCTTTACTAATTGATTATTTTCATACAACTTTAGGACAGGTCGGCCGACTTCATGTTCTTTCGATGCTTCGGGAAAAATATTGGATAACAAATGCTAATTCCTTGACGCGAAGCATTTTAAACGTTTGCTAAGAATGTCGAAAAGTTCACGGAGAACTAGAAAAACAGCAAATGGCGGATCTTCGTCCTGATCGAGTAACTCCAGGAATGCCACCATTTTCTTTTGTGGGGGTCGACTACTTCGGGCCATTCACGGTAAAATGAGGACGTTGCTCAGTCAAACGTTATGGTGTTCTTTTTACATGTCTTGTGCTAAGAGCTATACATATAGAAGTTTTCCATACTCTGGATACAAGCTCTTTTATCAATGCTTTCCGTAGGTTTATCTCTCGCAGGGGTGCAGTGATTGAAATTCGCTCCGATGTACTACAAATTTTGTCGGAGCTGAAAAGGAATTAAAACTTTTAATTAATGAGTGGAATCAAACTGCTATTCACAATTTTCTTTTGCAGAAGCAAATCAAGTGGATTTTTAACACCCCTGCTGCTTCTCACCATGGTGGAGTGTGGGAGCGTTGTACTAAACTCTGTTGTTAGACTGTCTAACAACTTTTATGTGCGAAGTGGAAAACATCTTAACAGCCGGCCGCTGACCGCAGTTTCAAACGATGTTAAAGACCTTCAACCTTTAACGCCAAATATGCTTTGTGTCTTAAAGAAGAACAGTCATTGCCACTAGAACCGAAGACTCTTTTGACGTTTATTCCAGCAAACGTTGGAGACGTGTGCTGTGTCTAGCAAACCTTTTTTGAAAAAGGTGGGTAAAGGAATATTTACCAATTCTGCAAAAACGTCAGAAATGGACAAAATTAAATCCAAACTTTACTGTCAGAGACGATGTTATAATCGCTGATGACAATTTACCTCGAAACGCTTGGCACATGGTTGTCATTTTAGAGACTCGAAATGATAAACGAGGAGTGGTACGCAGCGCAAAGATTAAAACCGCAACTTCGGTGTTTGATCGTCCGATCACAAAGCTCTGCTTAATTAGTGCTGCTGAAACTGTACAAACAAAACTGTAGATTCTTGTATCTTCAAAGTTCATGATTTTGAAAATACCCATGTATTCTCAAAGGGGCCCGGGATGTTAGTGCCAAAATGGCCCTGCCTAGTTTCGAACTCAATTTAATTTAAAACACGGATTAATTTATTTTCTTGCATTACGTCATCTTTAAAATCAGCGCTTTTTAGTTAGTTTCTGCGAGACGATTTCTTTTAATAGTAGCAACTAGGTCTTTTTCTTTCTTTTCAACTAATGTAACGTTCTTGTTTTGGAATACTCTGAAGTGGATTTAGTTAGTAAGTCATTTTTTGTGTAATTGTTTTATTTATTGTATTAATTAATTTTTATTTTTAATAGAAAACCGTAAATACAAGGAACGCGTGGTTAACTTCTACTATACATATTACGCTAAGAATCTAGCCGTAATACTATCTAATATTCTTTTCACTTAAAAAAGAAGCGAGGGGGCGCTGGGAATCGAGCTGAAAACCAAGGGGGCGCCTGACCGAATTTGACTGAAAAAGTTTGAGAAACACTGGTGTAGAGCAAGATCTATGGTTTGTTCTGGCAGCTAGAGCCCGCCAAAATAAGATGTAACACAAGTCATATCACAGTGTTGTTTTGTAAATGTCAAATTTAATTAATGAATTTTAGAAAATAAATTGTTTTAAATCTTTTGTTTCGTCGTCGTCGTTTAATGGGCATCCACTACAGGTCAGACACAAACAGAACTGGGTTTATCCTTTTATACTGCCCCAGGCTGCTGAACTGCCTGAATCAGATGCTGGCAGTGGTGAGCATCGAGTTTCGTCATCCAAAACCGTCAGACCTCGTGCTCTATGTGGTGCCCGATGTATAGGGCACGCTGTTAGAACATGGTCTGCGGTTTGCTCAGAGGCGCCACACTCGTAATTCGGTGAAGGAGCGAGACCCCATTTGTGCATGGACGAATGGAATCGCTCAACACCAGTCCGCAGGCGGTTGAGCTTAACTCAAGCTACTCGGGGTAAGCCCATCCCAACAGGCATAACACCGGTCTCGGGCACAAAAGCACGGAGCCTGGAAGCATTTTTACAGTACTCCGTTTTCCATTTGTAATTTGTCCATTCAGAAGCGCGGATGCCAAGTCTGGCAATGTTGTCCAAAAGATTCCGCGCAGCTGGCACAAACGGGCGTCTGGATCTTAGTCTCACTTGGCGAGAATATGAGGACCCATTTAAAAGACCATATAAGATATGATCGGGGTCCAGAGATCCACGGTGAGCCAAGGAGAGTGGCTGGATACCTGAGAGTACAGATAGGTGGTCCGTTGGAGTGGGACGCAGGCATCCAGTGACTATGCGCAAGGCGTCGTTGAAGACACTGTCGATTAAGCGAGTGTGAGCACTGTAACACACAGTACTCAGCTGTTGAGTAGACCAGAGATAAGGTGGCTATGCGTAGTGTTTTAGCACCAGTACCCCATCCCGAGCCCACGAGTCGCCTCAGCAGTGTGACGCACGAGGATAGTTTTTTTGCGTAATGCCACTAAATGGTGACAAACGTGAGCAATCTGTCCAGTTTTACCCCAAGATAACCAGGGGTTGGACAGAACGGTAAAAGTCTACCATTGTTGTAGACCTTTAGCTCACGTTTAGCCTCTAGGTTATTTAAGTGAAAGGCTGCCGTCACCGTCTTAGTGTGACTGAGCTTCAACCTCCAAGTCTGGAGATACGCTGAAGGTGTAGACATGTGTTGGCTTAATGTCCCCTCCAAGTCCTTCCAGTTTTCAAAAGAATGCAACAATGCTAAATCATCAGCATATGCAAACTTTCTGGAAATCATGGAAGGAAGATCGTACGTATAGATGTTAAACAGGAGGGGAGCCAATACCGATCCCTGAGAAACGCCGTTTTTAAGACGGCGTAGCCTGCTTTGCTTGATGTCACCAATGGTGAGGGTGAAACTTTGATATCGGACAAGCTCCATAATCATTCTGACCATGTGCTTATCCGGAAAAAGTCTCAGCAGCTTGCAGGTAAGGCCACAGTGCCAGACAGTGTCATAAGCAGCTGTCAAATCGACAAATACGGCACCGGCCTTCTTTTTAGCCTCAAAAAAATCTTCATTGTTCTGGGTTAGCAGAACAACTTGATCTACGGTTGACTTCCCGCGTCGAAACCCAGCCTGCTCATTAGGGAGCAGTGGATTGATTAATGGCTCAACGCGGGCGTAGATAAGCCTCTCGAGGATCTTGTAGGGGACACAGAGCAGAGATATCGGTCGATAACTCATTGGATCCCCACGGGCTTTGCTGGTTTTGGGATCGCGACCACAAGCGCTCTTCTCCAGATCTTGGAAATTTTGTGACGGCGCAAACACCTGGTTTTACCTGGTTTTAAATGCTGGAGGGCAGCAGCAAATTCTCTCTGTGAAAAATTATCAGAGATATTTACTGCGTCTGGTGTTGTAGCCCTCCAAAGGTCAGAAACTTCTTGAGACAAGTGGAGATGACTTGCGGTCAACAGCCTCGTATTTCCCATTTCTAACCAGCTGAGATGCAATAGCATCGGCTGAAACGGGACAGTGACGAGGAGAGTGTCGTGACCTACCAGTAAGGTTGTTCAAAATACTCCACGCTTTTCGACTGGAGTGTGAGAAGTCAATGCTCCGAACTTCCTCGAACCATCGATCCCTCCGATTTCTGTCAAGCTTGGCAAGCAGAGCTGTAGCAGCCAAACTCGAGTCGTCTCCCTGAGGAGACTGCAGAAAGGTTTTATAGAGGGATTCACACTCTGCATCCCAACACGGAATATAGTTATTTCGATATCCGCGTGGGATAGTCTTTTTGGTTGCTTTCTTAATGGTGTTACAGAAGTCCTGGTAAACCGCATCCACATCAAGTGAATCAGGCGGCAACAAAGTCTTTGCGAATTTATTCGTTAAAGCAATGTAGTGACTCCATTTGGCCTTGAGGAAGTTCCATTGCGTAACAAGCATGCTTGGTACTGCCATAGCAAACCTTGGTGGTGTAATAAGCGAAGGTTGATGTTGTGACCTGGGGAACTTGTCAAGGACACGTCTATCCGGTAAGCGACTGTTTGGACCTACGTTAGCGAAAGCTAGATCTGGATTGGTGCCGGGGTTCCAGCGGCCGGAATAAAAACTGGCAGGGTCCTTGGCATTATATAGGAGGAAAGACAATTAATACTTGCCCAGTCAGCCAAGCACTCACCGTCCGAACTGTTGTCATTGTAACCCCAGTCAGCATGACGACAGTTAAAATCGCCAGCGTAAAGACAGAGGTGAGGAAACATTGGGAGATCCAAGGTTCGCTTCATTCAAGAATCATTCATCCCAAGAGATTCAGGAAGATCCAAGAAGGAGATAAACAACATGAGTATAGTCAGTTGAACCCTTCGTAAATGGTTAAATTTTTTTTAGTCTGCATTGCTATAAGTCTTCTCCGCTCTTGAAGCTACGTTTATCAAATTTTTTCAACCTAATCTCTGTCGACACAAGAAATTTCTTTGCAGTTTAAAACTTATTTATTAACGCTCTTTTACTTTTATTTCTGATTGGTTGTCTCTCTAGACCAATCAGACCCATTCTCGTTTTTTTTATTTTTTCTTTTATTCCTGATTGGCTGTCTTTTTAAACCAATCAGAGTCATTTTTCTTTCCTATATAAGCACAATCGGATTGCTCTCAGTTCATTCTGACAATTCCTCCCGATGAGTGTCAGATGAAAAGCCTTCGAAGAACGAACACGCTTTTCAAAGTTATCTTAAAGTTTTGTACCGCCAATCGACTCTTCAAAAAAGGGTTTATTCTGGAAAATCAAAAAGGACCAAGTTAATTTTTGCAATTTGAAAATTTACACCATGCTGATCTAAACTACTGCATTAATTAATGAAATCGTTGAATTGATTTATTACTCAATTAAAAAACTGGGAAAAACCTAGTTAAAAATTATTCTTAAGAAATCGATAGAATTAAGCGGCTCATTAATTACTGTACTGTAGCACACTTAATTACCACCAAAACACATTCGGGCCTTTTTCTTTAGTTTTAAATTTTAGCCCTATAACCTACTTCTCATAGTGCGAACTTTAAAACCCACTAGCTTTGCAAAATACTGTACTTTCAAATTTAATTTTAGGGTTTTTTTGCTGGACCTCTTTTTAAATCCAAGACGTTCTGCACATAACTTGGTTTTAGCTTTTATCCATTTTATTTTACTTTCTGTTTTTTTCCATTATTCTTTGTTTAAACTTATTTTAAATTGCAGCAATTGATTTTTCTAACAATTTTTTACTACTCAACTGCATACTAAAAAGTTTTTCATTTCTGTTTGTCTGTTTGGTTAGAAGTTTTTTAATGTGTTTACATTCTCAATAGTTGCTGTGGCAGAGCTGCACAAACACAAAAAAATTCAAATTTTGAGCTTTTGACTTTTTGTAATTTGACCACTTGTATAAACTATTACTAGTTTTGTTTGGTACAAGATAAGGGTTAAGAGATAAAATATGTATTTTTTAGTAAATCTATGATTTTTATGCTTTTGCCACAAAAGTAAAAAAAATCTATTTTATGGTTTTATTAAATGAACTGGATTTTTGTTAAACTCTATATACTTTATATCATTTTGCACATCAACTGAATGCCTTACATCAACTGATTTTTCTAAATTTATTAGTTCCTAAACACCAACTATCAATATATTTGCGATAAATGCATTTCAAGATAGTCTTCAAAGGTTTTAATTCTAAAAATTAAAATGCTTTTATAAAACTGCAAATTGGCAGGCATATTTGTAGATTTGAGAAAATTTTTTTTGTTGCAACAAAACTTAGAATATATGTTGTTTACTTTGGAGAGATTTTGAAACTATAATTAAAAATAATTCATAATGGCTGCAAAAAATGCAACTATAACACTCCAAAACGTTCATGCCTTGTTCAAGTATAAATAAAATTCTTAGTAGGCCTACTGTTTAGCTAGCAATGACATGCTGAAGGGAGTTTAAACTTCAATTTTTGGTACAGTTTTTCAGCAAAATTTTGATTAAAGTTATTGTACTTTTTATTATAGTTTTTTAAAATAATTTTGAAAAATTTGTCTATTTGGTTTCTGTGTTTAACCCATATCCTCCTAGCGTCAGTTTAAACTGACGTCGCAAAAAAAATGATTTTAAGCACTATTGATACTTGTAGGACTCCAGTTTTTAGATTAAATTGATAATGAGGAATCAAGCTAATTGTCTGACCATTTTAAATTATAAATAAACAGCTATTGCGATATTTACAATAGCCTGATTAAAAAAAAGCTTTTTTTGTATTGCAAAAAGAAGTAACTGCCATCAAACGTTTGTGAATTGAAAATAAATTGAAAAATTACTAAAGATAGCTAAAACATATATTATTGAATTGATAATAAGCGAAAAAAAAATCAAAAACAGGCTTGCAAAAGTTTTGCGATTCATTTACTTCCGTCAGTTTAAATTGACGCTAGAAGCAGTAGGGTACACTCAGACGTTAAACACGATTTTTTTTATCGAATGCGAAAACCTGATAAAATTATATCGTTTCATTGTGATGTCCCAGAATGGTTGTGGTTTTCGAGTATTTGTAAATACTTCGTTAGTTAATTGGTAATAGAGAACTGAAATAGGACTAGTCGATAATTAGTTGATAAGCCAAGTTTCTTGTTATTTGCTTATCTAGACAGAAAGCACGCTGGGAACAACTCTTGCCAGGAGGTAGAGTAATATACACAAAGTTTTTTTTATTTTGGTCGGATACATTTTACTGGGATTATTGTTTTCACAGGAAGCTCAACAAGTTTACATCCAGTTGAATTGTGTTAACTTTAAAGTTGTTAATTAGAGCTAAATAACCTAGGATTTAATTGTTTACTTGTGTCTGTTTATTGACACTGAAAATCACTATAAATTAAACGAAGCAGTTGACCAAAAGTATTGAGTAGCTTGAGTTGTTTTTTATAAGCGACAAAAGTAATATTTACAACTGCTAATCCTAGCATTCCTAGGATTTATCTATTAGGCCGCTATGGCTAACCTGTTGCACGAAAACAAGAAGATGACCGTTTTTGAAACATTAGAAGTACATGAAACTTTGGAGTCTAAGTACAGCTTTATTGCTGGTGAATCTATGTCTACCCAAAAAAAGCTATCATTTTCCTCCCAAAGAATGATGGTATAGACACCGACGAAGATGATGGAAATGATGTTAATTGTATTCCGGACAACCTTTGCGGAAGGCAACTTCCATCAGATGCTGAATAAGATTTGCAAGCAACAGGAGGCACAAAACTAATTACTGATGAATCGCAAGCTTTAGCAAGCGGTCAGGTAAAGTTCTGTATTTTCTCTTGTTTCTAGAATACTAGGTTACCTGCTGATGACTTTCCACCAAAAAATGTTTCCCTGTCAGAAAAAACCAGTGGTGCTCCGCCAGCAACAAAAAAAGTAGCATATATACATATATTTCAACAATGAATTTATAGCTCTTGCTATACTATGATATACAGTATCTTCATTTAACTGTTTTATGTAATCTTGCTGCAATGCTTGCATTATGTGAACTTGCTATACAACGCCAAATGTTCTTAAATTGTATAATTTTGTATTTCATGTTGGTATTTAACTTTATAATGTGTTTTTTAGAGAAGGATGATGAAACTTCTTATTTCAAAACTGAAATAGAAGAAGGGTAAAATGGATGTGCGCAGAGTTCTTGATAACTGGACCTTGACACACCCTTACTTTGAAAAGCATATCTTGCCACATGAAATATTTGAAAAGTTCTTGACGACTGGAGAGATGGAAAGAATATGCTTAGAATCAAATTAGTGTGCTCGATACAAAAGCAACTGCTCATTCATGATGACCATAAAAAAGTTCAAATCATTTATTGCCATTCTTCTGGTGAGCGGTTATAATTAATTGCCACGACAAGAAATATATTGGGAGAGGAGGGAGGACAATTAGGACCGAATGGTCACGGTTCTGATGATCAAGAATGAGTTTGAAGAAAGCAAACACTTTCTTCATCTTGCTGATAATAAAAGCTTGGACAAAACTGATAGATTTTCCAAAGTTAGACCTGTTTAGACCAGTTTGATGCGGTAAACAAGCAGTGTGTGGCTTACTGCAAACCCGAGCAACATCTAAGCGTTGACAAATCCATGGTACCATACTTTGGGAAGCTCGGAGCCAAACAATTATATCGCATTCATGGAAACCAATTAAGTTTGACTACCTAAGCTGTGGGTAAAATCAAAGCAGTCGCGATGCTGTGTTCAATTCCGTCCGTCCGTAAAGACACTTGTAATACAGTAAAGATATGTCACAGGTTCTATTTCCTGGATCAAGGTCACAGCAGTGTGAACATGTATGTTTCAGTGATGCCAATCACTGGATTGTTAAGGGGACGCATGACGATGTGCCAAACCAGGATTCTCAGAACCTCCTTTTACTCCTGCAAAGCCTGCAACGTTTGTCTACATCCTGATTGTTTTAAAGAATACCATTTCCAATGGACAATGCTATGAAGTTCGACATGTGAACGAAAAATTGTGAACTAGAGTTTTTTGTTTATTAACGATGTAATTTTTGTAGGCTTGCATGTTGGTTTGGTTCAAAAGTAAAAAAATTAAAGAAAAGCGATCTTGCGTTTTGTTTTACATGTACCCTCCTGCTCCTAGCGTCAGTTTAAACTGACGGAAGTGAAATCATTCATATCTCACAAAAAAAAAGGTTTTTCACAAAAAGAGCTTTTTTCCCTTCAAGTTACATCATTCCAAAGCTACAATAGAGAAACGAAAAAAAAACTTTGATTCAGGAGGATATGGGTTAAAGATTTATATTTTTATATTAAAATAAGTTACAAAATACCCTAAATTATATTCTTTTGTCTTGTATAACAGGTCTAATTTATTAATATTTAAAATACAAAATATTAAGAAATATACAGCACAGTTAAAAAAAATAAACATATTCTAACTGAAGACCTTTTTTTTAGAGATCTCTATATTTTTTGGATAAAAATTGAAAAATTGCAGATAACTTCCAAGCAAAAATCTTTTTTTTAGAGATCACCAGATTTTTGCAACGAAAAATAAATTTTGTTTACCGAAGTGGGTTGTTAAGTTAACCTGGGTTGGAAAGTGGGCCGCGGTATGAAAAAGCTTAAAAACCACTGGTTTAAACGCTTAAGGCTGATTTCCACTACAAACGTATAATGGAATATTCTTCGTTTCTTTTATTGATTTTTTAGCTTCGCTTGGCGCTTCAACGCGGAAAAAAATAAAAAAATCAATAAAAGAAGGAGCCTTTTGTTATTTTTTTTATAAAAAATGATTTTTGCTGTTTTTTAGGTGTTAATATTTTTTTGTAAATAAAAGGCAAGTGTTATCGTACGCTTTCGCAACAATTTTATTCACAAAAAGTAAAATTTATGGATTGCTTGTTCAGATTTAGTAAGCTCAAAACGCTGCCAGAAGATCCACATGTATCTAAGGTATTGGAATACGAGTTGAAGATTTTTGAAAGCTTCTTATCTGCTGTTACGAAAGCTGCCAACAACAAAGCACAGTGGATCAACTTGCTTTGCTAAAATACTACTTGTCGCCTCAAATGTACCCTTCTTAAGTAAAGCTAAAAAGTACAAAAAAAACTATACAATTACTTCGCTCGTCTTATCAAAAAAAGATTATTACTTTTTCCTACCACTTATTTATGACCAGAATGTACTCACAGGATGAAAGGGTTTCACCACATGTTCACGCCCTTCGCGGTCTTGCAAAAAAATCTTCCTTTCAAGCTGATCTACGGAAAAGTAGCGAGACGATGATTTTGATACAGCACAAAAACCGAAATGTTTGAAATGGTTATAAGCAACAAACTGAACTTTATGCTAAATCTTTTGATAAAATAAGCAGAAATTAACTGACCGTTTAGCAATTACTTTTGTTTCTAACGAGAAAGAATTAGCAAAGGAGACACTTTTGGATGTAACAAAAACAATTTTGGATGTAACAAAAAAAATTAGCTAACTCGATGTGGTTAGCATATCGGAACCGCTGCCAGTATGCCCTTGCGGCTTAGCGGTGTCTTTTGCAGTTGCGCTGATGGAACATTGTTTTCATTGTACTACCTACCCAGCGTTCAGGTCCACAACTGGGTGTTTGAGGCGTAAAAACCACAAACAGAAAGTTGTGCCAGCTGTTTAAGTTTTCAACTTTTTCAGCTGGGGTCAACAACAAGCTGTAGTGTCCTGACGAGTCCTAATAAGGACGAAACAGGTCTGTCGGCACTTGCTTGTTGATTGACTTGACCTTTCTTACTATATGTTTGTAAAAACAAGTTTTTTTTCTAATTAATGAATCAGCAAAAGCTTGAAATGTTCAATTCGTTTCTGCTTGTCTAAATTGTGTAAATGAAGGATTGCCTTTTACAGTAGAATCCGATGCTTCAAACCATAGTTTGAAAGCTAGTTTAAATTAAGATGATCGGCCCATTGCTTTTAATTTATGAGTTATTAAGTAAAAGAACAAATGAAACGAATTCAGTATGCTTCATGCAACAACTTACATCAGGGCGCATCCAAACATGCAAAACTTTTAAGTGGCTTGCGCGCTGTTTTCTAAAACGATATAAACTTAACCCTATTCTCCTCAACGGCCGGGCTTCTAAAGCACGGCCCTTGCAAAAACGTTTGTAATTACTTCATCTTTTGAGATAAATTTTGGAATTTCTTGACTTTTCCTAATTTGAAATGCTGAATAACGTGGTACTATTTTTGGGTGGCCCAAAACAAGGGTTAACGGTTAAAATAGACGTTTTTTAGAAAATTTGTAAATTTTTCCTTGTTTTCGCAAGCAGAGCGTGGAATTTCAATTTCACACTTTTATTAAGTGACATGAATTTTACCAAGAATTGGCTTTGCGTGACGAAACGAATTACGTCTTTTGCCGACGTCAAAATGCCTTAGGCGATGCAGACCTTATTTCATGTAAATCGCATTTTCTTTTTTTGAGATTTTAGCGATTGCTTGGAAGCATTTTACATATATTCATTCTTTTGTATAAAATAATTGCTGTTGGACTGCTTGAAAACCAATCAAGCGGACAAAATTCAATCTTTACACTAAGTATTTTTATAAAACTTTCTTATAACTATTCATTCGTGGGAAAAAAAATTAAATTAACAGGCTCACATCTTAGCTTTTATACTGACTCCTCCAGACAATTAAACAACACCTGACTTTTTATAATTAACTTTTTATTTATATTTCGCGTTGCATTTGAAGTAACATGCTGTTTTTATGTTGAAATTTTCCTTACAATAAAAAATTCCGACGTATTTTTTTATGTATAAGTTTACTTGTTTAAAAAAGTTTATAGCTTTTAGATGTGGGTTTTGCAAACAGAAAACAGAGAATAAAAACACGTTTGATACGATTAAATTTCAGTGAAACAGGGGTTTCCAACTTGTATAAATTCATGACAATTCTAAAGTCAGAAATTTATACAAATGACTTTTTTTCTCCCAAAAAATTTTTGTTCCAAAGTTTAAAAAAACGGTCCTTATTTATTGCAAACAGTGTGATAAATTTATTTCAAAAGTTAAATAAAGACCAAAAAACTTCATTCTTGAAATTCGAAAAAAACTTTTTATGTAAACGTAAAGACCATTTATGGTCTTCATTTTCCTTTCGCAATAAATTTTATGTTTGAACTCAAAATGTCATTTAAAAAAAAATTGAATATGACTTCATGTGTAATATGAATATGCTATTATATTCCGACGTTTTTTTAGTTTTAAAATGACCCACTAACTGAAAACCTTTGAATAAAATCAACTTAGATATCTTAGTTATGGATGACCTGGACTGTTTATAAGGGTTTTTGTACGTAAAACCAGATAAAGCTCCTGGCCCTAATTTTATGTGCATAGAGCTTATAATCAATGTTAGAGCTGCTTTAAATTTTTGATTACATAACTTTATCTTTTCCTAATTGCGTCAACTCCGATTTCGAAAATCTACAGAAGAGCGCTTGTAGTCGCGATTCGAAAGACAAAGAAGGCTGTAGAAGACCCAAAAAGTTATTGACAAAGTTATTCACTTTACGTCCCCTGGGAAAAATTTGATACGCTTATCTACGTCAGCAACAAGCCAATTGATGGTTTCAATGCAAAAAGTCAACCGTGGATCAAGTCGTTCTGTTAACCCAAATCATCGACAATTTTTTCGAGACTAAGAAGAATGCCAGTGCTAGTTGTCAATCTGACAGCTGCATATGACACTGTTATTTCATTCAAACTTGACTTTAACTGCAAGCTGCTGAGGTTTCTGCTGGATAAATGCGTGGTTTGAATGATTATAAAGCTAGTTTACAACGAAGGTTTCAATCTAACGGCGACAGGAAGCAAAATAGTTTCGGGTGTCAGAGAAACAGTGTTCCTCTAAAATTAATCACAACTTTTTTAACATCTAGACGCATAATCTGCTGTCCACAATATCCAGATTAAGAAAAAATGTGAGCTAAACGTTTACAATAATCAACATTCACCATTGTGTTTTCTTCCAATTTATCTTGAAGTAAAACTAAACAAATCACTCAAATTTTGTCACCACCCTTTGGCATTGCGCAAAAAATGTCGCCTGTTTCACTGCTGAGGTAACGTGGGGCCTTAGAGAGGGTGCTGATGCCAAAACATCAGATACAGCTCTCTTATTTTTAGTCTATTCAACAGCCGAGTATTGGAGTCTTGTTTGTTCTCTTAGTACTTGGTTTACATTTAGTGTTTTGAATGAGGCTTTGCGCGTAGTCACTGAATGCCTCCGTCCCCTCCAACGAACCACTTAACAGTTTTTCAAACATCCAACCATCTGAGCTCTGACAACTAGTAGTGACACTTGTTTTTGCTAGTGTTTTTGCTGCTTTGGTACTCTAGACCTGTGCTTCACTACTTTTTTTGAACATTCAACACACTTAGAAAAATTTGAAAAATTAGCAGGACACCTGGACCAGGTAAACAGCTAAATTTTAAACGCTTTCCATTACCTGAAGTTTCATTTGGCTGTCATATAAAACCTAAAACTCAATCTAAAGTCAAAAAATAAAGTGATGACTTTTTTTTATTTGAAGTCACCAATTTGCGCATATCGTGCACAATCAAGCCTGGTTGAAAATTGATCAAAAAAATTATTAATTTATTAGCAGATAGTTTTTATGATCACTAAATAAAGCTTCATATGAAAAAAAGCGTTAGAAATTTAATAAAGACCAAAAAAAGCTCTTGACATTAGAAAATGAGATGTATTGTATAATGAATTTTTTAAGTTTTTAGGTTGCTACTGCAGAGAAACATAACTTTATCTCTATTTTAAAGAGTATGTTTCTCGTTTTTCCGCAGCATATGAGTTGCAGAGCACTGCTCTACTGTAAATCCTTACTGTGGTTTATTTCAGTGGTTTTCAACCGGGGTTCCGTCAGAACATTCAGGGGTTCCGCAAGTTGTCTGTGGAAGATGAACTTCGTGTGTGTCTACCAAAAACAGGACCCAATCTTAAAAAGTTGTGCAAGAACCATTAGGCTCAAGTTTCTCATTGAATTTTTTACGAGAATAAATGTAATTTTTTACAGTTTGTATTAATAATTTCAGAGACCAATTCCGAGTGAAGACCTTTTCTTTTTAGAGAACACCCTGATTTTGTGACAAAAATAGGTGTTTTTAGCCGGTTACGGCCCGCAAACTCGAATAATTTTGAAAAGTGGCCCACAAGAGTGCAGAAGTTGGACTACCCTGGCATAAGACAATCAAATTACCGCACAGGGGCTCCTCAAGCTTCTGGAATGTTTCATTGGGGTTCCGCTCCACCAAAAAGGTTAAAAACCACTGGTTTATTTATTTGTTATCAAATGCCTGTCGATAAACACAAAGGTCTAAACACTTGCTTGTGTCTGCTGCGCAAAAACTGCGGCGCCTTGCACAAACCGGAAATAACGTTGTATCGGAGTGTCACATGCATTGGTCATTACAAGGAGCACGAGATCGGACAATTTTAGATAAAAAATAAACGGTTGTGGATTGGTACATTGCCAACAACATTTAATCCAGGCAATACAATAGCAATTTGCAGTAAAAAAATAAAGCACAGGGGTCAGTCCTATTTATATGTTTTACTTGAATTGGATACTTTTGCATGCTACAACAATTTCGGCATAGAATTGCCCTCTTTTACGTAATGATGAAAATAGGCCTTTACAGCTTAGCATCTCTTTCTCGAAGTTATCTTGGAGAAGCCTTGTGGTGATCAATATTTTCTGAAGGTGATTAATGTAATCTTCCACAGTGTAAAACAAAAAAACGCACTTTTTAATTAAATATATTGAAGCCAAAATGTGTTGTTTTATCCCGTATTTAATAAAAAAATATATCTCTCTACCTTTGCTACCGAAATTTGCTTATTTTTTAGTTTTGCTTTAAGGTTTTCACTTGTTAATTACTTTTTTGCCTTTTCGCTGCTTGTTTTTCAGATGATTGTTTTATTACAATTATTTTGTCATTTTGAAGGACACAATAAAAGTAAGTGCTTGACTAAGACACATTGTGGTTGTTTCCTACATTTATATCTATGTAGGACTACTTATATCTATATATTATACTATCTCGATTATATGTTATTTGAATATTTCCAAATGTTTAGTGATAAAATAAACAAATGTAAATCTCGAATCTTTACAAATGTTAGAATATTGTTGTTCAAAAAATTTTCTTTGGGCACTCTAGTTTTTATAAACTGTAATTTAGAGTTGCTGATAAAGCTTTCTAGTTGGGAAAAGTGGTATAAAATGTTTTTTCTAATAAAACAATAAAATGTAATAAGAAACGAACATATACGATCTTTATTTGTTCCCATCAAAACGACACTTGCAACCTCTCGCCAGCAATAATTCAACCGCACGTTGAAAGAAGGCCTTTGACTGGCTTACAGTTTGATGTTTAACAAAAAATTAAATTGATTTTGGGTGAAAGTCATTTCCGTGCGAGTGACTCTAGTGTTGTAACATTTACACCTCAAAATTATGCTTCAAAGTCTAATTTTAGGAAACGTTGTTGTCTCTGCTATGATAATGAAATTGGACCAGGCCAGAAGATGCAAAAACAAAACATAAACAAATCACGAAATCAGTGTCAAACATGCGGCTCTTCCACGTGTTGCGGCACTGCTTACAAATTTGCACTTTACGCTTTGATCGATGCCGAGATATGTTCCACGACTTACAGTAACAGTTATATAGAGTAACATTGTTTTCTCAGTGTTTTTTTGTAAAGTAATGCAATGGCGTAGTTTCGTTTCAATAATTAAAATACTTTTTTTGCGGCGGTGAAATATAATGTGCATGTTTATTTGGTTTTATAATATCTGTAAGTCGATCTTTTAACACTGCTAAATATCAAAATATAGCCAATTTCAAATTCTTTTGGGTAAAAAAAAATTCATTTTCGTTTTTTTATCTTTTTTTTAAAAAAAGCATCAATAACTATTAGTAACAACAAAAACATGTGGATAAAACATGTGAACAATTAAATAAAACTGGTCTAAAATATTTTTCATAATTCGACGATTCAAACAATGAAACAAGCTTCCTTAACTTCGTCATTGTTTGTAATTGTCGTGTGCGTTGACGTCACTCTTTACGTCCAATTTTTAATTAAGTTTACGACTGTTACAACAGCGAATCCGTTACAATCGAATTTCACGCTAGTTAAATGAGTGTCTAAACGTAAAAATTGAAGTGACCTTGCTAAATTACAATTTTGCATACTTTATCAAATAATTTCAAAAAAACTTTTATGCTCTAACAAAAGTTAAATAAATGATCTTTACTCTGCTAAAATTTCATAAAGATAGCTTAAGTAGTTTTTGAGTTATAAATCGTTGATTTGGTGGATTTCTGAAGCCCGGTCGTTGAGGAGAATAGGGTTAATTGGGTAACATGCTTCAAAAAATATTTTTTATACTAAGAGAAGACCAAAAAAAGAGTCTGTACTTTTGTTTGAAGATGGAAAATTGACTCGGCGGCGGTGTTTTATTTTCTTAGCCCATAAATATTTTTGGTAAGCCGAAATGACATTGACTTAAAAAGCTTGACCTGACCAATACTGACCAACATCAATTGTTTTTAACACGGGTCTTTTCGGGCAATCTTAAATGCACGTGAATCCCTACCATTTACAAAAAAAGCATAATTTTGCTTTTACGTAAGAAATTTCTTTAAAATCATTTTATTTTTCATGCTAGGCGCATAAAATACAAATTAAACAAATTAAAAAATTCGTTAACTGTATTTAGTGAACAGGATTGCAGTAAAGGGAGATATTTGTACAATAAGCAATCAATTTTATGGAATACATTGCTATATGGCAAAGAAAGTAAAAAATTTAGGCCCTAGTTGCAATTGGAATCTGTTTGGACATAGTTTGTAGGTTTAAAAAATTATAATTGGACTGAACGGATTAAACTTACTTAATTAAGCAACCGAATTAACTTTATTGTATAAACCAGGCAACCATTTCGTGCTTATTTCTTAGATAGTGCTTATTTTTATGAATACTGTCTTATAAAGATTTTAATGTGCTTATTTCGAAGAGTCTACCTATTTTTTCCTAATTCTATTTTAGTTTTCCACAAAATTTTTACAAAACGCGCTTATTTGAAGGTTTTCATTTTATGTCCGAAGAAAAGAGGGCGTTTTTTACTTAAAGATCAAGTGAAGACTTTTTTTGGATATTACTACTTTTTTGGGAGGAAAAGAGAGATTTTTGATAATAATTAAAAGTAATAACCTTTTTTGGGGGAGACAAAATAGAGATTTGGCTGTGCTTTTTTTTTGTTCAGTTCAGATGTAACCCTGTGTTTAAATCATTTCAGCTGGCTTCATCTTCGTTCTGACAGTTTCTCTTTAAGAATGTCAGATAAAAAGCTTTGAAGATTTTAATTATATTTGTCATTTTAAAATTTTGTAGGACCAACCGTTTCTTCAAATATTCAATAAATATCTAAAGTTTTTCTGTCACCGAACTTAAACATTGCACTATGGCATACTATTTGAATGGCATCGACAAGACTCTTCCGCCAATCAAATGCAGCGATTTGTTTTAATTGTGGTTCACAAGTGTTTGTAAATGCGGCGCACTCATAAAAATTGTTAAAATGTTGAATTGGACTTATTGGATGCAATTAAACAAGATATAATCAAGTAAATATATTATATTGTTCTGAGTTTGTTGCAAAAAAACTAAAGCAACAATTCATTAAATTGTCTTCGAGGCTTTTTTACATGCAATAGAAAACCTAGTTGTTAAGTTTTTCGAAAGCAAAAAGCATCTGATCACTTGCCAAAGATCGGTGAGAAATGATTAAATCTACTTTTACAGAAACAGTTGCACTTTGATCCGATTAGCGCTCTGCAGGTTACCATTGTTTAAGCAGTAGTGCTTGATAATTTTGTCACATTTTAAAGCAGCAATTTTCAACCTTTTTTTCACCGCGACCCATTTTGCAACCAAATGTAACTTAAAAACTCCTTTTTTCAAATAAGCCTATGTAGATTATTTTATGTGTTTGTGAAGGCGCAATAAACAAAAAAATGATTTAAAAAATTCACACTGTTAAATAAAACTCATCAATTAAATTTGACATCTACAAAATAACACCGTAATATGGGTTGTGTCGTATCGGTTAAAGATCATATTATGTCTTGCGATATTTGTGCTAATACTAAATAGAACCTAAATTAGTTTAAGAAATTAAAAAATGTAATTTCAATTTTGAAACTAAAATTCACGAAGCTTTATTAATCAAAAAACATAACCCTGGACTTAATCGACAATTATTTGCGAGTAGATCATCGTTTTTGTTAAATTTCTGTTATTTGAATTTTGCGAGGTGTATCAGCTTTGCGGTTGATATTTTGCATTTGTATTTTTAAATCAATTATCCAACAGTTTCTTTCACAAAAACCTCGTGTGAACCTGTGTGAAAATTTGATGAACAATCATGTACGTAATGAGATAATTGACTTCTATCTTTACATTAGAAGGCAAAGTTTCTTAAAATTTTATTCATCTGAAGAGGGCTAATGTAAGCCGAAAACATTTATGATTATGGTTCCTTTCTGTTTTATTTTAGTATGAATATATGTGTGCTGCTGTATATAATTGCAGACTTAGATTTCTTAATTTTTGTTCCGAAATTATGGTATTCTCTAAAAAAATCGAGGTGTTTTTAGAGAACACTTTTTTTTAGGGATGAAAATTAAGAAATCTGGTCCAAGTGTTCCGCGAATTTCGAAAAGGTCCAAAATGTGCCATTGGCGGAAAAGGTTAAAAACCACTGATGTAGATGCTTTAATAAGGAGTTATGTAAGTCGAAAAACTTTAGGTTTTTTAATAAAACTTGGCCATTAGGAATGATAAAACATTGACTATTGATTGCTATTATTTACCACTCTTTACAATGATTGAGAGTTTTTTCTGTACTTTTATGTTGCATCATTCCTTTTTTAATAAACTATCATAATTTTTGATGCTATGTCTAACTATCAATTTTTTATTGCATTTGCAAGGCATGCTATCTAATTTTAATAATTTAACAGCAAAAAGCTTATAAAACTTAAAATCAAGCTACTCTAATCTTGTAGTTTAAGTCTAAGTTGCTATTTCTACCAAAAGAAACTAAATAACAACAAGCCGGAACAAGCTAATTCTTGTCCAAACATTTTTAATTCCGTTACCAATCCAGATTTCATCATTGTTGACTGTATTCACTGCAGCTCCAACGTTCATAGAATTTTCAATATAAAGCGTCATTGGATTGCGTCGTTTTGCGTCACTTTGCGTAAAATTTTATAGCTGCATTTAAAACAGCTCAAGATCTGAGTTGCCAATTAAAAAATTTGCTTTAAATTAGGGCTTAACTTAAATTTATGCAAGAAAAATTGAGAAAAATTGAAATAAAATTAAAAAAATTTTTCAAGTCTTGCTGATAATATTTACAGCTGCTTTGCAAATATTTGAGGGTGCTGCAGCTCTGCAGCTTCTATAGCGAGCCGCCACTGCCTGTATACATTTGACAATATTTTCAAGAAAGATACAACACCAAAAGCAAAGATCTTTTATGCATTACATTTTTTATATTTGTACCATCACAATCATTTTTTAAAAACATACAATTAATTAAACGTCAAAAAATATTCGACAAATTTAAATTAAAATTTACACAAAAACAGCAATATTCTTTCAAAGTGCATCAAGCAATTTTTACGGTTTTTTCATTCAATTTATTGTATAAAGAACTTTCAATTCATAATAAGCCTTGTATATAAAATCGCTAAAATTGCAAAACATTTTGTGTTTTAACTGACTGGATCAAAACATTTTTTTTAACAAAAACACCAGAAAAAAAGAAATTTTTATCCAAAAACTTCCTACTTTTAATGAAAGTTTAATACCATTTTTTGTAATTTTGACTACAATCTGCTGTTTTGTTAGTTTTCATTCTGTGTATAGTATGAATCATAATGTTTTATTTACAAAGTTTTAACCACAACAATTTTCATGGTGAATAAGGCAATGTGCCATGTATTTAATCTTCAAAAAAACTTCATGTCACAGACTTTGTTCGGGAATCCCAAAGGACCAGTTGAGCTAGGTAACCCGAATACCTGCGCTGAAACAAAGCTGTGTCTAAATTTTATTTTATTCCGGCTCAAGAAGTAGTCTTGCTATGAGCCTGACGTTTTATACAGTTGGTTTAACGAAAGCTCGGATTGGTTTCGTCGAAGACTCTTCTTCACAACAAACAGAGACTACTGTCTCTAATAAGAACGAATGTATTACAAAAATTCACGACCGACAAACTTCTATTCCACGCTTTACCACACTGCAAATCAAAAATCAACACTATAACTTGATTCAATCAACACAACTAATTCTACCTCTGTAGAACACAACTCCCAGCCACTGGCACAAAATAAATTCAACACTCGACGATCAATACAAAAACTAACGGGCCTTCCGCGCCCAACCAATTACTTCCACTTGAGTCGTCTCCAAATCACATCTAATCATAATAATTCGCTACGCATCGGCTTTATATAGAAAACAAGATCATGTGACGTAAACTTGCTCGTAAATTTGAGATTTAGCCAGAACTCCCTGGAGAGATCGTTACGCTCGAATCAAGTAGCCATACGCGAAGATTCTACTATCTTGGAAATAGCAAAGCTTGAACAAAATATATTACGTCATACTATCGGCGCAGAGAGAAAAGAAGACACATGTAATGAGCAATAGAACAAATTGGACGTATATCGCATAATACAAGAGCAGCGATCAAGAGACGCAATTACTCTCTTATAACAAAACTATGAATTACTTTTAACGGGGAAAAATTACATCGTTATGATTAAAATTATTATGAAGTGTGACACTTCAATTGTCGAAGTCTATTATTGGTACAAAATATTCTTGTTTTACAACTTTTAAAAAGTCTCTTCCAAAAATTATTACAATAAATGTACGGATTTAATAAAGGGTTGATTAAAATCAACAAAAGCACTACTTTTTGAATAATGTGATGGTAATGTAAAAATTTACAATACGAGCATTCATTTTTATTAAGCGACTTGAAATAAAACAAAAAACCAATAATACAAATCGGAGTACAGCAAAAAAAATTAGTCGCAACAATAAAAAAAATTTTTATAAAAACTTTTGAATTTTCTTTTGCTTTTCTGCCATTGTCTGGTTGTAAGAAAAAACTTGTTATAAGGCTTCTACAATTAAAAACACGAATAAATATTGTAATGTAAGCAATTACAATAAAAATAAGCGAAAAAGAGTTATACAAAAGCATAGCCAACATCAAGTGTTTTCCGTTTGATTTAAATCTCAAAAATTTAATTGTACAAACTCGATGTTGATCGTAAAATTTCTTGTTGGGATAAATATCAAGGCTTTTTAAAAGTTGTTCGCGTACTTGGCTAAAATTGAATTTTGAAACGGTATTTAGAAGTTCTGAAAAAACATCTGTGTTATTTGCTGCATTTGAAAGTGTGGATTTAACAGATAACGAGACTAACTCAAACTTTTCGCCTCTAGTCGGTAAAAAAACATCAGGCCAAATAATGAGCAACAACGAAAACACAAGCCACATAATCCATACAAAAAGTAAAATTATTAATAAAACCTTTTTGCTAATCACTTTAAACGGTTTTAAAACTCCATGCAATCGGTAATAACATATAAGAACTATAATTGTTGTGCCTACTTGATAACCGGTCACACTTATAACTCCTAGAGCAATACAAATGACATAATTTTCTGGAACGAAAGAAACTAGCATAACATAAATTGCAAGTAAAAGATCAGCAAAGGACAGATTTAAAACTAAAATATTGTACACAGTGTTTTCTTTAACAGTTGCAACAAATAACAATTTTTTTGATACAAAAAAGATTACCACTAAATTACCTATCAAAGCAATTAATCCAAATAACAAAAACACGTATCTTTCTTTTTGAAGTAACTCCTTTGTAAAGGATTTTGTATTTGAACAATTACAATTGCACATTTTCAAATGATTAAAATTACAATTACAATTTTTCATTTCTTTTGTACCGTTATATTTAAAACATGCCTTCCACTGATTATGTTTTTTTAATATTTTTATTAGCATTTCTGTAGAATTTTTGTAAGAATGTGATGGTAATGATTGTAAATCCCGTTTAATTAAACTTGAATTATTTCCTCCTGTTTTTGCACAAAGTAGCCATTCATTTTCAGGTTTTATCGTACCATTCGGACAATAAAACTTAACACAACTTTCATTCCCATCTGGTTTCTCATTTTGAATTTCTAAAATAAATATCCAAAATGTAGTTAGTAGAAATAAATATATTTATTAGTGCCATAGTCGCCATCAAACGGTTAGTCTAACCAATCTGTTTGGCCCTCAATAAACCCACCCTACAGCACTTTCTTGTGTTTGATCGTTTTAACATGTAGCTCTAAAGTACAGACGTATCGTTATAAATTATTGAAAAAGAAAAACAAGTAGTTTTCGGCATTGTTTTTCTTTATAATACTTATTATAAAATATTAAGTATTATAGCTAAGAATTATAAAATATTATAGCCATTAGAGGAAAAAATATTTTTTTCCTATTTTAGAGAATTATCAATTGTTTCCAACGAGTAGTTAGCAGAAAGGCAAATAAAATATATTCTACCATAAACTTTTTAAGAAATATTTTAAAACTAAACAATTAAAACTTTACGTAAACCAATAAAAAGGTAATAAGATTTGGGTTACTATCCAACTGATCAAAAAAATAAGCGCGTCTAATTAGTAATTACTCAATTAAAATAGTTTTCTAACTATTTGCAAGCTGTAGTTGAAAAGTAAAAATTAAAAAGTTGCAAAATTTTCAATAAAAAAACCTCTTTTTTTTGACTGATACAATTTTTATAATAGTTATTCACTTTTTTTAGAAATTCTCTTAAAAACTGCCACAATATTAATAAAAAATAAGTGCTTAACCCTAAAGTAAGCACGTTTATTAAAAACGAGCACTTTGGAATTGGCAGAGAAAATTCATATATACATGTAAATAAGCACAAAATAAGCCTGAAACGGTACCCTAATTAAGATTGTTCGAATAAAGTAACGCATTACATCATTGTATTGCATCAATGATAAAACTTTCAAATTAAAGTCTAATATACTGTAGGTATTGCTCAAGCATAAAAAAATGCGTTGAAGTAGATATCCTTTTTTTTACTACGAGCTTTTTTAAGCTTTTGTTCGCTTAAATATGTCTAAATTAAAATTATTAGTTTTATCTTTATTGCAATTCTTATAAAAATTATTGTTTGTTTTTTTGTTTTATACACAGAAATCAAATCAAAATTTTAAGTATCTGGCTGGCACAAAGGAATAACAAGATTAGACTTTTCGAAAGGCACAAAAGAATGGCAAGATATAAACCGCTAACGTGTCCATCGCTTATGCTATATATATAAAGTTCTTCTCTACGTTGCTGACATGTAAACAAAATTATATATTTTGCCTCGAAAATTATAAACTTCAAAGAATGGGCAGAAACTTTCCAAAAAAACAAAAAATGCTTAATTTTTTGGAAATCACTAATTTTTTTAATGTTTTTAGAAGTTCTAGTTGATTGACGAACATAATTTTGCAAAAAATTATCGCAACCGCCCACAATTGACGTTTAGCCGGTGTTTCCTATTTCGCAATCACTTTGCCAATAACAACTTAAAAAACGTAATTAGTTGATTGTAAATAAAACTGAAATGAATTGAATCGAAAACAAGCCGTATTGCACTTGGCTATTTTTTAGGTATAATTAATAGGAATTGACGGTGTACTGTAATGTTTGCAATAGGGTGGACTGAAAAAAATTTTTTTTTGAAATCTAAAAAAAACCTAACTGAACACCTGCCTTTGGTCTCAAAACTTTGCCCAAAAGTGGTATTGGCATGTTGCTATATGCAACCAGGTGGCAACCTCACTCTAAAGGTCATTAAAAGGTCAAATTCCTTAAAAATGCTGTAACTCAAAAACCACTGGCGCTAGAAGCTTCATTTTGGTCTTAAAAGTTACAGAATATGCACTTTCCTATCTGCTGTAAGACAATATTTTTTTCTATTTCAACCAGAAATCAAATTGTTTAGTAAAAACTAATATAATCGTCAGTTTTTGTGGAAACGATTATACATGTATTTTAGATTAGAAATTACTTTTTTGCTGTCTTGCATTAAGTTAATAGAAAATCAGTTTAAAATACTGTTTTTTATGAAATAACATTTTGTTTTATCAATTATATTATCCACTGAATTTAATGTTTTTGTCATACTAGACAATGCGGACATACTAAATCAAAACATTAAAAAGTATAAAAGCAGCACCAGAAATCAGTTAACTTTTAAATATGAAAAGAAGGCATACAATTAAAGATACAGAATTATTCATTAAAACAAAAAAACAGTTTAACATATTAGTTTATGCAATTGCAACATGTAGACTAAGGCAGAAGTCATACTTAAGTAGATTTTAACTGGACATTCATTACAAGGAACAATTACGATCGAAACTGTCGTTTTGTATTGAACTGCTTCATAATATTTCTTGATTTAATTTTTTGTCTAATTGACCCATCACGCCTTTCAAATCCAGATACTAATGCCGAAACTTCTGTTATTATTTTGATGTGTCGTTCTACAGCTTGGTTGTGGCATGGGTGTGAGAGAATTAGTTTCTGCATTGCAATTCTTTCAATCTCTATGTTTGAAAGGTTTCGAATAGCGGGAGGTTCATAACTTTCTTCCAGATTTAAATTTACTAATTTGTAATAAGCTTTTGCATTTTCATTGATGGTAGGCATTTTTAACTTCCTCACAGACCCAGACACTTCTTCAGACTTATATTCTTCACCAACTGACTTATCTTCCATTGTAACATCTGCTTGATCTTTGGATGCCTCAAATTCAGTTTCAATTGAGAAATTGGACTTAACATGCTTACATAGAGTTTTAATAACTGCTAAATGACGAACCATTTTATCATCATCTGCTAGCATACATAAAAGAATGTTTTCTTGGTGTGCAAAAAACGCATTTCGCTTCAGAACTTTTAATGCAATCTGTGTGACTTTTTTATTGGGAAATAACAAAACCCTTCGAACCATGTTGTAAAAATTTTTTGCCCCATCTGTGATTCTGTGATTTTTAATTTCAAACCAGTTTGGAAAGTATACTTTAATGCAAAATTTAGCCAGTGTAGCTAAGGATATTGATGGGTGTTCCACAAAAATATAGTATTAAAGAATACCGCAAGCTAAAGTCAAACATCTTGCGTGAGAAAGCCCTCCAACTTTCAAAGGTTCCAGATCTTTGTTTATAGCAGAAGGACCCATCATAACAGCCATACAAATCTTATATTCATAATATTGGTCTGCACTCAATTCGTCGATGACAATACTAGGCACAAGAGGGAAGTTTTGATTGCAAATAGGTTTACAGTTAGCAACTTTCCAATCTGAAACAGTTCCATTTAAATGGCTTCCAATAACTCCAGTAAAAGAATCTGGGCTTTTAGTAGTCCCGTCCAAAGCCTTGAAGACATGCTGCAAAGGTAATTTGTTACAATGCAATAAACATATCACCCATTGCAAAGGCCTCAGAACTAAAACTTCCAATGATGCAATGCAACCTTGAGTGGGACCTGTCATTGTTGCAGTTCCATCTGAACCAATGATACTCAAATTCGATTTAAGTTTTGTATCTCTTACAGCCTTGTAAATTGATCGTGCAATGTACAGACCAGTTCCTGTTTCAGATGTCACATGAGATAAAAAAATTTTCCTGGTTCTTCTACAATTATATAATGTTCTTCAAGGTCTGTTTGTATATAAATTTTTCCATCACTCTCTGTCACCACCAATGTGGCATCTTTTTGTCCATCGATATATATTCCATCAATGATTTCAAATAGACCTTCTTCTGCTTTTCTAATTTCATCCCTGTATTTTTGACCCTCCCGCCTTAGTTTACTTCTATCAATAGCAATGATGCATCATAGTCAGTAAAAACTCCAAAATCTTTCAATGTAGCGCTTTCAATAGCTGTAGCTGCTTTGTCTGAAATCTGATATCTTTCACACATCATGGCCAGATTTTTTAAAGATTGTCTGTTTTGTTGACTTTCTTCAATAAGTTTCATTCTTTTTTGCTGTGGCGAAAAATCTGATGATGATGAAGATGATGATAAACCTGGATCACTTACATTGCTTTCCAAATCTAATTGTTCAATCACAGAAGACTGAACTTCAGTGTCACATCTTATTTGCTTCTGAGAAACTCTTTTTTAAAAATTGATATCGCTGCTGGAAGGATTCTCTACAACTGACAGACATTTGCGTATTCTTGAACTATTTTGGTCATGGTAGAATGCTAAATCAAAATCGTTTATTCTCAATTTGTGCTCTTCTTAAATCCGCCTTTGTTTTCTATCATGGCAAAAAATATTAAACAGCTTATCAATATCTGACAAGAAGTCATCAAGATGAGTTTCAAAAGTTTTGCCTCTTTTTTTCGTCGAGTAACTATTCACAAACTTAAATTTCTTTGTTAATTCAACAATTTTTTTTTGACACCATTGTTATGCTGACAGTGTAAACATTGCACAATAACCAATGTTATTTTAATTTTTTTGCTACGAGATCATCTGCTTATTTAGTTCTCCAATTGTCTTCATGAAGTATTCGCTGCAAAATTTCTTTCTTTGTAGGTAGAATACCTTTGTCAGGAAAGCACTCTTTGCTAACAAATCGGTACCTCTCTTGAAGTTTGCAAATTCTTTTTATAGAGGTCTGTCTAGTTACCATTTCACAATTGAAAAATTAATTGAACAAAGCTATCGGAAGCGTGGTTGAGTGGTTAAAGTACCGAGCTGATGATCAACACGGTCTCGGTTCAAAACCCACTTGCGCCATTCTGTAGTGTTGATGGGAACGACACTTTACGGCATTTTCCCCTGCTTGGTGGTCTTGGAAAGCAGTTCTAAATTAAAATCATATCTCTATTAAATTACTAGCAGACAGCAATATCTTGGCATCTCCAGAAGCAGGTCGGGGTAATTGCTTGCCCTATGTATAGCTCCTCCGTCGCTTTCCTGCGAGTCAGGAGGATAAAAATAGAGATAAAAAAAAACTAGTCACTTAAAATATGCCAAATAAATGCTCTGATATGGTTTAAATGAAATGGTTTAAATGCTTATAAATATAACAAGTGACATAATCTGATTAATCTATCTAAAACTTTTTTATGACTACACTAGAAAACAATAACGCAAACCTGTTCTTGTGTGGTTATCTTATTCGAAACAGTCAAACTTGATTATCAGACCCTGTATCAACAAAATAACAGCACAGCACAAGGACATGGAAACCTAATACTTTACTATTTGACTACAAATCAATTAACAGTATCTGTAGCATAACAACAAACTACCTGTAGCTATCACCAAACTTAACTAACTGTAACTAGCTATTAGCAATTTTACACAACTGAAAAGTGGGAGTAGTCTAGATCTTTAGTACATGCTTATCAGTAACCACTGTGACCACATTGTAGGGAGTTTTTGACAACACAATTCAATGAAATACTGAATGAGATACTGTAAATATTCTTCTCTGCTGCTTGTGCTGTCAAATTTGTAGGCAATTTTGATAAAATTAGTCCAGAAAATGAGTTTTTTTAATAACTTGATTTTTGATTGAAATAGAAAAAAATATTGTCTTACAGCAGATAGGAAAGTGCATGTTCTGTAACTTTTAAGACCAAAATGAAGCTTCTAGCACCAGTGTTTTTTGAGTTACAGCATTTTTAAAGAATTTGACCTTTCAATGACCTTTAGAGTGAGGTTGCCACCTGGTTACAAGTGACAATATGCCAAAACCACTTTTGGGCAAAGTTTTGAGACCAAAGGCAGGTGTTCAGTTAGGTATTTTTTTAGATTTCAAAAAAAATTTTTTTCACTCCAACCTAGTTTGCAAGCGCAATTTCTCATGTATGGTCCTCATTGCTTTAATAATTTCGGATCATGTATTAAATAGGCCCCGATTTCAATAAGTTAGCAATTTTTTTCGGTGAAACTAACCTGGATCTCCCCACAGCAACAGAACGTAATAAAAAATAAAAAAGAAAAGATTTCAAAAAGCAATAGTAATTATTGGGGAGATTCGGGTTAGTTTTACCGATAAAAAACTTATTAAAATCGGTGAGTCTTCGATACATGATCTATTATTTATTGTGAACATCGGAGCAGGTAAGAACCATTATTGATGGCAAAAGTGATCAATACCGTTGGCGTGTAAAACCTGCTGGCGTTGTTTTGTTGTGTCCTTTGGAAAAACAAAAAAAACTTTACGGCACTTTCCTCTGCTTGGCGTCTTAGCAAGCAGCTTTAATCTTTAATCATATCAAAAAAAACTCTAAAATTATAATTAAAATTTCAAGCGGACAACATTATTTTGTTGTCTCCGAAAGCAGGTCAGGGTAATCACTTGGCAGTTGCCCTAGTATATGAAGCCTTTGACGTTTCCTGCAAGTTAAAAAAATAGATATAAGTAAAAAAATTAAATAAATTGATATAATATTATTACTACCAATTTCTACTAAAAATTGATTGTGTTACAACATTTTTTTTTCTCTGGAGAATGCCCATGACTAGGATTATTGAAAAAATATGCAAAAACAATCTAATAACGTTTTAATTAAAGATATAAACTTGTTTACTGCCGCTGGCGCAAAAAGGTTGACAACCACAGGTCAAGAGAAAAGGGTTTATTCTGGAAAATCAAAAAGAAGCGAGTCAATTTTCGCAATTTGAAAATTTACACCATGCAAATCTAAACTACAGTATTAATTAATGAAATGTTTGAATTGGCTTATTTATCAAGAAAAAACAGGGAAAAACCTAATTAAAAAAAAAATGGCTCTTAAAAAAAATTGGTAGAAGCAGCTTATTAATTACTGAACTATAGCACACTTACCACCAAAATGCATTCGGGCCTTTTTTAATTTTAAATCTTAACTCCATACTTCTCACGTACGAACTTTAAAACCCACTAGCTTTGCAAAATACTGTACTTTCAAATTTATTTTTGTGGGTTTTTTCTCGCTCGACCTTTTTTTATATCCAAGACATTCTGCACATAACTCCGTTTTAGCCTTTATCCGTTTAATTTTACTTTCTGTTTCTTTCCGTTGTTCTCTGTTTAAATTTATTTTAAAATGTAGCAATCGGTCTTTCTAACAATTTTTTTTTAATTTAACTGCTTACTACAAAGTTTTTTCTTAGTTTTTGTCTATTCGGCTCGACGTTTCATAATGTGTTTACATTCTCAATAGTTGCTGTGGCAGAGCTGCACACGCTCAAAAAAAGATTAAAATTTTGAGCTTATGACTTTTATAATTTGACCACTTTGTGCATTATCATCTTGAAAAATAATGTATTCCTCAGGAAAAAATTTCTGAACCATCCGATGAAGTCGATGGGACCAAATTCTTGTTCTTTTTCTCGGCTATTAATTCTGCCATGAAGGAAAATGATTGGGCCAATTATTGGGTAAAAATGGAGTAGTACGCAATTTTAGCAAAATACATTTATTAGAGAGAGAAAAAATAAGTGAAAAACATTAAAATATACAATATTTTGACAGTTTTACGTATATACTATATGTTTCAAAATTGTAATGTTACCGGACAAACGGTTTCCATTACTTGTCCAAACCTTGTACTATATATCGTTGTGCACATCAACTAAGTGCCTTACTTCTAACGTTTGATTAATTTATTAGTTCCTATGCACCAACCATATTTACGATAAATGCATTTCAAGGTTGCCTTGACAGGTTTTAATTCTAAAAATTAAAATGTTTTTGTAAAACTGCAAATTGGCATGTTTCTAGGATTAAATTTTTTTTTTTGATGCAACAAAACTTAGAATCAATGTTCTTTACTTTCGAGAAATTTTGAGACTACAATTAATATACTTTTTGAGTCATGAATTGTAAAAATTTGATGGATTTTTGAAGCCCATGTCGAGGAGTCAATAGTCCAAAAAATGTTGGGAAGAATATGGTTAAAAATATAAATTGATTTTTTTGACTTTCTTTATTAAAAGACTTTGGGCTTAAAAAAATATTCTGTCATCGATTGAGGTTTAATTTTTAAAAATAGTTTCAAAATGGCTGCAAAAAATGCAACTATAACACTCCAAAAATTTCATGCCTTGCTTAAGCATAAATGATATTCTTCAAACTTTTTAAAGAGCAATGACATGCTGAAGGAAGTTTAAACTTCAATTTTTGGTACAGTTTTTTACCAAAATTTCGATTTAAGTTATTGTACTTTATAATATAGTTTATTTTTTTAAATATATTTTAAAAATTTGTCTATTTCGTTTCTGTGTTTAAAGATTTATATTTTTATACACAAATAAGTTACAAAATATCATAAATTGTATTCATTGTTTTGCATAACAGGTCTAATTTATTAAATTTTAAAATAAAAAATGTTAAGAATTGTACTGCACAGTTAAACGAAATATTCGGCTTACCCCCGAGCGTAGTGTAGTTGATAGATAAAATAAAGAGACAGAAAGAGAGTTGATATAAATAAAAGTTCATAATAAAAAATGCACAGCATTAAAATTTGTAAAACTAAAATTAAACCAAAGCTGTAAAAATTGATTAACTAAATGTTAAAAATTATTTTTTAAAACTTTTAGCCATACAAAAAACAAATTCAAATTATATACGATTGCACATTTGCTAGAATTTTATTTTAATGCATTTCCTTTATAACTCGTTTATCTAAAATGCTTAATTATTTAAAGTGGACATGAATTGATGAAAGAATATTAACTGCAAAATAGAAAAAGAAAAAAAATACTTGTTACTGCGAACATAAACTGGGTATTTACGTATTTAAAAAATATTTTGCCAAAAATTATAAAAGGCATCAGATATTTTTTATTGAATCTTTTTTCCATGCTTATATCAGTAAAATTAGTAACATTTTATGACTTAGATTTTTCTACATACAGTAGATATCGTATCTTAAATTTTATGGACCATTTATTTTTACTTGCAAGGCTGTTCAGCCCATAAAAGTTTTCATTGGTCAGTTCATTAGATGTTACTCAACGTCAGTAACAAACCGACTTATTCACTTTGCCTTCTTATACATTACTACGACAGCAGATACATCAAAATCCATGCATTTTAAAAATATAACTAAAAACTTTGAGTAACTTATGGGCTGTGGGTTAAACATCCCTGATCTAGCTGCTTCCTCCTCGCTTCCAATTTTAATTTTAATCTATCCTGGCAACCAAAATTGTCAAAAAGATAACGATTTAAAACTGAACTGAAAAAAACTCAATGATAATACAAAACCTCCAACTGTGGTTTCCTTTTTTTTCCGGAAGCAGAAAGTAAAATGATTAATACTATGTTTAATTCTCTGCTGTATTGCGATAATATTGTATCAAGTTTCACTCCGCGTTTTGAGGAATTTCAAAAATTACGGTGTAAAAAACTTGAAATTTAGAAAGAATGAAAAGCTACCGTTTTGGCGTTCCGTTCTGTCAACTTTTCTCTTTATGATGTGCAGTAACAAATATTTTACAGAAAATAAATTGCAATAAGTTTAACTCAAAATATCACAAAACTGTGTTTTTCTATAAAAAACAGTATCCAGCGTTGAGTTTGCAAAATCAAAACTCAGATGCTTTCAAACAAAAGAATCTTTACAAAAAAGATCTTACGTCATTTAAGACTGTCAGGACAAACAAAAAATAAATTTTCTACCCGATGGAATAACCACCGCTCATTCTGGAACAAATTTAACGTTAAGGATAACAATGACCGAGCTCCCCTCCTTAAACATTTTTATAAATTTCATTTCGACACTTTTAATATCACTGAATGCTACATGGTCATATTTGTAGAACAACCGGATAAACCTTTATTGGATTGGTGTGAAAATAAATGGATTAATTATTTGAATGCTAAAATTAATATTAATAGAATTTTTCCGTCTTATAATTGCGATTGAGTTTTAAACCCGTTTATTTGTTCACTATCGTTCAAACTATACACAGTTAAACTATAGCAGCTTTGTTGATCTTTTCAGTCAACACTTAGAATCTTAGCGGGAGTTCGCGGTTTTTAATTTCACTGCAAGTTTTACACTGTGCGCTTTTTCATTTTGTTACGTGATCCATAATCATTATGTGAGCTGTTGTGTCGTTTGCCTCTTAGTTTTTATTGGAAGCTTTACTTTGTGTCTTTGAGTCAGGACCCGAATAGTATGAGTAGAGTTTTTAAAATTTTCAAAAAAATTTTTGTCAAATATAATTAGTTTAATTTTTTACAGAAACTGATGATGACCTTGTGGTGATTTTCCGTCTTCACGTTTCACTTTATTAATTGCCTTTTTCTTTTATTTCTTGTGCAGCGTTGGTGACGTCATTGGTTTTGCCTTGCATGTTTCTTTCTCGTTATTTTAATTAGTTAGCAATCATTATTGTGTCTGTTGCATTTCTGTTTGCCTTAAATTTAGTCTTTTAAAAGGTAATAAAGTGTGAGACATATTACAATTTAAAAGACTAAAATGGAAGCTTACTATAGATCTGTTGTATCTTTGCACGAATACACAGGTTTATAAAAAAACAATAATAAATATTCACAAAAATCACTTAGCCAAAAAACAACCGTATTGAAATAGAATGCTTTTAGTTCGTTTGCTGTAGTAGCTTGATAACTTTGAACTGACTGATGAACCGAAATAGAGGCGCAAATTTAACTGGTTACAATTATGCTTGGAGATACGCGTGTCCAATAATTGATCGAGCAGAAGGCGCTGATTAAGATTAGAAGCGTTTAAGAAAACTCTACGTCATCGATTGCACAATATCACAACAAGATCCCAATTCACATTTAGCTAAAGATGAGTGTAAATTCTGGCTTAAAACGTTTACTAACTTTGTCGAAGCTTTGCCTAGAGGAGAAAATACTGTAGATAAACTAAAGGTACTGACAGCTCATTTATCAGCTCCTATTTACAAACTTACGAGGGTCAGTCAATAAGTAATGAGACTTTCTCAATTACTTTGGTGTTCTTGGAGTTATGCAACTGAAATTTTATGTGATGATTATGAATGGAGTTGTCATCTTATTTACAACAAAACTTGTTTATTTTCAGATTACTGTAGGTGTGACGATAAATTGAAATGACTACTAGGCTAGGAAACAGCTCATGCTTGGAACAAAGAGGAGTCATCAGATTTCTGTTGGCAGAGAGTGTAAAATCATGTGAGATTCTGTCTAGAATGCAAAGACAATATGGTCCTTCCTGTATGTCTAGAGCAAACTTCTACAAATGGGTGCAAGCATTCAAAGATGGACGCGAAAGCATTACTGATGATCTGAGAAGTGGAAGACCTGTGGATGTCTCTACCCCAGAAGCAGTACAGGCAGTTGAAGACCTGATCAAATCTGATAGAAGGGTCACTTTAGATGAAATTGCTACAAACTTGGACATCTCCCATGGCACAGTGTACGCAATTGTGCGTGAGAAGCTGCGTTTTTCAAAAGTCAGCTGTCGCTGGGTTCCAAAGATGTTAACGGATGATCACAAAATGCAGCGCCTGATGGCTTCCAGAGCATCACTACGCAGATACAGAAAGGAGGGAGATGTATTTCTATCGAGAATAGTGACAACTGATGAGACCTGGGTCTTTCATTATGAACCTGAATCGAAACGACGATCAATGGAGTGGAAGCATGTTTCTTCCCCAGTGAAGAAAAAATTCAAATCTCAGAAAAGTTTAAGGAAAGTCATGCTCACTGTGTTCTGGGACAGAAATGGGCCGATCACTATCAGTTTCTTGGAAAGGGGCAATACTGTGAACTCAGAGAACTACTGTGAGCTGCTAACTCAAGTGAAAAAAGACATTAAGAACAAACGGAGAGGACTTCAATCAAGAGGTGTGATTCTCCTTCAGGATAATGCAAGGCCCCACACAGCAGCAAGAACCCTAGCCAAAATTGAAGATTTAGGCTGGAAACTTCTAACACACCCACCCTACAGCCCAGACCTTGCACCATCTGATTTTCACCTCTTCGGCCCACTCAAAGAGAGTATGAGGGGAATTCACTTCCAGACTGATGAAGAAGTGAAGGCTGCTGTGAGCAACTGGCTAAGGACCCAGTCCACGGAATTCTATGCCAAAGGAATAGACAATCTAATATCAAGATGGAACAAGTGTGTTGCAAAGGAGGGAGACTATGTTGAAAAATAAAAAAGCATTTTTTGATTACCAGTCATTGCAAACTTGAGTTATTAAAAAAGTCTCATTACTTATTGACTGACCCTCGTATAAGTGAAAAAACTACGTACGAGAGCGCTATAACTGCATTACAGAATTTATTTGTAAAGCCAAAGAACGAAATCTACGCGCGGCACATGCTTGCAACAGCCAAACAGGACGTTGGCGAATCAGTTGATGAGTTTATTTTTCGTATTAACAAACTTAGTCAAAATTGTGACTTTACCGCTGTAAGTGCTCAAGAGTATAAAGATCACATGAAAAGAGATTCTTTTATAAACGAACTTTCTTCAAACTTTATTAGGTAACGGCTACTTGAAAACAGGACTTTAACATTTACAGAAGCCCATGAAAAAGCTCGTTTAATTGAACTGGCAAAGTTAAATTGCGAAACGTATACCTGCCAAGATACATCTCCCCGACAGATGTGCGTTCTCCAAAAAGACGAAACCAAATCGAAAGAAAACAATGTTAGCGTAATAGCTTCAAAAAAACAGTCTCGAAACTTTACATGTTATTTTTGTGGAGAATCTAAATGGCATCCCCGCAATCGCTGTCCTGCTAAAAACGAAATTTGTGATTTTTGCCAAAAGGTAGGCCATTATGCAAAATGCTGTTAAAAACGCAAAAATTCTTTGAACTGCGTAGATCAACCTTGTTTAGCTCCGACTACGGCTTTGCGATCCACATTCTCACAACATGTCTTAGCTGAAATTACTGAGAATAACATATCCGGCCAAGCTTTAGTAGACACTGGCAGTACCAACAGCTATCTAAATAAAGAATTTATGAAGAGAAATAAACTTCCTTATAAAACTATAAAGTACTTTTGCAAATATGGCCAATGTATCTCTTAAAACTGAAATTTGCGGCGTTTCTTATTTGGATCTAACTTTTCTTGAGCACCACTATAAAAATTTTAAATTTTACGTTATGTCAAACCTAATTGCCGATTCAATTATAGGAGATGACTTATTACAACAACATAAGAGTGTAACTTTTGAATTCCATGGAAAAAAGAAAGAACTTCACACCTCAACAATTATGCCGACAGCCCATGTACCATATCCTGATTTATTTCGCAACATTATCCGAAACTGTAAACCCATTGCAGTAAAGACTAGAAAATCCTCTATATCCAATCAAGCGCTCATAAAAGCGGAAACAGATAGACTGCTGAACGAAAATCGAATTGAAAGAAGTAATTCACCTTGGCGAGCGCAACCACTTGTGGTAGATAATGGGAAAGGAAAGCGAAGGATGTGCATTGACTACAGTCGTACAATCAATTTGTTTACCGAATTAGACGCCTACCTTCTACCAAGTATCGAATCCATTGTTAACGAAGTTGCCAAATGGAAACGTATTAGCACTCTAGATTTAAAATCGGCTTACCACCAAATTAAAATTCATCCTAAAGATCGTCCTTACACCGCATTCCAATCCGGATTAGAATTATATCAGTGGAAAGTTATGCCGTTTGGTTTAACAAATGCTGTGCCTGCCTTCCAGCGTGTGATGAATGAACTTATTAACCGTTACAAACTAAAAGGAGTAAATGTATATTTGGATAATATTACAGTTGGCGGCATGGATCAAGCTTCCCATGACAAAAATTTAAGTGCATTAAAGGAAGCTGCAAAAAAGAAAATTTTACTTTTAATAAAAACAAGTGCCAGTACGATCGCTCTCAAATTCAACTTTTAGGCCATTTAGTGGGAAATGGCGAGATCAAGCCCGATCCAGAGCGCATTGCACCACTGAAAGATCTAGAAGTACCAAAATCAAAAAAAAACTCCAAAGGATTCTTGGCTTATTCAGTTACTATTCAAAGTGGGTTCCTAATTTTCCAGAAATTATAAGGCCTTTAGTTCAAAACGAAGCCTTCCCACTATTAAACGATGCCATTTCTGCCTTTCATCTAATGAAAAATAAGCTTGCCGACGCCACTTTACAGCCGATAGATGAAGCTGTTCCGTTTACCATTGAAACCGACGCGTCCGATTTTACCATTGCTGCAACCTTAAATCAAAATGGAAAACCGGTAGCCTTTCACGCTAGGATCCTTTCGACATCGGAACAACGACATTCAGCCGTGGAGAAAGAGGCGTATGCTGTTGTCGAAGCGCTTCGAAAATGGGAGCATTTACTTTTAGGAAAACATTTTACACTGATCACAGATCAGCGTAGCGTATCGTTTATGCTTGATAAGAGGCATACATCAAAAATCAAAAACGATAAAATATTACGATGGCGATTAGAGCTTGCCGCTTTTGATTTTACTATAATCTATCGACCGGGTAAACTTAATTTCGCTCCAGATACGCTTTCTCGTGCTATTTTCGCATCCGTATCATTTCCATCATTGAAGTCGTTAACTAATTTGCATGAATCATTGTGTCACCCTGGAATTAGTCGATTGGCTCACTATGTCAAAGTTAAAAACTTGCCGTTTTCGTTAAGCGATGTCAAAAATGTTATACAAGTTTGCAAAGATTGCAGCGAAGTAAAAGCTTCTTTCCTGAAACCAGAAGACAAAATGAACTTAATAAAGGCAACCCAGCCTTTTGAACAAATTAGTATCGACTTTAAAGGACCACTTTTATCCGTTTCAAAAAATAAGATTCTGCTTGTTATTGTTGATGAATTTTCACGTTTTCCTTTTGCGTATGCGTGCCCCGATATAAAATCAGCGACCGTTATCGAAAAACTTACTCATTTGTTTAGCATATTTGGCTTTCCTGGTTATGTGCGTAGCGATCAAGGGTCTAGTTTTATGTCGTTTAGACTAAAATCCTGGCTTCATAATTTTAAGGTGCCGACAAATAGAACAAATACCTGTAGATACAATCCCGCAGGAAACGGACAAGTTGAGCGTTGTAACCGCACTATTTGGCAAACTGTGTTATTAGCTTTGCGTTCAAAAAAACTTCCTCTGACTCACTGGGAATACGTTCTAACTGATGTACTTCATTCTATGCGATCTCTGCTGTGTACCGCTATCAATTGCACACCACATGAACGTATGTTTTCGCACTCTCGAAAATCATTTAATGGTGTATCATTGCCTTCTTGGGTGAAGCCTGGGCCAGTTTATGTGAAATGTCATGTTTGCAACAAAAATGACCCGCTAGTTGAAGAAGCTGAGCTCATTGAGGCTAACCCGCATTACGCCCATGTAAAATTAAATGATGGAAGAGAAATTAATGTTTCTCTACGAGATCTAGCTCGAAACCCTGTTGCTGATGCTGCAAATGATACAAATCTTTTATTGTATTCTGACGATACCGAAAACACAATTTTACCGCAAAGTGATAATGAGTCTAATTCGTTTTCGCAACCTGACATAACTAGCAACGGTCGAACAGCGCCGGACGATATTGAAAGCATATCATCTGATGCACCTTGCGAAACTCCTAATTTACGTCGTTCTTCACGTATTCGCCGACCTATCGACAGATATGGTAATAACATTTATTCTTAACGTGGGGAGATTGTGGTGATTTTCCGTCTTCACGTTTCACTTTATTAATTGCCTTTTTCTTTTATTTCTTGTGCAGCGTTGGTGACGTCATTGGTTTTGCCTTGCATGTTTCTTTCTCGTTATTTTAATTAGTTAGCAATCATTATTGTGTCTGTTGTATTTCTGTTTGCCTTAAATTTAGTCTTTTAAAGCCTTAATAAAAGGTAATAAAGTGTGAGACATATTACAGACCTTTATAGGTCGAAATCAATTTTTCGTAATGACACAGTTGGTTTTAAATTTTTAACTTTTATTTTCTATATTAAATTGAAATTTGACTGATTTTATTCATAAATTCATGCATCGCAATTACGTCATTTAGTTAACTTTATTTGAACTTCTATGCAGTCAATCGAGTTTTGTTGAAATACCGGCGAATTTACAAATTTGATTGATTAATTAATTTGGTTACAAATTTTGCCGTGGCTTAACCTATTAAAATAT
Organism: Diplosoma virens; assembly: GCA_963680785.1. Lineage (NCBI taxonomy): Eukaryota > Metazoa > Chordata > Ascidiacea > Aplousobranchia > Didemnidae > Diplosoma > Diplosoma virens. The sequence continues at coordinate 32,699,801 of OY796880.1, forward strand.
TGAATACTCTAGCGCAGAGTTCTTATACTTTTTGAGATGTGCCCCCTTTTCATCATGAAAACTAGTGCTGACTCCCCCTTGATGATACCAAAAAAACACTACAAAATCTTAAGAGCATTGAACAGAACAACAATAACTAAATTTTGTTAATAAAAAGGACTTCAAATCAGATTAAAATTGCACCTCAGATCGGCTTTGCAGTCAAGTTTGTTCCTGTGTTTTGTTTTTATACTTAGAAGTGTAGAAAAGCAACTTTTGGATAGGTAAGTCCATGAAAAGAAAAGAAGTGTAGGTGTAGCTACAGCATCTACAATCTTGTATATGTTTACGTATTTTTCCCAAAAATAAGTTAGTAACATAGTTTTAAAAAGTATTTTTTTGTAGTGGAGTTACATTTTATTTCCGAAAACTCCTTTTGCAATTCTTCGAAAAAATATTTTTGTTCATATAAAAATATTTGCTGGTCATCTTCAGATATGGGCGACACTGAACTTCCAGTTTAGTGTCGCTCATATCACGGATATCTAGTTTAGATGCTTTATCAAATAGTTTCGTGCGGCAGGTACCTCAATTTTAATCTCTTTAGCCGCGCATCTTATAACCTGACCAAATGATCATGCAAGAGGTTCTTGGGGTCTGAAATGCTGCTATGTATCTTGGCCAAGAGAAGACTGGCTTCCAGGCGACAACGTTCATCTGGTTGAATACCAGCAAAGATGGGAAGGTTGTTCGTTGGAGTGGAACGAAAGCATTCAGTTACAAGGCACAAAGCGTCATTAAAAACACTGTCGATAAAACGAGTGTGTACAATGCGACAAAATAATGGTGCACAGTACTCCGCTGTGTAGTGGACTAGAGATAAAGCGGCCATGCGCAGTGTTTTAGCACCAGCCGAACCGCAAGTCGTCTTAGCAGTGCTACACGCAAAACCGGGCGGGCCCAAAAGCGTTTACGTCTCCCGGGTCGTCCGTAGACAATTTACGGTAAATCATGAAAAGCCGAAAGCGATCTGGCCAAAATAAAAAGTCATCCATATCACGTATTGTGGTACTACTTTGCTATTGGTCGTGTAATCTATAAAACCATACTGTCATATTTTCTCTTTTTTCCGTTTATTTTATATCAATGAAGTTATCTATTCAGGTTTTAGCCAGTTGCTCGCGCCTCCCTGAAAAACCTTTTACGCCTTCAGTTTATGAATCTAAGCTTTAACCCCATACCTTGTTGATAAGTTAAATACCATAATTATTTGTTTCCCTTTGTATCTTTCTTTCTTTTTGCAAACCGTTTTAGGTTAATAAATACCCCAGCTCTGTTGTAAATGCTTTATAGCTGTCTTATGTTCAAACATTTCGTTTTGTTATTAATGATTCTATTTAGTACCTTTTTAGATATTAATATTTTTTTAAGATTAAAGTCTATTTTATGGTTAACTTTTATTTAAAAAACGTGATGCTAAAATTATATTGGTTACATTGATGTATAATTAAGATTTTTATCTATCTGTTTGCATTATAAAGTGATTGAATGTTTAAGATTTTTTTTTTTACCAATATTGGCGCTTTAACAAGAAGGATGCAATGAATAAAGAAGCAACAGCAATTTAAAAAAATATCAAAAAACTTAGTTACCGGTATCTATCATCTTGGTTTATTCATCTTATCTTTAACTGTTTTGAAATTGGTTTTTCCAATTAAAGGTATGGTATCTATTTAAATTAAACTACATATTATTGTAGTGGTGCATTATTTGGTGAAAATCTGTTGGGTTATTGATGATCATCATAAAGTTGTACTTTTCATTCTAATTGTATTTAGTTTTTATCATCTAATTTTATGCAGCTCATAATTTACTTCATTTAAATTCTTGATGGTTTGATAAATTTTGTAGTTGATTTTTTTTGTTATAAAAATTTTTACCATAAATCGTGAAGCTAATTTTCGTGTCCTGACCCACAAAATTGCTGAAGAATTAACTGCTGAAAATTTTGATATGATCAGATATTTGTGCTGGGATACTGTTTAATAAACATGAAATTTAAAGATGGATTAAGTTTTTTGGAATATTTTGAAACTAAAGGTTGGATTACACCTACCGATATGATTTTTTTAGCTGAGGTTCTTTATGTTATCAATAGCCATAATTTTTTTGAAAAGGTTGCTTGAAACTTTTATGAATCGCTTATAAAAACCTAATAAACTCGAAATGATGCCAGAAGATCCAAGTGCAACTAAAGTATTTGAATACTGGTTTAAGATCTTTGAAAATTTTTATCCGCTTTTACGAGAGCTAGTAAAAACAAAGCACTGTAAATCGACTTGCCTTGCTAAAAAACTACTTGTTGCCTCAAACTTATACTGTACCTACATAAGTGAGACTACGAATAAAAAAACCTATACAATTATTTTGCTCGTCTTATTAAAAGAAAAGAATGTTACTTTTTTCCGTTACTTATTAATTACCAGATTGCAATCATAAGATGAAGGAGTTTCTCAGTATGTTCACGCTCTCCGCGGTCTTGCAAAACATGCTGCGAAAAGTATAAGAACGGTATGTGTAGCGGCGACTCTTTCATCAACGAACTTTGATCTGATACAATCAGAAAAAGGCTTTTTGATAGATTTTGACACCATTATCAAAAAGCTAAACTTTAAGAAAAATATCTTAATGAAATAAGCAGAGATTCGACTGACCACTTAACAACCACTCTTTATTCTTAAAGATATAGTCATCAACAATTAAAGAAAGTGTCTCTTGTCTAAATATTGCAGCTTAACATTTTTGTAGTTTAAAGAAAAATTGTTCTAATTCTATTTGGCTCAGCTCTGCACATTGGGGGAAGATCTAATTGCCCAGTTGGAAACAAAGCGGGGTATTGCTGTGAAAAATGGAACAATATCAACAAGTTATTCTTGTAAAAACAAAAAATCTATTTTAGCTTTGTTTCAATTTATCGAAATTGTAAATGAAGATTTTAAAATCTCTTTGATCGTTCTCAAAAGTGCGCTGTAGCGTTTAAAGCATATTTTGTAGTCTACTACTTGCAGAGTTAAGTTCGCTTGCTTGTTGGACTCTGGTACTTTAAAAACTTTATGAACAAAAATCAGCCGCCGAAATGAAATTAAAAATTTTTGGTGCAAAACGAATGTCTTTATAGCCTTTCAAACAGTCTCAGTCGAAGTACTTGATAAGAATAAGTCTCAGTCGAAGTACTTGATAAGAATAAAAGTAATCTTAAAGTTGAAAGGACGAACCTGTGACAATCTTAAGCTAGGTGTAATCCCTGGACTTGGGGTTAACATGCTTCCAGCAGCACGATGAAGTAGTGTTTAAATCGAGAGAATTAAAAGAAAGCTTGATTGTCGCATAACCTTGATGTAAAGTAGCTGCATCTCGTGCTTACACCGAGAAACTTATTTGCTATTTCATTCTCGATGTCAACCTATAGCGAATTCAGCAACAATGATCAACAACTTATCTCTTAACAAGATTAGTAAACTTCATGTTGGCGACATTATTGAACCGTCTTATTTCCCATACGTGCTCAAGAACAAACGTATAATGATAGTTGATTACGCTCTAACTGTTAACGGACTTTTCAAACTTGTAGAATTTTTTTGGGCAATATTCGCCAAAAGAAATCGTTGAAAATGACAAACTGCAAGAAAACATAGTTTAAATAAAGTTAGAGAAGATCGAAAGCGACAATGTCTTAGATTATTTTAGAGAAAGAGAGCACGCGTTTGCTTGTTAGCGCGCTCACTTCCGCTATAACAAGAAAGCTTTAGTCCAAAGAAAAGATCTTTTTGGCGACAAAGAGAAGGTTTAAGTGATTCTATAAAGGTAGCTTCAAGCGTTGCCAGGTGAAAGAATGATTGCATTGTAGATAAAATTAAGAATTGATTAATATTGAAGTTTTCCGGACAAATCTTGTTATCTAATAAATGTTGACCAATAGCCAAACCCGAAACAGGTGTATTTTGAGTAGATTTGCAGTGGTGTGTAGGGAGATGTTTTTTTGTGGAATTTAACTTGGTTTTGAATTGAAAATGTTTTTGAATTTTTTCTTCCATTCGTTGGGTAAATTATACGAGTATATCCGCTTACGGTTTGGGTTCCCCGCCGGCGTACTTCCACGACAAATTAATAGACAAATATAATTTAAAGGAAATCTATGCCTTTGTTTATATTACCACTGTTTCCAGCTATTACAAGACTGACTCTGATTTAAATTTAATAATGACGCTACTAGCAGCATCGGAAGCTGAAAACGTAACCTTTAACACTTATAAATGTGTGTTGGAGAAAAGACAAACAGACTCGCTTAGGTATCATGTGTCCCATCTAGAGATACAACCTGATCCTGAACGATTGTGCCCTCTGCATGAACTAACCCGTACACCAAAAAGCAAAAACTCAACTTCTAAAATCAATACATACACATTTTTTATCTAACTCGGTGGTTCTCAAACTTTTCAAAAAAATTTACTTTGGCGTCCCATTACAATTTTTGATCACTCACGGTCTCCTGTAAATTTAAACATAAATTTTGGTTTAGAAGCAATTTTAGTACAGCTACACAAACTGATTTTAGCTCAGTTATTGATGAATTTGCTACAATAAAATCAAGAAAAGTTAAAATTTAATTTATTAGGCACTAATTATTATGTAAGTACATCGAGTACATTTTTAGCTTGTATTTCTAATTATTAAATTTTGCTAAGAAATAAATGTCTACTAATAAATTTTTTGTTTTTTTATTTACTCTTATCATTAGTTCAGGCCATACTTGAAATATGCCTTGAGGCTACGAAAGCTTTAATCCAGCACTGATCATAACTATATGTTTCTTTCCGCTGTTCTCTGTTAATATTATTTTAAAAGCGTTTTGGCAGCGTGGTCGAGTGGTTAAAGTGCCGGGCGCGTGACCAACACGGTGTCGGTTCAAAACCCACTCGCGCCATTTTCTTGTGTCCTTGGGAAAGACACTTTACGGCATTTTCCCCTGCTTGGTGCTCTGACAAGCAGTTCTAAATTACAGTCATATCTCTATTAAATTACAAGCGGACAGCAATATCTTGGCATCTCCGGAAGCAGGTCGGGGTAATTGCCTAGCCTATGTATTAGCGCCTCCGTCGCTTTCCTGCGAGTCAGGAGGATAAATATAGAGATAAAATAAATAAAATAAAATCTAATGTAGCAACAGTCTTTCTGACAATTTTTTCCAATTTGTCTGCATGCTAAAGTGTTTATTATTGTTCTTAACCCATTAACGCCCAAACTTTTTTTCGCGCGATTTCTAGCAGAACTGATCAATTTCACTTGATTAAGAGCATTTGGGGCATATTTTCAAATTTCAACCAACGGAGTAAAAGTTATGCATGTTTTTAGATAAAGTCCCAAATGGGGATCATGGGCAGAAACGACAACAAAAACACAATTTTTGATGTATTGCATTTTGTGATATTTTTACACTAAAACATGTAAAAGGTGCACACAGAAATGAAAGAAATCACTGTTTCGTATGCAGAACAGCTAAAGCACTACTTTTGTATGAGTCTGAATATCAGACATTTCCTTATGCCATACAAGAAAACAGTTTACATGCAGCCCAACATTGCATTTTATGCATTGCTTTCAAACCTTGTTTTTGCAAACAGCACATTTCCTTTGTTTTCCCGCGACTGTGCGTTCCAATGCATGTCCGGACTCGCTCCTTCGCACTTCTTCTGGAACGTGCAATAGCGTATTTTTGTTGAGTAATGGACGACCAAAGTTTTCGGGGTTTAATACCGACGAGGTTTTCATGTATACGGTACATGAATTATTCTTTTCCTGAATTTTAGCAGAGGGTTTTTTTTTGTTCGCCATGCAGTATAGCACATGAGCATTTACAACGGCCATATCAATCATGTTCGGGAAGAGTGAAAAGTACCATTTTTTGTTCGAATCTTGATCCTGTACTTGTTGATTAGCCAGTCCATTTGGTCGACACCACCCATATGACTGTTATAATCTGCAATACATTTTGGCTGATTCAGGATGACTTGTTTCTTGTTTTGCCTGATCCATCTTCTCACTTTTTGCGCTGGCAATGTGCCTTGATGATTAGACAACATTTTGACATTGTTATTGTCTTTCCACACGACAGCAAATATGTCACTGTTGGAGTTCATCCGATAGTCATAAAAGCCGCGGTCCTGCTTTTTTAAATTGTCATCGGTTGAGAGAGGACATTTGTTGGTGCGGTTGATTTTAACCGTGCGAGAAGCTGAAATAATTCTTTCTGTTAAAACTTTCATCAAGTCGAAACTCGTGAAAAAGTTGTCAAAATAAAAGATGTGGTCGCTAGCGAAGTTTACTTTTGCAATCATGTTCAAGACAACTGATGCACCAAGACCTGAAATTGTTGACTCTGTGGCTTTTTTCCCTTCATACAGGTCAAAATTGAAGCAGTAGCCTGTATCAAAGCAGCATTTTTAGTCCGAAAAGTGAATGAAAAAGAAAACATTCATATGGGTTAATTTAGCTATTAGGTACCGTTTTTTGGTAATGATCCTCAAATGGAGATCGTCATAAAACGTGGTGATGAACTTTTTTCTATATTTGGAGTATTGAGTAGAAGTAAAATGTTTACTTTCCTTGATGCAAACTAACTCTGAAAGAAATATTGACGAAAATTATGAAAAAACGCATTCAAAAATTGGTGATCAAAAGATGCAAAAAAATGGCGGCCACATCAAGACTTTTCCTTGTAAAAGCTCCCATCATTCGGTAATTTTCCTTTTGCTGGTAAATAAAAAAGCACTAAGATAGTACACATAGCTGTTGTATATACAGACCTTCTACTTTTGCAGTTAAAGGAATATGGGGTAACATGCGCCCAATCCCCAAATGGGGATTATGGGCGTTAATGGGTTAATCTATTCGGCTTGCAATTTCACTTATATGTTTTGACCTTTTCAGTAATTGCTTTTGCGAAGCTGAACAAAAACAAAAATAAATTGAATCAAAGTTTTGTTATATAAATCTGGAGTTTTTGACTTTTGTAATTTGACTACTTGTATACGAGTGGTCAAATTACAAAATTCGTAAATTGCTACTAGTTTTGTACGGGACAAGATAAGAGCTCAAAAGTAAAATGGATATTGTTCAGTAAAGTTAGATTTTTTATGCTTTTTGCTACGAAGTATAAAATTCCACTTTTATGCTTTGAATAATAGAATAACATAAATTTCTGTTAACTATCTCTACATATATCATATTTTTATGCAAATTGACAAAGTGCCTTGTATCAAACTTTTGATAAATTTACGACTGCTTCAACAGTCTATTTGCAATAAAAGCTTTTTAGGCTTGTTTCAAAAAATTTTAATTGTAAAAACAAAGATGTTTCTATAAAACTACAAATTGGTATATTTCTGGTTAAGATTTTTCTTCGCCACGACAAAACTTAAATAAAAATTTTTTACTCAAGAGAAACTTCAAAATTACAATTGCATATTTTTTTAGTTACAAATTGTCAAGTTTTGGATTTAAAAATAATTTTTGTTTCGAAAAAACTTAGATAAATATGTTTTACTCCGGAGAAATTTTGAAACTTGAATTTGAGTGTTATAGCTGCAAAAAATGTATCTACTGTATATATATCTCGTTTCAAAACCTACTCGCGCTATTTTTTTGCGTTTTGGAAAAAGACACTTTACCGCACTTTTCCCTGCTCGGCGTTCTTTGCAAGCAATTTTAAATTTCAATCATATCTCTATAAAACAAAAAAACGTATAAAAAATTTTAACTAGACGACAATATCTTGGCATCTCCGAAAGCAAGTCGGTATAAGTGCTTGCCCTATCAGCGCTTCCGTCGCTTTCCTGCAAGTCAGGAAAATAAATATAGGAATAAATAAAAATAAATTCTTAATATTTTTTCAAAGAGCAATGTGATGCTGAAGTGAGTTTAAATTTAAATTTTGGTACAGTTTTTTACAGAGATTTTATTCAAATTTTTGTATTTTTGATATATGACTTTTTTAAAAATAAATTGGAAAAATTTTCCCATTTCTTTTTTGTGTGAAAAGATTTATATTTTTATACCACATTCAGTTGCTAGCTACCCTGAATTACATTGTTTATCTTGCATAACAGTTTAAATTTATCAATATTTATAATACAAAATACGTCTTAAAATTTGTATTGTACAGTATAACCAAATATTCGTCTTAACCCTCGGCAACAAAATGAGTAAATCATAGAAAAAATTCATATTTTAAAAAACGCTACACTACATTAAAATTTGTTAAACTAAAATTAAAGCAAAGCTATAAAAAATGATTATCTAAAATGTTGAGAGATATTTTTAAAGAATTTTAGCTACACAAAAAACAAATTCAAATTACATACTAATACACATTTGCTACAGTTTTATTTTTTAAATTTCTACTAAAACTCGTCTATTTAAAATGCTCAACTATTTAAAAAGAAAATGAATTGATGAAAGAATATTAGCTGCGAAACGGAAAAAGAAAAAAAAAAAAACAAACATAAACTGGGTTTTAATTAAAAAGATTTTGTTAAAATTATGAAAGGCATCTGATATTTTTTAATCGATTCTTTTTTCGCTTCTTCTTTCAGTAGATTCATTTAACATTCTTCAGGTATGACTTAGATCTGTTGATATGCAATATATATTTTAAATTTTTACGTGTCATTTTCTTTTTTTACTCGTAAGAATGCTTTGTTTTGAAAGAGCCAATACCATCATCAGCAGACCTTGTGTGTGTAATAGCATACAATGTTTAACTGTTTTTTCTTCGTTTTCAATTTATATTTTGATCTGCCTTATCGAGTAAAACTTTTAAAATGGTAGCGATTTATAAATAAATTGAAAAACTAATAATTCAAAACGCGTACAGTAACAGTGGTTTCTTTTTTTTATGAAACAAAAAGCAAAATGAATAATACGACGTTTAATTCTCAGTTATATTACGGTAGTATTTTATCACGTTTCACTCTGTATTTTTGCAGAATTTAAGCAATTACGCTTACAATACTTTCAAGAAAAGATTGCAGTGTAAAAACCTTAAAAATAAAAAAAAATGAAAAGCCACCGTTATAGCGTCAGTTCTGTTAACGTTTCTCTCCATGACGTGCAGCAAAAAATGTTTTATAAAAATGAATTGCACGTTGAAACTCAAAATATCTCAAAACTGTGATTTTCAAAATTTTTTTTGCAGAATCCAACATCCAGTGTTGAGTTTGCAAAATCGAAACTAAGTTGATTTCAGACAAAAAAATCTTTAAAAAAAGATCTTACGTCATTTAGTTAACGTTATTTGAATTTCTATATATTTAAAAAGTTTTTTTGGAATACAGACGGATTCACAAAATTGATTGATTAATCAATTTTGTTACAAAATTTGTGGTGAGTTAACCTATAAAAGATTTGAACTTCTCTAACACCTACCTTGTTAATACGTTTATTACCTCAATTATTTTTTTTCTCTTATTATCTTACTTCTTTTTGCGTACTACACTGACTTGAGTGAACCTTTTAACGCTGATAAATACTCGAGCTTCGTTTAAACGTTTTGATAGCTAGCTTATGTTTTAAGTGTTTCAGTTGGCTACAGAGATTATAAACCAGAATAAAAGCAATATGAGACTTGTACAATGATGTCACTACGATCTAAAGAAATCGAAAACATATTCCAACTGAAGACCTTTTTTTTAGAGATCTCTATATTTTTTGGATAAAAATTGAAAAATTGCAGATAACTTCCAAGCAAAAATCTTTTTTTTAGAGATCACCAGATTTTTGCAACGAAAAATAAATTTTGTTTACCGAAGTGGGTCGTTAAGTTACCCTGGGTTGGAAAGTGGGCCGCGGTATGAAACAGGTTAAAAACTACTGGTTTAAACGCTTAAGGCTCATTTCCACTACAAACGTATAATGGAATATTCTTCGTTTCTTTTATTGATTTTTTAGCTTCGCTTGGCGCTTCAACGCGGAAAAAAATAAAAAAATCAATACAAGAAGGAGCCCTTTGTTTTTTTTTATAAAAAATGATTTTTGCTGTTTTTTAGGTGTTAATATTTTTTTGTAAATAAAAGGCAAGTGTTATCGTACGCTTTCGCAACAATTTTATTCACAAAAAGTAAAATTTTATGAATCGCTTGTTCAGATTTAGTAAGCTCAAAACACTGCCAGAAGATCCACGTGTATCTAAAGCATTTGAATACAGGTTGAAAATTTTTGAAAGTTTCTTATCTGCTGTTACGAGAGCTGCCAACAACAAAGCACAGTGGATCAACTTGCTTTGCTAAAATACTACTTGTCGCCTCAAATGTACCCCTTCTTAAGTAAAGCTTAAAAATTCAAAAAAAAGTATACAATTACTTCGCTCGTCTTATCAAAAAAAGATTATTAATTTTTCCTACCACTTTTTTTTTATATGACCAGAATGTACTCACAGGATGAAAGGGTTTCTCCACATGTTCACGCCCTCCGCGGTCTTAAAAAAAAATCTTCCTTTCAAGCTGATCTACGGAAAAGTAGCGAGACGATGATTTTAATACCGCACAAAAACCGAAATGTTTGAAATGGTTATAAGCAATAAACTGAACTTTATGCTAAATCTATTGATAAAATAAGCAGAAATTAACTGACCGTTTAGCAATTACTTTTGTTCCTAACGAGAAAAAACCAGCAAAGAAGACACTTTTGGATGTAACAAAAACAAGTTTTTTTCTAATTAATGAAGCGGCAAAAACTTGAATGTTCAATTCGTTTCTGCTTGTCTAAATTGTGTAAATGAAGGATTGCCTTTTACAGTAGAATGCGATGCTTCAAACTATAGTTTGAAAGCTAGTTTAAATTAAGATGATCGCCCCATTGCTTTTAATTTATGAGTTATTAACTAAAAGAACAAATGAAACGAATTCAGTATGCTTCATGCAACAACTTACATCAGGGTGCGTCCAAATTGTGGTCCATGCAAAACTTTTAAGTGGCTTGAGCGCTGTTTTCTGAAGTGATATGAACTTAATTGGGTAACATGCTTCAAAAAATAATTTTTATGCTAAAAGATGAAAAAAGTGTCTGTATTTTTGTTTAAAGGTAGAAAACTTATTCGGCGGCAGTGTTTTATTTTCTTAGAACATAAATATTTTTAGTAGGCCAAAATGATATTGACTTAAAAAGCTTGACCTGACTAATACTGACCAGCATCAATTGTTTTTAACACTGGCCTTCTCCAGGAATCTTAAATGCACGAGAATCCCTGCCATCCAACCATTCATGGACTTTGCTTTTACGCTAGAAATTTCTTTAAAATTATATAAAATAATTATTTTATTTTTCATGCTAGGCGCGTAAAATAAAAATTAAACAAATTTAAAAAATTTATTAACTGCATTTAGCCAACAGGATTGCAGTAAAAAGAGATATTTGTACGATAAGCAATCAATTTTTTGGAATACATTGTTATATGGCAAAATAAAAAATTTAGGCCGCAGTTGCGGTCGAAATTTGTTTGGACATATTTTGTAGATTTAAAAAAATTATAATTGGACTTAACGGATTAAACTTACTGATTAAGCAACCGAATTAACTTTACTGTATAAACAGGGCTACCATTTTGTGGTTTATTTTATGAACGTTGTCTAATAAAGATTTTAATGTGCTTATTTCGAAAAATCGTACTTATTTCCACAAAATTTTTAGAAAACGCGCTTATTTAAAGATTTTCCTTCTATGTCCGAAGAAAAGAGAGCGTTTTTTACTTAAAGATCAAGTGAAGACTTTTTTTAGAAATTACTACGTTTTTGGGACGAAAACAGAGATTTTGGACACTGATTGAAAGTGTTGACTCTTTTTAATTGATAAATCACTACGTTTATGGGAGAAAAAGAGAGATTTTTGACAGTAACTGAAAGTGATAACCTTTTTTGAGGGAGAAAAAATAGAGGTTTGGCTGTGCTTATTTTTGTTCAGTTCGGATGTATCCCTGTATTTAAATAAGTTCAGCTTGCTTCGCTCCGACAATTTCTCTTCAATTCTATTCTCCTCAACGGCCGGGCTTCTGAAGCCGTAACGTTTGTAACGTTTGTAATTATCGAAAAAAATGAAGTAAAAACGTTTGTAATTACTTCAACTTTTTCCATAATATTCTAGAATTTCTTGACTTTGACTAATTTGAAATGCTGAATAAGATGGTACTATTTTTAGGTGCCTCCGAACAAGGATTAACGAGTAAAATAGATGTTTTTTAGCAAATTTGTGAATTTTTCCTTGTTTTCGCAAGCAGAGCGTGGAATTTCAATTTTACGCCTTTATTAAGTAACATGAATTTTACCAATTTATTGGCTTTGAGTGACGAAGCAAATTACGTCGTTTACTAGACGTCGATATACATGAGGCAAAGCAGAACTTACAACTCAACAGTTTCTAACATGGTACAAAAAGAATTTCTTTATCTCCATTAGGACATTTTGTATGATCCAAAATTTAAATTAGCTTTTGTTAAATCAATTGAACTAGTTTACCAATTTTTAACTTTTTTTTTAATATACTGTATAAAGACTGCTTTAAGCCTTTAAACTTTGTAATAGCTATGTTCAGAATAATATTATAGTACTTTTTAATGCTCTACTGAAATCATAATTTACATATTACCATAAATGTAGCACTTAAAAGTATTAAGATATTGAGACACCACCAGAAAGACATTGAAAAAATCATTTAAAAAAGTACTTGCTATAGAGTACTTTTCAGCTAAACTTTAAATAAATTAGGAAATATCTACAAGTTGCTAAAATTAATTATTGAAATCTAATTACTTGTTAATGGTCGGCAACTTCAATCCTACATTGAAAGGATTTTTTAAAACTCATTCTACAGTTCTATCTCTGATTTTATAATCTGCTTTTTTGTTTTGCTTAAATTATTTAAGGTTTTGGGCGCTTTTTTGCTTTGTAACACAATAGGCTAACTTGTAAAGAAGGTTTATTAAGCTAAATAACAATAATTGGTTCTCGTTACTATTCGCCGAATTTAATTGATTACCTTTTAATTTTACCTTTTAAATTTTGGTAAGTCCCCAAAAGCTGCAAGGTTAGTAAGGGCGAACAGTGAACAAAACCCTAATAAATGATTAGAAAAAAGCTAAGACTTTGTTTTGGTATTGAAAATCGGCTAAAAAGTATAAAATAATACACATGCCAAAATTAAAAAAGTGCGGAAGCTTCACATACTGTAGTTCGAGTTTATCTTTAAAATTCACATTGCTTATTCTCTCTTCATAATATTTTTTACAAGCCTTTCTCTGCTGTACAATTAGATTCCATTGCTTTCTGTAGGTTTAAGAGCAGTTCATCCTTTTATTGATTTCAATTTCTCTCATATTTCTTTTTTCTTTTGGCTGTCTTACGCGCTATTTACATTTCCGGTACAATGGAAAGAGGCTATTTAGTTAATTATGTGCCTGACATTTTGCTCTCTGTAATTGGATTAATGAAGGGGAAGCAACTAAATGGGCAACCCAAACAATAGCATTATGCAAAATTAGATTTGCTTAAAATTTAAATGTAAACTTTTTATACTTTGCACGCGGCACGGAACGCGGCAAGATCCTCCCAAAAAGGTTATTACGCTTCGTGGTTGACATCACTAATAGAGTACAAATACATAGGCTTACCATGTGTCCTCATTTTGGCAGGACAGTCTTAAATTTTAGGGCTTTGTTCTGCCCGTTGTGCCAGAAGTTCACAACAGACTGGAAGTGAAGACCTGTTTTTTTGAAGACTACGTTTTAGGGCCGAAAATGATGAAATTCGAGACATATTTGAATTGAGGCTCTTTTTTTGAGAGCACCTGTTTTTAGGGACAAAATTTGTAAAATCTGAGACTGATTCCAACTGAGGACCTTTTTTTTTAGAAAACACTTGTGTTTTTTGACGAAAACTAAGTAATCCCAGACTGATTAGAAGTTCTTCGGATGAAAACCAAGAAATCCGAGACTGATACAAAGTGAAGACTTTTTTTCTTTTAGAGAACACTAGTTTTTAGGGACGAATCTTTTTCTATTAACGAACGTTTTGATTTGCCGTTCCCGGAATAAAAAATTTGGGGGCAAAACAGTTTTGCCGGAATTTTATGTGACGAGTGTCCGAAAATCAAAATTTAATATAAAGACTTCAGACTTTTTTTGTCTCTACTTGATTTTAATTTTAAATTAGAGCAAAGGCCAATAATCGAACATGCAAATAGTTTTTCAAAAAAAAGTTTAAAACAAAAAAAAGGTTTTCACATCATAATTACAGGCTCTACTTTTTTTAAAAATTCAATCGTTTTTCTTACAATGAAATAAAAGTAATTCTTATTTGAAGAATTACGAGGATTTGGAATTAATTTTTAAACAAGCTGCATAAAGATGAACAACACCAGACTAGAGTTTCGCTCTCATTAGAGCTCGTCAGGATGCTTATCTCACCGCGAATCGAACCGGGACCTGTAGTCTTCCACGCAGGTTACTATACCACTATTGCATACTATAGATACTTAGTGGTATAGTAACCTGCGTGGAAGACTACAGGTCCCAGGTTCGATTCGCGGTCAGATAAGCATCACTGACGAGCTCTAATGAGATCGTAACTCAGGTTTGGTGTTGCTCATCTTTATGCAGCTTGTTTAAAAAGTAATTCTGCTCATAAAATAAGTATAAAAAACTTTCTTTTGCCAAAGATATTGATATATTTTGTTAATATATGTAATTCTTTATTAATTTGTTAATTTTAATTAATTTTTTGTTATTATTTTATTTTATTAATAAATTTTTCACATTTTTTATTAATTTATTAAATTATTAAATTCAAAAGAATACAAATCTATCTTGATTGTGCATTAAAAAATCTATCCATTAGTTTTGAAGTATTACACTAAATTTAAAGTTAAAAAGCTATCTCTCAACCAATTCAAACTTCACTGTAATCATAGGCCCACCATTAAATTTTTCACTGTTGGTTTCGGTGCCAACGTACATGTAAATTAACTTGTTCAAATTTCTCAAAAATTATGTTTATTGGTATAATGCTTCAATTAACGATTGTCAAAATTTATTTTGTTGACACAGTCTAGGAACCACATCAAAAATATTTGTCTTATTATAAGATTTGTCAAAAATAATGTTCATTTGATGACCTGACGTCAAAAATAATGGCTTTCGTCAAAAATGATGTTTTCAATGGCACTTCGATACTGTCAGGAACTATGTGGTGCTGAGTTCACTGTTAACACAGGAATTAAATGGTTCTCTTGACTAGAAAGGCTATCTTCTACGCTAAGGAAGTCTTTTGGAGAAGTCGTTAGAAGACTCTCTTCAATTCTAGCTGGTAACTACAATTTACCAAATCAGATTTAAATAAAATATGAGCTTTATTCAAATGATATCAGTACAAATCATTGGTCCACAAAGCAGATGGTTTTTGACGGAAATTTTTTCATTCGACAAAAATTCAAATCAATAGCAACGATTGTACTTCAATAACAAATAACGACTTTACCGGGCAATTCAAATAAATTTGAATGCCCTCTACGAAATAACAGCGTAGAACAGCCTTTTGAACGAATTGGTCTTAGCGCTTATACAGTTGTCATCATAATTAAGCACGTGGCAATTAACAATAAAGGATTGACGATCAGTGACGTTGATGCATTTTGCAATGCTCGCAATAGCAATGCTTTTTCAATTAGTTCACACAACGCAAAAATATAAAGTGAACACAATAGGACTTCAACTAAATATAGGGTGCTCCATAAAGTGCTCCGAATTTGAATTCGGCGAACGTTTTCTTTGTTAAAGATTAAGGGGCCCCCGTAAATAAAAAGCATTTTCTGTTTTTGAGCTTTTGGCGATTGCTTAAAAACACTTTACACATATACATTCTGTTTTATAAAAGAATTTCTGTTGGACTGCTTGAATACCAATCTAGCGGACAAAACTCAATCTTTACACTAATCATTTTTTATAAAACTTTCTTGTAACTATTCATTCGTGGGGAAAAAAGAATAAATTGACTAGTTCACATGTTAGCTCTTATGCTGACGCCTTCAGAAAATTAAGCAACAACTTACTTTTTATAATTGCATTTCACTTTGCATTTAAAGTAACAGACTGTTTTTTTGTTGAAAATTTCCTAACAAATGAAAAATTCGACGTATTTTTTATGTATAACTTTACTTGTTTTACTTATTCAAGTTTGAGATGTACACAAATTAATTCTTTACACCAAAAAATTTAACCCAAAGTTAAAAAAACCGTCTTTATTTATTGCAAACTGTTTGATAAATCTATTTCGAAACTTTAATAAAGACAAAAAAGAATCCACTCTGGAAATTCGAAAAAAACACTTTTTATGTAAACGTCAAGTGAAGACCATTTTTGGTTTTCATTTACCTTTCGCAATAAATTTTGTTTGAACTCAAAATGTCATTTTAAAAAATTTTGTTAGGTATCCTGGTCTAATATAATTATTCTACTATATTTTGACGTCTTTGTAATTTTAAAATGACCAATTAAATGGAAACCTCAGAATTAAATCAACTTACCGTAAAACCTCTAATTGAGCGCAGCCTATTTTTTCAAAAATCGCCGTAAGCGATTTACTAACCCGGATTCCCGTGCGGTTACTACCGCTTCTTCAGAGATCCATTTTCTCTAGTTTTTTTTTTATTCTATGCTAATGCTGATGCTGAAAGAGGAATTTCGGGTTAGTTTCACCGCAAAAAGAAATTGCTTACGGCGACTTCTTGAAGAGACAGGGTGGCGCTAAATTAGAGGTTTTACGTTAGATTCTTACTTACGGATGACTTGGGCTGTTTACAAGAGTTCTTCTATATAAAACCAGATAAAGATCCGGGCCCTAATTTTATATGAACAGAGCTTATAAACCATGTTAGAGCTGCTTTGAAGTCTTGATTACATAACTTTTTTTTTCCTACTTGCATCAAATCCAATTTCGAAAATCTACTGAATAGCGCTTGTAGTCGCGATTCGAAAGACTAAGAAGGCTGTAAAAAACCTAAAATATTGACAAATTTATCACGTTTTCGTCCCCTGGGAAAAATGTGAGACGTTTACCTATGTCGGCAACGAGCCAATTGATGGTTTTGACGCAAAAAGTCAACCGTAAATCAAGTCGTTCTGTTGAAACAAATGATTGACCATTTTCTCCGAGATTTGAGTCTAATCTTCAATCTGACAGCTGCATATGACACTGTTTTTCATACAAACTTGGCTTTAACTACAAGCTGCTGAGGTTTCTGCTGGATAAATGCATAGTTAGAATGATAATAAAACTAATTCGCAAAAAAAGTTTTACTCGAACGGCGACAGCAAGCAAAATAGTATCGGGTGTCAGAGAAACAGTGTTCCTTAAAAATCAATTTCTATTTTAACATCAAGATCTACAATCTGCTTTCCACACTCTCCAGATTAAAAAAAATGTGAATTAAAAGTTTAAAATAATCAACATTCACCATGTTTATTTTAAGATGTTTAGTTCCGATTTATCTTGAGGTGAAATTAGACAAATTATTGAAGTTTTGTCACCACCATTTGGCATTGCACAAAAATTTTTCTTTGCGTGTCCCACTACTGATTTAACCTGCGGGTCAAGGGTGCTAAAACATCAGATGCAGCTTTCTTATTTTTAGTCTATTCAACAGCGGAGTTCTGGAATCACACGTATTTGGTTTATATATAATGTTTTGAATGAGGCTTTGCGCGTAGTCACTGAATGCTTCCGTCCCTCTCCAACGGCCCACTTAACAGTTTTTTCAAACATCCAGCCATCTGAGCTTTGACAACTAGAAACGACACTTTTTTTGACTAAAGGTGGTATTCTAGACCTTTTCTCCGTTATTTTTTCAAATCTGCGGCACACTTTGAAAGATTTCAAAAATTTGCAGAACAGCTGGACCAAAGAAAAGCTAAATTTTGAACGCTTTCCGTTACCTGAAGTTTCATTTGGCTGTCATAAAAAACCTAAAAATTTCAATCTAAACTCTAAAAATAAAATGATGACTTTTTTCATCTGAAGTTACCAATTTGCCCATGTCGTGCATAATCAAGCCTGGGTGAAAATTGATCAAAAAGTTATTAATTTATTTGGAGAGTTTTTATGTTCATTGAATAAAACTTTTAATGAAGAAAAGCGTTCGAAACTTAGCAAAGGCTAAAAAAGATCTTGACATTTCACAATGAGATGTACAGTATGATGAATTTTTTAAGTTTGTTGGTTGCTATTTTAGAGAAACATAACTTTTTTCTATTTGAAAGAGTATGTTTGTCGGTTTTCCGCAGCACACAAGCTGCAGAGCTCTGCTCTAGATCCTGACTGCAGAGCTCTGCTTATTCATCGGTTATCAAATGCCTTCCAATAAACACAAAGGTCTAAACACTTGTTTGTGCCTGCTGCGCAAAAACTTAAAAAATCTTGCTGAAGGCATCCGTTCTTCCCAGTACATGAATCATAGATCGAACACCGAGTAATGTGAGGGTACATCCCGGCCGCATATTACCAATTTGTAGGCGATTTGAATGCACAGGGCTGTTTTTGACCAATCAAAGACAAGAATATATTTTCAATTGTTCTTAAAGAGCAAAACGTTTTTTAAAGCTGCTCCTCAAGAGCAGTGTCTGCTTTGTAATAGACTACAGTATATTTGTTTTTAATAGAAGTTTTTAATAAATTTTTTTAATCTAACTTTTTTACAGATTATTGTAATTTTTCAACAAAGCTTTTTTATTTTCATTTTACAAATGTATTTTCATTTAAGAAAATTTTTTTTTTCCTTAAATGCATATGCTGTAGTTATGATTTTTAATAAAACTTTAATAAAATGTAAGAAAAAATTGGATTTTACATATTTTTGTTATATTCTTAATAGTTTTGCAAATCTGATTTGAATTGGCCTCAAGACATATGGTTATATAGTTTTGATTATGTCTTAGGTCTTTTGTTAACTAGCCAGAAATTGACAAATCACATTAAATGAAAGCTTTTGTTATTAATGTGTAAGTTTTTGCAATAGATACAAACCAAAAGCAATAGTTATTTATCAAAATCTTTCAATTTTTTTATTTTTTAAAGCGCTTAGTAAGATATACTGTAGATAAGAGCCTTATTAAAAATTTAGATAAAAATTTCACAAAAGCATTTTTGCTTTTTTCATTTAAAAAATTAATTATTTATTTTGCATTTGCAAAATTATTCTTTTACACTTAAAATTATTTTTATATTTAAAATTTTTTTTTAATTGTAACTAATTTTTTGTGCTTATGATGAGCAGATTTTATATCTAATTTGATTTTTTAAACACATTAGGTTAACCTTAATCAGAAAATTAAATAAATGCTTTCC
Organism: Diplosoma virens; assembly: GCA_963680785.1. Lineage (NCBI taxonomy): Eukaryota > Metazoa > Chordata > Ascidiacea > Aplousobranchia > Didemnidae > Diplosoma > Diplosoma virens. The sequence continues at coordinate 32,719,219 of OY796880.1, forward strand.
TATTTTATTAGTTTGTCTTCATTATTGTGGCTTTGAAGGAAAAATAAAAAATTTCTCTTTGGTGCAGATCACACTAACAATAGGTTCCTTCCTTATACAGAGATAGAGAAATCCCAAGATTTCATTACATATGGGTTTGCTAAACATAGTAACATTCCAAGAACAAGTTTACGTCAGCCCATGCAAACTCCTCAATCCTGCCACTGCTCATCACTAAATTTATTTGAAGAATTTTAAACTTTTAACAAGATATAAGTGCTGTTTTTAAGCACGTTAAGTTACTCAGATTGTGGTTTACTATTTCCACCTCTTTTTTTTTTGGCATCAGCATTACGCTATTAATCTATTTTCAATCATTAACTTATAAGTCTATCTACATAAAAAAACGATGCAACAAACAGTCTATATTACTTAAAAATAAAAGGTCATATAAAATCTCTGTCAATTATAATTCTTTATAAGTAATTGTTATAGTGTTATTTTTAATTTCATTTTGACTTCAAAACAAAAATAAATAATAAAAGATTTAAGATTAATAGTACAAATAAATAATTTAGCTTTGGCAATTTTGGAAATTTTTTATTTTTCCTTCAAAGCCTCAATAATCAAGACAAACTAATAAAAAAGCATTTATTTAATTTTCTGTTTAAGGAGTTTTACAGCAGGAAAAATAAAACCTCCAAAATATGTTGTATATGAAATCTGCCCATCATAAGCATAAAAATTTTTTCTACAATCGATGTTTTACATTAGGAAAATAGACAAGCAGTTTACAGCAGTTTGACATCAAATAATAAATAAATAATTTACTTTTTCATAAATAGCAAACATTTGAAAAAATTGTTTTTAATATAAAAAACTTTAAAGTGTAGAAGAATGATTTTGCAAATGCAAAATAAATAACTAATTTTTAAATAAAAAAAAGGAAAAATGTTTGTGAAATTTTTATCAAAATTTTCATTAAGGTTCTTATTTACAGTATGTCTTACTGAGCACTGTTCAAAAGAATAAAAAAATTAAAAGATTTTGATGCCCTGCACTGAAGCCCTGCACTAGAAAATATTGATGATTACAAAATTATAATAAAAATTTAACTTAAAATTTTTTAAAATTAATTAGTCTGTTAGAATTTTTAAATTATTAATTAACTAATAAAATAGGAAAGCATTTATTTAATTTTCTGATTAAGGTTAATCTAAGGTCTTTAAAAAATCAAATTAGATATGAAATCTGCCCATTATAAGCATAAAAAATAAGTTACAATTTTGTATTATATTACTTTACGAAAGTTTGATATCAAATAATAATTAAATAATTTACTTTTTCATCAATAGAAAACATTTAAAAAAATTTTTAAATATAAAAATAATTTTAAGTGTAAAAGAATAATTTTGCAAATGCAAAATAAATAATTAATTTTTTAAATGAAAAAAGCAAAAATGCTTTTGTGAAATTTTTATCTAAATTTTTAATAAGGCTCTTATCTACAGTATATCTTACTAAGCGCTTTAAAAAATAAAAAAATTGAAAGATTTTGATAAATAACTATTGCTTTTGGTTTGTATCTATTGCAAAAACTTACCCATAAATAACAAAAGCTTTCATTTAATGTGATTTGTCAATTTCTGGCTAGTTAACAAAAGACCTAAGACATAATCAAAACTATATAACCATATGTCTTGAGGCCAATTCAAATCAGATTTGCAAAACTATTAAGAATATAACAAAAATATGTAAAATCCAATTTTTTCTTACATTTTATTAAAGTTTTATTAAAAATCATAACTACAGCATATGCATTTAAGGAAAAAAAACATTTTCTTAAATGAAAATAAATTTGTAAAATGAAAATAAAAAGCTTTGTTGAAAAATTACAATAATCTGTAAAAAAGTTGTCACAAACTTTGTTCGGGAATCCCAAAGGACCAGTTGAGCTAGGTAACCCAAATACCTGCGCTGAAACAAAGCTGTGTCTAAATTTTATTTTATTCCGGCTCAAGAAGTAGTCTTGCTATGAGCCTGATGGTTTATACAGTTGCTTTAACGAAAGTTCGGATTGGTTTCGCTGAAGACTTTTCTTCACAACAAACAGAGACCACTGTCTCCAATAAGAACGAATGTATTGCAAAAATCACGTCTGACCAAACTTCAAATTCACGCTTGCCAAACTGCAAAGCGAAATCAACGTTATAACTTGACTTAATCACCACAAATAATTCTACCTCTGTAGAACAAAACTAAAATTATGAATGAAGTGTGATAAAAGTTAGATCAAAAAAATTTATTAAAAACTTCTATTAAAAACAAATTTACTGTAGTCTATTACAAAGCAGACACTGCTCTTGAGGAGCAGCTTTAAAAAACGTTTTGCTCTTTATCCAGGAAATATAATAGAAATTTGCGCTAATTCAACCGCACGTTAAAACAAGGTTTTTGACTGGCTTACAAAAATAAATTGATCTTTGCCAAACGTCATTTCCACGCGAGTGACTCTTGTGTTGTAACATTCATACCTCGAAATTATGCTTAAAAGTCTAATTTTAGGAAATATTATTGTCTATGCTATGATAATGAAATCGGACCACGCAAGAAAATGCAAACTCAATTCATATCCAAAAATTCAATAACTCAGGAAATCAGTGTCAAACATATGGTTTTTCACGTGTTTCCGGCAATGCTTAAAAATTTGTGCTTCATGCTTTGAACGATGCCGAGATATATTCCACGACTAACAATAACAATTATATAGAGTAATATTGTTTTTCTCAAGTGCTTTTTTTAAATAATGCGATGTTATTTCAATAAATAAAATACTCTTTTTGTGGCGGTGAAATACTGTACATTGCAATAAAAAAAAAACGATATGCATATAAACAATGATATAAAAAAGATAAAGTTTTGTTGTTTTACAGTATTTCTAAATCGAAATTTTAACACTGAAATGTCAAAACATAGCCAAATTCAAATCCTTTTATAAAAAAAATATTCGTTTATATTTTTTTATCCTTTTTTTAAAAAAGCAGCAATAACTATTAGTAACTACAAAACATGTGGACAAAACATATGAACAAGTAATTGAAACTGGTCTAAAATAATTTCCATACTTGGACCAAAACAATGAAACAAGCTTCCCTTAGCTTGTTCATTGTTTGCAATTGTCGTGTGCGTTGACGTCAGTAGTATAGGATGAAAGTTTTCTTACACGTTGCGTCGGATTAGCGTCGGATTTGCGTCGGATTAGCGTCGGATTTGCGTCGGATTAGCGTCGGATTTGCGTCGGATTAGCGTCGGATTTGCGTCGGATTAGCGTCGGATTTGCGTCGGATTAGCGTCGGATTAGCGTCGGATTTGTGTCGGATTTGCGTCGGATTTGTGTCGGATCTGGCGGGGTATCCTAACCCTAGCTCTAACCCTAACTCCCACGAGTTCGATTCCCAGGCAGAGCGATGAAGTCGTGTGGAAACCTAACTTATACCGAGCAACGAAGTCGCTATGAAACATAACTTATGCCGCGCAACGAGTTTGATTCTCACCCAGAGCGATGAAGTCGCTATGAAACATAACTTATGTCGAGCAACGAAGTTGCGAGTATGGTTCCCAGGCAGAGTGACGAAGTCGCTATGAAACCTAACTTATGCTGCACAACGAAGTTGTGAGTATGATTCCCAGGCAGAGCGACGAAGTCGCTATTAAACATAGCTTATGCCGAGCAACGAAGTTGCGAGTATGAATCCCAGACAGAGCGTCAAAGATCTTATTCTAAACTTTCAGCTGTCCTTCTATTGCAAGAACACGTCAGCAATCTTTCAGCTGTCCGTGACGAGGTTGGAGCAGCTGTCTTTCTATTGCAAGAACACGTCAGCAATCTTTCAGCTGTCTGTGATGAGGTTGGAGCAGCTGTCCTTCTATTGCAAGAACACGTCAGCAATCTTTCAGCTGTCCGTGACGAGGTTGGAGCAGCTGTCCTTCTATTGCAAGAACACGTCAGCAATCTTTCAGCTGTCCGTGACGAGGTTGGAGCAGCTGTCTTTCTATTGCAAGAACACGTCAGCAATCTTTCAGCTGTCCGTGACGAGGTTGGAGCAGTTGTCCTTCTATTGCAAGAACACGTCAGCAATCTTTCAGCTGTCTGTGATGAGGTTGGAGCAGCTGTCCTTCTATTGCAAGAACACGTCAGCAATCTTTCAGCTGTCCGTGACGAGGTTGGAGCAGCTGTCCTTCTATTGCAAGAACACGTCAGCAATCTTTCAGCTGTCCGTGACGAAGTTGGAGCAGCTGTCTTTCTATTGCAAAGATGTGTTAACAATGAAAAAGTGTTCTTGAGAACAGTTACCAAAGATGGTGCAATCTATGACGTCATCTGATGAGGTGTATATAAATACAGTTGCTGCAGTCTTTGATATTATTGTAGACAATGTCGTTTGTTTGTAACATATGTTCGAAAGCGTTTACTCTAAAGCACAATTTGACGAGACATATAGCGTCAGCTCATAATAATGAAAAATATGAGTGTATGTTATGTGAGAAATCGTTTTTAAGAAAGGATTATTTACGAGGTCATAGATTATCTGTTCACAACAAAACAACCGAGGTAGCATGTTCAAAGTGCGGAAAAACATTTGCAAGAGCAGACAATTTGAGAAGACACCAAAAAATTTGTTGTAGATGCAAACAATGTTCAAAACAATTTGAAAGTGTTAGTTCTTTAAAAGAACATAATTGTTCAAAGACAAAAGAGGTCCCTAATCTTTCCTCCGACAAAGAAACAAATTTCACTAACCAAGATAATTGGGAAGCGGTCTCCAGAAACGAGCAAACAACATCGAGTAGAGATGGGGTTGAAGCAGGCTCTACCAGAAACGAGCAACCAACATCGAGTAGAGATGGGGTTGAAGCAGGCTCTACCAGAAACGAGCAAGCAACGTCGAGCAAAGTCAACAAACAAAGTAAAAGAAAGTCTTTAAAAATAAAACGTCGCGCTCAACAAATTGAAGACGAAGCAGCGGTTCCTGTAGAATGTCCTGCAGCTAAAAAGAAATCGAAACATCAAATCACGCAAGAAGAAGAAGAGATTGAAGAATCAGATCCTAATTTAAAAGAGTTTATTAAAAAATATTGGTCGAGCATTCGAAGTTTTATCAGAAACAACAAAGTACAGAGTATATTTAATTTTTACTATAATAAAGATTTGAAAGAGTTAATTGAAAAAATTTTGGAAATCATTTTGAAACAACAAAAAACTCGCTTTAAAATTAATTACAGTTTGGCATATATTTTAAAAAATATTGAAACGGAGGAATTGCGATATTTTCATGCTTCGTATAATAATCATTTGATGTTAAAAACCGCTTTGTTGATAAGTAATAGGCAAGAATTGCTCGATTTTTTAAATTCTATAGCTGAAGAAAATTTCATAGAGAGCATAACGCGACCAGATACCAAGTGGAAGATCGTTCAAATATCAAACATCACCTTCTACGTCAACCACTTGCAAGACGCGCCGTTAGGGGGGTCTGTCGGATTACCCGATTTTATAGTGAACAATCGCGGACTTGCAAACGTTTCGGCGGAAGACAATCTTTGTTTCTTCAGATGTCTGGCCGTCTTCCGTGGTGCTGACCATCGAGGTTGTAATCGCGCTGCAAAGCAATTGTTTTATGAATACTGTAACCATTTTGAAATTGAGAAATTTTCCGGAGTAAGTTTGTATGATTTTGTTGAACTCGAAAATTTTTATAAAATTAATATTGTTGCCTATGAATTGAAAAATAGCAAAGCAAAATTAATTCAACGTAGCCGCGAATTGCACAAGGAAACAATGAAAGTAAATGTATTTCAAAACCACTTGAGTTTAATCATAGATTTTGAAAAATATTGCTCTGTGTATCAATGTAAACATTGTGATAAGCTATGGTATCAAAACTATAACTACTATCGTCATACGAAAACATGCACAACTACAGTTTATGAAAGTTTCCCCGGAGGCATTTACCATAATCCGCATACAATATTTGAAAAGCTTGAACAAATTGGAATACAGGTGCCCAAGCAAGATCGTATTTACCCATACTATGCATGCTACGATTTTGAAGCGTATTTGTGTCGTGATCAGCTACCTGAAAACGGACCGAAGTTGATGTTTGAAGCTCGTCACGTTCCAATGAGTGTTGGAATTGCATCGAACGTTCCCGGGTTTGAGGAAGGAAAGTGTTTTATAACGTCTGGCGATGAAAAGGAATTAATTCAAAATTTAATAGATTATTTGGAAGCTATAGCTTTGTCTGCTTACCGTCTTGTGAAGGAAAAATTTCGAACTACTTTTGAAGCTTTGGAAAGCAGTGACCACATAAGAAAAGAAAATTTACTGAAAGAATTCGATTCGTACTGCCGCGAGCTGATAGTCCTTGGTTTCAATTCTTCATCGTACGATCTAAACTTAGTCAAGCCTATTTTGATTGAACGTCTACTGAACGAAATTGATTTTGTAATTAAAAAAGCCAACACCTATCTCTGCATCAAAACATCGACGTTGCGGTTTCTAGACATAAAACATTTTCTTGCACCCGGTTTTTCGTACAGAAAGTTTTTGATTGCATACGGAAGCGAATTGGAAAAATTCCATTTTCCCTATGAGTTTGTGGACAGTTTAGAAAAATTAGAGAGCGACCTACCAAATCACCAAGCTTTTTATTCGTCTTTGACAAAATCGAATATTACAACAGAGGAATATGCTTTAGTTCAAAAAACGTGGTTGGAAAAAAGATGGAAGAGTTTGCGTGAAATGTTGGTTTATTATAATCTTTTGGATTGCGTACCTTTTATTCAAGCTGTTAAAAATTTATTAATTCCCTACAAACAACAAAATTTAGATATTTTTAAACGCTCGTTTTCAGTTAGTGGAATTGCGAAGCTAAGAATGATGCAAAAAATTGAAAAAGATAGTTTTTTTTGTTTGTTTCCAAAAAAACATTCGGATTTATACAAAACTTTGAGAAGTCAACTTACCGGAGGACTCAGTATTGTTTTTTGTCGGTATGCTGCAGCAGGAGAAACCCGAATAAGAAGCCACGAAATTTCGAACCCGGAAACAACAGAAAAAATTCTAGGTCTGGATGCAAATTCCCTTTATTTGCACGCCATTGCTCAAAACAACCCGACAGGTTATTTCTGTAGATACAAAGAATCAGAAAATTACAGACCGGACTCCTGCTCAAGATACGGATTGATGTCCTATCAATGGTTAAGCTTCATGCAACAAAAAGAAGGGAACTTCATTCAAAGTAGATATAACATTGGTGAGCGTTACGTTTCAAAATATAGTTTTAAAGTAGACGGTTTTTGTCAAGAAACAAACACAATATACGAATTCGACGGGTGTTTTTGGCATGGTTGTGATGTATGCAATGCAAATCGTAACGCAGACGGTAGTCTTCAGGAAACACACCCAATCAAAAATATATCTTTCAGTCAAATTCGAAAAACAACGCAGGAAAAAAAACAAGCCCTTACTGAGGAAGGGTTTCGTGTAGTGTCTATCAGAGAGTGTGAGTGGCTGAAAATGAAAAAGCAATCCGAAATTGTTTCTTTTTTAAAAACGTTGAAATGCGTGCAACCAAAATATCAACTATCATTTGAAAAAATTTTGAAAGGCATTGAAAATAAAGAATTGTACGGTTTTCTAATTGTGGATATCCACACCCCGGAAGATTTAAAACATTTTTGTAGAGATTTCCCGCCAATTATCAAGAATACAAACATAGGAAGAGAGGATATCGGTGTTTACATGGAGAAGGTTGCAGAACAACATGACTTATTGAAAAAACCCAAAAAATATTTAATTAGTAGTTATTTTGGGAAAGAGATTTTAATTAACACAGAAATGGCAAAATTTTATTTAAATCTAGGACTTAAAATTACCAGAATTTATGAATTTATTCAATTTCATCCAGAAAAATGTTTTGAAAAGTTAGCCAACGAAATTGTCAACTCGCGAAGAGAAGCCGATCTCGACAAATCAAAAACAGTCATCGCGTTAACGAACAAACTCACCGGAAACTCACTATACTCAGCAAGTTTATTAAACAAGGATAAGCATCGAAATATAAGTTACCACTCTAAAGACACCATCAACAAAGCAATCAACGACCCGCGTTTTATTCACCTCGACGAAATCGGTTCCAATGTTTACGAGGTAAAAAGTTTAAAACACAGTATACGCCACGATTTACCGATACAAATTGGCTTAAACGTCTATCTAAATTTAAAATTGCATATGTTAAAATTTTTCTACTGTTTTTTAAAAAAATACATACCTGAAAGATGTTTCGAGTTGTTGGAAAGCGACACTGACTCGATGTATTTTGCCATCAGTCGCCACACCTTAGACGATTGCGTTCCCGAGCATTTGAAAGCAGAATATTTCCGAGCCAGACTTCGTTGGTTGCCTGCTGAAGCTTGCCCAGAACACGTAGAATCTTACATTCGACAAAGAACAAGTAACCAAATTTGGAACAAAGAAGAATGCTGTGAAAAATATTATAGATTCACCCAAAGAACATTAGGTTTAATGAAAGTTGAATATTGCGGAACCAAACAAATTTCTTTAACATCGAAAACATACTTCTGCGTAGGAGATAAAAATAAACAAGTAAGCAAAGGTGTGTGCATTCGTCAAAACCCTTTGACATTCAACCAATATCGTAACGTGTTAGAAAGCAATCAACCTCACTCCATAACCAATCGCGGCTTTCGTAGCCATCAAAGTAGAATCTTCTCGTACGCACAAACCAAAAAAGGGTTAAACAGTTTCTATCCAAAAAGAATCGTTTTGGACGACGGCATCCATACCGAACCTTTGAAAATTTGAGTTTTTTGTAAATGTTTTGATCAATTATCGTAACCAACCAAAATTTATTTTAAATTGTTGCTTCCCTTGTTTAAATTAACCTCGCATAAAACATTTGATTTTTAAAATTTTTGTGCATTCTGAATAAAGCGTTTTTACTTGTTTCTGTCTTTGTTTAAATTTTCGTAACCTCGCATAAAACATTTGATTTTTAAAATTTTCATGCGTTTCTGAATAAAGTGTTTTTACTTGTTTGTGTCCTTACATCGCTTTTCGTAACCTCACATAAACATTTTAATTGTTTAAATCTGTTTGTGACTTTTCGTATCTCTTGAATAAAACCACTAACTAAATTTATAATTTTTTTTTCCAAATTTTACTTCATCAAAAAAAGTTTGTGTATTTATCCATGTTTTTCTGTGTTTTCCGTGAATTTTTCAACTATCGAAGTTTGTGTATTTTTCGTGAAGTTTTCCTAACTATCGAATTTTGTGTTTTCATCCATGTTTTTTCTGTGTTTTTTCTGTCAATGTATTTAACTATCAAAGTTTGTGCATTCATTACAAAAGGGTTATGTGATGACGTTTGCTTTCATTTTGCCCCACGAAGAGCTAGCATAATGTCTTTGCGATTTCAAAACCCAACTAGTTTTGTGGTAAGCGGACCTTCCGGAGTTGGAAAGTCTTATTGGGTCCTACGTTTTATAGACAGTCTAAAACAACTTTGCCCTGAAATCAAGCAGGTTGTTTATCATTACGAGGTGTGGCAAGCAATGTTTGATCGTTACACGGATAAAGTAAACTTTAAACAGGGCATGCCAAGTCTTGAAGATCTAAAAGAAAGTCGAGACGCGTTTCTAGTACTAGACGATTTGATGTTTGCCAATTCTGAATTCTTATCCAAAATCTATAGCGTCTACTCCCACCACTTTCATTTCAGTGTTCTCATGACCGTGCAAAATTTGTTTCATAAAGGTTTGCGTGAAATAAGTCTCAATGCACAAATTATGGTGCTCTTTAAAAGTTGTAGGGATGTGAATCAAATTGCGCATTTCTTACGTCAGGTCTACCCCAAAACATATAAAAACGCGCTGGAGGCCTATAAAAATGCTGTATCATCCGACAGAGGTTATTTGGTGATTGACTTACGCTGCGAAACACACGATAACCAACGTCTGCGTTCAGGGATTTTTCCAGAAGACACGCATTATCTTTATCAATGAACCGCTTGCGAAAAAACGGACCCACCTTGCGTTTGCTACAAAAAGCCCCTGCACCTTTGCAAAAGCGTATTTTAGACAAAGCATCGCCCGAGTTAATACGTTGTCTTTGTGACTGTGCTCACAACGTGTTGCAAGGAAACGTCGAGATATCGCATCATCACAAGCGGAAATTAAAATCGCACAAAACCAAACTTCGGAAGTTGGCTGATCGTAAGGTAGCGTTAAAAACAAAACGAAGAATTATACAAAAAGGTGGATTTTTACCCATCTTGTTGTCTGCACTCGCTCCGGTCATTAGTGGTGTGGTAGGGAGTCTTATAAAATGAGAAAATTAATTGCGTTGGAACCTGAAGTGTACGAAAAACTCAAAAACAAACACGAAGTCACAGATAAAAAAGTGCTTTCTGAACTGGATGCTAAAATGCAAGAAATCTTAACTTCCAACCGACCCGACAGCGAGAAAGTAACTCTATATAACGAGGCGTTGCAAAAATCAAAGTTATTTCTGAAAAAGTTTCAACCGAAAACACCAGTGAAAAAACCTTTGTCTGAAAGTGCAGTGTTAAAGCGTTTTAAAAAGCGAACCAAAGCCAAAAAACTGTTCAAGGACGCCACTAGCAAAAAGAATTTAGATTGGAATGAAGACGGACAAATGCTTTTAGACGATCGAGTGGTACCTGGATCCCATATCGACGATTTGTTTCAATCTACTCTAAAGAAACGAGACCCAACTTTACCCGGTGCACGCGAGTTTGAATCGATGCTATGGGAGAGCGTTTAGATTATTACGTCCCTAAAAAAGAAGCTTCTTTCTCGGGAGCCCACCGTTTTCCAAAACCAACCCAAGAATGGTTGCAATCACAAGACACTTATACGCTTCACAAACCCGTACGAAAAAATTTCAAGCGCCGAAAAACAATTGTTCCTGGCGCCAACTTTCAAATGCAAGCCGATCTCATTGATTTTTCTTTGCTCAAGTCGTACAACGACCGATATAAATACATTTTGGTGGTCATTGACGTGTTCTCCAAAAAAGCCTTTACTGCTTACTTGAAAAACAAAACCAGCTCTGACATGATCCAAGTTTTTGAGCAGTTAATGCCTGAGATTGGTAAGTTTCAAAAATTGCAGACGGATATGGGACGTGAGTTTCTGAATCGACCCTTTCAAACCTGGTTGAAACAACATCACATAAAACATTTTCACACTCAAAATTTCGACACCAAAGCAACTATTGCTGAACGATTTATACGTACTTTAAAGGAGAAACTATGGCGTTATTTTACCTACACCAACAACCGAAGATATGTGGAAGTGCTGCCTGCTCTGGTTGAATCTTACAACAACACCTATCACCGATCCATTCGACGTGCTCCAAATTCAGTCAACTCTGAAAACCAAGAAGCGGTTTGGCTCACGCTCTATACCGACCCCGAGTTAAGAAAACCAAAATTGAAAGTAGGTGATCAAGTCAGACTGTCCATGACTCGAATGCGGTTTCGCAAAGGTTACTTACCCGGTTGGACGGACGAATTGTTTCAAGTTGCTCAAGTGTTTCGAGACAATCCTCCTTATTACAAAATAAAAGACTTACAAGGCGAATGGTTGGAAGGAACTTTTTACGAAGAAGAGTTGCAGAAAATCTATAAAAAGGATGACGTGTTTCGAATCGAGCGTATTCTCCAACAACGCAAGCGCAAGAAAGGTGTTGAATTTTTAGTAAAGTGGTTTGGATATCCTGCTTCTTTTAATTCTTGGGTGTCAGAAAAAGACATGGTATGTCTCCTTTGAGAACCTTTGACATTGTTTTGTTTGGTGCTCAAGTTTTGGTGATTTACGTAGTCGTGTCGATCAGTTTGTACAATTTAACACAAAGCAACGACAACAAAGAACTCTGGATTAGTCTGCTTAGTAGCTCTGTAGGTTATTTGCTCCCGTCACCTATTCTTACCAAACATGTTCCTCACCCTCCCCAGTAACTCGTCTATGGACATTTATCCTGAAAACAAACTTTCGGATTACATGGTTCACTTGCCGAAAGAAATCAATTTGTCTGGATCGTGGGAGATGGGTTTGTCCGAGATTCTGTACCCCAACACTTGGTACAACATTGACACCAACCAATATTACATTTTCTACCAACGCGGTGATTTGGAGTTTGTAGCAGTGCTTCCATCAGGTTATTATCAACAACCTCAATATATCGTGCGTCAGATACTTCAAGAAATGAGACGAGAGTTTCAAAATAAAAACAAAACGCTTGTCAGTGAAGGAGTGTTGACGAAACCAATTGACTTTCTCTTTGATCTCACTTACAATCCTCAAACACAACTAACCACCATGTCGATCCAACACAAAAAAGGAGCACCTACGACCGACCGCAATGGTACCACGAAACCGGATGTGGTGGTGACGCTTTCGAATGAGTTGGCTTCTATTTTGGGTTTTCGAGAGACATGGTATCGGGAAATCGGAGAGTACACTTCGGTAAGCGTTGCCAACGTAGACACCGTGAACGCCATCTATGTCTACTGCAATGTCATCGAACACAGAACGGTTGGTCATACTCTTGCACCCTTGATTGGTGTCCTTCCTGTAACAGGGAACCCGGGTGCCTATGTTTCCAAAAGATATGACAAAATACAATACCACCCCGTCTTAAAGAAAAATCTTAGTGACATTCACATCTCGCTTCGTGACGATCAAGGAAAACGAATTCGTTTTCGCAAGGGAAAAGTGATTGTGACTTTACATTTACGACCCAAAAAGTTAAATTCGTTATAAAAACCAGATGCAAAGGAAAACGGGCTTATTGTAAGAAATCGACGGTAGTAGAAACATGCGTGTCAAATATTGTTGTGATGCAAAAGCTTATGAAAACTATTATTTGTCTCAAGTCGGTCATGGCATGCCTTATTTTGCTGGGGCACGAGTGCAGCAAGGTTATGGATTAGGAAATCTGTTTAGCTCCATTGCCAAAAGTGTTCTTCCTTTGGTCAAAAAAGGTGCCAAAACCCTCGGAAAACAAGTTTTTCAAAGCGGTGTCGAGTTTGCTTCTGATGTCTTACAAGGTAAAAATGCCAAACAAGCTGCCATCGATCAAGCAAAAGCTGCTGGTTCCAATCTCTTACAAGTAGCTAAACAACAAGTAGGAATGCGAAAAGCAGCTAAACAACAAGTAGGAAAGCGAAAAGCAGCGCCGAGAAAAGTACAAAAGAAGAAACGCAAGAGGCATCACGACATTTTCTCGTAAACCATGGCGACGTTAGTACATCCCAGTTCGGCAGAATCCACCACTTCTCAACTGGATTTGTTTTCGGTGCCACCAAGTCAAACTAGTTTGGAGGAAGGAAGTTTCACCGAATACCACCCTGTATCTGTATTGACCTCCACAGGTCCTATTGAATTTACGATTAGTGCTGAAAACTCCAACTACATCGACCTTGCCAATAGCTTTCTTTATGTGCGTGCAAGCGTGACTACTGCAGCCGGAGCTGATTTGGAAAAGAACGCGGAAATTGCGCCTGAATGTAATTTTCTGCATACACTATGGACGCAAGTGGATGTTTATTTGAACGGTTCGCTAGTGACACAATCCAACAACAACTATCCTTATCGAGCTTATATTGAAAACTTGCTTAGTTTTGGACAAGAAGCAAAAAATTCCCAACTTTCTGCTCTGTTGTGGCACCGCAACACATCAGAACATTTCGATACTCGTGGAGCTACCAACCTAGGTTACACCAAACGAAAAGCTTTGGCTGAAGAAAGCAAAGAAATGGATATGATGGGGAAATTGCATCTTGATTTGTTTTTTCAAAATCGATATTTGTTGAACGGAGTCGAAGTGCGTTTGCGTTTGATTCGTTCCAACGATCTTTTTTGCTTGCATGGAAACGCAAACCAAGCAGATAACAAAGTGTCTTTGAAAGAAGTGACCTTGTTTGTTCGTAAAGTAAAACCCAATCCCGCTGTACAGCTTGCTCATGTCAAAGCTTTGCAACACGGCACTGCAAAATATCCGCTTCGACGTGTGGAAGTCAAGAGCTTTACTGTGCCGACCGGGAATCGAAGCATCACCAAAGAAAATTTGTTTTTGGGTCAATTGCCCACACGAATGGTGGTCGGTGTAGTGGACAATGACGCTTACAACGGTGTCATCACCAAATCTCCTTTTAATTTCAAACACAACAGCATCAATTTCATGACGATTTACTGTGACGGAGTTCAAATCCCTTCCAAACCACTGCAACCAGATTTCACCAACGATCGTTTTATTCGAAGTTACATTCGTTTGTTTACGCAAACAGGTCAATATTATCGTGACACAGGAAATGCTATTTCGCGAGAACAGTACAAAGACGGTTGTGCTTTGTTTGCTTTTGATCTCACACCCCAAATGGATTCAAGCGAGGTCGGTTTTGAATTGATAAAACATGGTAACATACGCATCGAAATTCATTTTGCTACTGCTACTGCACGTACTCTTACGGTCATTGTGTTTGCCGAACACGACAACCTGCTGGAGATTGATCAAGACAGAAACGTTGCTTTTGACTATACGGCATGAACACGTTGCAAATCGAACGCTTGCTCAAGAAGGATTGGAAAACCAAAAACATCTTTAAAAAAGTCTGTGCTTTGGATCAATTGGAAAAACCTACTTTTCCGTCTGCTTACGTCATCAACTCGGACCCGAGTAGTGAACCTGGAGAACATTGGGTTACGGTTTATTTCGACAAGCGCGGTCGAGGGGAATATTTTGATAGTTATGGACTACCCCCTACCTTGGTCGGTCTCGAGTCTTACATGGATGCCTACTCCTTATCAGGATGGATTTACAATCGCAAAACCTTACAAGCGTACTTTTCCAGTTTTTGTGGTCATTATTGTGTCTATTTTATTTTATTTCGTTGTCGCGGCGTACCTTTGCATGCTATTGTATCTGATTTTACGTCAAATCTAACTGAAAACGATCGCTCTATCTCTCGCTTTATTCGTGATGTATCACAACATTGATTGTACACATATCGTTTATTAATAAAATACAAAAAACAAATCAAGGCGTGCTTGCAATAAAATCCACTTTTCGCTTTTTCCTTGGTTCAGGTTCAGTTAAAAGCTTGACAAAGGTCTCCAGTTGTTCGTGGTTGTCTGTAGGCAGGTGGCAGACATCGTCTTTTTGCACTTTTAAAAAGATGTAGTTGTTGAGTAAGTAGAGGAATTGACGTCTTGCAGCTGGTACATTTTCCACCACACAACGCAATTGAAACTGATCCACTGCTATTTCTTGTTTGATGATTTCCATTTTTTTTTGTACTTCACAAGCAGCATCGTCCATATTGGTGGACCAGAATAGTAAAACAACATATTCTTTTGTTTCGGATTTGGGACGAAAAAGGATGTAAGGAAGATTCTCCATCATCACATCAACCACTTGAACAAGTTGATCCATTGAAAACATGACTTTACCTCTTTTGACACTAATAATCGCTTTTCGCAATAGCGATGAAGTAGGTATCGTCAGTCCAGATGCAGCAATTTCCTGAAATTTTTTTCGAATATCTCTAGCTGCACTTTCCATTTCTCTTGCTCTGGTGATAATCTCTTCAAATTCTAACAAACTTTCGTAACAACTTGTATAAGGAGGAACGTAGTTGGGGTACTCGATTTCGTTTGCTTCTTGATAAAGATCGTCCGCTTGACTCGTATACGTTTCCATAATGTGAGGTTTTGCAAATGCGTCTCTTTTTATAACCAACAAAACGGATATTGCGCAACGTTTTAAAATAGACTTACGTCACACTAATCTTGCGCAACGTCTTGAAATAGACTTACGTCACACTAATCTTGCGCAACGTCTTGAAATAGACTTACGTCACACTAATCTTGCACAACGTTTTGAAATAGACTTACGTCACACACTAATCTTACATATTCAACATTGGAAGACGCGAATTTTTTCAGAGATCCATTGGGAACACAACCAACAAGAGGGGGTGTCTTGAACACATGTCCAACAAAGCACCATGTGTCCACAGGGTATGCATACTGCATTTTTTTCTGCAGTTTTACACTTTAAACATTTGTCGTCTTTTTTTAAATCTAATACAGCATTTAACAATTCTTGACGATTGGAGAAATTGCATTGATTTTTTTCCATTTGATTTAATAGAGCATAACGGATCTTGGTGTCCTCCACCCCAATACTTTTTGCATATTTTACATGAGGATCAAACAGCATAAGATCCTCTAATTTTTTATTTCTTTGCTTTGCTGCCGCATTGTTTCGCATTTGATCAAACAACATACTACGTAAGTGGTTCGCTGCAATAGTTCGAGTTGGATTTTTTATGCCTGGTCGATGCAAATCCGAATGTTTCTGGCATACTTTCTCCACATAGTTTATTCCTTGTTTTTTCAAAACAAATTCACACATAGGGAACCACTTTGCATGTTCGTACCAAGGATTGTCATGCGGTTTCCAGTAAAACAAACCTCCACCACAATAAAAACAAAGAACACGGTCGCCAGAACCTTTATAATAAAAACCTGCATCCACCATTTCGCGTGGCGTTGGGCGCTCCTCATCACACCAAGAGGCAGGAAAAGTTCTCATGCGATCCTCTTCATCATACATAAGCGGATTTTGCGGAGAGGAACAACGAAACATTTGTGCTTCCCATTCTCTTTTGATAGCTTCAGAGTTTTGAGTATCAGATATCGCTGCAGCATCAACACAATCTTGATCCATATTTTTAGAGTGATAAAATATACAAAAACGTTGCTTTATATACCTACTGTTATGGATTACATCATAGTTTTGCCAAAAAACTTATACAAACAAACCTGGTAAAAAACCTAGGGAATTCCCCACGAAACAACTGCTTATCGTGCAATAAAACTGACTTGCCCAAACTCGCCCGGTTGGCGATTGTATGATGACAAACAGGAAAAACTTTGACGGGTTTCTGTCTCATCAATTTATATAAATCCAGACAGCAGCTGCATAATATTGTAACTTTCTTCACGATTTAGTTATTGTATGACAACAAACAGGAAAAGCTTTGACGGGTTTCTGTCTCATCAATTTATATAAATCCAGACAGCTGAAAGATTGCTGACGTGTTCTTGCAATAGAAGGACAGCTGCTCCAACCTCGTCACGGACAGCTGAAAGATTGCTGACGTGTTCTTGCAATAGAAGGACAGCTGAAAGTTTAGAATAAGATCTTTGACGCTCTGTCTGGGATTCATACTCGCAACTTCGTTGCTCGGCATAAGCTATGTTTAATAGCGACTTCGTCGCTCTGCCTGGGAATCATACTCACAACTTCGTTGTGCAGCATAAGTTAGGTTTCATAGCGACTTCGTCACTCTGCCTGGGAACCATACTCGCAACTTCGTTGCTCGACATAAGTTATGTTTCATAGCGACTTCATCGCTCTGGGTGAGAATCAAACTCGTTGCGCGGCATAAGTTATGTTTCATAGCGACTTCGTCGCTCTGGGTGAGAATCAAACTCGCAACTTCGTTGCTCGGTATAAGTTAGGTTTCCACACGACTTCATCGCTCTGCCTGGGAATCGAACTCGTGGGAGTTAGGGTTAGAGCTAGGGTTAGGATACCCCGCCAGATCCGACACAAATCCGACGCAAATCCGACACAAATCCGACGCTAATCCGACGCTAATCCGACGCAAATCCGACGCTAATCCGACGCAAATCCGACGCTAATCCGACGCAAATCCGACGCTAATCCGACGCAAATCCGACGCTAATCCGACGCAACGTGTAAGAAAACTTTCATCCTATACTACTGACGTCACTCTACGTCCAATTTTTAATTAAGTTTACGACTGTTACAACAGCCAATCCGTTACAATCGCATTTCACGCTAGTTAAATGAGTATCTAAACGTAAAAATTGAAGTGTACTTGCTAAATTGCAATTTTGCATACTTTATCAAACAAATTTTCAAAAACTTTTTTGCTCTAACTGATTCTTACTCTGCTTAAATTTTATAAAGATAGCTTAAGTAGTTTTGGCGTTATAAATCATTGATTTGGTAGGCTTCTGAAGCCCGGCCGTTAAGGACTCAATAGCTCGAAAAAGGTTGAGGAGAATAGGGTTAAGCTTTTTGATAAAAAGCTTTGGAGATTTTAATTCTATTTGCTATTTTAAAACTTTGTACGACCAACCGTTTCTTCAAATATTCAATAAATATCTTAAATTTTTCTCTCACCTAAGTTAAACATTGGGTGGTATCGACAAGACTCTTCCGCCAATCAAATGCAGCGATTTGTTTTGATTGTTGTTCACAAGTGTTTGTAAATGCGGCGCACTCACAAAAATTGTTAAAATGTCGAATTGGACGTATTGGGTGCAATTAAACAAAACATAATCAAGTAAAAGTATTAAATTCTTCTGAGTTTGTTGCAAAAAACTAAAGCAATAAATCATTAAATTGTCTTCGAGGCTTTTTTACATGCAATAGAAAACCTAGTTGTTAATTTTTTCAAAAGCAAAAAGGATCTGACCACTTGCGAGAGATCGGTGAAAAATGATTAAATTTACTTTTTCGGAGACAGTTGCACTTTGATCCGATTAGCGCTCTGCAGTTTACCATTGTTTAAGCAGCAGTGTTTGGTGATTTGGTCACATTTTAAACTTTACGGTTTAAAACGAAACGATAATGGCGGCGCTAGTCGGAAACGATTTTCTAAACAATATTACACAAATTAGCTTTAACACATAGACACATTGTCCACAAACTTACCAACGATGTTGGGCGGACGAGCAAAGAGAATCGTCAATACGAATACTAAACTGCTACCAAATGTAGCCAATGTCAAAGGGGACTAATAATTATTATCAGTTAAATTCAAACATAAATACGCAGTAAAAAATGGATCTCTCATCGATCAGAAAGCTTCTCTCCAAATAAAATCGTAGGCAACACTTCCCAATACAACGTGGCATCACTCGATACCAAACAGCCGCGCGAGAACGCACAAAAAGGCAACGCTGATTATTCAACGCAAGAACAAAAGGCGCGTTGGTTCGAATCTCGTAGCCAATACCTACGTCGCAAATATTTACGCGTACGTCGTAACAGTAATTGACTTCCATCTTTACATTAGAAGGCAAAATTTCTTGAGATTTTATTCATCCGAAGAGGGCTAATGTAAGACTAAAACATTTATAATTTTGGTTTCTTTTTGTTTTATTTTAGTATGAATAGATGTGTGCTGCAGTATATAATTGCAGTCTTAGATTTCTTAATTTTCGTCCCGAAATCATGGTGCTCTCTAAAAAATTGTGGTGTTTTTAGAGAACACTTTTTTTTTAAAGACGAAAATTAAGAAAACTAGTCCAAGTGTTCCGCGAATTTCGAAAAGGTCTAAAATGTGCAGCTGGCGGAAAAGGTTAAAAACCACTGATGTAGATGTTTTAATAAGGAGTTATGTAAGTCGAAAAACTTTAGGTTTTTTAATAAAACTTGGCCATTATGAATGATAAAACATTGACTATTGATTGCTATTATTTATCACTCTTTACAATGATTGAGAGTTTTTATTATACTTTTATGCTGCATCATTCCTTTTTCAATAAACTATCATAATTTTTGATGCTATATCTAACTATTAATTTTTTATCATATTTGCAAGGCACACTTTCTAATTTCAATAATTTAACAGCAAAGAGCATATAAAACGTAAATTCAAGCTACTTTAATCTTATAGTTTAAGTCTAAATTGCTATTTCTACCAAAAGAAACTAAATAACAACAAGCCGGACAAGCTAATTCTTGTCCAAACATTTTTAATTCCGTTACCAGTCCAGATTTTATCATTGTTGACTGCATTCACTGCATCTCCAACGTTCATAGAATTTTCAATATACAGCGTTATTGGATTGCGTCATTTTGCGTCAGTTTGCGTGAAATTTTGTAGCTGCATTTAAAACAGCTCAAGATCTGAGTTGCCAATTCAAAATTTTTTTTTAAATTAGGGCTTTTCTTAAATTTATGTGAAGAAAATTGAGCAAAATTGAAATAAAATTAAAAAAATAATTTTCAAGTCTTGCTGATGATATTTACAGCTGCTTTGCAAATATTTGGGGGTGCTGCAGCTCTGCAGCTTCTATAGACGAGCCGCCACTGCCTGTATACATTTGACAATATTTTCAAGAAAGATTCAACGCCAAAAACAAAGATTTTTCATGCATCACATTTTTTCTATTTGTACAATCAAAATTATACTATTTAAAAACATTTAATTAATAATAATCAAAAAATATTGGACGGATTTAAGTTAAAATTTATTCAAAAACAGCAATATTCTTTCAAAGTGCATCAAGCACTTTTTACGATTTTCTCATTCATTTTATTGTATAAAGAACTTTCAATATATAATATGCTTTGTCTAAAAATGCGCTAAAAATTGCAAAACAATTTGTATTTTAACTAGCTGGATTAAAAAATTTTTTAACACAAACACCAGAAACAAAGAAATTTTAACCGAAAATCTTTTTCCTACTTTTAATGAGGGGTTCGTTGCCATTTTTTGCATTTTCGACTACAAGCTGCTGTTTTGTTGATTTTGATTCTATGTATAGTATAAATCAGCATGTTTTATTGATACAGTTTTAACCATAATAGTTTTCATGGAGAAAAAAATAATTGGCCGTGTTTTAATCTTCAAAAAATTTGAATTGTCGAAGCCTATTATTTAGTACGAAAGATTTTGTTTTACTAATTTTAAAAAGTGTCTTTCAAAACTTATTACAATAAATATACGGATTTAATAAAGGGTTAATTAAAATTAACGAAAGCACTACTTTTTGAATAATGTGATGGTCATGTAAAAATTTACAATACAAGCATTCAGTTTTATTAAGCGATTTGAAATAAAAGAAAAAACCAATAATACAAACCGGAGTTCAGCATAAAAATTTAGTCGCAACAATAAAAAACATTTTTTTAAAAATTTTTGAACTCTCTTTCGCTTTTCTGCCATTGTCAGGCGATTGGAAGAAAAAACTTGTTATAAGGTTTCTACAATTAAAAATACTAATAAATATTGTAATGTAAGCAATTACAATAAAAATAAGCAAAAAAGAGTTATACAAAAGCATTGCTAACATCAAGTGTTTTCCGTTCGACTTAAATCTCAAAAAAGTGATTGCACAAGCTTGATGTTGATTTTAAAACTTTTTGTTAGGATAGATATCAAGGCTTTTCAACAGTTGTTCAGGTATTTGGCTAAAATTGAATTTTGAAACAGTATTTAGAAGTACGGAAAAAACATTTGTGTTACTTGCTGCATTTGAAAGTGTGGATTCAACAGATTTCGAGACTAAATCAAGGCTTTCCGTCTAGTCGGTAAGAAAACATCAGGCCAAATAATGGGCAACAACGAAAACACAAGCCACATAATCCATACAAAAAGTAAAATTATTAGTAAAACCTTTTTGCTAATCACTTTAAACGGTTTTAAAACTCCATGCAATCGGTAATAACTAGGGCCATTTTTTTATGACCTAAAAAATCGAAAAATATGACTTTATTTTTTGAAACATATGACAATATATGACTTTATTTTTAGAGCATCATATTTTGCTAATCTCATAATTAGCAAGTCAAATGCAAGTGTTTTGGGTATATTTTAAAGAATAACACGGTCGATCAATGATGTATTAACACGTCTATTTCACCTGAAAATCATCAACTCCTCAGTGTCACTCAAGTTCAAATGTCTTATGCATTTAATCAATAGGCTAAGCATTGAAATATAGTTTCATGTAGTGTTCAATGTTAGCATCTGCAAAATTTCTGTTTGGACGAAGGAATGATTTCAAAAGGGAAAACGACCGCTCCACAGATGCTGAAGTAGGCTGACATTGCAACAATTTTGCATACAATGCTGGTGGAATATCTGGCCTACTTAGCTCCACAATGATTTTTACATCATTTTTTTCCAAGCGCTTCTTTATGTACTTTTTCAGCTGCAGAGGGTCACTTCCAAAACCAAGAGAGTTGATATCTTCATAGGCCTTTTGTATTGTGTATGTAGAATTTTCCATTTTAAGAATTAGGTTTGAGAGCCCATTGTAGCATTGACTAATTTCAGTCAACTGACTGGTCAGCTTTTGCTCATTCACTTTATTTTTGGCCTTTTGCACAATCACTCCTTCACCATTTCATGAATTAGCAATTTCCCGAACTTGTGGTAGTTTCTCAGCATAGTAGTTAGCAGCATCCAACCAACTGCCCCAACGAGTAACAACTGGCTGCGGAGGTCTTCCACAAACACCAAAATCAGCAGCTCTGGTTTTATTCTTCACAACGCTTGCTTTTACAGCAACAATCAAGTCGTCTACTTCCTTGCAAAAACTTTTTATCTTCAAAGCACAGTTATGCATTAAGTGTGCCAGACAGGTAACATGCAGGAGGTTTGAATATATTTCTTTTAAAACGTTGCCTGCACGGCACATGTAGGATGCAGCATCAGATATCAACAAATTGACGTCTTCTCTCCTTACCTTAATTTCTTTATGACATCATCCAGTTTATGGATTATCTTTTGGCTATTAGCCGAACCATCAATCACAGAGCATCTAACCAAAAAGTAGCAGTCCGGTTTATCCAGCGTACCACAAAGTATGTGCAAAAAGTTTTTACCTCTTAATTCAGTTTCATCTATAACAAAAAACAACAGCTTCTCACTCAAGTCTTTTGCCAGCTTCTGATCATATGCTTCATCTAGTTCTTTAACTTTCAGACGACAAAGAGTTTCAGATGGTACGCTTTGCCCCAAATCTCGAAAAAGCTGTCGAATAGCTGGATGATTTACTTTTGCCATCGGTATATCAGCTGATGCAAAAGCTTGAACAAGTTTTGTTGCAAAATCTTGGTGTTCACCAGAACTGATAAATGTTTGACGTGTATCGGAAGTTCCAGCACTCTTTGCCTTTTCAACGCCTTTTCTGTGCTTGAGAGTAGCAACATGTTGCTCCACAAAGAATCGCTTCTCATGCTTAACTATGCAGCAGCATAGCGGGCAGTAAAGTTCATCTTTTGGAGTGACTGTGAACTCTTTGAAGTCTTTTATAATCGATCGGACCTTTCTCCCATCAGAAACTTTTATTTTTGGCATGCTCACTTCGCAATATATAGTACTTTCACTAAACAAAAAATAGCCGATTGTGGCTACACGTGTTATTACTCCGTTAAAAACCTACATTCTTGTGACGTCATAGACGCCTGCTGTGCTCGTTTCTCGTATCGGCTTTACCAGGACTCATTCTAATATAGTAGTTTCTGATTACGGCTAGTTTTTGTGTAGCTGTTGCAACTCGCCGTTTAGGCCCACTTCACGATAGTACTTTCACTAAAAATGAAAGGTCATATTTTATGACCAAATGCAGAAAATATGACTTTTTATGACTTTATAACTTCTTCAATACACCCCGTAACAAAGTAGTTTTTGTATTATTATAGGTTTCATAGCTTTTTGTACCACCAAAAAAAATATGACTTTAATGACTTTTACTCGCCCTAGTAATAACATATAAGAACTATAATTGTTGTGCCTACTTGATAACCAGTCACATTTATAACTCCTAGAGCAATACAAATGGCATAATTTCGTATAATGAAAGAAACTAGGATAACATAAATCGCACATAAAAAATCAGCAAATTCCAGATTTAAAACTAAAATATTGTACACAGTGTTTTTTTTAACAGTTGCAACAAATAACAATTTTTTTGATACGAAAAAGATTACCACTAAATTACCTATCAAAGCAATTAATCCAAATAACAAAAACACGTATTTTCCATTTTGAATTAATTCCGTTTTAGAGTACGTTGAATTTGAACAATCACAATTGCATTTCAAACGATCAAAATTACAATAGTCATTTTTCATTTCTTTTGTACCGTTATATTTAAAACAGGCCTTCCACTGATTATGTTTTTCTAATATTTCTAATAACATTTCTGTAGAATTTTTGTAAGAATGTGATAGTAATGATTGTAAAAGCAATTTAATTGAACTTGAATTGTTTCCTCCTGTTTTTGCACAAAGTAGCCATTGATTTTCTATTTTCTAATATTTTTATTAGCATTTCTGTAGAATTTTCATAAGAATGTGATAGTAATGATTGTAAATCCCGTTTAATTAAACTTGAATTTTTTCCTCCTGTTTTTGCACAAAGTAGCCGTTCATTTTCAGGTTTTATCAAATCACTCGGACAATAAAACTTAACAAACACAACTTTCATTTCCATCTGATTTCTCATCTTGAGTTTCTAAAATAAAAATCCAAAATGTAGTAAGTAGAATAAATATATTTATTAGTGCCATAGTCGCCATCAAACGGTTAGTCTAACCATTTTGTTTGGCCCTCAATGAACCCACCCCACAGCACTTTCTTGTGCTTGATCGTTTTAACATGTAGCTCTAAAGTACAGACGTATCATAATAAATTATTGAAAAACAAAAACAAGCAGTTTTTGGCATTGTTTTACTTTTGCATCAATTTAAACTTTCTAAACTGGGTTTCATGGACCCTAAGAGTCCATGGATTTCTCTATAAAATACTGTTTGAGATAATGAGATACTTTCCACTTAACCAAAAGTATTTTAACGATTGTAAAGGTTTTAAATATTAAGCGCAATTTGAAGAATAACCAAAAATAGTATTTTTTGTGTAATGCGCTTGAGGTTAAAGCATAAAAATTTTTTTGTGAATCAAATGAAGATCAAAACAAGGTCATCATTTAAAGTTCATGGCAAAATTTTTTGCACTTTTCTTTTTTTGGTCTTAACTTGATTTTTGGAAAAAGTTTTATTAAAAATTTAATTTTTTTCCTATTTTAGAGAATCATCAATTGTTTCCGACAAGTAGTTAGCAGAAAGGAAAATAAAATATATTTCTACCATTAGCTTTTTAAGAAATATTTTAAAACTAAACGATGAAAATTTTACGTAAACCAATAAAAAGGTAATACGATTTGGATTGGTATCGAACTGATCAAAAAAAATAAGCACGTCTAATTAGTAACTACCCAATTAAAATAGTTTCCAAACTAAATTATTTGCAAGCTGTAGTTGAAAAGTAAAAATTAAAAAGTTGCAAAATTTTCAATAAAAAAACGATCTCTTTTTTTGACTGACACAATTTTTATAATAGTTATTCACTTTTTTTTAGAAATTCTACTGAAAACTAACTCAATATTAATGAAAAATAAGTGCTTAACCCTAAAATAAGCTTGTTTTTTTAAAAACAAGCACTTTGTAATTGTCAGAGAAAATCCATATATAAATAAGAACAAAATAAGCCTGAAACGTTAATCCTGATTAGGACTTTTCTAATAAAGTCACGCATTACATCACTGTATTGCATCAAACAGCATTGTATGCATCATTTGTATTGCATAAAACTTTCAGTCTAATATATGGTACGTATTGCTCAAGCATAAAAAAATGTTTTAAAGTTGATTTCTTTTTTTTACTACCACAAGCTTTTTTGAGCTTTTGTTCACTTAAATATATCTAAATTACAATTATTAGTTGTATCCTTTTACAATTCCTTTGAAAATTATTGTTTTTATTTTATTTTATACACAGAAATGAAATCAAAATTTTAAGTATCTGGCTTTTCGAAAGACACAAAAGAATGACAAGATTTAGAGTTTGCATCTACAAACCCCTAATGTGTCGATCGTTTATGCCATTTATATAACGTTCCTCTCGACGTTGCTGACATGTAAATTAAAACAAACAAAATTACGTTTTTTGCCTAGAAAATTGTAAACTTCAAAGAATGGACAGAAACTTTCCAAAAAAACAAAAAAAATGCTCAATTTTTATAATAAATTAAGTTGAAAAAAATTTTTTTGTTGCAACAAAACTTAGAATCAATGTTCTTTACTTTGGAGAAATTTTGAAACTACAATTAACATACGTTTTGAGTCATGAATTATAAAAATTTAATGGATTTTCGAACCCCATGTCGAGGAGTCAATGGTCCAAAAAATGTTGGAAAGAATATGGTTAAAAATACCAATCGATTTTTTTGTCTTTGTTTAACAAAAAACTTCGGGCTTAAAAAAATACTCTGTCATCGATTGAGGTTTAATTTTTAAAGATATTTTTAAAATGGCTGCAAAAAATGCGGCTATAACACTCCAAAAATTTCATGCCTTGCTTAAGCATAAATGATATTCTTCGAATTTTTTAAAGAGCAATGAAATGCTGAAGGAAGTTTAAACTTCAATTTTTGGTACAGTTTTTTACCAAAATTTCGATTTAAGTTATTGTACTTTATAATATAGTTTATTTTTTTAAATATATTTTAAAAATTTGTCTATTTCGTTTCTGTGTTTAAAGATTTATATTTTTATACCAAAATAAATTATAAAATACCCTAAGTTATTATCTTTGTCTTGCATAACAGGTCTAATTTATTAACTTTAAAAATACAAAATGTTAAGAATTGTACTGCACAGTTAAACGAAATATTCGGCTTACCCGCGAGCGTAGTGTAGTTGATAGATAAAATAAAGAGATAGAAAGAGAGTTGATATAAATAAAATTTCATAATAAAAAATGCACAGCATTAAAATTTGTAAAACTAAAATTAAACCAAAGCTGTAAAAATTGATTAACTAAATGTTAAGAACTATTTTTTAAGACTTTTAACTGTACAACAAACAAATTTAAATTATATACGTTTGCACATTTGCTAGAATTTTATTTTAGTGAATTTCTATTATAACTCGTTTATCTAAAATGCTTAATTATTTAAAGTGGACATGAATTGATGAAAGAATATTAACTGTAAAATAGAAAAAGAAAAAAAAAAGTTTTAATTGCAAGTATATACTAGGTACTTATTTAAAAGATATAATGCTAAAAGTCACGAAAGGCATCAGATCTTTTTTATTCAATTCTTTTTTTCGATGCTTTTATCTGTAAAATTAGATAACATTTTGTGACTTAGATTTGTTTACATATAGTAGATACCGTATCTTAAATTTTATGGGCTATTTTTTTTCACTTGCAAGGCTGTTTAGCCCACAATAGTTTTCATTGGTCAGTTCATTGGACGTCACTCAACGTTAGTAACAAACCGACTTATTCACTTTGCCTTCTGATACATTACTACGACAGCAGATACATCAAAATCCATGCATTTTAAAATATAACTAAAATATTTGAGTAACTTATGGGCTGTGGGTTAAACATCTCTGATCTAGCTGCTTCCTCCTCGCTTCCAATTTTAATTTTAATCTATCCTGGCAACCAAAATTGTGAAAAAGATAACGATTTAAAACTGAACTGAAAAAAAATCAACGATAATACAATACCTCTAATTGTGGTTTCTTTTTTTTCCGGAAGC
Source organism: Diplosoma virens (assembly GCA_963680785.1). NCBI lineage: Eukaryota > Metazoa > Chordata > Ascidiacea > Aplousobranchia > Didemnidae > Diplosoma > Diplosoma virens. The sequence continues at coordinate 32,746,696 of OY796880.1, forward strand.
AGAAAGTAAAATGATTAATACCATGTTTAATTCTCTGCTGTATTGCGATAATATTGTATCAAGTTTTATTCTGCGTTTTACAAAATTTCAAAAATTACGGTGTAAAAAACTTGAAACTTAGAAAGAATGAAAAGCGACCGTTTTGATGTCCAGTTCTGTCAACTTCCTTCTGTCAACTTCGTTAATATTAATAGAATTTTTCTGTCTTATAATTGCGATTAAGTTTTAAACCCGTTTATTTGTTCACTATCGTTCAAACTATACACAATGAAACTACAGCAGCTTTGTTAATCTTTTCAGTCAACACTTAGAATCTTAGCGGGAGTTTGCGGTTTTTGATTTTACTACAAATTTTACACTGTGCGTTTTTTCATTTTATTACGTAATCCATAATCATTATGTGAGCTGTTGTGTCGTTTGCCTCTTAGTTTTTATTGGAAGCTTTACTTTGTGTCTTTGAGTCAGGACCCGAATAGCATGGACATTAGTCAGGACCCGAATACCAAACTTATCAAAAGCATTGAGAACTTCAGAAACGATATCAGCACCAGTTGTAGTATCCTTCATACACTGTAGTGACGGAAGTTCTTTGGTTTTGTTCAACTCCTTGTCCACTCCTTTTACAAATATAGCCAACTGTGCGGCAACCTTCACATCGGTGCTTTCATCGAGTGGGAAGCTCCATGATAAAAGTTTTTTACTTTGTCTTTAAGAGTGTCACAAACATTACCAGCAAGTTTATCGATGCGCCTTGCTATTGTCCAACGCGATAAACTTATTTTCTCAAACTCCTTACTATTTTAGGACACTTTTCTTCTGCAACATCAATAAGGCACTTTTTCACAAAAGCATCTTCAGAATACGGCTTCATAGTTTGAGCTATTCTCTGTGCAATTAAGAAACTGCACCGAACTGTTTTTTCATCATCAGTATGCATTTTTTGAAACATAAAATGCTGGCTCTTCAATTGTTCCTTCAATTGCTTAACTTTCAGCTCTCTGTCACGTCCTTTTAGCTTTCCATAAACACCATCAGCATGTTTTGAATCATAATGCCATTTAATTTTGTACTCTGTATTAACATTTACAGTTTGATTGCAAATCAAACACAAGGGTCTATTGTCTACATTTTCGATGAAAAAATATTCAGAAGAAGTTTCATTAAATTTTCGCATCTCTTCCTCTACTTTCCTCTTTCTTGTCTCTTTCGAATTTGCGGAACTTGCCATTGCGGAGTGATAAATTAATTGAAACCAAGGTTTAAATTTGCTAAACTCTTGTAAAAACGTTAATTAGAATTAGACAAAACAACAGATATGCTGAAACCAAAATTCACGAAGTTAAAAAATTAGCTACCACTTGATTCGCTAGCACAACTATCAATCACAAATTAGCTACGCGCTAATTTCTCAAGCCACGAACGAATGAATCTAAACTAAAGATTAGCAAATCGTCAAAAGGACAAATCTCTCGGATTAACTAATAATATTCTTTGTCGTATTTATACTGTCACAAACTTTGTTCGGGAATCCCAATGGACCAGTTGAGCTAGGTAACCCGAATACCTGCGCTGAAACAAAGCTGTGTCTAAATTTTATTTTATTCCGGCTCAAGAAGTAGTTTTGCTATGAGCCTGACGGTTTATACAGTTGGTTAACGAAAGCTCGGATTGATTTCGTTGAAGACTCCTTTTTACAACAAACAGAGACCCTTGTCTCTAATAAAAACGAATGTATTACAAAATCACGACCGACGAAATTCTATTCCACGCTTTGCCACACTGCAAAGCGAACTAACACTATAACTCGACTCAATCAACACAAAATAATTCTACCTCTGTAAAACAAAACTGCCAACCACTGGCACAAAATAAATTGAACAATTGTCCACCGACCAAAATCTAACGGTCCACCTCCTGTGGCCAAACAAAATCACCTTCGCTCGAGCCGCCACTCGAGTCGCTTCAAATTACCTCACAACGATAATAATCATCATCATAATAATAATTTCTCGCTACGCATCGGCTTTATATAGAAAACAAAATCACGTGACGTAAACTTTCTCGTAAATTCAAGATTCAGCCAGAAACCCCTGGAGAGTTCGTTACGCGAATCAAGTGGAATATACGCGAATTTTCCAGTACAATGATGTTAGTCAAAAACATATTACGTCAATACAAAGAGAAAAAAGAGAAAAAGATACATGTATCGAGCCATATAACAAATTGGACGTATATCGCAGCTAGCGCTCAAAGAGCCGCATTTATTCTCTTATGATAAAACTACGAACTGCTTTTAACGGGGATACACTACATCGTTATGATTAAAATTATGAATGAAGTGTGACATATACAAATCTCACTAGATTCTGGAATTTTTCCCAAGAGGCGAGAAGAACAAAAATAGAGCAAAATTAACCAATTACAATGCATATACGTTCTAGCAAAAACACTTGTCGGCAGCGTGGTCGAGTGGTTAAAATGCCGTGCTCATGACCAACATGGTCTCGGTTCAAAACCCACTCGCGCCATTCTGTTGTGTCCTTGGGAAAGACACTTTACGACACTTCCTCCTGCTTGGTGGTCTTGGCAAGCAGTTCTAATTACAGTCTATTAAATTACAAGAAGACAGCAATATCTTGGTACCTCCGGAAGCAGGTCGGGGTAATTGCTTACCCTATGTATTAGCGCCTCCGTCCCTTTCCTGCAAGTCAGGAGGATAAATATAGAGATAAAAAAAAATAAAAAAATAGTATTAGTTTATAAAGTCACATGCGCACAATATTTTGCTAAAAAACTTGTTTTTTTTATTATTTTTCATTCAACTGAAATATATTCTTGCAAAATGGTTAACTTTTAAATTATTTAACTTCATCAATTTAAGACTTACTAATCAAATTACATACTCATCCTATTATAAAATTAAAATTATAAGAAAAGACTTTTTGATACCGCTATAAAAAAGCTGAACATTAAAAAAATATCTGGATAAAGCAGAGATTTGATTGACTACTTAGCAACTACTGTTTGTTCTTAAAGATATAATCACCAACAAATAGAGAAAGTGTCGCTTGTCTAAATATGCAGCTTAACATTTTTGAAGTTTAAAGAAAAAGTGTTTCTATTCTATTATTGCTCAGCTCTGCACACTGGAAGAAGATCTAATTGCCCAGTTAAAAACAAAGCTTTTGTGTAAAATGAAAGAGGTTTGTGGAAAAATGAAAGACTATCAGATAGCTTTGCGAAGCGTGTTTATTCCTCGAAGACTTTTCATCTGACACTCATCGGGAGGAATCGTCAGAATGAACTTTCAGAATGAACATCAGAATGAATCGTCGAGGAATAAACTCGCTTCTCAAAGCTATCGCAAGCTTCTCAAAGCTCAAAGCAACGGAATTTTTTTCCCAGCGAACGTTGAAACTTCAGTTGATAGAGAAACAGCGGGCATTTTAATATTGATGCCTTAAAAAAAGGTGTTGTTTAATGTTTTCAACTATTCTCTGATCAACGAGCTGTGTCTTTTCTGTTAATCTTCAAAGATTAGACAAAATTAAAAATACAAAAATTCAACTTGTTGTCGTCGTCGTTTGAAAGGGCATCCACTTCAGGTCAGACACAACCAGGACTGAGGCCGAGGGTTTTTTCTTTTACCACCCCACGGATCAGATAATGGCAATGATGCTGTTAAGCCAGCATTGAGTTTCGTCATTTAAAACCGTCACACCTCGTGCTGCATGTGGTGCCCGATGTATGTACGCTATTGGAATGTGGTCTGCGGTTTGTCCAGCGGCGTAATCACGACTTGGTTTTGTATCTGAATCGTGACAAATGTTTAGTTTTTTAAATAGTTAATTAATGTGTGGCATGGATATGCATTTTTGAAAAATCAGTTAATGAAACTAGGTATCTGAGATAAAATATTCACTAATTATATGAGTTTTTGTGTGTTTTTAATCTTTAGTTGTTATGTATGATTATTTATTTTTTACAATTGATTAATTTGACTTGTTGATAGCAGCGTGATCGAGTGGTTACAGCGCCATGTTTGTGATCTACAGTTTTTGGTTCAAAACCAACTCGTGCCTTTTGTTGTGTCATTGGTAAAGACACATTACGGCACTTTCTCTTCTTAATTGTCTAGGCAAACAACTCTAAATTAAATTTCAATCAGACAATAATATCTTGGTATCTCTGCAAGCAGGTCGCAAGCAGGTCGGAATAATTGCTCGCCCTATTTACTAGCGCCTCCGTCGCTCTTCTGCGAGTAAGGATAAATATAGAGATAAATAAAAATATCAAACAGGGTTTATTTTTTTTTTAATTTTTTTTTGATTAATTTCAACAATTTAAATGCTTGGAACATTTGTCTTTTGTGCTAATATCAAAATCATTTATACAATAGCGGCTCGTGACAAAGATGTTTGGGGGTGCTGCAAGTTTTTTTAAGCTAAAATTTTGCAGAGCATGGCTTAAGTCAATGTTTTCAAACCTTTTTGGGCCACGGACTTCTATTTGCAAATTTTTTTTCACAGACCCAATTTTATATTCTATCAATTTTCTTCCCAACCAGCGAGGAAAGATAATGCAAACCCAAAAATTAATAAAACCGAATCTGTCAAAAAAAATTTTGATGAACAGGCATACCACACTTCCGAAGGGGCAAACCAGGACGTTCGTTAATAAAAATAAAATCGTTCCTAAAAAAAAGTGTTTTTTAAAACAAAAAGGTCTTCACTTCAATTCTGTCTCGAATACTATAATTTCGTCCCTAAAAAGAAGTGTTCTCTAGAAAAAAGGTTTTCACTTCGAATCTATCTGGGATTTTATGGTATAAATTATTTTATCAAATATATATGTTTGACAAATTTCTTCATATCTTCACAGACCTATTGTGGATGACAGTCATCATGACACTTATCACGAACCATAACGGGTTCACAAACCCCAGTTCGGGAAACCCTGGCTTAAACTACAATGCGATGCACTCAAGACTGTTTAAGTTAGTAAAATTAAAACTTTGAAAAAACACATAGTGGTGTTTTAACAAATTTTAAAATAATTACGATAAAAAAACGCAATAAGAACCAAAATTTTCAATTAATGTTGTACGAATTTTAGCTTTTTTTTCTGTTGCATATTGACACTTGCAAACTGGTCATACAACCTCAACTTAATTAAAAATTTGTTTGCCTTGTTCTAAATATCAAGTTGGTAGCAATCCAATTAGTAACAGGGACCAGAAACTTCGGTGTGGTTGGCGTTACAACAATAATTCACCAGCATGCTTGTACATTACTACTACGTCCAAAATGAGTAGGTAATTATAACGTAAGCTGTTTTTTATGTCTTTTGTTTTTTGCAACTTGTCAATTTTCTCACTACTTATTGTCAGTCAGTTGCTGTGCCAACTCTAAAATAAATAAACTACATTAATCAGTCAAAAATATACTAATTTCATAAAATAATACAACCTTCAGCAGTGAAAGTGCAAACTATATACTGTATATACGTGATTATTCATGAAAACTAAAAATCTTTAAAAAGGTATGGCTATGCCAGGCATGCAGATAAGCAGGGCTGCCATAACGTCCTTATTTCTAAGATTTGTCCTTTTTTTGAAGGTCTGTGTCTTAGAAAATATTTTTGTCCTTATTTCTAAGAAATGTCCTTATTTTGACTTGTGTCCTAATTTTTGCTTTATTTTAGAATTAGAGGTTCTCATACCGGGCACTTCGATTGGTCACTTTAAATGATTTCATTCACTCATTCATTTATTCATTCATTTTATTCTCGATCATTATTAACACTTTAACACAAAAAATTATAAATATTAAAAAAATCAAAAAAAAAAAGAAGCAGCACAACGTCAGACGTTAAAACATGCATATGGTAATAAGAAAGCGAAACTACAAAACAGTAGAAAGCATGGCCGCAACACCTTAATTTGTTGCTTGGCTTTCAAGTTTTTTTGTTATGTGCATTTATGACGTAACAGCAGCAAAATTAATTTCCTTAATGAAATCAAAATCAGTCCATTTAACTGGAATTAGAATACAGTAGTTAATCAGAACTTTGCAGTTGACTAGTTGTTCCGTTCCAAAAAATTGCCCACACTATTTATATTTACAATCTCATAAAAAATCTCTTTTGATTTCGCTTTGGTCCGGCTCAAGTAGCCTAAGAAATAACTGTTTTATAAGCAATTTAAATATTTTACATTTAGTTATAAAAAAATGGCAACACTGTTTAGTTTCTCGAGTCTTGGAGAAAGATCCAGACGATACGCCTGACTGGTTCGCTATTGTGACACATGTGACGTAATAATGCTGATTGTGTGATTAACTTGATTTTAGTAACTTTCAGAACGTTCGAGATACTTACGATCGAGTAATATAAGGCTCTCTCGGAAGCATTATTATGATTCGTTGTGGTAACTTAGTATAGGAAACTTTGTTAACTGTGTGACTTCATAGTTTTTGAACGCAAGTCTCTGATTGCCTACGTTATTGTAAAGAATTAAGCTGTTGAGCTTTACCTGTTTTTGATTGTATACTATTCGGGCTACTAAGTGGATTGGAGCATATTTTTTAATAAAGAAGTTATTGTGGTAGTCGGAGCTGTGATTTAGCTAGACTATATTTTTGCTGTTACTGGTTCCTAGGGCAGGTCCAGTAAGAAGATTTAAGAATTTTGTCTTTTGGTAGGCGGCCAAGATTGTGTTATTCGGTGAGCCTTCTTGCAGGCATCGAAAGGTTATAAGATTAAAAAACGTACTAAGTTACCGAATTAAGTTCTACAAAAAATTTAAAGAACTTTTTACCAGCGGAACATAAATTTCAAAAACTTCTACAAAATTTCAAAAACTAATTGTGTGGAAGTAACGAAAATTGCAAAAAATCTCCACTAGTAGTATTATTTAAGATCTGATAGATTTGATAATTTAGCAGTAGCCTACTGATTTAGTTTCAGAAGAAGCTTAAAGGGCCAGTGTTTTGCGCACTGCAGCTTTTGTAAGTGTGACATTAATTTGGAAGCCATAGGTAAAGCAGCTATTTCTGCACACAATGCAACTCAAAAGCACAAGAACTCTTCTCGACAAACTAAATCAGACTAATCTGTAAAAGCCTTTTTCAAGAGTCAATCTGCACCAACTACCCTGAACTACAAAACAGCTGCTGCAGAAGGTACCTGAGCTTTCCGTACTATCAAGCATTAGCAGTCATTCCTCTTCAACGACTGTACGTCACATTTATTCAAAACACTCTTCCCTGACTCTGAAATTGCAAAAAAGTTTGCCTCGGCCAGAACGAAAACTAAAAGCATCATCACTGGAGTTTTAGGTCCTTATGCTCAAAAAATATTATTGTCTGAACTAGGAACACAGCCTTTCCCAGTCTCAGTAGATGCTTCAAATCACAATCAGTTAAAACTATGTCCTCCAATCATTAGATTCTTCAACGCCAAAGTTGGTGTGCAAGTACGTCTTCTTAACTTGCGATCAATGCCAAGTGAGACCTCACAACAAATTATAGACTTTATACACACATCTCTGCAGGAGAACGACTTAGATCTAAAACTACTGACATCTTTTTGTGCCGACAACGCACCCGTAAACCTCGGCGGTTCGCAGCTGAGTGGACAAAATAACTTATTCTATCAACTCCAACAGCGAGCGACTCAACTTATTCCAGTGGGGTGCCCTACACATATTTTGCACAATGCAGCAGAGAATTAGATTGCTTGACAGTTGATATAGAGACAATCGTTATAAAAATTGACAGCTATTTCAAAAGTCAAACAAGTAGAGCAGTAAGCCTCAAGCAGTTTTGCGAAAAACTTGATATTAACTACTCAACTTTGCCCACTCACACTCCCACCAGATGCACTACATTAGATTCTGTTCTTGAGCGGATGATCGATCTTTGGGAGCCACATAAAGCTCATTTTCAGTCGCTCAAACATCCACCACGAATCTTGATGGATTTCTTTAAATCAGGAGAGTCTCTGGTCGTCGTAACGTTCCTCTACAGTGTTCTCTTGTTGTTTAAGAAACCAATCCTACTTTTGCAAGAAACAACTGCATTGTTTCCGGAACTAGCGGAAATAGTTGAGTCATTCAAGTGTAAAATATTGCAGCGACAAAATTCAAATTTTTTTGGAGCAACAACGGCTGAACTACTAAGATGTGTTGATGACGAGCGCGCTAAAATTCTCAAATCGAGCTTCCAAGAATTCTATACTATCAGTTTAGAATATGTTGATAAATGGTTTAACATTGAGAATCTTCCGACGCAAACCAACTGGACCTTGTTAAGAGAACAAAAAGTTAGGTACGAAGAAGTCGTGGACTTGGCTAAGCAACTTGATTCCCAAACGGCAATGATGCATGAACTGTTCGACAAAGTCTTGGCTCTCAATGTTCTTGTTAAGAAAATTCCACTTGATGTTTTCCAAAAAGAAAAAGCTGAGAAGAAGTGGATGATTATCTTTGCCAGGAATAACAATTTTCCGCTTCTCTACAAGCTGATAGATATTGTTTTCTTCAAAGCTGTTGGCAATGCATTTGTGGAGCGAGTATTCTTCTTTGTTTCAGCACAGTGGACCAAAAAGAGAAACAGCCTTTCTGAAAAAACAGTCAAATCCATTCTACAAGTTAAAATAAACTTAGAAGTGAGCTGCGGCGAGATGCACCAGATAATTTCTAAGAATAAAGAATTGATGGAGCAAATCGTTTCTAGTGCAAAGTACTGAAGTATGATTAGATATAAGTCGCACTAGTATAAATACATAATGTTTATTACTTTCCGTTGTTTGTTATCTTATTATGTTTCCCTGTCGTCCTTATTTTGGGGTTCATATCGATGGCAGCCCTGCAGATAAGACTTGTATCTATAGATGGTTTAGCAAAAACAACAAAACAAAATCCTCTCCAATAGATTGCTACCTTAGCTTGGTGGATGAATTTGCGTTTTTTATGATCTTAAGAGCAATGTCGTATGGAGTTTTTAACTCTTCTCAGGGATAACCATGGCGGTAGAGTCGAAGGTGAGAAACAAAACAAAATCAACCTAACAAATGTTGCAAAATGAATAGTCCGAATGACAATATTCATACTGCATTGAGCGTCGCGCTGGATAAAAAGGTCCGCGTTCGGGCTTTAGACAGAGTTAGTTAGACAAAGAATTTACACCCCGTTTGAAAAGTAATTTACATTCTTCTTCACAAGCTGACGGTAACTGGAAATCCATCAATGCATTCGCTACGCGTTTGGGGAGGCAAATAGGGGAAGCGCACCGTATCTGTACTCGAGTTGGTCCCAAACATCTGGATCTTTGCATAGGCAACTAGAACATCACTTCACTCAAGTAAAAGAAACAGGAATTGGTTTGGGAGGCAGAGCAGTATCATCTCGATATTGTTGGAATTTTTTCTATCAAGTGTCCTAGTTCTGATAATGTTGATTTGAATAAAGGCTGGAAGATTTTCTACTCAAGTGTAGATGTAACCATGTCTGCTCAAGCAGCAGGTTAGGCATTTTTGTAAGCGCTCGCCTGGCCCACTGTGTCACTGATTGGATCCCACTTTGAGGAAGAATTTGTCTCCTTTAGCTTAAGTTGCAGGAGCGGTCACTATGCATTTTGTAGGTGTACGCACCAAACCCTGAAACACAGTACCAGCTTTTCTTAGATGAAGTAGGTGCTGCTTTACACAAAGTAAAATCTGCGGAATCAATTGTCCTACTGGGAAATTTCAATGCACAAGTGGGTGCTGACAACAAGACATGGAAGGGTGTTATTAGAAGACAAGGAGACTCCGACATTAACAGAAACAAATGGTGTTTGCTACAGTTCTGTGCTACCAACGGACTGTACATAATGAAGACTTTTTTTCGGCACAAGGAGATTAAATACACCTGATACAGAGATTCGATGAAACAACGTTCCATCATTGATTTCTGTATTGTCTCAGCAGATTTGTTTTCTTTTGTAATCGATGTTTGTGTTAAAAGAGGGTTTGAACTGTCTACCGACTATCAACTAGTTGTTTGCGTCTTAACACTAGAAAAACGGGAAATTCTCCCTACCTAGAAAGACGGCTGCGGTCAATTTTGACCGCAACAGTATTTCGTTCTAAAATTTATCTAATAATGACCAAAAATGTTTCAATTATCTGTCAAAAGTATATTCACAACTACGTTGAATATTTTTAATCAACATTTTTAGTAATCGCAACAAATTAAATAATAATAATAATAATATTTTATGAGCTTTCTGCTGCACAAGAAGAGCAAAATGCAACAACAAATGTAGATGATGTATCTCTACCACAGCAAGACTTCAAGCATTTGTGGCAGCTAACGCTAGACTTGTTTCTACATAGTTGTAATTGGCATTGCTTCCGTTTTCGAGAAGTTTGACTAAAACCTCCTTCACCATCGTAGGAAGAGGAGGCAAATCGCTTTTCGCAGAACGATAGCCACACATTTCTTTTATTAGCTGAAGTAAAAATTCTCTTCTTGTCAAGTTCTGGCCTGTTACTTCAGAATAGATTATGTATGCATTGATGCATGCACAGTAAATAATATTAAAAAATACAGCCACTGGCCACCTTCTTGTGGCACTTTTGCAGGTATGATAACGCGCCATTTGGTCCAAAACATCTACACCTACTTTTGACGCGTTGTAACTTCTGACTGCTTCGGGTAATTTTTTGGGTGTAATTGATCAACAGAAACTGTTTGACGCATTGAACTTAGCATATATACCAACTTTGCTTTTTTTGCTTTATATATAATTAAAGTGGTCTTAGAAGGAGATTGAAAGATTTCTGAAGAGTATAAAGGCTTGCCTTTCATCATTTTTTCAACTTTTGGTTTCTCTTTTCTTTGCTTTCTTATTGTTCCAAGAAGTGTAGTTTTTTCTGTTTTTAGTTTTTCTGCTAAATTAATACTTGTAAAATAGTTATCCATTGTTACGTTGTACCCTTTTTTCAAGAATGGTTGCATCAACCATAAGCAGACATGTGTCGGCAAATCGTTTTCCCGGTTTCTTGTGGGGTCTTTACCAAGATACGGCTTACCATTGCAGAGATATTTTGAACGAACCTCAACCAGAAGCCAAAATTTTATGCCAAATTTGTCTGGCTTATTTGGCATGTATTGGATGAAAGGGCACCGAGTTTTGCACGGAAACAGTTGTTCATCAATTGTAAGATCAAAACTTGGCACAAAACATTTTTTACAATTTTCAATAAAATTGTTCCAAATTTCTGAAATAAGACAAAATTTATCTTCTTGTCTTCTTTCGCGGCGTGTTGAGCAGTTATCAAATCTCAAATGCTTCATTAGTTCTTTGTAGCGATCTCTATTAATTGTTTTGCTAAAGATTGGATGCCCCCACTCCTTACTCCATAGTTGATGAATTGGAGTGTTTTTTTCATCAAACACTACGTGCTATTTCAAAAACCAATAAATTTTTCCAATTCGCAAAGTTCCACTGAAAAATTTTTGTCATCAGCTTGGCCATGCTTGATAGTATATTTTTGAATGGAGCAAAGCATGGGCTCATCAATAAACAATCCAAATGTGCTGAGTGGACTTTTTAATTGGACACCTATTCGAGAATATGATGTTGGTCCCGATCTTTGAGTAAAAATATTTTCAGCTGAAGCTCTTCCTCTGTTTACCGTGTCGCTGATTCGTTTCCATGAAACGCCGGCTCTACTTGAAAGAGTATCCCATCGATTGATTAAAGATTGTGTCTCATTAAAATTTTCATAAATTGGTTGATTGTTGAGTTCATCGATGTCACAATCTGACAAATCAGAATTTTTATAAGTAGCCTGCATTACTGATTGCGCGGTTGTATCCTCATCTTCATCACATGAATTATCAAATTCATCTACTTGTAAAGACCTGATTGCTTCTGCGGCTGTCAGTCGTCTTGCAGTAGCCATGATAAAAACATTTGTTATTGTGCAAGTACTTACTCAACGAATAAAAATCTACTAACACAAATAAATGTTATAACTGCTGTAAAACATGGTAAACCTCAAACCAGCATGTTATTATAGAACATTTATTTAAACATAATTTCAAGGTTATAAGTAACTGAAATAATATTAAATAAAATCTATTATATAAATCAATAACTGAATTTTCTTTTTATAAAAGTAAATAAAGATTCTGCTATCAACTTGTACCTAAGATATACTCTATAAAATTTTGAGCTGTGTCTGCAGATATAAAAGATCAAAGTGTTCATCAAACCGCCCTGATTTTGACGTAATAAAATAATAACAAATGAAAATCAACAATCAGGTAGACAGAAATTGTTTACACAATGTCTAGTTGATCTAAACTCTTCAACAAATTTTTTTGATACCGTCTAGCATAGCTATCACAATGATAAAATTATTTGCGGTCACATTTAACCGCTCGTCTTTCTAGGTATATTCCTTAATTGCACTCGTTTGAGAAGTTAAATCAAATTTTTTTTTGTTTCCAGATAACTTTAAGAAAAAAAAAAAAAACTCATGGGGAGACAAAAGTCGAATTTTAAAAGCCAACGCTGTAAAAAGAAAAACAAAATTTGAAAGCGGTCAAAATTGACCGCTCGTCTTTCTAGTGTTAAAAGGCCTGAACCATCCAAGAACAAGGAAGGAATTCAGAGCACGAAGAGCATACAGAATAAAGTGGGTGTTACTAGCCTACAAAAAAGTGAGACACACTTTTTCAAGCTAATTTGCTTCTCTGTTCAGAGAACTCCCTGAGTATAATCAAGACGTTGAGAATGAGTGGGATTTAGTTAAATTAGCAGTCATTATATCTGCAGCTTTTGGTTGTGTTTGCAAAATTATGAGAAGTCAAATGGGTAGTGAGAAAAGAACTGCTCAATGGAAACAAGAAGTTAAAGAAGCTATCCGTGCAAAGAAAACTGCGTTTAGAGCTTGGCTAACAAACAAATCTTTTGAGTAGCTCCGCAGCACGTAAGACTGCCGCCACTATTGTCAAACAATCTAAAGAAAAGTCATGGGAAGAATGTGGAGCAAAGTTTGGATACAGATTAAAGATCGGCATCAAAGTATTTTTGGAAAACCAAACGTTGTTTGGCGGCAAATAAACACTAGTTGCCACCTTTATTGAGGATATTAATGGTGTGCTTCTAAAACATCAAAAAGGCATCCCAAATTGTTGGAGAGAATACTTTTGTCAGCTCTTAAATCCAGTAACAGTCCAAAATTTGGAAACATCCGAGAAACAATGTGGAAAAGAAATTCATTTAACCGAAGGTGAACACAGCAATCAAATCTCTGAAAGCTGGCAAGGCCCCTGTTGAAGATGGTTTTTGACCCGAAATGTTAAAGGCCATGAACAACTTTGGAGTTTGTTGGGTGACCCGTGTGTGCCAAGTAGCTTGGAAAACTGGTGAGATACCGAAGCAATGGCAGACCAGTGTGTTAATACCTATTCACAAAAAAGAAAACAAAAAGAAATGCATTAATTGCAGGGGCATTTATGCAATAAGCCTTCCTGGAAAGGTCTATGCAAAATGCCTCAAAAAGAGATGCCGTGAATTAGTCGAACCTCAACTTTAGAATGCACAATGCGGATTTCGTACGGGCAAATCTACCATGGATCAAATCTTTGCCCTTCAGCAAGTTTTTGAGAAATCTTGGGAATATGCCAAACATGTGTATACATGTTTTGTAGACCTTGAAAAATTGTATGACCATGACCCAAGAGACAAGCTGTGGGCAGTACTACTGGAGTATGACGTGAGATATCAGCTAGTAGCTGCTATTATATTGTTGTACAAACAGTCAGAAGTCTGTGTTTATGTCAATGGCATGAAACCAAAACTTTTCAATGTCAGTGTTGGACTACGACAGTGCTGTGCTCTTTCTCCTCTTCTGTTTATTATATACATGGACAAGATAGACAAAAGCAGTTCCTCCAGAAGTAGCGTCACATTTGGAGCGTGCAATGTTTAGTGCTTGCTGTTTGCAGATGACCTTGCATTGTTAAGTTTGAACAAAAGTGATTTCTAATGTGCACTTGATCGGTTTTCTGTGCATGCTTGGATGCTAGAATGAAAATTAGTATTACTAAAACTGAGATTATTTGTTTGTCAAGGCACCCCTCCAGTGTTCTTTCCAAACAAATTGAGTAACTCTCAAACATACGGAGAAGTTTAAATATCTTGGAGTCACATTCTCGAGTGATAATAGACAGGACAATATACTGGACACACGTATTGGAAAAGCAAATGCAGTCGTCGTCGTCGTTTGAAGGGCATCCACTCCAGGCCAGACACAAACAGGACTGGGGCCGAGGGTTTATCCTTTTACTACCCCCAGACTGCTGCACTGCCTGGATCAAATGCTGGCAGTGATGTCATTAAGCCAGCATTGAGTTTCGTCATCCAAAACCGTCAGACCTCGAGCTCCATGTGGTGCCCGATGTATAGGGCACGCTGTTGGTACATGATCTGCGGTTTGCTCAGAGGCGCCACACTCGCAATTCGGTGAAGGAGCGAGACCCCATTTGTGCATGGATAAATGGAATCGCCCAACACCAGTCCGCAGGCGGTTAAGCTTAACCCAAGCTGCTCGGGGTAAGCCCATCCCAACAGGCCTGACACTGGTCTCGGGCACAAAAGCACGGAGCCTGGAAGCATTTTCACAGTACTCCGCGTTCCATTTGTAATTTGTCCATTCAGAGGCGTAAATGCCAAGTCTGGCAAGGTTGACCAAGAGATTTCGCGCACCTGGCACAAACGGGCGTCTGGATCTTAGTCTCACTTGGCCAGTATCTGAGGACCCACTTAAAAGACCATGCAAAATAGGATCGGGGTCCAAAGATCCACGGTAAGCCAAATAGAGTGTCGCTCCCATTTGGCGAAGCTCAGCTATCTGGATGCCTGAGAGTAAAGGTAGGTGGTCCGTTGGAGTGGGACGGACCACCTACCTGTACTAGGCGGTATGTGGTCTGTACCACATACCGCCTAGTACAGGTAGGTGGTCTGCAGGCATCCAGTAACTATGCGCAAGGCGTCATTCAAGACACTGTCAATGAGGCGAATGTGAGCACTGCGACACCAGACTGGCGCACAGTACTCAGCTGTTGAGTAGACTAGAGACAAGGTGGCTATGCGTAGTGTTTTAGCACCAGCACCCCATCCCGAGCCCACGAGTCGCCTCAGCAGTGTGACGCGCGAGGATAGTTTTTTGCGCAATGCCACTAAATGGTGACGAAATGTGAGCGATCTGTCAAATTTTATCCCAAGATAAGTACGACTTGGACAGAACGGTGAAAGTCTACCGTTGTTGTAGACCTTTATCTCACGTTTGGCCTCTAGGTTATTTAAGTGAAAGGCTGCCGTCACCGTCTTAGTGTGACTGAGCTTCAACCTCCAAGTATGGAGATACCCTGACAGTGTGGACATGTGTTGGCTTAATGTCCCCTCCAAGTCCTTCCAGTTTCCAGAAGAGTGCAAAAATGCTAAATCATCAGCATAAGCAAACTTTCTGGAAATCATAGAAGGAAGATCGTACGTATAGATGTTAAATAGGAGGGGAGCCAAGACCGATCCCTGAGGAACGCCGTTTTTAAGACGGCGTAGCCTGCTTTGCTTGCTGTCACCAGTGGTAAGGGTGAAACTTCGATTTCGGACAAGCTCCATGATCATTTTGACCATGTGCTTATCCGGAAGAAGTCTCAGCAGCTTGCAGGTAAGGCCACGGTGCCAGACAGTATCATATGCAGCTGTCAGATTGATAAATACGGCACCGGCCTTCTTTTTAGCCTCAAAAGAATCCTCTATGTTCTGGGTTAGCAGAACAACTTGATCTACGGTTGACTTCCCGCGTCGGAACCCAGCCTGCTCTTTAGGGAGCAGTGGATCAATTAATGGTTCAACGCGGGCGTAGATAAGCCTCTCGAGGATCTTGTAGGGGACACAGAGCAGAGATATCGGTGGATAACTCATTGGGTCCCCCACAGGCTTTGCTGGTTTTGGGATCGCGACCACAAACGCTCTTTTCCAGATCTTGGGAATTTTGAGTCGGCGCAAACAGGAACTCACGTAACCAGGACTTCAAAACAGCTCCGGCATGGAGTATAAGCTCGGGCAAATGGAATCAGGACCCGGAGCTTTACCTGGTTTTAAATGTTAAACGGCAGCAGCAAATCTCTTTGTGAAAAATTGTCAGAGATATTTACTGTGTCTGGTGTTGTGGCCCTCCAAAGGTCAGACATTTCTTAAAAGACAAGTCGAGATGACTTGAGATCAACAGCCTCGTATTTCCCATTTCTAACCAGCTGAGATGCAATAGCATCGGCTGAAACGGGACAGTGACGAGGAGAGTGTCGTGACCTACCAGTAAGGTTGTTCAAAATACTCCACGCTTTTCGACTAGAGTGTGAGAAATCAATGCTCCGAACTGCCTCGGACCATCCATCCCTTCGCTTTTTGTCAAGCTTGGCAAGCAGAGCTGTAGCAGCCAAACTTGAGTTGTCTCCCTGAGGAGACTGCAGAAAGATTTTATAGAGGGATTCACACTCTGCATCCCAACACGGAATATAGTTATTTCGATACCTGCGTGGGATAGTCTTTTTGGCTGCTTTCTTAATGGTGTTACAGAAGTCCTGGTAAGCCGCATCCACATCAAGTGAATCAGGCGGCAACAAAGGCTTTGCGAGTTTATTCGTCAAAGCAATGTAGTGACTCCATTTGGCCTTGCGGAAGTTCCATCGCTTAACAGGCATGCTTGGCACTGCCATAGCAAACCTTGGTGGTGTAATAAGCGAGGGTCGATGTTGTAACCTGGGGAACTTCTCAAGGACACGTCTATCCGGTAAGCAACTGTTTGGACCTACGCTAGCGAAAGCTAGATCTGGATTGGTGCCAGTGTTCCAGTGGCCGGAATAAAAACTGACAGCGTCCTTGGCATTATATAGCAGGGCAAGATAATTAATACTTGCCCAGCCAGCAAGCACTCACCGTCCGGACTGTTGTCGTCATAACCCCAGTCAGCATGACGACAGTTAAAATCGCCAGCGTGCAGACATGGGTGAGGAAACACTGGGAGATCCAGGGTTCGCAATCGCGTTGGCGGTGGTTTGTAGACGTTGACTATTTTATAGCCATTAACGTCCACACACAGCCACTTGATCTCCGATGTCGGTGGAGATTGGTCCAAAAGCGTGTATCTCAGTCGCTCGTGGACAAACGTGGCAAGGCCATGTTTCCTGCTTAAAGAAGACCCAGCTAGTTGGTAGTTTAGTAACACCAACTTCTCTGCATCAGTGCAGTGGGTCTCCTGCAGTAGGATGACGAGTGCCTCAGACTGCATAGCGAGGTGATGAAGAACGTTCATCTTGCTTGCAGTGAGGCCTTCGATGTTCAGCTGAAGAATAGTGTGTCTTCGGAACTTGTTGGCAATGTGCCCTGAAAAGGGAAGTTTTATCCTGGCATTGCCCCGTCCTGAAAAGGACGTTTGCCGTTTAGCAGACCCACACTAAAAATCGGAATGGGTGGATACCCTTCCGTTTTGGTAGGTTCGGTTTCGGTCTGTCATTTTAAAATCAATGAGCAGACTTATTACGGCCCAGGCTGCGTAAAAGCACCTACCATCTGGGCCGTAATGAGCCAGCTTTACCGATCAGTTGTATTGAAACGAGAGCTGTGTACAAAAGAAAAGCTTTCTGTTTTCAGATTACATTTTATTCCTATCCTCATCTATGGTCATGAGTGTTGGATAATGAGCGAAAGAGTG
This sequence comes from Diplosoma virens, assembly GCA_963680785.1. Lineage (NCBI taxonomy): Eukaryota > Metazoa > Chordata > Ascidiacea > Aplousobranchia > Didemnidae > Diplosoma > Diplosoma virens. Next base: position 32,764,471 of record OY796880.1, read on the forward strand.
AGATTCCGAGTACAGGCGGCCGAAATGAGTTTCTTGCAAAAAATCAGAGATTTATCCTTACTTGACAAGGTTAAAAGCACTGACATTCGTTAATCTTTCAACTTCAAACCGATACTACTCTGCAAAGAACGATCTCAACTGGTATGACCATGTGACACGAATGTCCCACGAGCAAACAACAAAGCAACTAATGGATGCTCTTGCAAGTGGCAGAAGGCCTAGAGGGCGACCCAAAACTCCGTGGCGGAATTATGTTGAAGACTTGGTATGATCACGTTTTGGAATTCTATCAGCGAAATTGCCGCTAGTTGTAAGGGATCGAGATGCTTGGATACCCCAACTCGAGCTGCTTCCCCTGAAACCCTAAAAGGACAAGCGGGCAAAGGGAAATACATTAAAATAATTCAATGCTTTTCCTGAAAATGATGATGATGATAATAAAACAAAATATTTAATTTTTTAAAGATTTCATTGTTTTGCAACTTGAATCAAATTGGTTCACAGAGCATAGTTTTATTAACCCTTCTCTGCCCAGAGAAAAAAATTTTTAATATTTCGAATTTTTTTTATTATTCCGTATGAGTAGACCCTAGGCATATATTATTTATGGTTCGTTTGTTTGTGCGATGCTTACCTGATGAATAAAGGCCCGTGACATAGCCTATATGTCACGCTGGCCAGAAGCGTGTACGTTTTTTAACCGCCCCGGTGTTGCCGTATTGTTTTATTTCTGGTTAAATAAAAATTAGATGCTCATTTAAAACACATTGCAAAAATTAGTTACATAATTTTCAGCCAGAATGCATTTTTATCTTATTTCATTAAAAGAAAAAAAACATTAATGCTTGTATTTGCACAAATGTCTAGTTTATATTTTGTGTGAAAGCAAAGGTTGCAATTTAGGTTAAGACCAACATTGCACTTGCTGCATTGGCTGAAAGGCGTCTTTTTGTAATCTTCACCAGCGCATCTTATGCGTTTATGATCTTTAGTTTTGACCAAATAATGCTCCTTTCTGTAATAGCGTACATTGTCCAAAACACGTGTTTTCCAAATTGGGCGGACTATGAACTTGATGGCCGAGCACGCTTAGGGAACGCTGTAACTTTTCAAATAAACTTCAGCGATTTCTTTCTTGCATTCAACTTGGCGTAACTTTCCGCCTGCCTTTGTGTGCAGAATCCACAATTCCAAGAAATAAGCAAATTACTTTAGCTGTTACAATAAAACCAATATCATTTTTGGACGTGGCGTATAAAATTGTTTGACTCACTATGAGCTCCAGAACCTCTTCATGAAAGAATTTTTCGAACAACTCTACTGCTATGTTTCTGTATGACAAATAGTTAGATTCTGGAAAAAATTCATTCGTGGATGATAACAATCCATCACGAACCCAACAAGGTGCCTGCAGTCCTTCGTTGCTAACAGTATTCACTTCCGCCACTGTGTTGAGTTGGTTTCCTGATAAGTTATCTACTAGCCTTGCATCGCCTTCATTAGCAGAATCCTCATCGGTAATTGCACCGTCTTTAGGTTTTGTCTACACCATTGCAATTACACTTGCTTCTTCTTCTTCAAAGGCTGATAGAACATCGTGCCAACCAGATACCTACAGCAGACGTTTAACACTGAAAATTGTACTGGCTTCTGCCCAGCGTAGCATATATGTAACGCAAATTGCAATAAACAATTAAAAAAAAGCGACAAAAGATAATTAGTCAAAAATAAATATAAACAATCTTAATTTTATTACTGTAAACTTTTCCATACAATGAAACCAAAATATTTTTACTATAATGCAAATATCATAGCTTTATAAATACCTACCCTTTTCGAAAAGCCATTTTGCTTTTTGAAAAATCAACGTGCGTTTTCCACTTCTGCTCACTGGCAAACTAAAAACTTATCTACAAAAGCAATTTTACACTGCCCTGCAAATGCATTTGGTGACTTTTGTATCACATTTAGTCCGATTATCTTTTTAATTAAAATCACTGCGACCGTTTTAGTGATAACACCAAATGCGTGGCATGCATGTCACGCTGGGCAGATTCGGGTTAATATAGCTTACCTTCGGATATTCTGTGCTATAAACTAACTTGAAACATCATACAGTTTTTTATCTTATGTTTAATAAACTTTCAGAAAACAATTTAATTGATTTTTAAAGCTAAAAAATTGTTAAAAATTTAGAAAGCAATTTATTGCCACAAAATTTATAAGCATACGTAATTGACACACTGGTAATATCTAAAAAGTAATTTGAAAGTAATTACCAAGATTTTTATTTATAATCAGTTGCAATTTATAGCTAAGTAAGTTCAATGCAGATTAGAAAAGATCCTTTGTTGATTGCAAAGAAGTTTAAAAGCGTCCTAGAGACAAAACGGTGCTTGAATACATCACCACGATCTTTTAAATTTTCTAACTCTAAAAACTTTTCATATTAAGCAGCATTGCTGAGTTTTCCTCAAACCCCATTTTGAAAAATTTCTTGAAGGTGTATTTTTGTTTATGCAAATTGATAAAAAATTTTTTAATATGGAAGGAACAGCAACAGGTTTTGGTCATCTATGTCAAGACTTCTTAAACTTTTTTGTTCTGCGACCCCATTTTAAACCTGCGGAAAATTTTGGGACTTTTTGCAAAATTCGTGGGGCAATCAAAAATGATTACTTGAATTTTGTCCCCAAATCTAGATGTTCTTTAAAAAAAAATCTTCAATAAAAATCAAGCTCTGATTTGTCGATTTCTGTCTCCAAATTTTTTGATTTGTCGCTTACATCTGCAACAACCGCCGGAGATTGGCATTCGCTACACTGATTTTTCAAAAAGTTTCGAGGCACTACTAGGATTCTCAAAGTTTCGCGGCACAAGCACAGAAAGCCAATTTTGTTTCGCGAACCCAAAATTTTTTTACACGACCCACAGTTTATGAAGCCTTGATCTATGACACAATTGCTCAGTTTCTCTTTCTTTTCATCTATGTTTTTGGTAAAATGAAGTATCAACAAAATTGTTGGGTTTAAAACAAACTGAAAGAGCGTTGGGAGAATTTGGAAGTTTTTTCTGGCTATTCTTTTGACTTTGGTTACTAAAAAGTTGTTTATCTTCTAAAAGAAATGAATGAAATAAATTTTTTATTTAAAAAAGGGAAAAATGAAAATTTGTTCATATTTCTAACCAGTGCGTACGATAATTTAGAAAGAAAAGTAAATTTTAAAATTCACTTTCAATAATAGCAATAAATAGCCAACATTTTATAATTTATAATTGAGAAATTTTATTAAACTAATGTTTAATTGCTTGTAATTTTTGTTTTATAATATATTATTAAATTTTGTTAATTTAAATGTTTTAATAAAGACTTATGTAAGTCGAAAAATTTAACATTTTTTAAAAAAATAACAAATAACAAAACTTTGGCTATTGATTGCTATTATTTACAACTGTTTACAGTAATTGAGAGTTTCTACTATACATTTTCCCTACATTATTCCTTCTTTTATGAGCTACCATAATTTTTAATGCTATATCTAACAATCAATTTTTTATTATATTTGCCAGGCACACCTTCTAATTTTAATCATTTAACAGCAAAGAGCTCATAAAACTAAAAATCAAGTTACTGTAATCTTGTAGCTTAAGTCTAAGTTGTTGTTTTTGCCAAGAGAAACTAAATAACAAGAAGCTAGAACTAACTAATACTTCTCCAAACGTTTTTCATCCCGTTACCAGTTCAGATTTTATTGTGGATGATCCTAATGTTTAATATAAAGCGTCATTGTAATGCGTCGTTTTGCGTCATTTTGCGTAAAATTTTGTAGCTGCATTTAAAACATTTCAAGATCTAAATTAACGACTCAAATATTTTCTTTAAAAAAAATTTGCTTTAAAATCCGGACTTAAATGAAATCCATGTGAAGAAAATTGAGAAAAATTAAAATGAGATTAAAAAAATTCTTTAAAGTTTTGCTGATAAAAGCTGGTTTGCAAATATTTGGGGGTGCTGCAGCTCTGCAGCTTTTATAGACAAGCCGCCACTGCCTGTATACGTTTGACAATATTTTCAAAAAAGATTGAACACCAAAAGCAAAGGTTTTTACAATTAATTAAACGTCAAAAAATATTGGACGGATTTAAGTTAAAATTTATAAAAAACAGTAATATTCCCTCAAAGTTCATCAAGCGCTTTTTTCATTTAATTTATTGTATAAAGAAATTTTAATTTATAATATGCTTTGTATGAAAAGCGCAAAAATTGCAAAACGTTTTGTGTTTTAATTAAATGGATCAAAAACATTTTTTAACAGAAACACCAGAAAGAAAGACATTTTCATCGAAAATCTTTTTCCCACTTTTAGTGAAAGAGAAACGCCATTTTTTAAAATTTTAACTGCAAGCTGCTGTTTTGTTGGCTTTCATTCTATGTATAGTATAAATCATTATGGTTTATTTACACAGTTTTAACCACAACAATTTCATAGTAAATAAGGCAATGCGCCGCGTATTTAATTTTCAAAAAATTTTAAATGTTGAAGCCTATTATTGGTACGAAATATTCTTGTTTTACAATTTTTAAAAAGTGTCTTCCAAAACTTATTACAATAAATATACGGATTCAATACAGAGTTGATTAAAGCTAACGAAAGCATTGCTTTTTTAACAATATGAGAGTAATTTAAGAATGTACAATACCAGCATTCAATTCCAATAAGCGACCGCAAATAAAAAAAAACCCGGCAATACAAAACAGGAACCCAGCATAAAAAATTAGTCGCAACAATGATAAAAATATTTTTAAAAACTTTGGAACTTTCTTTTGCTTTTCGGCCATTGTCTGGCGATTGGAAGAAAAAACTTGTTATAAGGTTTCTACAATTAAAAATACGCATCAATATTGTTGTGTAAGCGATTAAAATAAAAATAAGCGATAGAAATTTATACGAAAGCATTGCCAAAATGAAGTACTTTCCGCTTGATTTAAATTTAAGTAAATCCATTGTACAAGCTTGATGTTGATTGTAAAAATTTATATCAGGATAAATATCAAGGCTTTTAAAAAGTTGAGTATAAACTTCGCTGCAATTAAATTTTGAAACAGTTTTTAGAAGTACTGAAAACACATCTGTCTTATTCGTTTCATTCAAAGCTGTGGATTTTATAGATTCCAAGGCAGAATTTATCTTCTCGATTTTATTTGGTAAAAAAACACCAGGGCTGATAATAGGCAACAACGAAAACACAAGCCACACAATCCATACAAACAGCAAACTTATCCGTAAAAATTTTTTGCTGATTATGCTGAACGGTCTCAAAACTCCGTGCAATCTGTAAGCACAGATAAGAGCTATAATTGTTGTGCCTACTTGAAAGCCTGTGACGTACATAACTCCTAAAACATTACAAGTAACATCATTTAATTTACAGATAATGGAGGAAAAAATTATGACATAAACCGCAATTAAAAGATCAGCAAAGGACAGATTTAAAAATAAAATATTGTACACAGTGTTTTCTTTAACAGTTGCAACAAATAACAATTTTTTTGATACGAAAAGGATTACCACTAAATTACCTATTATGGCAATTAATCCTAAAAACAAAAACACGTATTTTCGCTTTTCAATGAACTCCTTTTCAGAATGTTTTTTTTTAACAATTTGAAATGCAATTTAAATAATTAAAAATACAGCAACAATTTCTTCTTTCAGTGCAATTGTTTGATTGAGTACCGTTATATTTAAAAAATGCATTCCACTGTACACGTTCTTTTAATATTCCTATTAGAATTTTTGTAGAATTTACTTCAGAAAGTGATTGTAAAAGCCGTTCATTTGAACTTGAATTGTTTCCTCCTGTTTTCGTACAAAGTAGCCATTGATTTTCAGGTTTTATCGAAAAATTCGGACAATAAAACCTAACACAACTTTCATTTCCATCTCGTTTCTCATCTTGAATTTCTACAAAAAACAACCAAATTTATTTAGTGGAAATAAATTTAATTTTAGTGCGATAGACATATTGATAGCAATCGCCATCAAACGGTTAGTCTAACCATTCTGTTTGGCTCTTAATAAACGCACTTCACAGCACTTTCTTATGCTTGGTTGTTCTAACAAGTAGCTATAAAGTACAGTCATTTTATAAATTATTAGAAAACAAAAAAAAAAATTTCGGCAACATTTTGTCATCTGTGAAAGCAAGGGTCGAGGTTATTTCTTAACGGTTGCTGCATGTTTAGCCACTCTGACATCGTTTTCTGAATCAAGTTAAATAAGTTGATACATAATGCTAAACTTCAGACTGGACTTAGTACAAAAATTGTAGCGTGTGCGCTCGATTCATCACAAATCGATAATAAAAACCAAAATTTTAAATTTTTTTAATGCACAGTTGCTTTGTTTTATTTTGCATCTATTCTAGGGTTTCTAAACTGGGGCTTTATGAGTCCCCCAGGTCCACCGGATTTTTTATAAAATATGAAATACTGTCTACATTCTACATAAACAAAAAACTCCTGCGATTACAAGGACTTTTAAATGATAAACGCATTACCCCAAAAATAGTATTTTTTGGGTAATGCGCTCGACGTCAAAACATAAAAATTTTTCCCTGAATCAAAATGAAGACAAAAAAAAGTCATCACTTAAAGCTCATAGAAAATTTTCTTCGAACTTTTTTTTGGTCATAACATGACGTTTGGAAATTGTTGTACGTTGTAGACCAACGTGGTCCAACTACGGGCCCGCGGGCCGCATGCGGCTTTTTTTAACAAAAAAACGGCCTCTTTTTTTTTAATTGACTCAATTTTTATAATATTAATTCACTTTTTTTAGAAATTCTATTGAAAACTTCCGCAGTATTGATGAAAATTAAGTGCTTATTTCTAAAATAAGCACGTTTTCTAGAAATAAGCATTATGAAAATCTCAGATACAATACTCATAGAAATAAGCACAAAGTTTAGAAATAAGCCTAAACCAGTAACCCTGATTGAGACTGTTCTAATGAAGCAACCCATTGCTACATTGCAATGCACGAACAATAAAACCTTCAAAGAAAGTCTGATATATAAACTGCTCAAGCATAAAAAATTGCATTCAAGTTGATTCCCTTTTTTTATTACCCCAATCTTTGTTGAGCTTTTGCTCACTTAAATATGTCTAAATTAAGATTGTTATTTTAATCTTTTTTACTATTCTGCTAAGAATTATTGTTTGATTTATCATATTATACATAGGAATGAAAGACAAGTTTTAAACATCTGGGTTTCCAAAAGACACAATAGAATGACGAGTTTAGAATTTGAATCAATAAACCGCTAGCACGTCCATTACTTTTGCCATCTATACAACGTTCTTGTCTACGTTACCAACATGTACATTAAAACAAACAAAATTATATTTTTTGCTTAGATAATCAATAAACTTCAAAGAATGGACAGAAACTTTACGAATAAACAAAAAAATGTTTTGTTTTTGTCATAAATTAATCTGACAATCAGTTTTTACTTAAATAATTTGTTTTTGGCAATTCTAGTTAATTGAGGAACATAGTTTTGCAAAAAACTACCACAACCGCCCACAATTGACGTGAAAATATTAAGTATATCGTTTAGCCGCCATTTTCTATTTCGCAATCACTTTGTCAATAACTAGGCTTACCATACATCTTGATTTTGGCAGACAACCCCGATTTTTTGGGCTCTGTCCCACCCATTTTGGAAGAAATCCCTAAAGAAATCGAAAAAAGATTTAATGTACAGACCCCCTTCTTTCTTGTTTTTTTCCAAAATCACTAGTTTTCAGAGGTGAAAATTATAAAATCTGAGGCAGATTCAAAGGGAAGACCATTTTTTTAGAGAACACTTTAATTTTGGGACAAAAATTAGGAAATGCGCAAATGATTCAACGTGAAGAATTGATTTTTTTTTTTTTTAACACTACCTTTTAGGAACGAATTTTTTTCTCTTAGGTAGCGCCCGGTTTGCCTCTTTGAAAATATGGTATGCCTATCAATAACAACTTAAAAAACGGAATTATTGAATTGCAAATAAAATGAATTGAATTGAAATAAAAACTAGCCGTAGTGCACTTGGTTACTTTTTTGATATATTGGAAATTGACGGTGTAATGTTTGCACGCGCAATTTCTTATATTGGTCCTCATTGTTGTAATTATTTCAAATCATGTATCGAATACGCCCTGGTTTCAATAAATTAACGAAGAGATTTTTTTGTTAAAATTAGCATAGATCTTCACACAGCACGATGAATGAATAAAGAAAAAACAAGAAGAAAATGATCTCTTCAAGAAGCAATAGTAACCATTGGTGAGAGCCGGGTTAATTTCACCCAAAAAATTGTTTACGTTAACTTACTGAAATTGCTTTACTGAATGGCGTCCTCAATAGATGATGCATTATTTCTCGTCAACATCAGGGTAAGTAAGAACTCGTATTGATGGCAAACGTGATTAACACCGTTGTTTAAAACCCACTCGCGTCATTCTATTGTGTCTTTCGAAAAAAAAAAAAAAAAAAACTTTACGGCACTTTCCTCTGCTTGGCAGTCTTAGCAAGCAGCTTTAATTTTTACTCACATCTAAAATGAAACATCAATATCAAGCATGAAATTAATGAGCATAAGAGTTAACTCCATTAAAATATACTGTACATATAAACCTGAAAGAGATAAACAACAACAGTATAGTCAGTTGAACCTTTCGTCAATGGTTAAACTTTTTTGGACTGTCAGGGTTTAAGTCTTCGTACAAACAAAAACTTATACAAGAATAGTCTAGAGCAGTGGTTCTCAGTCTATGTGTTGCTAGAAATGTCCAAATCTGCTGCGGAACTTTTTAAAAAACATTATTCCATTTTTAAGGACAAAAATCAAGAACTCCGAAACAGATTAAAAATGACGACTTTTTTATAGAACAATAATTTTCAGGGAGGAAAATTAAAATCTGCACTCTGGTCTAAGTTGCCGCAAATTTAAAAAAAGTCACAAAGTGTGCTGCTGGTGCGTAAAGGTTGAGAACCACTAGTATAGAGGAAAAAATTTATTCTGAAATATTAAAAAGGAGCGAGTCAATTTTTGCAATTTAAAAATTTACACCATGCTAATCTAAACTACTGCATTAATTAATGAAATGTTTAATATAAATTGACTTATTAATTAACTAAAAAGCAGGGAAAAGCCTAATTATAAAATTGATTCTTAAAATATCAATAAAATTAAGCGGCTCATTAATTATTGAACTATAACACACTTACCACCAAAAATGCATTCGGGCCTGTTTTTCTTTAGTTTAAAATCTTAGCCCCATACTTCTCATTGCACGAACTTTGAAACCTACTAGCTTTGCAAACTACCGTACTTTCAAATTTAATTTGGTGGACTTTTTCTTGCTGGACCTCTTTTTAAATCTAAGACGTTCTGCACATAACTTGGTTTTAGCTTTTATCCGTTCAATTTTACTTTCTATTTCTTTCCACTATTCGCATTTTGAATTTATTGTAAAATGTAACAATTGGTCTTTCTAACAAGTTTTTCGAATTTAACTGCATACTAAAAAGTTTGTTTCTTATACTTTGTCAATTCGGCTCAAAGTTTTGTTCATTAATGTGTTTACATTCTCAATAATTGCTGTGCTAGAGCTGCACGCACACACAAAAGAAATATTGAAATTTTGAGCTTTTGACTTTTGTAATTTGACCACTGGTATAAACTGGTACTAGTTTTGTTTGGTATAAGATAAAAGTTAAGAGGTAACATACATATCTTTTAGTAAACTTATAATTTTTTTGTGCTTTTGCCGCAATTAAAAGAAAAAAAAGTGTTTTGGTGCTTTTATTGAATGACCTGGATTTTTGTTAAGCTCTATATATTTTATATCGTTGTGCACATCAACTAAGTGCCTTATATCTAACTTTTAATAAATTTATTAGTGCCTAAACACCAACCCTATTTGCAATAAATGCATTTCAAGGTTGTTTTGAGAGGTTTTAATTCTAAAAATTAAAATGTTTTTGTAAAACTGCAAATTGGCATATTTGTAGATTTAAAAATATTTTTTTGTGCAACAAACTTAAAATAAATGTTCTTTATTTGAAGAAATTTTGAAACTACAATTGACATATTTTTTGATTTATAAATTGTGAAAATTTGATAGATTTTTGACCCCATGTTAAGGAGTCAATAGTCCAAAAAATGTTGGGAAGAATAAGGTTAAAAATACCAATCGATTTTTTTGTCTTTGTTTATTAAAAACTTTTGGGCTTAAAAAATACTCTGTCATCGATTGAGGTTTATTTTTTAAGATATTTTTAAAATGTTGCAAAAAATGCGGCTATAACACTCCAAAAATTTTGTACCTTGCTTAACAGACCCATCAGAAAAGGACAATCTGTTACAGCTTTAAACAAAGAAAAACCAATTTTTGAAAAAACACTAAAAGCAAAAGAGTAGTTCGCATTACATCTCTTGGGCCCAATTTAACAGTCGTCCTGAGGAGAAGTGGGTGGTACAATGCTGGTTACCTAAAGAGGTCACATTTAGCTTGTGCCAAAAATTTGAGTACATATTTTTGTCACAAATGTGATTCTGAAATTTATGATTAGGTTATTCCACCCGTGAAAAAAACTGTTTTAACATTTTTAGGCAACGGCCAAATACCTCATTTTTTGTGCTTAACACTTATGTCTATGACTAGGCTATGTGTGATTTCATTGTGTTTACTTTTTCATATTGTTATTTGCTTCAAGTTACATTTATATTTAAACATTAATTATTAATTTTGTTGCTGTTACAACTTACCCCAACTGGTGTTACAAATTACCCCATTGACGGGGCACATTGTAACGCTTTTTTTAAATATTTAAATCGTAATTTTAACCACTAAACTTTGAAAATTATTAATTTAATTTTTTGATATTAGTTAAACAGTGATCTAAATTTTTCATATTAAACAAAAATTAAAAAAAAAAATTTATTATTGGAGAAATAGCAAAATAAAAAAAAGTATTACTACGTGCCCCAGTCTTCCCTACACTGCCTTCAGTGAACCTTTTTAAGTTGATAAATACTCAAGCTTTGTTTAAACGTTTTGATAACTAGCTTATGTTTAAACCAGTGGTTTCAACCAATGGGCAATGAAGCTGTTTTCAGTTGGCGGCTGTCACAGACTTTACTTGAAAATCCAAAAAGATCAATTAAACAAGGTAATCCAAATACCTGCGCTGAAGTAAAGCTGTTTCTATTTTTTATTTAGTTTCAGCTCCAGAAGTAGTTTGCTGCGAGACTGAGGCTTTTTTTATACAGTTAGCTTCAACTAGGTTCGAATTGATTCTTTTGAAAACTTCTCTCTGCAAACGGACAAAAACCACTGTCTCTAACTAGAAAGAATCTATTTATAAAATCCACACAACTAACAATTGACGAAAACATTTCTCTCACGCATTGCCAAACTGTTAAGCGAGTCCAGCGCTAAGACTAAAATTTGTGCGACACAAGTATAATTCTATCTCTATAGAATTAATCTCCAAAAACACTGGCGCAAGAATTCTAACACTTGTTGATCAACACACTGAAAACCATATTTGGGACAAACACTGGAATAATTATGCAAACCAAGCGCCCGCTTATATAAAATTACGCCACGTGACGCTACATCACAGTAGGGTGCACTACATCACACTTAAATTTGCCAGTATTTGTTAGAACAAGCGTTTTCAACCGGTGGGCTGTGGCTCAGTGTTGGGCCAAAGTGGTGTTTTCAGTGGGCCACAGGGCATAAATCAAAATTAGAACAATATGTATAATGAAATCATTATGAGAAGAAAATCGGAAGCAAATTCCAAGCGAGAACCTTTTTTTTATGTTTTTGGGACAAAAATTGAGAAATGCAGACAAATTTAAAGTGAAGACCCTCCTTTTTTGGAGATTACCAGATTTTTGCGACGGGAATTATATTTTGTTGACCGAAGTGGATCGTTAAGTTGCCTTGGGTTGAAAATGGCCCACGGTATGAAAAAGGCAAAAAACACTGTGTTAGAACAAAGTTCACACTTAGTCCTCGCATGCGTCCACAGAGAAACAACTAATCGGAGAATCGGGACGAAAACGTCTTACGTCATTATATATCTGGTTAGAAGAAAAAATGTTTAAAACAATCGTAAAACAGCTTGCAAATAAGTTAAGTAAGATAAGGAGGAGCTTCACCGACTATGAGAATAGTATTTCACCATGAGAATATTACGTCCTAATAAAAATTAAAATTATTCCTAAAACAGAAAATAAACTATAGGTTTGTGAAATTACAGTTATCGCGAATGAAATGTGACAGCCACAGAGATTAAAACTCAGAATGAAAGCAATATGAGACTTGTATGTAAAGATCCTTTTTTTAAAGATCTTTATATTTTGGGGAGAAAACTGAAAAATCTTTTTTTTTTTTAAGAGATCACCAGATTTTTGCGACAGAAATTAAATTCTGTTTATCGAAGCAGGTGGTTAACTTGCCTTGGGTGAAAAGTGAACAACGGTATGAAAGAGGTTGATAAACACTGGTTTAAACGCTTAAGGCTCGTTTCCACTACGAACATGGAATGGCATATTCTTCATTCTTATATTGCTTTTTTTGGCTTCGCTTAGCGCTTCAGCGCGGAAAGAAGTAAAAATCAATAAAAGAAGGGAGCCTTTAGTTTTCTTATAAAAAATGATCTTGACTGTTTTTTGGATGTTGATATTTTTTTTTTGTAAATAAAAGGCAAGTGTCATGGTAAACTTTTATAACAATTTTATTCACAAAAAAGTAAAATTTTATGAATCGTTTGTTAGGATTTAGTAAACTCAAAACGCTGCTAAAGGATCCACGTGTAACTAAAGTATTTGAACACGAGGTTGGAGATTTTTGAAAGTTTCCTATCTGCTGTTACGAGATCTACTAACAACAAAGCACTGTAAATCGACTTGCTTTGCTAATATATTACTTGTCGCCTCAAATGTGCATCTACATAAGTGAAGCGAAAAGATAGGAAAAACCTATACAATTACTTGGTTTGTCTTATAAAAAAAAAAAATGTTACTTTTTCCCACCACTTATTGATGACCATATTGCAATAGGATGAAAGCATTTCTCCGTATTTTCACTTTCTCCGCAGTCTCGCAAAAATATCTTCCTTTCAAGCTGATCTTTTTAAAAGTAGCGAGGCGATGATTTTAATACTGCACAAAAACTGAGATGTTTGAAGTGGCTATAAGCAACAAACTGATTTTTATTCTAAATTTATTGATAAAATAAGCAGAAATTAACTGACCGTTAAGCAATTACTTTTGTTCCTAACAATATAGGACTTGCAACGGAGATACTCTAACTGTTGCAAATTTACATTTCAAAGGCTATGGAAAAAGTATTTCTTTTGTGGCGTAGGTCTGTACGCCAGAGGATGATCTAACTGCCAAACTAAAAACAAAGTGTGCTACTGATGTGTAAAATGTGTCTCTATCAACCGGTTTGCCAAAGAAAAAACTGAAAACCTTTTTCAGCTCCGTTTCAATCTGTTAAAACTGTAAATGACGGCTCAAAAAACTTTTTGGCTCTTCTCGCAAGCTCAACATGCTGTTTAAGTGCATTGTAGCGGCCTGTTTCTTGCAAAATTTTAATCTTTATAGCTTATTGTAATCTGGTGCTTGAAAAAACTTCATTAACAAAAAGTAGCCAACAAAATGAAATTTAAAATTTTTGTTTATAAGGCTTAATAAAAGGAGCAATAAAGTTGAAAGGACAAAAACCCAAGACTACTGTATTTTTTGCTAGGCATAGTTTTTCGACGATACAGCGATATTGTCTAGGGATAAGATTTTATGAAACAGCACGAAGAAGTGATACTTAAATTGGGAGAATTGAAAAAAGGTTGATGTAATCAAACGATTTCATTTTGAGTAGCAGCATTTGGTGCCGACAATGCGAGATTTTTTGCATTCTCATTCCTGGATGTAAATCCATAGCTATAAAATCACGCAAATTCAACGACATTGACTGGCAGTTTACCTGTAATAAAGATAATGAATTTCTTGATGATAATAATATTGAACCCTTTTTATTCCTATGGTGTGCTCACGTGCTAATAACAAAAGATGAACGTAAAATCCTACTTGATTTCGCTCAATTTTTTTAATAAATTTACGTCTCGTAACGCTTATCTTTACCTTAATAACGATGAACAAATAAGTAATATTGCGAAAGGCACAGTTTTAAACACCTTGGATTTATAAGTCTGGTTATTATCATCTGCTGTTATGTCCTAAAGCGTGACCTAAAAGTTGATCGAACAACACTTGATCGAAACGACATCTGATCGAATAATAAAAAAATAATTGACAACTTTGAATCTGTTCCAATTTTGTCAATTTTTTGTCCGAAAAACATAGTGATCTTTAAAAAAAAGGTCTTCACTTTGAATCTGTCTCTCATTTTTGCAAGAGATCTGCAAGGATGGGCCATGAAACAATGTTACCCCTAAATAATTGATTACAATGTAAAAAAATGCAAAAAAGGCAGCAATAGGCATCTAACAAAACATAACCATGACAAGAGATTTACTTGTTGCCTTCCTAAAAATGCTTTGCCCAGGGACCTTGTTAAAAAACCCTGACCTTGACATTAACAAAAAATTATAATAAATAAAAAAAACTGTCTTTTTACTGATGGCTTCTGGTTTTTATGAATCTAATTACAGTAACAAAGATATTGTTTAATCGCAAAAACATATAAAAGTAAATATATTTTTTATCAACCGTCATTTTGATCAAGTGTCCTTTCGATCAAATGTCATTTCGATCAAATTTTGTTTCGATCAAATGTCGTTTTGTTACTGTTATTTGATGTGTATTTTTTTAAAAAATAGTTTGGTGACCCTGTGATTGGAATCAAAATTTTACAAACTTTGTTAAATTTAATTTTGTTCAAATTTATGTGATGGTGAGTCAAATCCTACACAATATTTCTGTCCTGCGAATTTAGAAGCGCACCATTTGTCTCTCTGGTTTTTAAAATATTGTAGGACATTGCATATCCATTTCAGGTGCCTTGCGATCTTTCATAGTGACTTGAATATCTAACCAAGAAATAGTTGACATTTGTGTCTGAGTTAAAGTAATTATTGAATTGACAGGCCTTTTCACTTTAAATCAAATACTTAAATAAGCAAAATTAAAACTTTAACCTTTAAATGTAGTTTTTCGGTCAACTGTTGTTATACGAACTTAAGTTACACATATATACAAAAAAAATTATGCAATTTTTTCAATCGAGATTTTATCAGAAATATGGAAAATTTTAAATAGACGTTTGGTGGTACAGAATTTAAAGATTGCATGAAGTAAAAGATTTTTCTTCCCAAAGCTTTTCATCTGACACTCTTCAGGGGAAATCGTCCAAATAAAGCAGAATTGAAACCAAACTGAGTTGTAAAGGAGAAAGCAGAGTTCTCATTGGCTGAAAGAAGTTAGCCAATGAGAGAAAAGATTAAAAAAAAATTTATGAAAGATTAAAAAAGATTAAAAATTTTTTTAAACTTTTCTCTCATTGGCTAACTTCTTTCAGCCAATGAGAACTCTGGTTTCTCCTTTATAACTCAGTTCGGTTTCAATTCTGCTTTATTCAAACGATTTCCCCTGAAGAGTGTCAAATGAAAAGCTTTGGGAAAAAAATCTTTTACTTCACGAGAATTTTAAAGTTTTTAGCGTTTGTTTATTGGCAGGTAAAAAATGAATTAAGCTAATTTGCTTGCTGTGGAAGATTTTTGCCATTGACGCACTTTATAAAGTAAAACTAAAACCACATATAAAGTTCTAACAGAAAATATAATTAAACAAATTTGGTTGCTGCTTTGCTGTTCGATCTCGGTCTTAATGTGAACTCATGAGTCTAATTTTTTGTTAGACTCAGCGTATTCGACCTCCTATACTAGATCATTTTGGTCACATATTCACTGTTTTAAAAGACACTCTCAACAAACGCAAATTTTAGTGTATTAAAGGAAAACTTGCTAAAAACAAAAAATGGTTGGTCATAAAGTTCGGCGGTTGTGTTTTTTTTTTCTTGCCCCGAAAATACTTTTCGTAAGCCAAAACGGCCTTTGGCCCAAAAAGATCGAATATTTTTGATGCAAGTTATTTTTTTCCTATTTGTTTCGTCCTCACAAAAAGATTTTATTTTAAAGCTTAAAGGAAAATTGTTTTGGTTTTAACAAAGTTATAGTAAAAGTTTTCTTTTAATACGGTAAAATTTAAAACTCCCTTTTTAACAAAAAGAGTTTTTTTCTAGATTTTGTCCCCTTGCTAACTTACTCTGATTTGTGGTATGACATTTTTTTGAAAAGAGTTTAATAATCCTTTGTTTAAATTGATATTTTTTATACTTTGTTGGATTAATTTTGGTCAGATTATATAATTGTAAAGACATATCTACGTAACGTTTCTGTTTGACGAATTTTAAAAGGCATTATCTGTGGTCTTGCGCTCCTGTGTTTAAAAAAATTGCTGGGCAGGAGGGACAATCAGCCTCATTACGGCTTCCCTGGATACCGCTTTACACATATAAATTTTAGTCTGAAATTTGGCTTTGAAATTATCATTGATGCTGCTTATGTAAAATCATTAAGTGGAAGTCTTCCAAAATTTTGAAACTTGACATGAATAAAACTGAAATTAATTGGTGGCAAAACAGAACTTCATAGAACGTTTCAGCCTGATATTCAAACTTTGAAAAGAATTGTTCAGTTAGACTCAGACCTCACTTTCTATATTAAACTATTAAGTTTGCGTATTGATGCGTTTGTCTTTTGAACGCACGATTAATAAAGCTTGTCGAATCTGCTTTTTATAAGCTGGCCCAACTTCGAGATTTACGTGTTTGTTGTTGCTGGTTTATGTCTTTAAAAATGCTTAGCTACCAATCATTTGTTAATTATACCAATCATCTTATGTAAATGATTTTTCTACGTTTATTGTTCCAAGAAGTCTACTGCTCTGAGACAATACAAATTTTCTTCCAGTAATTTGGGTGTAGAATGGTAGACAAAAGCGTTGTTGTCCGCAGCGTGGCCAAATGGGTAGAATCGTCGTATTGATGACAAATCCGAGCGATACATTCCCTATTCAAAGCTTAATGTCACTATTTTGTTTAGTTTAAAAAAAAATACCTGATGGCATTTTTCTCTGTGTTACTGTTTCAGCAAACAGCTCTAAACTTCTTTAGAGATATCTTAAGACAAGAAAAAAAAAAAAAAATTAAAATTATCAACCGGACAACTATATTTTGGCATCTTTAAAAGCAAGTTGATGTAAGATTGCTCGACAATTGTTTTAAGTATAACTCCTCCAATATGCAATCCAGGAAATCATTTTCATCATCATTTTTAGGGAAAAGATTGAATTATTTTAGTGTATTTCCCTTTGCCCGCTCGTCCTTTTGGACTTGTGGGGGCAGCAGCTCGAGTTGAAATCTCGAAGCATCCCGATCTCCTGCAACTAGCGGCAATTTCGCTGGTGGAATTCCAAGACATGACCATGCCAGGTCAGTAGTTAGGGATGCGTCAAATCTTACACGTTGCGCCGGAGCTGCGTCGGAGCTGTGTCGGATCTGACGGGGTATCCTAACCCTAGCTCTAACCCTAACCCTAACTCCCACGAGTTCGATTCTTAGACAGAGCGACGAAATTGCGTTGAAACCTAACTTATGCCGAGCAACGAAGTTGCGAGTTTGATTCTCACCCAAAGCAACGAAGTCGCGTTGAAACATAACTTATGTCGAGCAACGAAGTTGCGAGTTTGATTCTGACCCAAAGCGACGAAGTCGCGTTGAAACCTAACATATGTCGAGCAACGAAGTCGCGTGGAAACCTAACTTATGACAAGCAACGAAGTTGCGAGTTTGATTCTGACCCAAAGCGATGAAGTCGCGTTGAAACCTAACTTATGTCGAGCAATGAAGTTGTGAGTATGATTCCCAGTCAGAGCGACCAAGTCGCTATGAAACATAATTTATGTCGAGCAACGAAGTTGCGAGTTTGATTCCCAGGCAGAGCGACGAAGTCGCTATGAAACATAACTTATGTCGAGCAAAAAAGTTGCGAGTTTGATTCTCACCCAAAGCGACGAAGTCACATTGAAACATAGTTTTTGCTGAGCAACGAAGTTGTGAGTTTAGTTCTTGTGCTGAAAAATGTCAGTAATCTTGTCAAAGCTGTTGTTCTAAAGTCTAAACTTTCAACTGTTCTTTTACTGTAAAGACACGTCAGTAATCTTTCAGCTGTCGGTAACAAGATTTGAGCAGCTTTCCTTTTACTGCAAAGAGACGTCAGCAATTAAAAAGTCTCCTAGACAACGGTTACAAAACATGATGCAATTCATGACGTCATACGAAGTGGTGTATATAAGACAGCGTGGTTTGGTTTTGTCATTGAAATATGCCACAAGATTCTATCTCTCGAGAGTTAAAAGCTGAAATGTTTCACTGCTTAAACCCGCAAGAACCGCATATGTGTGACAAAGAGGATCGTATGCGAACCTTTCCCAACTCTTGGTATGATCAGGAAAGAAACAAACAAAAATCATTGAGTTATTACATTGTTGTAATAATAATTATGACACATCGTAATAACATGATTTTTTAATTTGTTTCTTCAATGAATCAAAAGCAATTTCTGGTGACAGAACGTTTCTTTTTTTTGCGGCATTTGCAAAAGCTCTATTAAAAGTGTCTTGTTCTGATTTAAAGTTTAAAGTTTAATGTAACTACAAAATGTAATAACCAAAAATGTGTCTTTACTTATGATAAATTTGATTTTTGTTCGTTAGTAAACTAAGCATTAACAAAGGAAATCATAAGAAAAGCTATGGTTTTTAAGAACGAGCGCGATCTTTTCTTCATTCTATAGATTAAAACGTTAGTTTTCTTGTTGATTTTGGGAAAAGCTTGTAAACCTTATTTCATAAATACGACTGCTTTGTTTAAATAATCAACTTATAAAATATCCACTAAAAATTAGGTTATGCAGCGTACTCGAGTGTCTGATTTCAAACAACTTTGTTGTCGCTTTTATTATTTTAAAATTACTTGCGAGCAAGCAATAGTTAAAAACTCTGTGTCTTTCACTCTAAAGCACGATTCTTTCGTAAATTAGACGATGGTCGTTTAACAACGCGTGTTTTTTTGATTTTCATGGAAAAATGGAATAATGTACAGTAATGCAAAGGCGTCCAGTTTGAATTTTCTTGAGCGTACGAAATCCATGCCGTCACAAACTATCACGTTACAGTTAGCTAATACTGTAGAATACAAGCAATCTTTATGACTTTGTGATTCACATTTACTAAACATATAAATATCATTTACACATTTTTCTACAAAATTTTTCTACTCGGCGAGCTTCAGAAAAGTGCTCAATGACAATTAACTCAGAGCAGTTACAATTAATTAAACTCAAACCTAAAAAATTATTTTATCACAAATATATTACGTTTTTTCGTTTGTTTCACCAATCAAAAATAAAAGCAAAAATAAGAAAACAAATACCAAAAGAACAGTCTTATAAAGCCATTAAAAGAAGGCACAAAAAAATAAGCGGAGATAAATTTTTTTGATTAAATTTTAATAAGAAAAATAAAATTGTTTTTTTACTTGCGTATTTTTCCAAAAATCGACGAATTTATTGATTCTAAAGTAAAGCTTATCTTCAAGATTTGCGATCACTTCTACTTTTACATAATTTCATGAATGCTTAGTGTAAGTTTTTACAATGTTAACCTTTTTAAAACAGAAAATCGAGACATGATTGAAAACTTTTTTCTGAATACTTCAACTCGGTGTATACAATAAAGCACAAAATGTTTAAGACTGTATGTTTTATTTACAAGTCAGAAAAATACAACTGATTTATTTTTCGCTAAACAAAAAGTGATCATTCAAATCAGGCATTACAGCCAGCGTTTTTGCTATTGGTAGAAAAAGATGCAAGATATTGGCTGATTTCACAAAGTTTCTTCTTTTCGACATCGCTTGCATTTTCAAGGCGAATGCATTCATAAGCGACAAGAGATTCCTTCATGGTTTCCACATACAAAAGAGGAGAAAACAAATTGATATATCTATAATATAGCTTCATTTTATCAGCCAATACTTCTTTTTGCGCTCTTTCAAACATAGCACGAACTGAACACTTGTTAAGGTCGGTTTCAGCAAGAAAAATTATGTAAACTTTTCGAATTCCTTTGCTGTTTTGTTTTTCGAAGAGTAGCAGACATGTTTGAAAAGGTAGCAGTTTCAATAAAACTTCGCGTAACTGAAGGTGATCGAAATACTGTTGCTTTTCCACTTCAACAAAGAAGGAAATCATTTTCAACTCGCTGTCTTCTTGAGGTTTCTTTTTGTATTTTCGCTTGGTTTTCACTGCACAAAACACATTTCGAATCGAAGTGGTGTCTGTTGTGTTGTACGTCGGAGAAGAAAGCGACTTTTTCTTCTTTAACTTTGCTTTACCACTAACAGACATTGGTGCGCTGTATGTTAGGAAAATGACTATTTCTACTCTAACGAATAATTATAAGGACTTTTTTTTCTTATTCAACCTATTGTCCAATAGCAACTCTATTAAGTTTCTTTTTTCGTCAATTACTTGCTGTTCACTTAAAACGTCTTGACAAGTTTGAACACGCCTGAAGATGTCAAAAACTCGTAAAATGTTTTTAACAAAGAAGTGTTTTTATCTTTGACTAAATGTAAATGATGTGTTTTAGTTTGTTGAAACAACCAATTATTTCTTCGAGAAACGGGTACACTCTTAAGTTTTGAAATATTATTTTTAGTAACCAAAACATATGCTTTTGAAATAATATGCTAACAAATTTGAAAAAAAAAAAGAAAGATTTTATAAGCTTTTCAAAACTACGTAAAAATGATAAACAACGTCATGTTTAAGAAAAAGCCAAAAATTGAATGACTTTTTAACAAAAAATAAGGTAATTATAGTTAAATAAAATTAATGTTTTAATTTTATTTGTCTTGATATCGTTATAACAAAATGGTTACATTTTCGTGTTAAATTTTACAATGTAAAGAACTTTTAGTTATGATTCGCAAAAATATTGGCAGTCCTGCAGCGAATTAAAACCAGGGTTGTAGAGTTGTTGTAGAAGTTTTTTTCGACTCCAACTCAGACTCCGTTGTTCAAAAATTTCCGGCTCCAGTACATCTAAAAACGAACCGACTTCGACATGTCTAAAAAGCAACTCCCTTCCGACTCCGACTTCTTCTTAAAACATGCGACTCCGGTGATTTCTACTCCACAATCCTAATTAAATTCGATTTTGTTGTGAACAAACTGACAAAATGTAAAATTGACCACAAGTTTTTTCTTTGTCATTCTTAACCAAAACAGTGAATTGGAACTGAAAAACGTATAATTCAATAAACTCAAAAAGTGTGTGTGTGAACGCAAGTAATGGTTTTTCATCTGACACTGGAGTGCGCCACATCGTATGTTTTGATTAAAAATTTTTACTTTTTGTAGACCTTTGATGTCTTAAGAAATAGTTTTATGATTATATACAAAGAATCGATAGACGGTGGGGTTGTTTTAAATGTTGTCAGCAGCAAACTTTTCAAAGGTTTGGCATAAACAACGAAGATTTTTGCTTCCAAATCCAACTATTTTATAAAAACAGTAAAATTCGCTACAAAACGTAGTTCAGAGAATTTGTTTTTTGTAAATTATAACTTTTATCTGATATTTTACATTGAGACAAAATTTTACTTATAAATCTTGATGTAAGAAAGTTTTACGTGTTAAATTTTTTGCTCTAAAAAGACGGTAAGACAAGAGAATAATTTATTAAAATATACGGTGCAGCTAAAATCACACCTCTATGTTAACACGTCTGCACCTTTTAAAAATCCGAATCGTAGTTCTAGAATAACAAAGTATTGTTTTTTAAAACAAGACTCAAGTTCACTGACGCATATGCTGAAAACAAAGCGGGTGACACCGTGTATTTTTCATCAGACATGATGTCGAGAAGTTTGCCTGATATAAACTAGATGTTGAAAATTGTTTAAAAACGTATTGTTTTCCTAATTTTTAAAGTATAATGTTCTGTTATAAAATTAATTCAATAGGTCACAAGCTGAAAAAGTTGTTGGAAAAGCGATATTGTTTTGCAAATTGACTGATTTTTTGTTATTTTTCGATCAAGAAGGTTTCAACTTTAAGAAATCTTTGCAATATTCGTAATGCTGACTGTTTTTCTTTTGCAGCGAAACGCAAAATTAGATGTGAAATCACGTATTGAACCAGTGCAATCTTAGACATAATTCAACTTTGTAAAATAGGTTTTGAAGGGATTAAAAGATTTTCTTAACAAACTGTTCTTTTATTAAAAGTTTTAACCACTATTTTTTTGTTTTCAAAGTCGAAAAATTATAAAAGTTTTACGTTGTGCTAAAGAGCGACTTCTTGACTTTTAACAAAATTTTTATTTGAAAACAGCCACAATCAAACCGTTTTGAGGTTAGAAAAACTTGAAGAATTTGCATCAATCGTTGTGCAACGTAAAAAATGCAAGTTTTTTGCATCAACAAGTCAGGCGGTTTAAAAATTGTGACAGACGCAATAGTTTTTATGAGACGAGCCTAAATATTCTTGATTTGTTACTTTTCTGGAGGTAGTTTTCAAAAATAATCTTGGAATAAAAACGTCTTTACTTTGTTTGGTGAAGAGATAGTTTAAAAACAAATTAACCGGTGTTAAGAAAAAGCGAATTGTTTTGAAACAACTAATAATCTATTGTATCGCTTTTAAAAGAAAAATGGAGCGAAGTGCAAACAAAGAAATCTGAAACCGTGCAAAATAATGTTGAAACGTTTTTGCCCCTGTTTAAAAACAACTTTTATGTTTTAAACAATTCATACTCCCAAGCTTCGAGGTTTGAAAAAATTACAACGTTCACGAAAAACTTTAAGATTCGAATCAAAATTAAAAAGATTAAATCCGTGTTGTTTTTCCACAAAAATCTGCAGCTGACGTTCTGTTGCGGCTATGTAGATACAAATTTAAAAAAACGTTAAAAACAGCAAAAAATCTCGAATAAACCACAATTTTGTAGGATTCTGTCGGTTTTTTTGTGTTTGAAGAATTTAAAATAATATAAATTTTTTATCTAAAAGTTTCAAAATATGAAACGGTAAGTTTACAATTGCAGACTTTTTAAAAGTTTTTGAAAGTATAAGCAATATAAAAATTTTTAATTTTCTTGCAAGCCCTATCCACAGTTGACGTTTTAAGAAACACGTTCACGGTTTTTCTTTTGGATATTTTGCAGCTTCCCGATTAAAAGCTATGCAGAATGTCAGACTTTGATTGTCAAATAAATACGATTTAAATCTTTTACACCGTAGTTTTAAGAACTTAGCACAAATACCAGCGTGAAAAATGTGTAAACGTATATTCATTGTCAATTTTCAAGGTACTTTAATAGAAATAACTTGTTTGAAATGCGTTTTCTACTTTGATGTTTCTCACTCGAAGAACAAAAACATGTCTTAAGCTCTTGTGCAATTATCATTGTTTGACGCGGATTGTTTCGGACAAGCTTTGAGTGCACAACCAACAAGAATAGATGTCTTGTATACAGGTCCAGCAAAATATCATGCGTCCACAAGGCATGCAAACTGCGTTTTTTTCCTTGTTTTTACATTTAATGCATTTGTCTTCTTTATCTATGTCCAAAACAA
Organism: Diplosoma virens; assembly: GCA_963680785.1. Lineage (NCBI taxonomy): Eukaryota > Metazoa > Chordata > Ascidiacea > Aplousobranchia > Didemnidae > Diplosoma > Diplosoma virens. The sequence continues at coordinate 32,788,271 of OY796880.1, forward strand.
GGTTGAGTAGCTCTTGGCAATTGGAGAAGTTGCAGTTATTTTTTTCCATTTGTTGCAAAAGAGCATAACGGATCTTGGTGTCTTCAATGCCTATGCTTTTTGCATATTTCACGTGAGGGTCAAGCAGCATCATTGCTTTTAATCTTTGATTTCTTTTCTTCGGCTGCAACCGTGTTTGCGTTTGATTGGTCAACATGGTACGTAGCTGATTTGTTGCAGCGGATCGAATTGGATTTTCTATATTTGATCGATGTAAACCTGGGTGTCTTTGACATACTTTTTCCACATATTTCACACTTGTTTCTTTAGAACAAATTCGCACAAAGGAAACCACTTTGCATGCTCGTACCACGGGTTGTCACGCAGTTTCCAGTGAAATAATCGTCCTCCGCAATAGAAACAACTGACACGGTCACCAGAACCCATACAATAAAATCCTGCGGCGTTCGACTTTCCTGATCATACCAAGAGTTGGGAAAGGTTCGCATACGATCCTCTTTGTCACACATATGCGGTTCTTGCGGATTTAAGCAGTGAAATATTTCAGCTTTTAACTCTCGAGAGACAGAATCTTGTGGCATATTTCAATGACGAAACCAAACCACGCTGTCTTATATACACCACTTCGTATGACGTCATGGATTGCATCATGTTTGTAACCGTTGTCTAGGAGACTTTTTAATTGCTGACGTGTTCTTGCAATAGAAGGACAGCTGCTCCAACCTTGTTACGGACAGCTGAAAGAGTATTGACGTGTTCTTGCAATAGAAAGACAGCTGAAAGTTTAGAACAAGGTCTTTGACGCTCTGCCTGGGAATCATACTCGCAACTTCGTTGCGCAGCATAAATTAAGTTTCATAGCGACTTCGTCACTCTGCCTGGGAACCATACTCACAACTTCGTTGCTCGACATAAGTTAGGTTTCAACGCGACTTCGTCGCTTTGGGTCAGAATCAAACTCGCAACTTCGTTGCTCGACATAAGCTATGTTTCAACGCGACTTTATTGCTCTGCCTGGGAATCATACTCGCAACTTCGTTGCACAGCATAAGTTAGGTTTACACGCGACTTCGTCGCTTTGGGTCAGAATCAAACTCGCAACTTCGTTGCTCGACATAAGTTAGGTTTCAACGCAATTTTGTCGCTCTGTCTAAGAATCGAACTCGTGGGAGTTAGGGTTAGGGTTAGAGCTAGGGTTAGGATACCCCGTCAGATCCGACACAGCTCCGACGCAGCTCCGGCGCAACGTGTAAGATTTGACGCATCCCTTACTATTCAGGTCTTCAACATAATTCCGCCAACCAATTCTGGTCGCCCTCTAGACTTTTTGTCACTCGGAGGAGCATCCGTTTGTTGCTTTACTGTTTGCTTGTGGGACATTCGTGTCACATGGCCATTCCAGCCCAGTTGAGATTGTTCGTAATCCAGGAAATAGCAATTATAAAGTTAAACAACAAAGAAGTAAAAAAGACAAATTTATACCTTTTGGCAAGACAAAGAATAAAAAAAAAGAAATGGCATGCGAATCTAGTTTCACTAGTTGATTCATTTTTTTTTATATCGAATAAGATTACTGCTGCAGCCTAATAATCACTGTTACAAAAAAAATTTAATGGATATTTAAAAACATAAAAAAATCACTCTATTTGATTTTGATAAAAAAAAATTTAAACTTTATACCTTGCGAATTTGTATTTTACAAAATGTTGCTGTTGGGTGACAAAACTAATTTTTCAATAACTTTTTGTAAATCATACTGTACAGCAAAACTAAGCGAACAATTAATGTATCAACAAAATTTTTTACACAATATTTTAGGCTTGCATAAGCATTGCTAATCCTATTTAAGAGATTTTTTTATTTCATTATTCATCACATTTTGCTTCTATCGATAGGCACAAAAATGTTTTTAATAAAACATAATTAAAAAAAAAAAGAAAAAAGTTTCTTACATATGCCTAGCAATATAAATAGTAGAAACAAACCTTTAGTAAATGTTTTTTTTTTTCGTCACATTTACTGAAAATACAGTATTACGCAATTTTTTGTATTATAATAGATTATACCACGGCCTACTTAATATCCGGCCGAATATGTCACATTTTCCGCACTTTTGCTAACAGGGCTAAAAACTAGAAAGAGCCGATTTGTCAATCATGTAAACAAGTACAATTTAAACATTTACAGTTAATTTACTGTAAACATACAGTACGGTACTGAAATTAAATTTGATTGAGACTAAAATACCATATGTAAAATAAATAAGCGCTAATAAATAAGTGATAAAACGAGATAATTAAAATAAAATAGTAATAATTGTAATTGACTAGAAAAGACATGCAACCTTAAATAAATTCAGTTCTAGCGGTAAATGAAGAATTTACAACATTAAAAAAATTGTTTGAAATTAAAATTAATATTTTAAACCTTTATTTTTTAAATATTTTTCCAAGCTGCTTAATAAGATGTTCAGGTGAGTGTTGTAGCTGGGCTTTCTATTGCATTTCATGAAAAAATTTTTATGTTTGATAAAGTAAACTGCTAGTTTTACAGCAGTATATATATATATATACGAGATTCTCCATAATTAGGTTTCTATAATATAGTTTCCATAATATTAGGTCTCCAAAATTAGGTCTCCATAATGTAGTCTCAATAATAGATATTAGGTCTCCATAAAATGGTCTCCATAATATAGTCCCCATAATATTGGGTTTCCATGTAGGATCTCCCATAGGTCTATATACCTATCTATATATACTTTATGGAGACTATATTACAGAAACCTAATTATGGAGACTATAGATTATGGAGACCTAATTATGGAGAACTAATAGAGAGACCCCATTTTATCTACAATATATGTATAGAGACCCTATCGGGTGACCCTTTACGAAGATATATATATAAAAGCTTTTTCAAAACGAAATTGATTGCAAAAAAAACGAATTTGATTGCAAAAAGAACAAATTAGATCGAAAAACCCTATAATACTTTATTGAATAGTCTGGCATGTTTAATTGTTTCAGATTTCTCTCTTTTCTTTCAGATTTTTATATTAAGTTTTTACTAAAAATTAAGCATCTTAGTGATAAAGAAAAGAAAGTGAACTTTCAAGCCATTTCTAGCAACTAAAGATGATGAAGATTCTCTTCGTGAAGAATTGATTGAACTTCAAGAAAATCTTGTTATTGAAGTTGTTTATGACAGCTTTCCAATGACCAGATTTTGGTCTCCTTTGTTGATTACTTTTTCTGGGCTACCACAACTGGCAATAAACAAATTGTTACAACTTCCTAGCACTTCCTCTATAAGGCAGGGTTTTTTCTCCTTGTTTTGCTGAAGAAGAAGAATAGCAGTAGACTTTGAATTAAAAACAAAATGCTGCTCGCCATTACCAAAGTGAAACCAAGACAATCAAGATCAACTATTAAGATCAACTATTATCAAGAAAACAAAGCACGCACTACGCATGCACAAAATAATAAAAAATCTGACAAAATTAATTTTATGCAGCAAAATGGTGTTGTTCTATTGAGTTTATAATATGGAGTTGTTCCATTGAGTACATTGATTTAAAGCTTTTATTTTTACTTTCGTCCGTAAAATATATGATTTAATTCTTAACAATGTTTGAAAATCAGTTTTTCTAAAGTGCTCAATAACAAAGTTAGAGCTTGAATTAAAATTAACACTGGCGAAATCACGGAAATAAAAACAAAGCTAAAACCCAACAGACTGTTTCACCCATAAAAGGGATCATCAGGGGTATCTCAAAAGTAAAATAAAGTAAAATAAAATAAATAAAGTTAAGATAAAACTTTTTTTATTTTATTTTACTTTTTAGATAGCCCTGATGATCCCTTTTATGGGTGAAACAGTCTGTTGGGTTTTAGCTTTGTTTTTATTTCCGTGATTTCGCTAGTGTTAATTTTGATTTAATTCTTATATGTATGCTGTGTTTAATGATGTTTGAGGGCAAAATAATTATATATACTGCTGATTTTTAGCAGATAAAAATTGAAAAATCACTTAGGGATGCTATTTAATTTGTTTAGACATTTTTAAAACGCAGTTGTTTAGCTTTCAAACTACAATAAACCGTATTATTGAAAGTATCAATAGCCCTGTTTGCAACAGTGCGGAAAATGTGACATATAAGGCCGTATCTTTAGTAGGCCGTGATTATACATACGTACAATATAAAGCTTGTTCATTTCTTGAACACTTTTAATCTGACACTTATTGGGAGGAAGCGTCAGAATGAGCTAAGAGCGATCCAATCGTGCTTATATAGAAAATAAGAGTGCGTCTGATTGTTTAAGAAAGCGAACAATTCTTTTCTTTTCTTGATTAGTCGCTTTCTTAACCAATCAGACGTGCTTTTATTTTCTATATAAGCACGATCGGATTGCTTTTAGTTTAATCTGACGATTCCTCCCGATGAGTGTTAAACCAAAAGTGTTCGAGAAATAAACACGGTTTTTAAAGTATATTAAAGTTTTGTACCACTAATCGACACATGCAGTGTATTCGACAAGTTATCGGATTCCCACAGTAAACCAAGGATCAAGGCAGTTTTTATGATCTGAGATCACAGTTATATATTTATAAAAATTCAAAAAAATTACATTTGGTGATAATTTTTCAAAAAGATCCAAATTTTATTTAAAAAATATCTACGATTTATATCAAATTAAAAAAATGGAATTATTTTAAAAGCAGATCAATTACAATATTTTTTTAAACTACTTATTTTATTAACCCTTAATTTCAAACATCCTTGTATTATATTTATAGGCCTACAAATATATCTTACTTTGCATAAAATTTATGTAAACAAAAGGCAAATCTTGTAGTCCGTAGTCGATTCAAAAAGTTAGAAACATGTGTTATCCACGGTGCACTGCATTCAATTTCACTTTTGTATCAAATAACTTCGATTTAAGCAATTACTTTGAGGCAGTGGTTTTCAACCTGGGGGTCACAACTCCCACGTAGGTCGTTTGGTTTTTTTCTACGGATTACGAGACCTTTTGATAAACAATAAAAAATAGAGCATTTAAAAACACAATATCAGTAATTATTATTGATATTTTAAAGCTCACTCGAAATTATCGATCACTATTTTATTTATAGCCATAACAAGATTTCTTGACGAAAATCTTACCATAAACTTGTTTGAGGAAAATTATGAACATTGTAATTAAATATAAATGGTTTTATTGCGTTATTATACAGAATAGTTTAGTACAATTTTTTTTGAGTGTTGTGAGAAAGCAAAGGTCAAAACACGCAGTAAAATCGTTAAGTATGTACAAGCACGAACAAAAAGTGAAAAAATTAGACTGCAAACACAAACTAGCTATTTGGCCACGAAGAACTACAGCTAACAAAACTCAGGGCGTTCTTAGCTCTTAAAAGTAAATGATAAAATATAATTTAAAATATTTCTCATGTATTGATACATACGTTGAAGTGTTTGTAAAAAAGTTAAAATGCTTAATTTGTGAAAGAAATGATAAAGTTGACAAAAATACTGTAGAATTATGTAATGTACAAATGATTGACTTTTTGTTATATTATTATTTGTCCTTGTACAGGTTAGCTTTGTAGCAAATCTATAGTTAATATCAACATCTCCAACATATCTTCTTACCTTTTTGACTCAGAGGACTAGGTTGAAGGCGTTAAACTTAATGTCTCCGTTAAGCGATTACCATAAGCTACTTTCTGAGCATACAAGATATTTTTGGTTATTTGAATTTTTGTACTGTATATGTTTTTTATGGAACTGCTTGGTAACACCGCCAAGCAGAGAATGCAGTTATATTGAGCAGTGTTTTTTTTTGGAAGACACAAAAACAATAAGACTAGAAGTTGAACTTATAGACCACGTCTATTGTGTTTGCCATCAATAGAGTCTTATCTGTCTATACAAATATAATTTATTTAAGATTTTTTTGCTTTTTTGTTTTTCCTCTCTCTTTTTATAAAGCAAATTCATAACGAGACGAAACAACCTTGCTTTCTGTAATACAACTTTTATATACAGAATGTTTCAAAAGGTTATAATAAAAACAAAAAAAAAAAAAAAAAAAACTCCAGCTTGGATACATGTGTTGTACATATCTTCAAGTTTTATTTTATGTTTTACAAGTGCTCAATGTAATCGCCACGGACAATATCAAGCCGATATGAGAATTCATACCAAACGCGCCTTAGCATATCGCGTCCGTGTTGATATCAACTGTGCTTGAGACCTCGCTCTATGCGCTTGGCCTGCCAGTTCCCCGAACCTCACTGTGAGTGACTTTTTCTTGTGGAGGAAAAGACAAAGTTTGTTCTTCACCAAGACAAAGTTTGTTCTTCACCGAGACAAAGTTTGTTCTTCACCGCTTTCAGCAAATATCGATTACACTAAAGATCGAATAACAATTGCAATTAACACGGTGGACCGCAACATGTTGAAATACGTTTGGGATGTATTTTCATATCGACTTGATGTCGTCCGTGCTGCCAGTGGTGATTACATTCGGCACTTATAAAGCATGAAATAAAACTTGAAGCTATGCACAAAACATGTGTTCAAACTTGGATTGCCTATTGTTTTTTGTTTTTGACATATCACGTAATGATTTTGGCGTATTCTTTTTAAAACATCCAAAATATATTTTATTACTATCTTTGCAAGCTTTGTTTCTTGTTCCTTTTTTTAATTCGCAGCCTTAATTGTGTTTATTATTAATAATTATAATTGTAGTTGTTCTTAAGAGCTCTATTCTCGATTATATGGGATCCTTTGAAGTAGCGTATCAAACCACTTATCCGAACTTCCAGTCGAATATTATAATACTATGTGCTTGTATTATATTAAACTTATAAAAAAAAAAATTTTTTTCAGAAGAATTGTTTTGCCAAGATTTAATTAAACAATTAGGTGATCTGCATGATGCAGAATCTCGTTCGCCGCATATTCAATCAGTTTGAAGAGTTTGTAAAATTATTTACTGATATTGTAAATTTTCATGCACCACGACGAAGAGCAACCAGAAAAGAAAAAAATTAAAAAGTAAACCGTGGCTTACCCAAGGATTGCTAAAATCGATTAAACTCAAAAATGAAATGTATAAACAATTTCTTATGCACCCTAGCAATTATCAATTCGACAAATATAAAAAAATATCGCAATGTTCTAAACAGAGCAATTGAAGGTGCAAAACGAAACTACTGTAATAAAGTTGTTATTGCAGAAAAGCATAACTCTGAAAAATTATATCAAATAATCAATAAAATATGCAAACTGAAAAATTCAAAACGTATTTTTCCAACAAATCTTTTAAATGATAAAGGTAATGCAACAACGAAACCTGAAGAAATTGCCTGCGTTTTAACGAGCACTTTGCAAGTGTTAGGTACAAAATGGCACAAAATATTCTTGCACCTCCTTCACATATAAAAATGACCAAACCCAATAGTTGTAATTTCAACTCAATATTTTTATCTTCATCCACAAACGCCGAAGTATGTTCAATAATTGATCGACTAAAAAATAAGAAAGCTCAAAGGTACACTGATGTTGAAACTAAATTTATTAAATATGGCAAATTGATTATTTCTCCGATAATAAGTAACTTATTTAACTTGTGTATAGAAACAGGTGTATTTCCAAACTGCTTAAAAATAGCTGAGGTTATCCCCATTTATAAAAAAGGTGATCAAAATATGCCTACTAATTATAGACCCATTTCATTATTATCGCAATTTGACAAAATGTTTGAAAAAATGTTATTTTCCAGTCTGTTTTCGTATCTTGATAAAAATCAACTTCTCAACAAAAATCAATTTGGTTTTCAACCTAACTCCTCAACACAATTTGCTATAAGCACAATACATGATAAACTAATCAAAAACATCGATAATGGTCTATATACTTGCTGCATATTTTTAGACCTATCAAAAGCGTTTGATACGGTTAATCATACGATTCTGTTATGGAAGTTGTATCACTATTTTGGTATTCCAGGCACAGCTCTTTATCTTATAGAAAGTTATCTAAGCAATCGTTATCAATACACAAACGTCCAAGGTCATTACTCGAATAAATTAAAAATAACAGCAGGGGTTTCTCAAGGATCTTGTCTTGGACCTCTATTGTTTTTGCTTTATATCAATGACTTACCTCTTGCCTCCGAATTTGATACCACACTTTATGCAGATGATACTGCTTTAATGCTATCAATAGGGACTTAAACTCGTTAAAATATAAAGCTAATCATGAATTTAAAAAAGTTAATTTTTGGCTTCGAATGAATAAATTGTCTCTAAATTATTTTAAAACTAACTACATGATCTAGAATAACCAACCACACACAAAATGTAAACATGAGTTTACTATAATTATGAACAAAACCCGCTGCAAAGAGAAAATTCCATTAAGTATTTAGGTGTAATTTTTGATGACAAGTTATGTTGGGCAAACCACATTGACAATTTATCTAGTCAACTTGCCAGATGCTCTGGTCTGTTCTGTAGATTGCGCAATTATGTTCCGAGAAAAACTCTTTGTCTGCTCTATTATAACTTAGTATATTCACGAATTCAGTATGGCATATTAACTTAGGGTACTGCTAGAAAACTGTTAACAAAAAAAATAGAAGTTCGTCTAAATCGCATTATTAGAATTGCAACATTCAGCTCTATTTACACACCAATCAACACAATGTACAAGCAATTAAATATTTTGAAAATCTCCGATATACAATATATCATCTTGAATTAGGAAAATTTATGTATCAGTTATACTCTGACAAATTACCTGCTGTTTTTGCTCAGCTATTCAAAAAAATAAAAAAAATACATTCTCACAACACTAGACAAACAGAAAAATCAACTTATTTTCTTCCACGTGTGTATAAAACAATTTGACAGCAACTCCTCACCTTCCCTGGAGTCAAACTTTGGTATTCGATTGACGACACAATAAAAGACAGGCATTGGGTTTCTTTCAAAAAAACGTACAAACAGCACCTAATAGATCAGTATTAAATTTTACTCCTTTTATTGTCGCCTTTTTCTGAGTTGTTCTTTTTCTCTGTCGTTGTTTTTCAATAATTTGTTTCTTTTTTACTGCATTGGTTTTACATCAAAAGATTTGTATCTCTATGTATGTATTAAAATACTTAATTAATATACTCGTATATGTAAATTTTGTTTTTTAACTATATTGGATGTGGGGGCACTTGACTTGATAACGTATGTTCTTCGTGCCCCCTGCCTTCACACATATTTCGATTTTCTTTTAATATTAACGTGTGTCTGTATTATAAAATTTATGTTTGTGTGTTTGGCAAAATAAATTCATTATTTGTTATTCGTTATTATTATTCATTATAAAACGGTTATTACGGTTGTGCAGAGAAAATAAATTGACCAATTGATAACTAAAATAATAACGTGGGGCAAACACTCACAAAAAAGCACTTTCACTAAAAACGGCAACTATTTGAAAGAAAGAAAATTACGAAGCACGGGCAACGTGGCATGGGCAACAAAAAAGAAGGCAATTCATGACCGACAAACGCAAACATAGAGTCATATGACCATTGAAAGCGCAAGTGCAGATCGGAATTCGCAACAACAGTTGTAGTTTTACTAAGTGGCGAAGTAGAAATAAAAGAAAACTAAGCCGAACTGAAGACTTGTTAGCTTGGCATTTAAACCTTAGTTTAGCGTTTCTTAATCGGGTAAATAAATTTTCATTAAGGTACATCAATAAAACAACAGTAAAAAGTGGTGAACCAGAGTTAACAAGTAAAAACAGAATTATCATTTAAGCAAGAACAGCCATTTAAAGTGAGAAGGCACCAAAACTTGCGAGGCGTAAACTAGTTAATTTGAAACTGTTTTTAGTAACAGAGTCAAGTGAAAACCGAAAAAAAGAAAAGGTTGTATTCATTGCTCAAAAATCAAGTGAAGACCTATTTTTGTATTGAATTGTGTTTTAATATGAACTTCGACAGTATGGCTAAATAGATAGAAGCTTTTTAATGGTGAATAGCGCAATAAAACCTTACTAGCATAATTAACAGAGATGATACTATATTCGAGTTAACAGTCCAATAAAATGACTCAACTACGGATACAAATAGAAGACTTTCTTGCGCATCAGTCAGCCACACTTTTTCGTTATCCAGAGTTGCAAGCGCAACCATTCGAATTTTAAGGATTTTTTGGTCAACATGGCTGAGTAAAATTTTTTTCTTTACATTGCTTGGAGGAAAGAACAAAGTCAGGAATAAACGAAGTGTAGAGAAAGATCTATGGTTTGCTCTGGCAGCTAGAGCCCACCAAAATAAGATGCAACACAAGTCATATCACAGTGTTGTTTTGTGAATGTCAAATTTAATTCATGAGTTTTATTTAGAAGATAAATTGTTTTAAATCTTTTTTTTGTTTAATGCGTCTTTACAAACACATGATATAACCTAATTACGCTTAAATAAAAGTTTTTTGAAAAAGGTGGTTATTAACCCTATTCTCCTCAACGGCCGGGCTTCTGAAATCTGGCCCTTGCAAAAACGTTTGTAATAACTTCATCTTTTTTTTTTTTAGAGATCACCACAATTTTGGGAGAGAAATAACAAAATTAGAGATTAAATCAAAGTGAAGACCTTTTTTTTTTTTTAGAAATCACCACAATTTTGGGAGAAAAATAGCAAAATCACAGATTTTCTATCTGTTAGTGCCAAAATGGCCCTGCCTAGTTTCGAACTCAATTTAATTTAAAACACGGATTAATTTATTTTCTCGCATTACGTCATCTTTAAATTCAGCGCTTTTTAGTTAGTTTCTGCAAGACGATTTCTTTTAATAGTAGCAACTAGGTCTTTTTCTTTCTTTTCAACTAATGTAACGTTCTTGTTTTGGAATACTCTGAAGTGGATTTAGTTAGTAAGTCATTTTTTGTGTAATTGTTTTATTTATTGTATTTATTAATTTTTATGTTTAATAGAAAACCGTAAATACAAGGAACGCGTGGTTAACTTCTACTATAGATATTACGCTATGAATCTAGCCGTAATATAAAGTTTTTAACTAACTACAAAACAAGAATGGAAGGCGTCATCACCCGATCCAAAAGATCTCTAGGCAGAAAGATGACGTTTCAAAATCAAAAAGTCACAAATCTGGTTCAAAAAGTTCTGTGACTTAAAGTTCTAAAAAAAGTGAGACTTCTTTTGTATTAAAGGCTCGTGCTGCTGCTTGAGAAGCAAAGTTGCAAGTCGAAATGGAAGCTCTTAAACAAAAAGAATTATTAGAGCGAGAAGAGCTGATCTTGCGACAGCGCAGAGAAGAACAAGAGCGCGAGTTGCGACAAAGTATTGAAAAAGTAGAAGAACAACAACGTGCATTAAAGAAATCTCGCGAAGAAGAAATAAGAAAACTTTAAATTTAAAGTCAAAGAGAAGAATGGGAGATAATGAATTGCAAGCGAATTCTACAAAAAGAACTTGATATTAAATGTGCTGCGATTGAAAGTGATATTATTGACAAAATCTGCGAAAGAAGCTTCTCTGTTTCTGATCGGAGTAAACACAAAGCTTCTACAAAATTTCAGCTGGAACCAAGTACAAGTAAACTGGAAACTCCTAGCAAAAACAAATTTGAAGCTATTTCTCTAGCTGTATCTAGACCTTTGCCCGAGCAACGGCACTCCGCTGACCAACCAGCTGAGCAAGTGAACTTTAAACCTACTGTCGGTTTTTACGTACGTCCAGTAGCAACTTCAGAAGACAACTGCAAGCGTCCTTTTAATCTTGTGTTTCCGAAGCTTTCGAAGCTGCCCAGAACCGCGTAAAACGCCAACTTCTGCGCCTTTTGTCAGCTCAACGCTCAGATGCATCCAACATCGTTTCTCACGCCGCTTCATTCACAGCAACAAGTCATTCCAAGTATTGCGTCGTTGAAATTACCCCCTGTGGATATGCCAACATTTTCCGGTGAACCAATCAGGTACTGTCAATTTATTAATGCTTTTGAATCAATTATTGAAAACAAAGAACCTCGGCAATGTTTGTATTATCTTTCACAATACACTAGAGGTATGGCTAAAGATCTAATTTGTAGCTGTTTATATATTCATGACGCTAGAGATGCACTTCAACGTGCAAAAATGTTGTTGAAAGGAAATTTTGGGCAACCTTATCAAATAACTAGTGCTTTTATTTCGAAACTTACTTAAGGTCCTTTTTTGGCAACAAATAATTCTAGTGAATTAAGCGCTTTTGCTATAGATTTAGAAAAATGCGTAATAACTTTGAAGGCAATTGGTTGTGTTGCGAAATTAATACTCAGCATGTTCTACGATAAATTATCAATCGCTTGCCTGTACCAATACAGCATAAATGGCGTGCAGTTGCTGACAACATAATGCATGAGGTAAAGAAAAACATTTCGATTGAAGATATTGTATATTTTGTGCGAAAGCAAGCTCGTGAGTTAAGCAATCCAGTATTTAATGTTTCGGTAAAGAAAAGGGTGAACAATCAAAAATTGCTTTTTGCATCAGCTGTAAAACCTAATACTGATTCGACTAAATCTTGCTTAATGTGTTTGGCTCCTCAGTATCTTAATCACTGTAAAAGGTTTCGAAATCTTATCAAGACAGATATAAGTTTGTTATTCAAAAGAAGTTGTGCTTTGCATGCTTGCAACCAGGACATCGCGCTGACCGTTGTTCAAGAACTGACTGCTGCCGGAAAGAGAATTGCAATAGAAGGCACACAACGCTTTTGCATCCTCCTGCCCCGCCTCCAACTTCTAATAAGAACCCTGCTTCCTCAGAATCAGCAGAATGCGCTTTTGTGGGTTTTAGCGAAAACAAAACGAACAATGTAATGCTTCCAATTGTTCCGGTTAAAGTTCGTGTCAAGGCGTAGGTAAAGAATACGGACCCCACTTGTAAAAATAATTTAAAATAACAAAAATAGGGTTAGGGTTAGGCTAACCCTAACCCTAACCCTAACCCATTTTAGAACTATCCCTATTTTTGTTATTTTAAATTATTTTTACAAGGGGGGTCCGTATTCTTTACCTACGCCTCGTGTCAACTCTGGAGGAAATTTTGTGAAAACGTATGCTTTACTAGATCCGGGCAGCACCACAACATTTTGCAGTATAGTGTTGTATCTTTGCACGAATACACAGGTTTATTAAATAACAATAATTAAAATTCACAAAAATTACTTAGCCAAAAAACAACCGTATTGAAATAGAATGCTTTTAGTTCGTTTGCTGTAGTAGCTTGATAACTTTGAACTGACTGATGAACCGAAATAGAGGCGCAGATTTAACTGGTTACAATTATGCTTGGAGATACGCGTGTCCAATAATTGATCGAGCAGAAGGCGTTGATTAAGATTAGAAGCGTTTAAGAAAAACACTACGTCATCTATTGCACAATATCACAACACCTTCCCAAATAAACTACGACAAAAAATATATATACATATTAGCAACAATATTTTTTTGGAGGTCTCTTTGTTCTCGCTGATCGTCGTGGATTGTATCGCCCGTACTCGTCTCCGGTTGGTAATCTCGGATTGTTGCGTTGGTTCATCGAAGAAGAACTAGATGCGTGGTCAGTCCCGGCTGGAAGTGTTTCTGTAGACAAAACGCTCGTTGGGATTTCACAGGGATTATCATCTTGATCCGAACCGTATCGAGGTCGAAGTTGATCAAGATGTCTTCTCCAAGTTGGTCCTCGAGGAATGACTCGTACATTGACGCTTCGTGTACCATGGACTTTCGTAACTATCGCAGGCACCCATCGTGGGTCACGATCTTTTCTAGGGCCGAAGTACAGTGCGTAACAAGGGTCTCCTAGTGAGTAATGATGTTCGACTTTGGAAACCACTTCCGAGTCTTCAGCATTTGAATGCTTGCTCGCTTGTCTTGACTGTCTTCCCTGCAGGAGATGCGGAATGGATGGAACCAAAGTGTCAATTTTGGTGCGTATTATTCTTCCATTCAACAATTCGCTTGGTGACAGTCCCGATGCAAAAGGAATTCTTCTATATTGCATTAGAAATTCTTGCAAAGCTTCCTTTGGAGGTAACGAGGATTCAAACGCTCGGCAGCACCGTTTGTTGCTGGATGATAAGGTGCTCCGGTGAGATGTACAATGCCTCGTTGTTTGCACCAAGCTTGGAACTCTTGAGACATGAATGTTGTGGCATTATCGGTCACCAACGTGTGGGGATATCCGAAATGAGTAAATTCTTGTTCAAGTATAGCAGTAGTACTTTTCGAAGACGTTGAGGTTGTTGGATGAATGCAAGGATATTTTGAATAAGCGTCTACAAGGACTAACCAGTTTCTTCCCAGAAAGTTGATCGCATGGTCCAAGTGGAGTCTTGACCATGGTTTTCTGGCATCATCCATGGATGGATTGAAGGTTTATCCGGCTTATTTTGAAATTGGCCACAGGAAGTGCATTTGCGACATAAATCCTTGTCAAAGTCAATTCTAGGCCAATAGACAGTTGACCTGGCAAGTTGTTTCATCCGTTGCATGCCGAAATGTCCAAGGTGTAATAATTTAAGAATATGATTACGTAGGGTTGAAGGAATTATTACCCGTAAGCCGTAAAAAAACGCAACCATTCTCTGTTGACAACGAATTTTCCAACTTTTTGAAGTCTTTAAGCTCTTCCGAAAATGCATGCGGCCATCCCTCCTTCACCAGGATTGATTTGACGACTGATTATTCGAACTAAACAAACGCTATCGACATCATGTTCCATCTCCTCCCCATCAAAACTTGTGTCATTTGAAAATGGCAAGCGACTAAGAGCATCAGCATTACCATGGTGCTTGCTTCTACGGTATTCCACCGTGTAGTCATATTGATGGACTAGTAATGCCCATCGTGCAAGTCGATTCGCGGCCATTGCAGGAGTACCTTTATCAGGGGCAAACAAGGTCACTAAAGGTTTGTGATCGGTAACCACAATGAACTTACGACCGTACAAAAACTGATGAAATTTCTTCAAAGCGTACACTAAGGATAGTGCTTCTTTCTGTATTTGGCTGTAGCGTCTTTGTGTCGCCGATAAGACTTTAGAAATATTGAGAATGGGACGCTCGCTTCCGTCTGCAAAGCGATGAAATAATACCGCTCCAATTCCGCATTCTGAGGCGTCACAAGATAAACCCAACGGAAGAGATGGGTCATAGTGCGCAAGTATAGTCTCTGTGCATAGTAACCGTTTGATCTTTTTGAAAGATGTCGCTTCTACTTCACCCCACTTCCACTGTTGTCCTTTGCGTGTAAGCTTGTACAACGGCTCGGTGATTTCCGAAAAACATGGAGGTAAGAATTTAGAATAAAACTGCACAGATGCTAAAAAAGATTTTAACGTAGAAATGTTCTTGGGTGTAGGCATTTCTAGTATGGCATCAACTTTGGACCTTTTTGCAATTCCTCGACTTGATAAAGTGTGACCCAGGTAATCAATTGATACTTGGGCGAAAACACATTTTTCACGGTTGCAGCGAAGACCTTTTTCTTCTAGTCTTTTGAACAAAGCTCGCAGGTTCATCAAATGATCTTTTGCGTTGTCACCACAATTTGCGTTAACTGTTCCATGATTTCTTGGAAATACCCTGGTGCGGATTTAATTCCGAAAGGAAGTCTTTTCTAAAGTAAAACTCCTTTGTGAGTGCTGAGAGCCAGCTTCTTCTGGCTGTCAGGAGAAAGACAGATTTGATTATATGCATTAGCTAGATCAATCTTACTAAGGCAGTAACCACGTCCTAGCTTGCGCATTAGATCTTCTGGGAGAGGGATTGGTTGACGATGGTCTTCCAGTTGCGAGTTTACAGTCACCGAATAATCTCCACAAACTCGGATGCTTGCTTTTGCTTGACCTGGCAAAGGAGACTTTCGAATAGGAACCACGGGGGTGCCGTACGAGTTAAAATCTGTAAGCTCCCATACACCTCTCTTAATTCCTGCTTCGTATGCTTCGTTTAAATCTTGTAGGATTGAGAACGGAACAGGTCTTGGCTTCTTGAAAATAGGTTTAGCTTCAGGTTTAAACCGTATGTCCAGTGAAAAATCTTTTAGACAACCCAATGTAGATTCAAATAAAGTAGGAAACTCTCCACATAATTGAATACATGCCGCATCTAAAGAGTTTTCTGGACCAGTTGTAGTGACGTGCTCTATCGTTGCAGTAGATTCAGCCCAGTTGTAGTGACGTGCTCTATCGTTGCAGTAGATTCAGCACAACTTAGGTTTTCTCTGAAGTGATTAGTTAAGTTGGTGAGTTTCAACTTCATCATCGCCAGACAACCTAGTAAATTTAGATTGGGCACCTTAGTGACAATTACAGGAAAGGTCACGTCAGGTGATTTTCCATCAATACTTGCGGTTGATTGGAATTGTCCCACGACGGGTAGCGGGCTACCTTCAGCAACTTGATATTGAACTGATACAGGTTGTAGAATGGGTTTACCCAGCGTTTGCCACGTCGCTTCACAGCAAAATGTGTCACTGGCTCCGCTATCAATTTCAAACTTAGGGTGAAACAGAACATTGGAGTTTGTGCACGAATTTCACCTGTTGTTTCACAAGCTTATTGTTACCTCTTAGTCGAGACATGCATACAGATTGCAGATGACCTGTTTTCTTGCAGAAGCTGCAAATAGCTTTAATGTGGGGACAAGCTTTGCTAAAATGTCCAGAATTTCCACACCTGAAGCAGGCGGTTTTCTTTTCTTGCGTTTTGGAAGTTTTGGACTTTGCGTGATAAACTTTCTGCACCGACGTAGAAGGTTGACCGTGTACGGCTTCCTTTGCTACCTTGGCTGCTTCTTCCACTTCTTGAGCCACTCTGATGGCGTTGCTAAACTTCAGTTCATCGTCCTTGAGCTTGAAAAGTGTCTTCAAAACTGCTTCGTTGTCTACTGAACAGATGAATTTAGTTCGCAAGGCTTCATCTAATGGATCTTTAATGGATTGAAAATCACATGTAGCTGCATCTTGTCGTATTCTGCTTGCCAGTTCAGGAATAGTTTCGCCAGGTTTGCGTTTCATGTCAGACCAGAACTTGAAACGTTCTCTGACAACAAATCGTTTTGGGTCAAACTGCTCTGCCATAAACGTCTGAATATCATTCATTGTTAGCTCATGTATGCTTTTGACAGGTTGTTGCTGAGCCGCTAAGTTGCTAAGCATTTTGTAAACGGAGTTAGATTGGTTGGTAAGAAAAATTTGTGCTTGCTTGTTGTCGGGAATAGAGTTAGCAGTGACGAATGTTCGGAACCTTGCCAAATAATCAGTCCATAACTCAGATGTGGAATCGAATGGTTGAAAACTTGCCATCGGTGTTGGAACATTTTCTCGCGGGTTGTTCAAGCTGCTTTGTAAAGTTTTCAGCTGCTCTTGAAGCATTGTCATTTGCTCTTGGTGTTGCTTGTTCTGCTCGCGATGCTCGTCGCGTAAAACTGCCATTTGCTCTTGCTTATTTAACAACAAAATCAGTTCAGAAATTTCACTCATTTTGACAATTCAAGCTTTAATGCAGATTCAACAAATTTTCTTTAAAATTCTTGTCGCAGATGAGTTATTTGAATCCTCGTCGCCACTTTTGCCTGTTGTATCTTTGCACGAATACACAGGTTTATTAAATAACAATAATAAATATTCACAAAAATCACTTAGCCAAAAAACAACCGTATTGAAATAGAATGCTTTTAGTTCGTTTGCTGTAGTAGCTTGATAACTTTGAACTGACTGATGAACCGAAATAGAGGCGCAGATTTAACTGGTTACAATTATGCTTGGAGATACGCGTGTCCAATAATTGATCGAGCAGAAGGCGTTGATTAAGATTAGAAGCGTTTAAGAAAAACACTACGTCATCTATTGCACAATATCACAACATATAGATTTACTTAACGAGCTCAACGTAACTGGTCGTTATGTTCAATTAACAACTACAACTGTTTCAAATCGTAATGTGGCTACAAATGCGCAACTTATCCAAAACTTAGAAGTGTGTGACTTTAACGAAAATGAGTATGTTGTGCTGTCGCAATGTTTTTCCTTGAAGTCTCTTCCTATTTCGAAAAACGAAATTCCTACTAAATTCCCAGCCAACATGCCCGTGCAGGGCCCTTGAGGGTAAAATGTGGGCAATGCGGGCTCGTACGGGCAAGTCAAAACCGTAAGGGCCCGGTACAGGTCCGTTGCAGTTTTCACGAGGGTAAAGTGCAGTTTTCAAGTGGGCTATCGTCAATAGCAGACGTGTACAGGAACCGTGCGGTTCCTGTACAGTTTGGTAAGTAGCTAGTGCCAAAATTTTCAAGTGAATTTTGATGTTGTAATTATGTGCAGGAACTGTGCGGGTCCTGTGCAGTTTGCTGTGCAGGCGTTATGCGGGTTTTGAGTGGGCAATTAAAGCCGAAAACCTGTACAGGTTTTGTGCGGGTCCCGTTCAGTTTGTCGTATTGTCTGAATAAGGTTTTTGAAACGCAATGCGTGTGCAAACTCCGTGCCCAAACTATGCAGATCCTTCACAGTTTATTACATAAAATTTTTAAACATTATTTGAAGTTTTCGTGTAAAAAATCATGTGCAGGAACTGTGCGGGTCCTGTGCAGTTTTCTATGCAGGGGTTATGCGGGTCTCAGGTGGGCAATCCAAGTAGGATAACTGCACAGGTCCTGTGCGGGTCCCATGCAGTTTATTAAATATATTTTTTGATATTTTCAAGAATGCAAAGCAATATAACAAAGACTTGTTGGTCCTGTGCAGGTCCTTCACAGTTTCTCACATAAAGTTTTAAAATATTATTTAAAGTTTGTATGTAAAAATCATGTTCAAGAACTGTGCGGGTCCTGTGCAGTTTGCCATGCAGGAGTTATGCGGGTCTCAGGTGGGCAATCCAAGTAGGATAACTGCACAGGTCCTGTGCGGGTCCCATGCAGTTTATTAAGCATATTCTTTGATATTTTCAAAAATGCAAAGCAATATAACAAAGACTTGTTGGTCCTGTGCAAGTCCTTCACAGTTTCTCACATAAAGTTTTAAAATATTATTTGAAGTTTGTATGTAAAAATTATGTTCAAGAACTGTGCGGGTCCTGTGCAGTTTGCTATGCAGGAGTTATGCGGGTCTCAGGTGGGCAATCCAAGTAGGATAACTGTACAGGTCCTGTGCGGGTCCCATGCAGTTTATTAAGTGTATTTTTTGATATTTTCAAAAATGCAAAGCAAGTAACAAAGACTTGTTGGTCCTGTGCAAGTCCTTCACAGTTTCTCACATAAAGTTTTAAAATATTATTTGAAGTTTGTATGTAAAAATCATGTTCAAGAACTGTGCGGGTCCTGTGCAGTTTGCTGTGCAGGAGTTATGCGGGTCTCAGGTGGGCAATCCAAGTAGGATAACTGTACAAGTCCTGTGCGGGTCCCATGCAATTTATTAAGTGTATTTTTTGATATTTTCAAGAATGCAAAGCAAGTAACAAAGACTTGCTGATCCTGTGCAAGTCCTTCACAGTTTCTCACATAAATTTTTAAAACATTACTTGAAGTTTGTATGTAAAAATCATGTGCAGGAACTGTGCGGGTCCTGTGCAGTTTGCTGTGCAGGAGTTATGCGGGTCTCAGGTGGGCAATCCAAGTAGGATAACTGCACAGGTCCTGTGCGGGTCCCATGCAGTTTATTAAATATATTTTTTGATATTTTCAAGAATGCAAAGCAAGTAACAAAGACTTGTTGATCCTGTGCAGGTCTTTCACATTTTCTCACATAAAGTTTTAAAACATTACTTGAAGTTTGTATGTAAAAATCATGTGCAGGAACTGTGCGGGTCCTGTGCAGTTTGCTGTGCAGGAGTTATGCGGGTCTCAGGTGGGCAATCCAAGTAGGATAACTGCACAGGTCCTGTGCGGGTCCCATGCAGTTTATTAAATATATTTTTTGATATTTTCAAGAATGCAAAGCAAGTAACAAAGACTTGTTGATCCTGTGCAGGTCCTTCACATTTTCTCACATAAAGTTTTAAAACATTACTTGAAGTTTGGAAGTAGAAATCATGTGCAGCAACTGTAAAGGTCCTGTGCAGTTTGCTATGCAGGCCTTACGCAGATTTTAATCAAGCAATTTAAGTTAGAAATCTGAACAGATCCTGTGCCGGTCCCATGCAGTTTATTAAGCATATTCTTTGATATTTTCAAAAATGCAAAGCAAGTAACAAAGATTTGGTGGCCCTGTGCAGCTCCTTCACAATTTATCACACATAAAGTTTTAAAATATCATTTGAAGTTTGCAAGTAGAAATCATGTGCCAAAACTGTGCGGGTCCGGTGCAGTTTTCTATGCAGGCGTTCTGCAGATTTCAAGCGACCAATTTAAGTAAGACACCTGTACAAATCTTGTGCGAGTCCCAAGCAATATATTAAATACATTTTTTTATATTTTAAAAAACGGGGTTTGTTATCAAAAACTTGAAAAATATGGCAAGGGTTTGGAATGCTTGCAAACGTTAAAAACTATTGAACTAAATTAACAAAAAGACAAAGTGCTTTGCAAGAGTTACTTTTATTAAATTTGGTTTTATAGTGGTGCATAAGTTATGAACAGTTCAAAATTGTTTCATTCCGTCTCAGTAGGAAGCCATTAGAGAGCGGCGCTAAATTTATTAAAACAAAAAACAGGATCGAAAAAGCTGTAAAAGATTATGTAGTGTGCGAATTGCGTTAATGTGGATTAAGCAAAAGTTATATTTTGCTTTTGTTATTTGGTTCAAGTACTTTTTGATGGTACCAGGTTCTTTAAAATCTTAAAATTTAAAAGTAAAAATTAATTGCTTTTTGGTTGGACAATTACAACCTATTGTTTCAACGGAAAATTACGAAACAGTTTAATTTTCGGCTTAATTGGAAAAAATAACTAGCAACGACAACTTCATTTATAAAATGTAGCAACTCTGCCGCGGCACCTACATCGCATGAAAACAAAAGTAACGACGCTACAGCATCTGCCAATGTTCACCTTTGCAATTTAAATTGTTTGTGCAAGAGTTTTTCTATTAACAGTTGAAAAGTTGTTTGGATTTAAATCCAGCACTGTCTTACAGCGTTTTGTTTTATTGCGTGCCAAACAGTGATTGGTGAATATGTGGTTTGAACAACGCGTACTTACATAAAATTAACGTCCTCGCGATGACGCCATTTCTCAAATTAAGGTCGTTTATAACTCCCTGTTACAAGCAAAGTGTTAAAGCTTACCTAATAGTATTTACATTTGTTAAATTTTTATTATTCTATATTTTTAGATTGGGTTTAAAAATACTTTTTGCTTAAAATTGCTCAAATTTTCTAAACTTAAAATTTTACGGCTTTTAGCTTTGCTTTCTATTAAGACGTGTTTGAAAAAGAAAAACCCAAGTAAAAAATGTTTCGTTAGAATAATAATTATCATTAAGCCCCAATCAATTTAATAAATCATACTAAATTATTAGATCTTGCGTTTTTTGCGTTTGTGCGTTCTAAAATGAGAGCTTAGTTGACTTAATTAATACAACAGCAAGCAATTGGATTATGACGTCATTTGTCTTTTTGCACAATTGAAAATTCAAGTACGGCACAATTGAAAGGGAAAAGTACTTTACAAAAGCCGACAAATGGACGAAAACGTCGTATAGATCAGGGGTCTTCAACCTTTTTTATGAAATCGCCCCTTTTCAAAAAATGTTGGTCCGAATCGCCCCCCATAAAAACGATTACTGTACTTTCATTTGAAAGTTTTCCCGAAATATATCTAAGAAGCTTTTAAAAGGAAAACACAAATAAAAGCAATGGCAATTTATTAAAATGCAACAGTTCATGAAACTAATGCGACCCTTGCGGCTGATGTTGCTCGGCAAGATTAGAAAAAGCTGGCATCAAGCTAGGCAGCTTCAGTCGAATTGAATCTCCCCCAGTCGCATTCATGTCGAGTCTATTGCGATATTTATTTCGCATGTAGAGCACTTCACTAAATCCTTGTTCAGCAATATATGTGGTTGGAAAGGCCAAAATAAAGAGCTCTACTTTCTCCCACAGTTGCGGAAATCGGTTTTTCCACTTAATCCAGAAGGCTGCCCATCCATGTGCCCTGAAGATTGCGCGCGCTTCTTCGTCACTTTGCAGGTCTATCAGCATTTCTTGCATGGTGGAATCGCAGTCATTGATGTTAGTGGCGAATGGTTCCACTAGCCACGGAAAAACTTCAAGGTCAAGCAGATCTTTAAAGCGAACCTTCATGTCTTCTATCACAGCTTTCAGGTGTTCAACGTAAACAAGCAAATGTTCGTCAGTGACACTATCAGACATTTTTGACAGACGAGAGAAGTGATCGAACTTTCTTCTGCTCAAACTTTGCTGGTAGAGCTCAAGTTTGTTGATTAGGCCACGTATTATAGTTTTGCTTTGAACCAAAGTAATCTTTTTACCTTGGAGTTTGTCCGTTGCTGTATTAACTTTTTCATAAAAATCAGCTAGATAACTGTTATCTTGATGGCAGGCAATTACATCTTTGGCAAGGTCAGAATCTTCACCAAGGAACTCCACCACGCTGTTTTTAAGTTTGCAATACCTTGCCAGAAATATGCCTTTCGACAGCCAACGAACTTCCGTATGGAGAAGGAGATGCTCGAACTCTTCATCGTTTACCTCGCATAGCTGTTGAAACAATCGGTCATTTTTAGCGTTGGCTTTTATCTTGTTAACTGCTTTGATAGCAACTCCCAAACATTCTTGCAGACGTGGAGAAAGACGCTTTGCTACCAAATGCTGACGGTGAAGCACACAGTGCACAGTAAATAGATTGGGTATTTTTTCTTTGAGTAATGAAGCAAACCCGCGATACCTGCCTACCATGGCTGGAGCTCCATCAGTAGCACATGCTATTATGTTGGTAAGGGGGATGGATTTGTTTCGCAAGTAGTCTGACAAAGTCTGAAATATTGTTAGACCTTTAGTGTCTGTTTCCAAACACTTGCAAAATAGAAGCTCCTCCATAATATTTCCATCAGTTATGTAACGGACGTAAACCATTAATAAAGCGTTATTGTCTGATGTGGTAGTTTCGTCTAATTGTAAGCTGAAAGAAGTGTTTCGTAAAATTTCACAGAGTTGATCTTCAATATTCGTACCCATTTCGTTAATTCGTCGGGTTACTGTGGTATCACTCAGTGGAACAGCTCGTAGTACAGGTGTGGGATCTTTCTCCATTACAGTAGAAATAATTTCTTTCACAGCAGGTGCTACCAAACTTTCCCCAACGTTGAATGGTAAACCCTTTTTCGCAATCAAAAAAGCAATCTTGTACGAGGCTATAAGTCCTTTGACATTTGGGCAAGCATTTTTAGCATAGGCCTTGTTTATAGAACTTTGAGCTTCACGCTCTTTCAATGCTTGAAAAAATTCAATAGATTTGTCTGCTTTATCAGGATGAAGCCTGGTTAGGTGATCTTTCAGCCTTGACGGTTTCATTGCCTCATTTGTAAGAATTTTCTTGCACAAGAGACACATTGGAAGTTGAATATTGGATGGGCATGGCACAAAGCCAAACCTGATATAATCCACAAGATATGTACGACACTTTTTTTTGGCATTAGAAGCCATTACTCTTTCAATACGATTAGTCGATTACCATATAAAATTTACTCTTAAAAAGAAACTGAAAGTAGCCTGCGGCACATAAAATAATATAATGACAATCCTAAATTTTTAGAAATTACGATCATTTTCTTGAAAGCCTACTGTTAAAAATTCTGTCCTTCCCTGGACTACTGAAAAAGATTGTATGAAAGCAAGTGCTATAGATCGCTATCTCTCTCTGAAGACAGAAACGTCACATGCGATGAGCAGAAAAAACTGCTCATCGCATGTGACACGTTAATTTATTAATTAATAATTATTTTACTTATTTTACATATTCTGGATTACTTATCACGCGTTACCTCGTCGCTCCTAGCCACGACCAAAGTAAGACACCGGTTTCAATTCTGGCCTTTATAGCGATGAGTCACATGAGGTCTCATGATTTTTGGTCATGTGTGCCTCGTGCGGTCTTGTGACCATCGCGCGATCCCATGACAGTGACGTAGCCAAATTTATAGGACGAATTAAGATTTGTCGTAGCGATTTCCGAAAGGCCAATCAAATTGCCAGTTCACGTAACAGTTGGTGTTTAGCGATGTGTAAAGCCTATGACTTATGATCACTTATGAAAAAAGTCTTGCTTGACTGCGCAGTCAAATAAAAATTTTGGCATATCTGGAAACTCGTGTCAACTACCATTTCATTCGTTGTTCGATCATAACGTTTTTTTCACTTGCATAGGTGTACGTCATTGCATGTGTGTGCATGTGCAATTGTGCATACATGAGCATGAGGAGAACCCAAAACTGTTTGAAGAAGTGAAGAACAATAACAAAAGAAATAATGAAATCAGCGAGAACGTTTTCAACGTATCCATTTTTAGTTATCGTTTTATAACAATATTTGTAATTGTGAAATCGCCCCCCAATTGTTTAAAATCGCCCCCCAATTTTTCAAATTGTTTAAATCGGCCCTAATCGCCCCCGTTGAAGAACCCTGGTATAGATTAACATTAATACAATAGCTCGTACAGCTGTTGTCTCAAAAAAATCGGGATAACTGCAAAATAGAACCATTAGGTATCAGGCGAGTTGTTTGTTGATTGTGACTGTTTTGATCTTTATAGAAATTTTTGTTCTTTATAGAAAAAGCAGCTATTTTTTTTGTTCTAAATGAAAAACATATTTTAATTGATAAAAATTTATAAACGGAGGTTTTTCATAGTTTATGATTTACTTAACGCAGCTAGTTTTATTTTGTTTTAAATAAAAAATTTTAAATAAATAATTAAAAAATTTAAATAAAAAATTTTAAAGCATACGTGTATTCACTACTTTTAAGTTTAAAAGCATAAAATCGGAGGTATTCTAGACGTCTAAAATTTTTTTATTAAATGCATGCTAAAAGTAGCAAAACGAATATGTTTATTGGTCGAGGGAGGGTCATAAACTAAAAAAAACATTATTTACAAATAGCTACCAAAAGAACACTATTCATTTGAGTGCATTGTCAAACGTTTGGCCAAATAATGCATGGGAACAAATAAGATCAATTTTTAATCTTGAATCACCTTTTTTAGATTTTTATTGAAAAGATTGTACGTAACAATAATACAGTAAAATGTTTTGGATAAATGCTTCTTTAAAAGTAAAGTCGATATAAGCCCATGAACCGTATTATGTTCTTTCAAATGACTATGCCTAAACTAATGTGTATACAATTTTCTTTGTTTTCTTAATTTTTAAATTTTTAAAGGGGCATTGAAAGATGTATGTAATTGTAGAATTCGTAAAAAAAGTAATTCAGCTTCGGTTATGCCGACAAACTGGTTTTATGACAAAAAAAAGAAATGCTACTGAAAGCTACTGGCCAGAAAAATCAGAAAACATTTCCAAGCGAAACAAAGCTGTTGAAGAAATGTGGACTCCACATTAAAATTGAAATTCAAATACGCGTTATTGGAAAAGCAGGTGGTTTTATGTACTATTTTTAAAACTTTATAGGTTAATAAAATTCAATTTTGATTTTTTAGAACAATGGCACATAATGCGCCAATAATTTTGCATACGTATTGATTTTTTAAAATAGATTTAGCTATATTACGAATTAGACCACGTTTAGGCATGCTCCCAGTTTTTATTAGAATTTCTTAAAAGACTTCATTTTTAAATATTCCAATATTTAAAATAAAAAAGACATTCAAAACAGAAGCTCCTAAAAAAGCTTTTAAAAAAATAAAAGATTTTGTGCGTTTTCTCATTAAAATAAAGTCGTCTATTACTTCGAAACAATAAAGCAAGCGCGCTTTAACAAAGTTTGTGACTTTAACTCGGGTATTAAAGAGGGTTTAATTGAAAAAGAACAAGTAAAATTAAAGTGAAGACTAAAAAAAAAATCATTATAGCCTAATTCTGCTTCGCCAACTAACAAAGACTTTTTTCCATCTTAAATTTAATGTTACATGTACTCGCGGCCTGCGATAAACTTACTAATAAAAAAGGACCCACTATATGTAAAAAGTAAAGCAAGCCTACTGCAAAATAAGATTAAAAAAAAATTGTGTAGAGTATCGTTGCAACCTTGCAAAACAAACTAGGTAATTTTCCCAAGTCGCGACTCCAGGTTGAGAAACGCCGGTCAACTTACTGATTGAGTCTTTCAACCAAATCAGCGTTTTATCAAAGAATTTAAATCATGACAAAGTATAATTTGTCGTATTTTTCTCATGATTGTAAAATAAAAATTTAATAGAATGTTATTATTTTGTAAATTTAATCTTTGATGCACTAGGTATTACAAAAAATTTATAAAATTCCAATAGTAAAAAATGTAGAACAATTAATTTTAATTTACAGTATATTATTATTATTTTTTTAGAAGCAGTTAAGAAGCATCCTCTTTCCAAATCAGAAAGAAGAAACAAAATTGAAAAGTGGGTTGCAAAGTGGCTTCGTAGCAACCGTGACCGCGACGGCAGAAGAATGAAAAGAAAAAAAGCTTCAGACTGTTGATATTTTGTAGTCTTAATTTTTGTATGTTCAAATTCAAAAATAAAAAGTAACTTTTGATTTGTGAAAAATTGATTATTAAAATGAACTAATTTTGAAAAAAAATAGGTAATCGACTAAACAAAGCATGTAGATATAAATTGGTTTGATGATTTTTTAATCTTGTCTTTAACATTGTGTAAAATGTTGTAATTTTCCAAGCAAGATTATTTAAAACACCACAAAATTTGCGCAGAAAGTTCCAATAAATCCCCGTAAAACCCTTACAGGAAATCGCATCAAACCATCGCGAAAACCATGCAGGAATTCAGCATTAAGCCACCATAAAAACCATGCAGAAAGTCGGAATAAAACCATCATGAAAGCGGTGTAGGAAATCGGGATTAAGCCACCATGAAAACCCTATAGGAAATCGGCATCAAACCATCATGAAAACCCTGTAAGAAATCGGCACTAAACCACCATAAAAACCGCACAGAACATCGGCACTAAACCACCATGAAAACCTTGCAGGAAGTCGGCGCTAAACCACCGCGAATACCGTACGGGAAATTGGCATTAAGCCATCATAAAAACCATGTAGGAAGTCCGCATAAAACCATTATGAAAACGGTGCAGGAAACCGGCAATTAACCACCGTAAAAACCGTGCAGGAAATCGGCATTATACCGCCAAAAAACGTCGTGCAAGAAATCGGCATTACGCCGACACGAAACCCGTGCGGTTAAACCCATGTGGGGCCACTTTGGGGCCCGCGGCCAAATCGATACGGGTCCTGTACGGGCTGCCCTCGCAGGGCCCGCACAGTTGCCCGTGCAGGGCCTTTGCGGGCCCTGCATTCTATTGTTGGCTGGGTTAGATGCGAGTAATTGGGATTACTTGAATCATATTTCAATGCCTAAACTTAATGCTAACGTCGGTTTACTTATCGGATGCAACTATCCGCAAGTGCTTCAACCTCTTGAAGTAATTCCAAGTCAAAATGGTGGACCTTATGGTCTAAAAACTTTGTTAGGATGGTCAGTGATTGGTCCCAGGTTTTCTAAACGGCCCAGTGAGAAGAACTGCGTATTTGTTGTTAAAACTAAATTTTCAGCAGTATGTGACATGTGTATGGACGTGTGCAGCTTGGAGACCACTGAGGCCTCGATTGAAAATAAACGATTTCTAGCTGAAGTAAATGATTCAATTAAGTTGAAAGAAAACAATCATTACGAAATTTTTCTTTCTTTAAAATTAAAATCTCCCCCCAATAGAGAGTTTGCTTATCAACGACTAATGAGTTTAAAAAGAAGATTTTTGAAGAAACCGTCTTTTTACAACGGCTACGTACAATTTGTAAGCAAGATGTTAGATAACAATTATGCTGAAAAGGCTACAAATTGCGAGGAATCGAACGTTTGGTTTATTCCGCATCATGGTATATATCATCCGTTAAAACCTGAAAAAATTCGTGTTGTATTTAATTGTTCTGCTCGCTTTCGGGGCTTTTCGTTAAATGACAATCTTCTTCAGGGACCTGATTTAACTAACTCTCTTTTAGAAGTTCTTTGCAGATTTCGACTCGAACCAATCGCGATCATGGGGGACATACAATCAATGTTCCATCAAGTTGAACTACCGGAAAAGGATCGTGATTTAATGCGTTTCTTGTGGTGGAAAGATGGTGATTTAAATGAACCACCACAAGAATACCGAATGTAGGTATATTGATTTGGTGCTGTTTGCTCACCAAGTTGCGCAAATTTTGCCCTACGCAAAACTGCTGAAGATAATGAATCCAAATACCCAACTGGGGTTACAGAAGCAGTTTTTAATAATTTTTACGTAGATGACTGCTTGGCTTCCAGAGTAAATGAAGAAGAGGTAATAAGCTTGTTTCGCAGCTTTCAGAATTACTGCAGAAAGGTGGTTTCAACATAACAAAGTGGGTGAGCAATAGCAATCGTTTCTTGCAAACAATTCCCAAAGCGGATCGAGCCGTGAAATCCGACTCCCTGCATCTTCCTACGCACAACCCGGACGCACGAGCTCTTGGTTTATTGTGGTCAACAAAAACAGATACTTTTCATTTTGACATGTCTAATATTAAGAAAACTTGCCTTAACAGACGGCAATTGCTTTCTATAGTTAATTCAATTTATGATCCTTTAGGTTTTTTGGCTCCTATCATTCTACCTATGCAACTTTGTCGCCAAAAGCTTGCGTGGGATGATCACATTGATGCTCAATCGTTAATCAAGTTTCATGCCTGAATAGATGAAATTAACCAACTTTGCCTTTTTTACGTAAATCGTTGTGTAAAGCCGTGTGATTTTGGCATAATTAATGTAGTTGAGTTTCATCACTTTTCTGATGCATCAGAAGATGCTTATAGCAGTGTTTCTTACATAAGATTAATCAACAAAGCTTCTGAATGTCACACTTCTATTTTATTGGCTAATAAATGCAGATTAACACCCATCTCCACAAGCACTATTCCTAGACTTGAATTAAATGCTGCCACAATGTCTGTTAAGAATGATAACTTTTTGCGTAAAGAAATGCAATTTTCTCGAGTGCATTCATATTTTTGGACTGACAGTACTACAGTTCTGCGGTACATCAGGAATGAATCTCGTGCTTTCAAAACGTTTGTTGCTAATCGCGTTGCTTTTATTCGAAATAACTCTAGTTTGTCTCAATGGTTTTATGTGCCTAGCTCTTCTAATCCAGCAGATGTGGCCAGCTCAACAAGATTTTCTTTCTGTCTCCTTAGAAACTGATGTAGAATTTAAGCTAGCTCCAAAGGTATGCAACGTTTGTGTGTCAGTTTGTACAACAGTGGATGATTTGTTTTGCAAATACTCAAAATGGACAAAGCTGAGGTCAGTAATAGCCTGGCTGCTTCGTTTTTAAAACAATTTGCAAAGGTCACGAAGTAAAAACGCTCAAAATCGATGTTTTTGCAAAGAAAATTCGAAAACAATTCAACCCTTGTCTGTTAAAGAATTACATGAAGCAGAAATTCAAATTGTGAAATTTCTTCAGCGGAATTATTTTTCGAATGAGCTGCAGTCTTTATCTACTGGTAAAACGGTAAAAGGAAGTAGTCGATTGGTAAGTCTTGATCCTTTTTTAGACAATAATGGAATTATTCGAGTTGGTGAAAGATTGAACTATGCTCCAATCAAGTTCAGCAGAAAACATCAAATTTTAATTCCGCACAATTCTAACGTTGCAGCTTTACTAATTGATTATTTTCATACAACTTTAGGACATGTCGGCCGACTTCATGTTCTTTCGATGCTTCGGGAAAAATATTGGATAACAAATGCTAATTCCTTGACGCGAAGCATTTTAAACCTTTGCTAAGAATGTGGAAAAGTTCACGGAGAACTAGGAAAACAGCAAATGGCGGATCTTCGTCCTGATCGAGTAACTCCAGGAATGCCACCATTTTCTTTTGTGGGGGTCGATTACTTCGGGCCATTCACAGTAAAATGAGGACGTTGCTCAGTCAAACGGTATGGTGTTCTTTTTACATGTCTTGTGCTAAGAGCTATACATATAGAAGTTTTCCACACTCTGGATACAAGCTCTTTTATCAATGCTTTACGTAGGTTTATCGCTCGCAGGGGTGCAGTGATTGAAATTCGCTCCGATGTG
Organism: Diplosoma virens; assembly: GCA_963680785.1. Taxonomy (NCBI): domain Eukaryota; kingdom Metazoa; phylum Chordata; class Ascidiacea; order Aplousobranchia; family Didemnidae; genus Diplosoma; species Diplosoma virens. The sequence goes on from OY796880.1 coordinate 32,818,586, forward strand.
CTACAGATTTTGTCGGAGCTGAAAAGGAATTAAAACTTAATTAATGAGTGGAATCAAACTGCTATTCACAATTTTCTTTTGCAGAAGCAAATCAAGTGGATTTTTAACACCCCTGTTTGCTTCTCACCATGGTGGAGTGTGGGAGCGTTGTATTCGTTCTGTTCAAAAAAATACTAAACTCTGTTGTTAGACAACAAACTTTGGATGTTGAAAGTCTAACAACTTTTATGTGCGAAGTAGAAAACATTATTAACAACCGGCCGCTGACCGCAGTTTCAAACGATGTTAAAGACCTTCAACCTCTAACGCCAAATATGCATTTGTGTCTTAAAGAAAAACAGTCATTGCCAACAGAACCGAAGAATCTTTTGACGTTTATTTCAGCAAACGTTGGAGACGTGTGCTGTATCTAGCAAACCTTTTTTGAAAAAGGTGGGTAAAGGAATATTTACCGATTCTGCAAAAACGTCAAAAATGGACAAAATTAAATCCAAACTTTACTGTCGGAGACGATGTTATAATAGCTGATGACAATTTACCTCGAAACGCTTGGCACATGGTTGTCATTTTAGAGACTCAAAATGATAAACGAGGAGTGGTACGCAGCGCAAAGATTAAAATCGCAACTTCGGTGTTTGATCGTCCGATCACAAAGCTCTGCTTAATTAGTGCTGCTGAAACTGTTCAACCAAAACTGTAGATTCTAGTGTTGTGTTGTGTTTTTCGTCTTTCAATTTAGTTTATAATTGTATCTTCAAAATTCATGATTTTGAAAATACCCATGTATTCTCAACGGGGCCGGGATGTTAGTGCCAAAATGGCCCTGCCTAGTTTCGAACTCAATTTAATTTAAAACACGGATTAATTTATTTTCTCGCATTACGTCATCTTTAAAATCAGCGCTTTTTGTTAGTTTCTGCAAGACGATTTCTTTTAATACAACTAATGTAACGTTCTTGTTTTGGAATACTCTGAAGTGGATTTAGTTAGTAAGTCATTTTTTGTGTAATTGTTTTATTTATTGTATTAATTAATTTTTATGTTTAATAGAAAACCGTAAATACAAGGAACGCGTGGTTAACTTCTACTATACATATTACGCTAAGAATCTATCCGTAATACTATCTAACATACTTTTCACTTAAAAAAAAGAAAGAAGCGAGGGGGCGCTGGGGAAACACTGTAGAGCAAGATCTATGGTTTGTTCTGGAAGCTAGAGCCCGCCAAAATAAGATGTAACACAAGTCATATCACAGTGTTGTTTTGTAAATGTCAAATTCAATTAATGAATTTTAGAAAATAAATTGTTTTAAATCTTTTTTTGTTTCGTCATCGTCGTTTGATGGGTATCCACTACAGGTCAGACACAAACAGGACTGGGTTTATCCTTTTTTACTGCCCCAGGCTGCTGAACTGCCTGAATCAGATGCTGGCAGTGGTGAGCATCGAGTTTCGTCATCCAAAACCGTCAGACCTCGTGCTCCATGTGGTGCCCGATGTATAGGGCACGCTGTTAGAACATGGTCTGCGGTTTGCTCAGAGGCGCCACACTCGCAATTCGGTGAAAAAGCGAAACCCCATTTGTGCATGGACAAATGGAATCGCCCAAAGCCAATCCGCAGCCGGTTGAGCTTAACTCAAGCTACTCGGGGTAAGCCCATCCCAACAGGCATAACACCGGTCTCGGGCACAAAAGCACAGAGCCTGGAAGCATTTTTACAGTACTCCGTTTTCCATTTGTGATTTGTCCATTCAGAAGCGCGGATGGCAAGTCTGACAAGGTTGCCCAAAAGATTCCGCGCAGCTGGCACAAACGGGCGTCTGGATCTTAGTCTCACTTGGCGAGCATCTGAGGACCCACTTAAAAGACCATACAAGATATGATCGGGGTCCAGAGATCCACGGTGAGCCAAGGAGAGTGTCGCTCCCATTCGGCGAAGCTCAGCTGGCTGGATGCCTGAGAGTACAGATAGGTGGTCCGTTGGAGTGGGACGCAGGCATCCAGTGACTATGCGCAAGGCGTCGTTCAAGACACTGTCGATTAGGCGAGTGTGAGCACTGTAACACACAGTACTCAGCTGTTGAGTAGACCAGAGATAAGGTGGCTATGCGTAGTGTTTTAGCACCAGTACCCCATCCCGAGCCCACGAGTCGCCTCAGCAGTGTGACGCACGAGAATAGTTTTTTTGCGCAATGCCACTAAGTGGTGACAAACGTGAGCAATCTGTCCAGTTCTACCCCAAGATAAGTAGGGGTTGGACAGAACGGTAAAAGTCTACCATTGTTGTAGACCTTTAGCTCACTTTTGGCCTCTAGGTTTTTTAAGTGAAAGGCTGCCGTCACCGTCTTAGTGTGACTGAGTTTCAACCTCCAAGTCTTGAGATACGCTGAAAGTGTAGACATGTATTGGCTTAAAGTCCCCTCCAAGTCCTTCCAGTTTTCAAAAGAATGCAATCATCAGCATAAGCAAACTTTCTGGAAATCATGGAAGGAAGATCGTACGTATAGATGTTAAACAGGAGGGGAGCCAAGACCGATCCCTGAGAAACGCCGTTTTTAAGACGGCGTAGCCTGCTTTGCTTGATGTCACCAATGGTAAGGGTGAAACTTTGATATCGGACAAGCTCCATAATCATTCTGACCATGTGCTTATCCGAAAAAAGTCTCAGCAGCTTGCAGGTAAGGCCACGGTGCCAGACAGTGTCATAAACAGCTGTCAGATCGACAAATACGGCACCGGCCTTCTTTTTAGCCTCAAAAGAATCCTCGATGTTCTGGGTTAGCAGAACAACTTGATCTACGGTTGACTTCCCGCGTCGGAACTCAACCTGCTCATTAGGGAGCAGTGGATTGATTAATGGCTCAACGCGGGCGTAGATAAGCCTCTCAGGAATTATGTAGAGAACATAGAGCAGAGATATCGGTCGATAATTTTTTGGGTCCCCCACGGGCTTTGCTGGTTTTGGGATCGCGACCACAAGCGCTCTTCTCCAGATCTTGGAAATTTTGTGACGGCGCAAACACCTGGTTTTACCAGGTTTTAAATATTGGAGGGCAGCAGCAAATTCTCTCTGTGAAAAATTGTCAGAGATATTTACTGCGTCTGGTGTTGTGGCCCTCCAAAGGTCAGAAACTTCTTGAGAGACAAGTCAAGATGACTTGCGATCAACAGCCTCGTATTTCCCATTTCTAACCAGCTGAGATGCAATAGCATCGGCTGAAACGGGACAGTGAGAGGAGAGTGTCGTGACCTACCAGTAAGGTTGTTCAAAATACTCCACGCTTTTCGACTAGAGTGTGAGAAGTCAATGCTCCTAACTGCCTCGGACCATCGATCCCTCCGCTTCCTATCATGCTTGGCAAGCAGAGCTGTAGCAGCCAAACTCGAGTCGTCTCCCTGAGGAGACTGCAGGAAGGTTTTGTAGAGGGATTCACACTATGCATCCCAACACGAAATATAGTTGTTTCGATACCCGCGTGGGATAATCTTTTTGGCTGCTTTCTTAATGGTGTTACTGAAGTCCTGGTAAGCCGCATCCACATCAAGTGAATCAGGCGGCAACAAAGTCTTTGCGAATTTATTTGTCAAAGCAATGTGCAATGTAGTGACTCCATTTGGCCTTGAGGAAGTTCCATTGCTTAACAGGCATGCTTGGTACTGCCATAGCAAACCTTGGTGGTGTAATAAGCGAAGGTCAATGTTGTGACCTGGGGAACTTTTCAAGGACACGTCTATCCGGTAAGCGACTGTTTGGACCTACGCTGGCGAAAGCTAGATCTGGATTGGTGCCAGTGTTCCAGCGGCCGGAATAAAAACTGGCAGGGTCCTTGGCATTATATAAGAGGGAAATACAATTAATACTTGCCCAGTCAGCAAGCACTCACCGTCCGGACTGTTGTCGTCGTAACCCCAGTCAGCATGACAACAGCTAAAATCGCCAGCGTAAATTCAGGAAACACTGGGAGATCCAAGGTTTGCAATCGCGTTGGCGGAGGTTTGTAGGCGTTGACTATTTTATAGCCATCAACGTCCACACACAGCCACTCGATCTCCGATGTCAGTGGAGATTAGTCCAAAAGCGTGTATCTCAGTCCATCGTGGACAAACGTGGTAAGGCCATGTTTCCTGCTTAAAGAAGACCCAGCTAGTTAGTAGTTCGGAAGTACCAACTTCTCTGCATCAGTGCAGTAGGTATCCTGCAGTAGGATGACGAGTGCCTCAGACTGCATAGTGAGGTGATGTAGAACGTTCATCTTGCTTGCAGTGAGGCCTTCGATGTTCAGCTGAAGAATAGCGTGTCTTCGGAACTTGTTGGCAATCATCAGATTCTACATCATTCAGTTAACTTTATTTAAACTTCTATGCTGTCAGCAGAGTTTTGTTGAAATACCGACGGATTCACAAATTTGGTTGATTAATTAATTTGGTTACAAAATTTGTCGTGGTTTAACCTATTAAAATATTGAATTGCTCTAGCGCAGAAGTTCTTAAGCTTTTTGAGATGCGTTCCAATTTCATTATGAAAATAAAACTCGTGCCTCTACCCCTTCATGATACCAACAAAACTCAAGCCCTATTATGTTGCAAAATCTTAAGAGCATTGAACAGAAAAGCAATAACGAAATTTTGTTAATAAGGAGCACTTGAGATTAGATTAAAATTGCACCTCAGATCGGCTTTGCAGTCAAATTTTTTTTATGTTTTGTTTTTATATTTAGAAGTGTAGAAAAGCCACATTTGCACAGGTAAGCAATGAAAAGGGAAGGAGAATACGTATAGCTACAGCATCTAGCATACTCTTTAGCGGCGCAGCTAATGACCTGACCAAATGATCATGTAAAAGGTGCTTGGGGTCTAAAACGCTGCGTTTGAACAAGAAAAGAGTTGCTTCCTGGCGACAATGTTTAGTTGGTTGAATACCAGCAAAGATGGGAAGGTTGTTCGTTGGAGTGGAACGAAAGCATCCAGTTACAAGGCACAAAGCGTCATTAAAAACACTGTCGATAAAACGAGTGTGTACAATGCGACAAAATAATGGTGCACAGTACTCCGCTGTGTAGTGGACTAGAGATAAAGCGGCCATGCGCAGTATTTTAGCACCAGCCCCCATCCCGAACCGCAAGTCGTCTTAGCAGTGCTACACGCAAAACCGGGCGGGCCCAAAAGCGTTTACGTCTCCCGGGTCGTCCGTAGACAATTTACAGTAAATCATGAAAAGCCGAAAGCGATCTGGACAAAATAAAAAGTCATCCATATCACGTATTGTGGTATTACTTTGCTATTGGTCGTGTAATCTATAAAACCATACTGTCATATTTTCTCTTTTTTCCGTTTATTTTATATCAATGAAGTTATCTATTCAGGTTTTAGCCAGTTGCTCGCGCCTCCCTGAAAAACCTTTCACGCCTTCAGTTTATGAATCTAAGCTTTAACCCCATACCTTGTTGATAAGTTAAATACCATAATTATTTGTTTCCCTTTGTATCTTTCTTTCTTTTTGCAAACCGCTTTAGGTTAATAAATACCCCAGCTCTGTTGTAAATGCTTTATAGCTGTCCTATGTTTAAACATTTCGTTTTGTTATTAATGATTCTATTTAGTAACTTTTTAAATATTAGTATTTTTTTAAGATTAAATTCTATTTTATGGTTAACTTTTATTTAAAAAACGTGATGCTAAAATTATATTGATTACATTGATGTACGTATAATTAAGATTTTTATCTATCTGTTTGCATTATAAAGTGATTGGATGTTTAAGATTTTTTTTATACCAATATTGGCGCTTTAACAAGAAGGATGCAATGAATAAAGAAGCAACAGCAATTTAAAAAAATATCAAAAAACTTAGTTACCGGTATCTATCATCTTGGTTTATTCACCTTATCTTTAACTGTTTTGAAATTGGTTTTTCCAATTATAAGGTATGGTATCTATTTAAATTAAACTACATATTATTGTAGTGGTGCATTATTTGGTGCAAATCTGTTGGGTTATTGAAGATCATCATAAAGTTGTACTTTTCATTCTAATTGTATTTAGTTTTTATCATCTAATTTTATGCAGCTCATAATTTACTTCATTTAAATTCTTGATTGTTTGATAAATTTTGTAGTTGATTTTTTTTGTTATAAAAATTTTTATCATAAATCGTGAAGCTAATTTTCGTGTCCTGATCCACAAAATTGCTGAAGGATTAACTGCTGAAAATTTTGAAATGATCAGATGTTTGTGCTGGGATACTGTTTAATAAACATGAAATTTAAAGATGGATTAAGTTTTTTGGAATATTTTGAAACTAAAGGTTGGATTACACCTACCGATATGATTTTTTTAGCTGAGGTTCTTTATGGTATCAATAGCCATAATTTTTTTGAAAAGGTTGCTTGAAACTTTTATGAATCGCTTGTTAAAACCTAATAAACTCAAAATGATGCCAGAAGATCCAAGTGCAACTAAAGTATTTGAATACTGGTTTAAGATCTTTGAAAATTTTTATCCGCTTTTACGAGAGCTAGTAAAAACAAAGCACTGTAAATCGACTTGCCTTGCTAAAAAACTACTTGTTGCCTCAAACTTATACTGTACCTACATAAGTGAGACTACGAATAAAAAAACCTATACAATTATTTTGCTCGTCTTATTAAAAGAAAAGAATGTTACTTTTTTCCGTTACTTATTAATTACCAGATTGCAATCATAAGATGAAGGAGTTTCTCAGTATGTTCACGCTCTCCGCGGTCTTGCAAAACATGCTGCGAAAAGTATAAGAACGGTATGTGTAGCGGCGACTCTTTCATCAACGAACTTTGATCTGATACAATCAGAAAAAGGCTTTTTGATAGATTTTGACACCATTATCAAAAAGCTAAACTTTAAGAAAAATATCTTAATGAAATAAGCAGAGATTCGACTGACCACTTAACAACCACTCTTTATTCTTAAAGATATAGTCATCAACAATTAAAGAAAGTGTCTCTTGTCTAAATATTGCAGCTTAACATTTTTGTAGTTTAAAGAAAAATTGTTCTAATTCTATTTGGCTCAGCTCTGCACATTGGGGGAAGATCTAATTGCCCAGTTGGAAACAAAGCGGGGTATTGCTGTGAAAAATGGAACAATATCAACAAGTTATTCTTGTAAAAACAAAAAATCTATTTTAGCTTTGTTTCGATCTATCGAAATTGTAAATGAAGATTCTAAAATCTTTTTGATCGTTCTCAAAAGTGCGCTGTAGCGTTTAAAGCATATTTTGTAGTCTACTACTTGCAGAGTTAAGTTCGATTGCTTGATGGACTCTGGTATTTTAAAAAACTTTATGAACAAAAATCAGCCGCCGAAATGAAATTAAAAATTTTTGGTGCAAAACGAATGTCTTTATAGCTTTTCAAACAGTCTCAGTCGAAGTACTTGATAGAATAAAAGTAATCTTAAAGTTGAAAGGACGAACCTATGATAATCTTAAGCTAGATGTAATCCCTGGACTTGGGTTTAACATTGTTTTGGGACAAACTTCCAGCAGCACGATGAAGTAGTGTTTAAATCGAGAGAATTAAAAGAAAGCTTGATTGTCGCATAACCTTGATGTAAAGTAGCTGCATCTCGTCCTTACACCCAGAAACTTATTTGCTCTTTCAGGGTGGTCCAACTTCTTCACTTTTGCGGGGCACTATTTAAATTTGTTCGAGCTTGTGGGCCTCAGGCGGCTAGAAATTGGAGGAATTTATTGTGTTTTTTAAAAAAGAAAAGGTCTTCACTTGGAATCGATCTCCGATTTTCCTATTTTTGTCCCAAAATCATGATCTTCTCTGAACTCAAAGCCTTCGCTTGGAATCGGTCTTAACGCTAGACTCTTGTCCCATAAGCTCACCATGCCTTGTTATAGAAGATTGCCGCTGCTTGTGATCGACAAGACTTGAACTGTGCAAAATTGTTCCGCAGACCGCACAAATTCTATCCGCGGGCCGCATGCGGCAGCCTGTACTTGGACCACGCTGTGTTATTTCATTCTCTGATGTCAACCTATAGCGAATTCAGCAACGATGATCAACAACTTATCTCTTAACAAGATTAGTAAACTTCTTGTTGGCGACATTATTGAACCGTCTTATTTCTCATGACATGCTCAAGAACAAACGTATAATGATAGTTGATTACGCTCTAACTGTTAACGGACTTTTCAAACTTGTAGAATTTTTTTGGGCAATATTCGCCAAAAGAAATCGTTGAAAAGGACAAGCAAGAAAACATAGTTTAAATAAAGTTAGAGAACACGCATTTGGTTGTTAGCGCGCTCACTTCCGCTATAACAAGAAAGCTTTAGTCCCAGAAAAAATATTTTTGGCGGCAAAGAGAGGGTTTAAGTGATTCTATAAAGGTGGCTTTAAGCGTTGCCAGGTGAAAGAATGATTGCATTATAGATAAAATTAAGAATTGATTAATATTGAAGTTTTCCGGACAAATTTTGTTATCTAATAAATGTTGACCAATAGCCAAACCCGAAATAGGTGTATTTTGAGTAGATTTGCAATGGTGTGTAGGGAGATGTTTTTTTGGATTTTAACTTGGTTTTGAATTGAAAATGTTTTTGAATTTTCTCTTCCATTTGTTGGGCAAATTATATAAGTATACCTGTTTTCGGTTTGGGTTCCCCACCGGCGTACTTCCACGACAAATTAATAGACAAATATAATTTAAAGGAAGTCTATGCCTTTGTTTATATTACCACTGTTTCCAGCTATGACAAGACTGACTCTGATTTAAATTTAATAATGACGCTACGAGCAGCTTCGGAAGCTGAAAACGTAACCTTTAACACTTATAAATGTGTGTTCGAGAAAAGACAAACAGACTCGCTTAGGCATCATGTGTCCCATTTAAAGATACAACCTGATCCTGAACGATTGTGCCCTCTGCATGAACTAACCCATACACCAAAAAGCAAAACTCAACTTCTAAAATCAATACATACACATTTTTTATCTAACTCGGTGGTTCTCAAACTTTTCAAAAAAATTTACTTTGGCGTCCCATTACAATTTTTTCGATCACTCAGGGTCTCCTGTAAATTCAAACATAAATTTTAGTTTAGAAGCAGTTTTAGTACAGCCACACAAACCTGTTTTTAGCTCAGTTATTGATGAATTTGCTATGATAAAACCAAGAAAAGTTAAAATTTAATTTATTAGGCACTAATTATTATGTAAGTACATCGAGTAACATTTTTAGCTTGTATTTCCAATTACTGTATTAAATTTTGCTAAGAAATAAATGTTTACTAATAAAGTTTTTTGTTTTTTTATTTACTCTTATAATTAGTTCAGGCCATACTAGAAATATGCCTTGAGGCCACAAAAGCTTTAATCCGGCACTGATCATGACTATATGTTTCTTTCCGCTGTTCTCTTTTAATATTATTTTAAACTGTAGCAACAGTTTTTCTGACAATTTTTTCCAATTTGTTTGCATGCAAAAGTGTTTATTATTGTTCTTAATCTATTCGGCTTGCAATTTCACTTATACGTTTTGACCTTTTCAGTAATTGCTTTGGCGAAGCTGAACAAAAACAAAAATAAATTGAATCAAAGTTTTGTTATATAAATCTGGAGTTTTTGACTTTTGTAATTTGACTACTTGTATACGAGTGGTCAAATTACAAAATTCGTAAATTGCTACTAGTTTTGTACGGGACAAGATAAGGGTTCAAAAGTAAAATGGATATTGTTCAATAAAGTTAGATTTTTATGCTTTTTGCTACAAAGTATAAAATTCCATTTTTGTGCTTTGAATAATATTTACTACTGTTTCAACAGTCTATTTGTAATAAATGCTTTTTAGGCTTGTTTCAAAAAATTTTAATTGTAAAAACAAAGATGTTTCTATAAAACTACAAATTGGTATATTCTGGTTAAGATTTTTTTTTCGCCACGACAAAACTTAAATAAAAGTTTTTTTACTCAAGAGAAATTTCAAAATTACAATTGCATATTTTTTAGTTACAAATTGTCAAATTTTGGATTTAAAAAAAATTTTTGTTTCGAAAAAACTTAGATAAATATGTTTCACTCCGGAGAAATTTTGAAACTTGAATTTGAGTGTTATAGCTGCAAAAAATGTATCTATATACAATATATCTCGATTCAAAACCTACTCGCGCTATTCTTTGCATTTTTGAGAAAGACACTTTACTGCACTTTTCCCTGCTCGGCGTTCTTAGCAAGCAGTTTTAAATTTCAATCATATCTCTATAAAACAAAAACGTATAAAAAATTTCAACTAGACGACAATATCTATGGATCTCCGAAAGCAGATCGATATAAGTGCTTGCCCTATGTATCAGCGCCTCCGTTGTTTTCCTGCAAGTCAGGAAAATAAATATAGAAATGAATATATATTTTAAATTTTTACGTGTCATTTTCTTTTTTTACTCGTAAGAATGCTTTGTTTTGAAAGAGCCAATACCATCATCAGCAGACCTTGTGTGTATAATAGCATACAATGTTTAACTGTTTTTTCCTCGTTTTCAATTTATATTTTGATCTGCCTTATCGAGTAAAACTTTTAAAATGGTAGCGATTTATAAATAAATTGAAAAACTAATAATTCAAAACGCGTACAGTAACAGTGGTTTCTTTTTTTTTTTATGAAACAGAAAGCAAAATGAATAATACGACGTTTAATTCTCAGTTATATTACGGTAGTATTTTATCACGTTTCACTCTGTATTTTTGCAGAATTTAAGCAATTACGCTTACAATACTATCAAGTATAGATTGCAGTGTAAAAAACCTGAAAACTAAGAAAAAAATGAAAAGCCACCGTTATAGCGTCAGTTCTGTTAACGTTTCTCTCCATGACGTGCAGCAAAAAATGTTTTATAAAAATGAATTGCACGTTGAAACTCAAAATATCTCAAAACTGTGGTTTTCAAAATTTTTTTTGCAGAATCCAACATCCAGCGTTGAGTTTGCAAAATCGAAACTAAGTTGCTTTCAGACAAAAAAATCTTTAAAAAAAGATCTTACGTCATTTAGTTAACGTTATTTGAATTTCTATATATTTAAAAAGTTTTTTTGGAATACAGACGGATTCACAAATTTGATTGATTAATCAATTTTATTACAAAATTCGTGGTGAGTTAACCTATAAAAGATTTGAACTTCTCTAACACCTACCTTGTTAACCCTTAGAATACCACTGGGGTCCATATGGACCCCAGCTTAAAATTGATTAAAAATAGCGGAAAAAGTATCAAATAAAAAAGAACGATGTTTTGTGACTTTGTCTGTTTTATGGGTCTATACATAATCGCAGTTTGTGTTTTTTATATTTAATTTTGAATGTTTAGATAATAACAAAAATATCGTTATTTACCATGGGGTCCATATGGACCCCAACCAGTTTTGATATTTTTCTATTTCTTTTGAACCGTGTTTGCTGACTGTGTGAAGCTATAATACAATGAATTGCTCTTTTTTTTTGTCGTTATTACATCTGAGTAATAACCAGTAGATATTGCATCATCTTGTATTGTCAATTGGATGACTTGTAATGAGTAAATGTTGCATCATCTATTCCATCGTATTACAACAACATAGCGGATCTGCATTACTCCTGCTTGTTTCGAAGGAAACTGTCAGTTTTTTTGTAAGCTTTTTGTGCATATAGCCATAAAATGGACGAAGAAGCCATAAGACGTATGTTAGAAGAGACATCTGAAGATTATAGTGATTCTGACGGTGAATTTTCAGCTGATGAAATTGAAGATGATTATGTATCAGGTAAGGAAAATTGGGTATTTTTGTTTACAAAGAGCTGTAAAAGCAAGGCAATTATTTATTTATATTATGTATAAATAGTCTTACTATTGCAGCCATCTGCGTGTGTATTCTATGTGTTTGCTTGAAAAGTATTTTCATTACATTTTTTTGAGTTATAAGGGAAATGGAATGAGAGGTGAGAGCACATGTGTTTCAATAAAAAGTTACTGGCTCGGTTTACCTTGAGAGTTAATTTTTAAATTCAAAAATTGAAAATGTAACATATATGTAAATTTATGGTACACAGAAAGAAAGATAGCAAGCTTCTACAGAGAGTTAAAAAATATTTTTCTACAAACATGTCAAAAGACTAAAAATGTTCATGTTAGTGATATTATATGTAATTTTTTTATATTTTTTATTTTATTACTTGCTAACCCATTACATGGTTTGTGTTGCAGAACCTGAACTATCATCTTCCGAATCAGAGGACGATTCTGTTCATCTTGAAGAAAACCAAAATTCAAGCACAATCATATCTAAAGATGGAAATATTGTGTGGAAAAGGCAACCTTTGCAACAATCAACTGGAAGAAGAACCGTGTGCAATATTGTGCGATCACAAAGAGGGCCAACCAGATACGCTATTAGAAATATTGATACAATTGCATCTGCGTTTCAACTATTTATGAACAACAACATTAGTGAAACAATTATCAAATATACAAATCAAGAAGGTGCCAGGGTATTCAAGAAAGAATGGATCCCTCTAGACAAAAAAGAATTTGATCGTTTCCTGGGCTGTCTTCTTCTTATTGGTGTTTACAAGTCAAAAAATGAAGCAGTAACAGAGTTATGGAGTCACGAAAATGGACGTCCTGTTTTCAATAAAACTATGCCAAGAAACCAATTTACAAGTCTACTTCGAGTTCTGCGCTTCGATGATGCAGCAAAGAGGCGCCGGGAAAAACTGCCTGATAAAATGAGTCCCATTCGAAAAGTATTTGAAGCGTGGACAGATACTTTGCAGATGTGCTACAATGTTGGAGAGAATGTCACCGTCGATGAGCAACTGGTTACTTTCCGGGGAAATTGTCCATTCAGACAATACATCCCTAGTAAACCAGGAAAGTATGGTTTAAAATTTTGGGCTTGCTGTGATAGTGAAACAGCTTATGTTTGTAATATTCAACTTTACACTGGAAAACAAAAAGGGGAACCTAGGGAGCAAAATCAAGGAACAAGAGTGGTGATGGATATGGTGAAAAATTTAGAAAAGAGTGGCCGAAATGTAACATGTGACAACTTTTTTACATCATTTATTTTGGGAAACCATTTGAAACAAAAGAATTTGACAGTTCTAGGAACAATCAGAAAAAATCGGAAAGAGATACCACAACAACTTTTGACTACAAAAGGACGTCAAAAGAATACATCCCTTTTTGCTTTCAATGAACACGGAACTATGGTCTCTTATGTTCCCAGGAAAGGAAAAGTGGTCACATTATTTAGCACAATGCATGATCAACCTGAGGTTGACAACACCCGAGAGGATAAAAAACCCATAATGATTTTGGACTATAACAAAACAAAAGGGGGCGTGGATACAGTTGATCAGTTAGTAAGGGTATATTCGTGTAAACGAATGAGCAGGCGATGGCCTAATATTGTTTTTTACAATATGCTTGACATCAGTGCCCTAAACAGCTATATTATCTGGATGCATTTGAATCCAAATTTTGGGGAGAAAAAAACGCACAAAAGGCGACTTTTCTTGCGTCAGCTCGCAAGTGAGCTGATACACAAACACGATGAACCAGCATCAAAAAGAAAATTAGATACCACTTCATCTACTAGTTCAGAAGGTCAAAGAAAACGAGCTCGTTGTTCATTTTGTCCCCGCGCAGAAGATAAAAAAGTCAGAGATAAATGTGAAAAATGTGAAAAATTTATATGTGAAAACCATCTAAAACAGTTGTGCCATAAATGTGTGTAAAGTCTTCTAGTTAATAAAATATTACTCTAGTTTTTGTTTCTTTTATCTTTAAAGCCTAATTTGAAAGTGTAACCTATAACTTGTCCACTGCACTGCAGCAATAGAAAATAATATTGAATGGGGTCCAAATGGACCCCACCGGTAAGAGATGCTATAAAAAAATCCTGGTAATCTAAGGGTTAATACGTTTATTACCTCAATTATTTTGTTTCTCTTATTACGAGTATCTTTCTTCTTTTTGCGTACTACACTGACTTGAGTGAACCTTTTAACGCTGATAAATACTCGAGCTTCGTTTAAACGTTTTGATAGCTAGCTTATGTTTTAACCAGTGGGCCATGAAGCTGTTTTCAGTTGGCCACAGAGATTATAAACCAGAATAAAAGCAATATGAGACTTGTACAATGATGTCACTACGATCTAAAGAAATCGAAAACATATTCCAACTGAAGACCTTTTTTTTAGAGATCTCTATATTTTTTGGACAAAAATTGAAAAATTGCAGATAACTTCCAAGCGAAAATCTTTTTTTTAGAGATCACCAGATTTTTGCAACGAAAAATAAATTTTGTTTACCGAAGTGGATGTTAAGTTACCTTGGGTTGGAAAGTGGGCCGCGGTATGAAAAAGTTTGAAAACTTGGTTTGAACGCTTAAGGCTCATTTCCACGACAACGTATAATGAAATATTCTTCGTTTCTTTTATTGATATTTTAGCTTCGCTTTGCGCTTCAACGCGGAAAAAAATAAAAAAATCAATACAAGAAGGAGCCCTTTGTTTTTTTTTTTATAAAAAATGATCTTTGCTGTTTTTTAGGTGTTACTATTTTTTGTAAATAAAAGGCAAGTGTTATCGTACGCTTTCGCAACAATTTTATTCACAAAAAGTAAAATTTTATCGATCGCTTGTTCAGATTTAGTAAGCTCAAAACGCTGCCAGAAGATCCACGTGTATCTAAGGTATTTGAATACGGGTTGAAGATTTTTGAAAGTTTCTTATCTGCTGTTACGAGAGCTGCCAACAACAAAGCACAGTGGATCAACTTGCTTTGCTAAAATACTACTTGTCGCCTTAAATGTACCCCTTCTTAAGTAAAGCTAAAAAATTCAAAAAAAAGTATACAATTACTTCGCTCGTCTTATCAAAAAAAAGATTATTACTTTTTCCTACCACTTATTTATGACCAGAATGTACTCACAGGATGAAAGGGTTTCTCCACATGTTCACGCTCTCCGCGGTCTTGCAAAAAAATCTTCCTTTCAAGCTGATCTACGGAAAAGTAGCGAGACGATGATTTTGATACCGCACAAAAACCGAAATGTTTGAAATGGCTATAAGCAACAAACTGAACTTTATGCTAAATCTATTGATAAAATAAGCAGAAATTAACTGACCGTTTAGCAATTACTTTTGTTCCTAACGAGAAAGAACCAGCAAAGAAGACACTTTTGGATGTAACAAAAACAAGTTTTTTTTCTAATTAATGAATCGGCAAAAGCTTGAAATGTTCAATTCGTTTCTGCTTGTCTAAATTGTGTAAATGAAGGATTGCCTTTTACAGTAGAATCCGATGCTTCAAACCATAGTTTGAAAGCTAGTTTAAATTAAGATGATCGGCCCATTGCTTTTAATTTATGAGTTATTAAGTAAAAGAACAAATGAAATGAATTCAGTATGCTTCTTGCAACAACTTACATCAGGGCGCGTCCAAACTCTGGTCCATGCAAAACTTTTAAGTGGCTTGCGCGCTGTTTTCTAAAACGATATAAACTTAACCCTATTCTCCTCAACGGCCGGGCTTCTGAAGCACAGCCCTTGCAAAAACGTTTGTAATTCATCTTTTGAGATAAATTTTGGAATTTCTTGACTTTTCCTAATTTGAAATGCTGAATAACATGGTACTATTTTTGGGTGCCCCAAAACAAGGGTTAACGGTTAAAATAGACGTTTTTTTAGAAAATTTGTGAATTTTTTCTTGTTTTCGCAAGCAGAGCGTGGAATTTCAATTTCACGCTTTTATTAAGTGACATGAATTTTACCAAGAGTTGGCTTTGCGTGACGAAGCGAATTACGTCTTGCCGATGTCAAAATGCCTTAGGCGATGCAGAACTAATTTCATGTAAATCGCATTTTCTTTTTTAAGATTTTGGCGATTGCTTGGAAGCATTTTGCACATATACATTCTTTTGTATAAAATAATTGCTGTTGGACTGCTTGAAAACCAATCATGCGGACAAAATTCAATCTTTACACTAAGTATTTTTATAAAACTTTCTTATAACTATTCATTCGTGGGAAAAAAATTTAAATTAACAGGCTCACATCTTAGCTTTTATACTGACGCCTCCAGACAATTAAACAACACCTGACTTTTTATAATTAACTTTTTATTTATATTTCGCGTTGCATCTGAAGTAACATGCCGTTTTTATGTTGAAATTTTCCTTACAATGAAAATTCCGACGTATTTTTTATGTATAAGTTTACTTGTTTAAAAAAGTTTATAGCTTTTAGATGTGGGTTTTGCAAACAGAAAACACAAAATAAAAACACGTTTGATACGATGGAATTTCAATGAAACAGGGGTTTCCAACTTCTATAAATTCATGACAATTCTAAAGTCAGAAATTTACATAAATGACTTTTTTCCTCCCAAAAAATTTTCGTTCCAAAGTTTAAAAAACGGTCCTTATTTATTGCAAACAGTGTGATAAATTTATTCAAAAGTTAAATAAAGACCAAAAAAACTTCATTCTTGAAATTCGAAAAAAAATTTTTATGTAAACGTAAAGACCATTTATAGTCTTCATTTTCCTTTCGCAATAAATTTTATGTTTGAACTCAAAATATCATTTAGAAAAAAATTGAATATGACTTCATGTCTAATATGAATATCCTATTATATTCCGACGTCTTTTTAGTTTTAAAATGACCCACTAACTGGAAACCTTTGAATAAAATCAACTTAGATATCTTAGTTATGAATGACCTGGACTGTTTACAAGGATTTTTGTACGTAAAACCAGATAAAGCTCCTGGCCCTAATTTTATGTGCATAGAACTTATAATCAATGTTAGAGCTGCTTTAAATTTTTGATTACATAACTTTATCTTTTCCTAATTGCGTCAACTCCGATTTCGAAAATCTACGGAAGAGCGCTTGTAGTCGCTATTCGAAAGACAAAGAAGGCTGTAGAAGATCCAAAAAGTTATTGACAAAGTTATTCACTTTACGTCCCCTGGGAAAAATTTGATACGCTTATCTACGTCAGCAACAAGCCAATTGATGATTTCAATGCAAAAAGTCAACCGTGGATCAAGTCGTTCTGTCAACCCAAATCATCGACAATTTTTTCGAGACTAAGAAGAATGCCAGTGCTAGTTGTCAATCTGACAGCTGCATATGACACTGTTATTTCATTCAATCTTGACTTTAACTGCAAGCTGCTGAGGTTTCTGCTGGATAAATGCGTGGTTCGAATGATTATAAAGCTAGTTCACAACGAAGGTTTCACTCTAACGGCGATAGTAAGCAAAATAGTTTCGGGTGTCAGAGAAACAGTGTTCCTCCAAAATCAATCACAACTTTTTTAACATCTAGACGCATAATCTGCTGTCCACAATATCCAGATTAAGAAAAAATGTGAGCTAAACGTTTACAATAATCAACATTCACCATTGTGTTTCCTTCCGATTTATCTTGAAGTAAAACTAAACAAATCACTCAAATTTTCTCACCACCGTTTGGCATTGCGCAAAAAATGTCGCCTGTCCCACTGCTGAAGTAACGTGGGGCCTTAGAGCGGGTGCTGATGCCAAAACATCAGATACAGCTCTCTTATTTTTAGTCTATTCAACAGCCGAGTATTGGAGTCTTGTTTGTTCTCTTAGTACTTGGTTTACATTTAGTGTTTTGAATGAGGCTTTGCGCGTAGTCACTGAATGCCTCCGTCCCCCTCCAACGAACCACTTAACAGTTTTTCAAACATCCAACCATCTGAGCTCTGACAACTAGTAGTGACACTTGTTTTTGCTAATGGTGATACTCTAGACCTGTGCTTCGCTACTTTTTTCGAACATGCAACACACTTAGAAAACTTTGAAAAATTAGCAGGACACCTGGACCAGGCAAAGAGCTAAATTTTAAACGCTTTCCATTACCTGAAGTTTCATTTGGCTGTCATATAAAACCTAAAACTCAATCTAAAGTCAAAAAATAAAGTGATGACTTTTTTTTATTTGAAGTCACCAATTTGCGCATATTGTGCACAATCAAGCCTGGTTGAAAATTGATCAAAAAAATTATTAATTTATTAGCAGAGAGTTTTTATGATCACTAAATAAAGCTTCATATAAAAAAAAGCGTTAGAAATTTAGTAAAGACCAAAAAAAGCTCTTGACATTAGAAAATGAGATGTATTGTATAATGAATTTTTTAAGTTTTTAGGTTGCTATTTCAGAGTAACATAACTTTGTCTCTATTTTAAAGAGTATGTTTCTCGTTTTTCCGCAGCATATGAGTTGCAGAGCACTGCTCTAAATCCGTACTATGGTTTATTTCAGTGGTTTTCAACCGGGGTTCCGTCAGAACAGTTCAGGCGTTCCGCAAGTTGTCTGTGGAAGATGAACTTTGTGTGTGTCTACCAAAAACACGACCCAATCTTAAAGAGTTTTGCAAGAAACATTAGGCTCAAGTTTTTCATTGAATTTTTTACGAGAATAAATGTAAATTTTTACAGTTTGTATTAATAATTTCAGAGACCAATTCCGAGTGAAGACCTTTTCTTTTTAGAGAACACCCTGATTTTGGGACGAAAATAGGTTTTTTTAGCCGGTTACGGCCCGCAAACTCGAATAATTTTGAAAAGTGGCTAACAAGAGTGCAGAAGTTGGACTACCCTGGCATAAGACAATCAAATTACCGCACAGGGGCTCCTCAAGCTTCTGGAATGTTTCATTGGGGTTCCGCTCCACCAAAAAGGTTAAAAACCACTGGTTTATTTATTTGTTATCAAATGCCTGTCGAAAAACACAAAGGTCTAAACACTTGCTTGTGTCTGCTGCGCAAAAACTTGAACAATTTTACTGAATTAAGCGCATCCGATTTGCCCATCGCATAAATCATAGATCGAACACAGAGTACTGTGAGAGTATATCCAGCCTTGTGCTTTCATTACCAGAGCCTTGCCTTACCCGTTCGAAATAGCGAAATAGTGTGTTTGAGTTATGCTTCAACGGTTTTAGACGGGTTAAAGACAACTGGACGCAGCCGACTGAAGGCAGCTTAACTAAAGAGTTGACTGCCTCTAGTTGTCCGTAACTTATCTGGTTGCGCCCAGTTGGTTGCGGCCAGTTGGCCCATTCCGCCTGCGGACTGCAGTTGCGCGTTTTCATTTGTGCATAGAAAAATGGGGTCTTGTTCCTTTCTCTCATTGCAAATGCGGCGCCTTGCACAAACCGGAGATAACGTTGTATCGGAGTGTCACATGCATTGGGCATTACAAGGAGCACGAGGTCGGACAATTTTGGATAAAAAATAAACGGTTGTGGCTTGGTACATTGCCAACAACATTTAATCCAGGCAATACAATAGCAATTTTCAGTAAAAAATAAAGCACAGGGGTCAGTCTTATTTATATGTTTTACTTGAAGTGGATACTTTTGCATGCTACAACAATTTTGGCACAGAATCGCCCTCTTTTTACGTAATGATGAAAATAGACCTTTACAGCTTAGCATCTCTTTCTCGAAGTTATCTTGGAGAAGCCTTGTGGTGATCAATATTTTCTGAAGGTGATTAATCTAATCTTCGACAGCGTAAAACAAAAAAACGCACTTTTTAATTAAATATATTGAAGCCAAAATGTGTTATTTTATCCCGTATTTCATGCAATATTTTTCATATTGCAAAATAAAAAAATATATCTCTCTACCTTTGCTACCGAAATTTGCTTATTTTTTAGTTTTGCTTTTAGGTTTTCACTGGTTAATTACTTTTTTGCCTTTTCGCTGCTTGTTTTTCAGATGATTGTTTTATTACAACTATTATGTCATTTTGAATGACACAATAAAAGTAAGTGCTTGACTAAGACACATTATGGTTGTTTCCTACATTTATATCTATGTAGGACTACTTATATCTATATATTATACTATCTCGATTATATGTTATTTGAATATTTCCAAATGTTTAGTGATAAAATAAACAAATGTAAATCTCCAATCTTCACAAATGTTAGAATATTGTTGTTCAAAAAAATTTTTTTGGGCACTCTAGTTTTTATAAACTGTAATTTAGAGTTGCTGATAAAGATTTCTAGTTGGGAAAAGTACCATAAAATGTTTTTTCTAATAAAACAATAAAATGTAATAAGAAACGAACATTACGATCTTTATCCGTTCCCATCAAAACGACACTTGCAACCTCTCGCCAGCAATAATTCAACCGCACGTTGAAAGATGGCCTTTGACTGGCTTACAGTTTGATGTTTAACAAAAAATTAAATTGATTTTGGGTGAAAGTCATTTCCGTGCGAGTGACTCTGGTGTTGTAACATTTACACCTCGAAATTATGCTTCAAAGTCTAATTTTAGGAAACGTTGTTGTCTCTGCTATGATAATGAAATTGGACCAGGCCAGAAAATGCAAAAACAAAACATAAACAAATCACGAAATTAGTGTCAAACATGCGTCTCTTTGACATGTTGCGGCACTGCTTACAAATTTGCACTTTAGGCTTTGATCGATGCCGAGATATGTTCCACGACTTACAGTAACAGTTATATAGAGTAACATTGTTTTCTCAGTGTTTTTTTTGTAAAGTAATGCAATGGCGTAGTTTCGTTTCAATAATTAAAATACTCTTTTTGCGGCGGTGAAATACGATGTGCATGTTTGATTGGTTTTATAATATCTGTAAGTCGATCTTTTAACACTGCTAAACATCAAAATATAACCAATTTCAAATTCTTTTGCGTAAAAAAAAATTCATTTTCGTTTTTTTATCTCTTTTTAAAAAAAGCACCAATAACTATTAGTAACCACAAAAACATGTGGATAAAACATTTAAGCAAGTAAATAAAACTGGTCTAAATTATTTTTCATAATTCGACCATTCAAACAATGAAACAAGCTTCCTTAGCTTCTTCATTGTTTGTAATTGTCGTGTGCGTTGACGTCACTTTTTACGTCCAATTTTTAATTAAGTTTACGACTGTTACAACAGCGAATCCGTTCCAATCGAATTTCACGCTAGTTAAATGAGTGTCTAAATGTAAAAATTGAAGTGACCTTGATAAATTACAATTTTGCATACTTTATCAAATAATTTCAAAAAAACTTTTTTGCTCTAACAAAAGTTAAATAAATGATCTTTACTCTGCTAAAATTTCATAAAGATAGCTTAAGTAGTTTTTGAGTTATAAATCGTTGATTTGGTGGGCTTCTGAAGCCCGGCCGTTGAGGAGTCAATAGCTCGAAAAAGGTTGAGGAGAATAGGGTTAATTGGGTAACATGCTTCAAAAAATATTTTTTATACTAAGAGAAGACCAAAAAAGAGTCTGTACTTTTGTTTAAAGATAGAAAATTGACTCGGCGGCGGTGTTTTATTTTTTTAGAACATAAATATTTTTGGTAAGCCGAAATAACATTGACTTAAAAAGCTTGACCTGACCAATACTGACCAACATCAATTGTTTTTAACACGAGTATTTTCGGGCAATCTTAAATGCACGTGAATCCCTGCCATTCACAAAAAAAGCATAAATTTTGCTTTTACGTAAGAAATTTTTTTTAAATCATTTTATTTTTCATGCTAGGCGCATAAAATACAAACTAAACAAATTAAAAAATTCGTTAAATGTATTTAGTGAACAGGATTGCAGTAAAGGGAGATGTTTGTACAATAAGCAATCAATTTTATGGAATACATTGTTATATGGCAAAGAAAGTAAAAAATTTAGGCCCTAATTGCAATTGGAATCTGTTTGGACATATTTTGTAGGTTTAAAAAAATTATAATTGGACTGAACGGATTAAACTTACTTAATTAAGCAACCGAATTAACTTTACTGTATAAACAGGGCTACCATTTCGTGCTTATTTCTTAGATAGTGCTTATTTTTATGAATACTGTCTTATAAAGATTTTAATGTGGTTATTTCGAAGAGTCTACCTATTTTTTCCTAATTCTATTTTAGTTTTCCACAAAATTTTTACAAAACGCGCTTATTTGAAAGTTTTCATTTTATGTCCGAAGAAAAGAGGGCGTTTTTTACTTAAAGATCAAGTGAAGACTTTTTTTGGATATTACTACTTTTTTGGGAGGAAAAGAGAGATTTTTGATAATAATTGAAAGTGATAACCTTTTTTGGGGGAGACAAAAATAGAGATTTTTTTGTTCAGTTCAGATGTAACCCTGTGTTTAAATCATTTCAGCTTGCTTCATCTTCGTTCTGACAGTTTCTCTTTAAGAATGTCAGATAAAAAGCTTTGAAGATTTTAATTATATTTGTCATTTTAAAATTTTGTAGGACCAACCGTTTCTTCAAATATTCAATAAATATCTAAAGTTTTTCTGTCACCGAACTTAAACATTGCACTATGGCATACTATTTGAATGGCACCGACAAGACTCTTCCGCCAATCAAATGCAGCGATTTGTTTTCATTGTAGTTTACAAGTGTTTGTAAATGCGGTGCACTCACAAAAATTGTTAAAATGTTGAATTGGACTTATTGGATGCAATTAAACAAGACATAATCAAGTAAATACATTATATTGTTCTGAGTTTGTTGCAAAAAAACTAAAGCAACAATTCATTAAATCGTCTTCGAGGCTTTTTTACATGCAATAGAAAACCTATTCGTTAAGTTTTTCGAAAGAAAAAGCATCTGATCACTTGCCAAAGATCGGTGAGAAATGATTAAATCTACTTTTACAGAAACAGTTGCACTTTGATCCGATTAGCGCTCTGCAGGTTACCATTGTTTAACCCTATTCTTCTCAACGGCCGGGCTTCTGAAGCCTGGCCTTTGCAAAAACGTTTGTAATTACTTCATCCTTTTAGATAAAATTCTGGAATTTCTTGACTTTTCCTAATTTGAATTGCTGAATAACATGGTACTATTTTTAGGTGCTTCCAAACAAGGGTTAACGGTTAAAATAGACATTTTTTAAGAAATTTGTTAATTTTTGCTTGTTTTCGCAAGCAGAGCGTGGAATTTCAATTTCACACTTTTATTAAGTGACATGAATTTTACCAAGAATTGGCTTTGCGTGACGAAGCGAATTACGTCGTTTGGCGACGTCGATATGCCTTAGGCGATGCAGAACTAATTTCATGTAAATCATATTTTCTTTTTTTTGAGCTTTTTGCGATTGCTTGGAAATACTTTACACATATACATTTTGTTGTATAAAGCAATTGTTGTTGGACTGCTTGAAAACCAATCAAGCGGACAAAATTCAATCTTTTCATTATGCATTTTTATAAAACTTTCTTATACTTATACATTCATGGGAAAAAATAAATGAATTAACTAGTTCACATGTTAGATCTTATACTGACGCTTTCAGACAATTAAACAACACCTGACTATTTATAATTGCATTTCACGTTGCATTTGAAGTAATATGCCGTTTCTATGTTGAAAATTTCCTCACAATGAAAAATCCGATGTATTTTTTATGTAAAAATTTACTAGTTTAAAAAAGTTTGTAAAAAAATTTATAGCTTTTAGATGTGGGTTTTGCAAACAGAAAACACAAAATAAAAACAAGATGTTTGATATGATTGAATTTCAATGAAACAGGGGTTTCCAACTTGTATAAATTCATGAGGGTTTTAAAGTCTGAGATTTACACAAATGACTTCTTTGTTCCAAAAAAATTTTCTCGCCAAAGTTTAAAAAACGGTCCTTACTCATTGCAAACTGTTTAATAACTTTATTTCGAAAGATAAATAAAGACCAAAAAACTCCACCCTGAAAATTCGAAAAGAACTTTTTATGTAAATATAAAAATCATTTTTGGTCTTCATGTACTTTTCGCAATAAATTTTATGTTTGAACTCAAAATGTCATTTAAAAAAATTTTTGATATGAATCCTGGTCTAATATGGTTATTCTATTATATTCAGACGTCTTTGTAGTTTTAAAATGACTCACTAATTGGAAACCTTTAAATAAAAATTAACTTTGATATCTTAGTTACAGATGACCTGCGCTGTTTACAAAGATTTTTCCACATAAAACCAGATAAAGCTTTGGGCCCTGATTTTATGTGGATAGAGCTTATAATCCATGTTAAAGCTGCTTTGAATTCTTAATTGTAAAACTTTCTCTTTTCCTGATTGCGTCAACTTCAATTTCGAAAATCTACAAAAGAGCGCTTGTAGTCGCGATTCGAAAGACAAAGAAGGCTGTATAGAACAGTGGTATTATATATATGTATATAACAGTTATATTGGGAGCAGTTAAAATTATCAAATATATTGGGAACCGTGTATTGCATTTAAGGGTTTTTGAGGCACTGATGAGCGCATGGATTTACAAGATCACCATCACATTTTTTTATGCGGAAGTGATACGGTTTTGGAGAGGACGCGTTCTTGCGCGTCTTTTTGATTTAAGAAAAGCAATTAAATTTTTACGGGAGTGAAAATTCCCTACTAAAATAACTTCGATTTAAAAAGATGTGAATAGGCAAACTTGCTTACTTAGTATATACAGTATATTTAGCCGCTTGAATGATTGTAGTGGTTTTCTTGAAGTGTCACAAACTGAAAAAAGTTGTCACAAACTTTGTTCGGGAATCCCAAAGGACCAGTTGAGCTAGGTAACTCGAATACCTGCGCTGAAACAAAGCTGTGTCTAAATTTTATTTTATTCCGGCACAAGAAGTAGTCTTGCTATGAGCCTGACGGTTTATACAGTTGGTTTAACAAAAACTCGGATTGGTTTCGTCGAAGACTCTTCTTCACAACAAACAGAGACTACTGTCTCTAATAAGAACGAATGTATTACAAAAATTCACGACCGACAAACTTCTATTCCACGCTTTACCACACTGCAAATCAAAAATCAACACTGTAACTTGATTCAATCAACACAACTAATTCTACCTCTGTAGAACACAACTCCCAGCCACTGGCACAAAATAAATTCAACACTCGACGACCAATACAAAAACTAACGGGCCTTCCGCGCCCAACCAATTATTTCCACTTAAGTCGTCTCCAAATCACATCCAATCATAATTCGCTACGCATCGGCTTTATACAGAAAACAAGATCACGTGACGTAAACTTGCTCGTAAATTCGAGATTTAGCCAGAACTCCCTGGAGAAATCGTCACGCTCGAATCAAGCAGCCATACGCGAAGATTCTACTATCTTCAAAATAGCAAAGCTTGAACAAAACATATTATGTCATACTGTCGGCGCAGAGAGAAAAGAAGATATGTGTAATAAGCAATAGAACAAATTGGACGTATATCGCACAATACAAGAGCAGCGATCAAGAGACGCAATTACTCTCTTATAACGAAACTATAAATTACTTTTAACGGGAAAAAATTACATCGTTATGATTAAAATTATTATGAAGTGTGACACTTCAATTGTCGAAGTCTATTATTGGTACAAAATATTCTTGTTTTACAACTTTTAAAAAGTCTCTTCCAAAACTTATTACAATAAATGTACGGATTTAATGAAGGGTTGATTAATATCAACAAAAGCATTACTTTTTGAACAATGTGATGGTAATTTAAAAATTTACAATACAAGCATTCATTTTTATTAAGCGACTTGAAATAAAACAAAAAACCAATAATACAAACCGGAGTCCAGCAAAAAAAATTAGTCGCAACAATAAAAAAAATTTTTATAAAAACTTTTGAATTTTCTTTTGCTTTTCTGCCATTGTCTGGTAATTGTAAGAAAAAACTTGTTATAAGGTTTCTACAATTAAAAACACGAATAAATATTATAATGTAAGCAATTACAATAAAAATAAGCGAAAAAGAGTTATACAAAAGCATAGCCAACAGCAAGTGTTTTCCGTTTGATTTAAATCTCAAAAAACTAATTGTACAAACTCGCTGTTGATCGTAAAATTTCTTGTTGGGATAAATATCAAGGCTTTTTAAAAGTTGTTCGCGTACTTGGCTAAAATTGAATTTTGAAACGGTATTTAGAAGTTCTGAAAAAACATCTGTGTTATTTGCTGCATTTGAAAGTGTGGATTCAACAGATTTTGAGATTAAATCAAACTTTTCGCCTCTAGTCGGTAAAAAAACATCAGGCCAAATAATGGGCAACAACGAAAACATAAGCCACATAATCCATACAAAAATTAAAATTATTAATAAAACCTTTTTTCTAATCACTTTAAACGGTTTTAAAACTCCATGCAATCGGTAATAACATATAAGAACTATAATTGTTGTGCCTACTTGATAACCGGTCACACTTATAACTCCTAGAGCATTACAAATAACATGATTTCGTATAATGAAAGAAACTAGGATAACATGAATCGCAAGTAAAAGATCAGCAAAGGACAGATTTAAAACTAAAATATTGTACACAGCGTTTTCTTTAACAGTTGCAACAAATAACAATTTTTTTGATACGAAAAAGATTACCACTAAATTACCTATCAAAGCAATTAATCCAAATAACAAAAACACGTATTTTCCACTTTGAAAAAACTCCTTTGTATAGGATTCTGTATTTGAACAATTACAATTGCATTTTTTCAAATGATTAAAATTACAATTAGAATTTTTCATTTCTTTTGTGTCGTTATATTTAAAACAGGCCTTCCACTGATTATACTCGTACTTTTTTAATATTTTTATTAGCATTTCTGTAGAATTTTCATAAGAATGTGATGGTAATGATTGTAAATCCCGTTTAATTAAACTTGAATTGTTTCCTCCTGTTTTTGCACAAAGTAGCCATTCATTTTCAGGTTTTATCAAATCACTCGGACAATAAAACTTAACACAACTTTCATTTCCATCTGATTTCTCATCTTGAGTTTCTAAAATAAAAATCCAAAATGTAGTAAGTAGAATAAATATATTTATTAGTGCCATAGTCGCCATCAAACGGTTAGTCTAACCATTCTGTTTGGCCCTCAATAAACCCACCCCACAGCACTTTCTTGTGTTTGATCGTTTTAACATGTAGCTCTAAAGTACAGACGTATCATTATAAATTATTGAAAAACAAAAACAAGTAGTTTTCGGCATTGTTTTACTTTATAATACTTATTATAAAATATTAAGTATTATAGCTAAGAATTATAAAATATTATAGCCATTAGAGGAAAAAAATATTTTTTTCCTATTTTAGAGAATTATCAATTGTTTCCGACGAGTAGTTAGCAGAAAGGCAAACAAAATATATTCTACCATAAACTTTTTAAGAAATATTTTAAAACTAAACAATTAAAACTTTACGTAAATCAATAAAAAGATAATAAGATTTGGGTTACAATCCAACTGATCAAAAAAATAAGCGCGTCTAATTAATTAAAATAGTTTTCAAACTATTTGCAAGCTGTAGTTGAAAAGTAAAAACTAAAAAGTTGCAAAATTTTCAATAAAAAAACAACCTCTTTTTTTTGACTGATACAATTTTTATAATAGTTATTCACTTTTTTTAGAAATTTTCTTGAAAACTGCCACAATTTTCATAAAAAGTAAGTGCTTAACCCTAAAGTAAGCACGTTTATTAAAAACGAGCACTTTGGAATCGTCAGAGAAAATTCATATGTACATGTAAATAAGCACAAAATAAGCCTGAAACTGTAACCCTGATTAAAATTGTTCGAATAAAGTAACGCATTACATCATTGTATTGCATCAATGATAAAACTTTCAAATTAAAGTTTAATATACTGTAGGTATTGCTCAAGCATAAAAAAATGCGTTAAAGTAGATTTCTTTTTTTTACTACGAGCTTTTTTAAGCTTTTGTTCACTTAAATATGTCTAAATTAAAATTATTAGTTTTATCTTTATTACAATTCTTATAAAAATTAATTTTTGTTTTTTTGTTTTATACATAGGAATCAAATCAAAATTTTAAGTATCTGGCTTTTCGAAAGGCACAAAGGAATGACAAGATTAGACTTTTCGAAAGGCACAAAAGAATGGCAAGATATAAACCGCTAACGTGTCCATCGCTTATGCCATTTATATAACGTTCCTCTCTACGTTGCTGACATGTAAACAAAATTATATATTTTGCCTGGAAAATTATAAACTTCAAGAATGGGCAGAAACTTTCCGAAAAAACAAAAAATGCTTAATTTTTTGGAAATCACTAATTTTTTTAATGTTTTTGGCAGTTCTAGTTGATTGACGAACATAATTTTGCAAAAAATTATCGCAACCGCCCACAATTGACGTTTAGCCGGTGTTTTCTATTTCGCAATCACTTTGCCAATAACAACTTAAAAAACGTAGTTAGTTGATTGTAAATAAAACTGAATTGAATTGAATCGAAAACAAGCCGTATTGCACTTGGCTATTTTTTAGGTATAATTAATAGGAATTGACGGTGTAATCTTTGCAATAGGGTGGAGTGAAAAAAATTTTTTTTTGAAATCTAAAAAATACCTAACTGAACACCTGCCTTTGGTATCAAAACTTTGCCCAAAAGTGGTTTTGCCATGTTGCTATATGCAACCAGGTGGCAACCTCACTCTAAAGGTCATCGAAAGGTCAAATTCCTTAAAAATGCTGTAACTCAAAAAACACTGGTGCTAGAAGCTTCATTTTGGTCTTAAAAGTTACAGAATATGCACTTTCCTATCTGCTGTAAGACAATATTTTTTTCTATTTCAACCAGAAATCAAGTTGTTTAGTAAAAACTAATATAATCGTCAATTTTTGTGGAAACGATTATACATGTATTTTAGATTAGAAATTACTTTTTTGCTGTCTTGCATTAAGTTAATAAAAAATCAGTTTAACCCTTAGATTACCAGGATTTTTTTATAGCATCTCTTACCGGTGGGGTCCATTTGGACCCCATTCAATATTATTTTCTATTGCTGCAGTGCAGTGGACAAGTTATAGGTTACACTTTCAAATTAGGCTTTAAAGATAAAAGAAACAAAAACTAGAGTAATATTTTATTAACTAGAAGACTTTACACACATTTATGGCACAACTGTTTTAGATGGTTTCCACATATAAATTTTTCACATTTTTCACATTTATCTCTGACTTTTTTATCTTCTGCGCGGGGACAAAATGAACAACGAGCTCGTTTTCTTTGACCTTCTGAACTAGTAGATGAAGTGGTATCTAATTTTCTTTTTGATGCTGGTTCATCGTGTTTGTGTATCAGCTCACTTGCGAGCTGACGCAAGAAAAGTCGCCTTTTGTGCGTTTTTTTCTCCCCAAAATTTGGATTCAAATGCATCCAGATAATATAGCTGTTTAGGGCACTGATGTCAAGCATATTGTAAAAAACAATATTAGGCCATCGCCTGCTCATTCGTTTACACGAATATACCCTTACTAACTGATCAGCTGTATCCACGCCCCCTTTTGTTTTGTTATAGTCCAAAATCATTATGGGTTTTTTATCCTCTCGGGTGTTGTCAACCTCAGGTTGATCATGCATTGTGCTAAATAATGTGACCACTTTTCCTTTCCTGGGAACATAAGAGACCATAGTTCCGTGTTCATTGAAAGCAAAAAGGGATGTATTCTTTTGACGTCCTTTTGTAGTCAAAAGTTGTTGTGGTATCTCTTTCCGATTTTTTCTGATTGTTCCTAGAACTGTCAAATTCTTTTGTTTCAAATGGTTTCCCAAAATAAATGATGTAAAAAAGTTGTCACATGTTACATTTCGGCCACTCTTTTCTAAATTTTTCACCATATCCATCACCACTCTTGTTCCTTGATTTTGCTCCCTAGGTTCCCCTTTTTGTTTTCCAGTGTAAAGTTGAATATTACAAACATAAGCTGTTTCACTATCACAGCAAGCCCAAAATTTTAAACCATACTTTCCTGGTTTACTAGGGATGTATTGTCTGAATGGACAATTTCCCCGGAAAGTAACCAGTTGCTCATCGACGGTGACATTCTCTCCAACATTGTAGCACATCTGCAAAGTATCTGTCCACGCTTCAAATACTTTTCGAATGGGACTCATTTTATCAGGCAGTTTTTCCCGGCGCCTCTTTGCTGCATCATCGAAGCGCAGAACTCGAAGTAGACTTGTAAATCGGTTTCTTGGCATAGTTTTATTGAAAACAGGACGTCCATTTTCGTGACTCCATAACTCTGTTACTGCTTCATTTTTTGACTTGTAAACACCAATAAGAAGAAGACAGCCCAGGAAACGATCAAATTCTTTTTTGTCTAGAGGGATCCATTCTTTCTTGAATACCCTGGCACCTTCTTGATTTGTATATTTGATAATTGTTTCACTAATGTTGTTGTTCATAAATAGTTGAAACGCAGATGCAATTGTATCAATATTTCTAATAGCGTATCTGGTTGGCCCTCTTTGTGATCGCACAATATTGCACACGGTTCTTCTTCCAGTTGATTGTTGCAAAGGTTGCCTTTTCCACACAATATTTCCATCTTTAGATATGATTGTGCTTGAATTTTGGTTTTCTTCAAGATGAACAGAATCGTCCTCTGATTCGGAAGATGATAGTTCAGGTTCTGCAACACAAACCATGTAATGGGTTAGCAAGTAATAAAATAAAAAATATAAAAAAATTACATATAATATCACTAACATGAACATTTTTAGTCTTTTGACATGTTTGTAGAAAAATATTTTTTAACTCTCTGTAGAAGCTTGCTATCTTTCTTTCTGTGTACCATAAATTTACATATATGTTACATTTTCAATTTTTGAATTTAAAAATTAACTCTCAAGGTAAACCGAGCCAGTAACTTTTTATTGAAACACATGTGCTCTCACCTCTCATTCCATTTCCCTTATAACTCAAAAAAATGTAATGAAAATACTTTTCAAGCAAACACATAGAATACACACGCAGATGGCTGCAATAGTAAGACTATTTATACATAATATAAATAAATAATTGCCTTGCTTTTACAGCTCTTTGTAAACAAAAATACCCAATTTTCCTTACCTGATACATAATTATCTTCAATTTCATCAGCTGAAAATTCACCGTCAGAATCACTATAATCTTCAGATGTCTCTTCTAACATACGTCTTATGGCTTCTTCGTCCATTTTATGGCTATATGCACAAAAAGCTTACAAAAAAACTGACAGTTTCCTTCGAAACAAGCAGGAGTAATGCAGATCCGCTATGTTGTTGTAATACGATGGAATAGATGATGCAACATTTACTCATTACAAGTCATCCAATTGACAATACAAGATGATGCAATATCTACTGGTTATTACTCAGATGTAATAACGACAAAAAAAAAGAGCAATTCATTGTATTATAGCTTCACACAGTCAGCAAACACGGTTCAAAAGAAATAGAAAAATATCAAAACTGGTTGGGGTCCATATGGACCCCATGGTAAATAATGATATTTTTGTTATTATCTAAACATTCAAAATTAAATATAAAAAACACAAACTGCGATTATGTATAGACCCATAAAACAGACAAAGTCACAAAACATCGTTCTTTTTTATTTGATACTTTTTCCGCTATTTTTAATCAATTTTAAGCTGGGGTCCATATGGACCCCAGTGGTATTCTAAGGGTTAAAATACTGTTTTTTATGAAATAAAATTTTGTTTTATCAATTATATTATCCACTGAATTTAATGTTTCTGTCATACTAGACAATGCGGACATACTAAATCAAAACATTGAAAAGTATAAAAGCAGCACCAGAAATCAGTTAACTTTTAAATATGAAAAGAAGGCATACAATTAAAGATACATAACCATGTTACTACAGAATTATTCATTAAAACAAAAAAACAGTTTAACATATTAGTTTATGCAATTGCAACATGTAGACTAAGGCAGAAGTCATACTTAAGTAGATTTTGGCTGGACATTCATTACAAGGAACAATTACGATCGAAACTGTCGTTTTGTATTGAACTGCTTCCTAATATTTCTTGATTTTATTTTTTGTCTAATTGACCCATCACGCCTTTCAAATCCAGATACTAATGCCGAAACTTCTGTTATTATTTTGATGTGTCGTTCTACAGCTTGGTTGTGGCATGGGTGTGAGAGAATTAGTTTCTGCACTGTAATTCTTTCAATCTCCATGTTTGAAAGGTTTCGAATAGCGGGAGGTTCATAACTTTCTTCTAGATTTAAATTTACTAATTTGTAATAAGCTTTTTCATTTTCATTGATGGTAGGCATTTTAAACTTCCTCACAGACCCAGACACTTCTTCAGACTTATATTCTTCACCAACTGACTTATCTTCCATTGTAACATCTGCTTGATCTTTGGATGCCTCAAATTCAGTTTCAATTGAGAAATTGGGCTTAACATGCTTACATAGAGTTTTAATAACTGCTAAATGACGAACCATTTTATCATTATCTGCTAGCATACATAAAAGAATGTTTTCTTGGTGTGCAAAAAACGCATTTCGCTTCAGAACTTTTAATGCAATCTGTGTGACTTTTTTATTGGGAAATAACAAAACCCTTCGAACCATGTTGTAAAAATTTTTTGCCCCATCTGTGATTCTGTGATTTTTAATTTCAAACCAGTTTGGAAAGTGTACTTTAATGCAAAATTCAGCCAGTGTAGCTAATGATATTGATGGGTGCTCCACAAAAATATAGTATCAAAGAATACGGCAAGCTAAAGTCAACCATCTTGCGTGAGAAAGCCCTCCAACTTCCAAAGGTTTCAGATCTTTGTTTATAGCAGAAGGACCCATCATAACAGCCATACAAATCTTATATTCATAATATTGGTCTGCACGCAATTCGTCGATGACAATACTAGGCACAAGAGGGAAGTTTTGATTGCAAATAGGTTTAAAGTTAGCAACTTTCCAATCTGAAACAGTTTCATTTAAATGGCTTCCAATAACTCCAGTAAAAGAATCTGGGCTTTTAGTAGTCCCGTCCAAAGCCTTGCAGACATGCTGCAAAGGTAATTTGTTACAATGCAATAAACATATCACCCATTGCAAAGGCCTCAGAACTAAAACTTCCAATGATGCAATGCAACCTTGAGTGGGACCTGTCATTGTTGCAGTTCCATCTGAACCAATGATACTCAAATTCGATTTAAGTTTTGCATCTCTTACAGCCTTGTAAATTGATCGTGCAATGTACAGACCAGTTCCTGTTTCAGATGTCACATGAGATAAATAAAATTCTTCTGGTTCTTCTACAATTACATAATGTTCTTCAAGGTCTGTTTGTATATAAATTTTTCCATCACTCTCTGTCACCACCAATGTGGCACCTTTTCGTCCATCGATATATATTCCATCAATGATTTCAAATAGACCTTCTTCTGCTTTTCTAATTTCATCCCTGTATTTTTAACCCTCCCGTCTTAGTTAACTTCTATCAATTACCAATGATGCTCATAGTCAGTTACAACTCCAAAATCTTTCAATGTAGCGCTTTCAATAGCTGTAGCTGCTTTGTCTGAAATCTGATATCTTTCACACATCATGGCCAGATTTTTTAAAGATTGTCTGTTTTGTTGACTCTCTTCAATAAGTTTCATTCTTTTTTGCTGTGGCGAAAAATCTGATGATGATGAAGATGATGATGGACCTGGATCACTTACATTGCTTTCCAAATCTAATTGTGCAATCACAGAAGACTGAACTTCAGTGTCACATCTTATTTGCTTCTGAGAAACTTTTTTTTTAAAATTGATATCGCTGCTGGAAGGATTCTCTACAACTGACAGACATTTGCGTATTCTTGAATTATTTTGGTCATGGTAGAATGCTAAATCAAAATCGTTCATTCTCAATTTGTGCTCTTCTTGAATCCGCCTTTGTTTTCTATCATGGCAAAAAATATTAAACAGTTTATCAATATCTGACAAGAAGTCATCAAGATGAGTTTCAAAAGTTTTGCCTTTTTTTTTCGTCGAGTAACTATTCACAAACTTAAATTTCTTTGTTAATTCAACAATTTTTTTTTGACACCATTGTTATGCTCACAGTGTAAACATTGCACAATAACCAATGTTCTTTTAATTTTTTTGCTACGAGATCATCTGCTTGTTTAGTTCTCCAATTGTCTTCATAAAGTATTCGCTGCAAAACTTTTTTCTTTGTAGGTAGCATACTTTTGTCAGGAAAGCACTCTTTGCCAACAAATCGGTACCTCTCTTAAAGTTGCAAATTCTTTTTAGAGAGGTCTGTCTAGTCACCATTTCACAACTGAAAAATTAATTGAACAAAGCTGTCGGCAGCGTGGTTGAGTGGTTAAAGTACCGAGCTGACGATCAACACGGTCTCGGTTCAAAACCCACTTGCGCCATACTGTTGTGTTGATGGGAATGACACTTTACGGCATTTTTCCCTGCTTGGTGGTCTTGGCAAGCAGTTCTAAATTAAAATCATATCTCTATTAAATTACTAGCAGACAGCAATATCTTGGCATCTCCAGAAGCAGGTCGGGGTAATTGCTTGCCCTATCTATAGCTCCTCCGTCGCTTTCCTGCGAGTCAGGAGGATAAATATAGAGATAAAAAAAAACTAGTCACTTAAAATATGCCAAATAAATGCTCTGATATGGTTTAAATGAAATGGTTTAAATGCTTATAAATATAACAAGTAACATAATCTGATTAATCTATCTAAAACTTTCTTATGACTACACTAGAAAACAATAACGCAAACCTGTTCTTGTGTGGTTATCTTATTCGAAACAGTCAATGATTATCAGACTCTATATCAACAAAATAACAGCACAGCACAAGGACATGGAAACCTAATACTTTACTATTTGACTACAAATCAATTAACAGTATCTGTAGCATAACAACAAACTACCTGTAGCTATCACCAAGCTTAACTAACTGTAACTAGCTATTAGCAATTTTACACAACTGAAAAGTGGGAGTAGTCTAGATCTTTAGTACATGCTTATCAATGACCATTGTGACCACATTGTAGGGAGTTTTTGACAACACAATTCAATAAAATACTGAATGAGATACTGTAAATATTCTTCTCTGCTGCTTGTGCTGTCAAATTTGTAGACAATTTTGATAAAATTAGTCCAGAAAATGAGTTTTTTTAATAACTTGATTTTTGATAGAAATAGAAAAAAATATTGTCTTACAGCAGATAGGAAAGTGCATGTTCTGTAACTTTTAAGACCATAATGAAGCTTCTAGCACCAGTGTTTTTTTGAGTTACAGCATTTTTAAAGAATTTGACCTTTCAATGACCTTTAGAGTGAGGTTGCCACCTGGTTACAAGTGACAATATGCCAAAACCACTTTTGGGCAAAGTTTTGATACCAAAAGCAGGTGTTCAGTTAGGTATTTTTTTAGATTTCAAAAAAAATTTTTTTCACTCCAACCTAGTTTGCAAGCGCAATTTCTCATGTATGGTCCTCATTGCTTTAATAATTTCAGATCATGTATTAAATAGGCCCCGATTTCAATAAGTTAGCAATTTTTTTCGGTGAAACTAACCTGGATCTCCCCACAGCAACAGAACGTAATAAAAAATAAAAAAGAAAAGATTTCAAGAAGCAATAGTAATTATTGGGGAGATCCGGGTTAGTTTTACCGATAAAAAGCTTATTAAAATCGGTGAGTCTCGATACATGATCTATTATTTATTGTGAACATCGGAGCAGGTAAGAACCAGTATAGATGGCAAAAATGATCAATACCGTTGGCGTGTAAAACCTGCTGGCGTTGTTTTGTTGTGTCCTTTGGAAAAACAAAAAACTTTACGGCACTTTCCTCTGCTTGGCGTCTTAGCAAGCAGCTTTAATCTTTAATCATATCAAAAAAAACTCTAAAATTATAATTAAAATTTCAAGCGGACAACATTATTTTGTTGTCTCCGAAAGCAGGTCAGGGTAATCACTTGGCAGTTGCCCTAGTATATGAAGCCTTTGACGTTTCCTGCAAGTTAAAAAAACAGATATAAGTAGAAAAATTAAATAAATTGATATAATATTATTACTACCAATTTCTACTAAAAATTGATTGTGTTACAACATTTTTTTTTCTCTGGAGAATGCCCATGACTAGGATTATTGAAAAAATATGCAAAAACAATCTAATAACGTTTTAATTAAAGATATAAACTTGTTTACTGCCGCTGGCGCGAAAAGGTTGACAACCACAGGTCAAGAGAAAAGGGTTTATTCTGGAAAATCAAAAAGAAGCGAGTCAATTTTCGCAATTTGAAAATTTACACCATGCAAATCTAAACTACAGTATTAATTAATGAAATGTTTGAATTAGCTTATTTATCAAGAAAAAACAGGGAAAAACCTAATTAAGAAAAAAATGGCTCTTAAAAAAAATTGGTAGAAGCAGCTTATTAATTACTGAACTATAGCACACTTACCACCAAAATGCATTCGGGCCTTTTTTAATTTTAAATCTTAACTCCATACTTCTCACGTACGAACTTTAAAACCCACTAGCTTTGCAAAATACTGTACTTTCAAATTTAATTTTGTGGGTTTTTTCTCGCTCGACCTTTTTTTATATCCAAGACATTCTGCACATAACTCCGTTTTAGCCTTTATCCGTTTAATTTTACTTTCTGTTTCTTTCCGTTGTTCTCTGTTTAAATTTATTTTAAAATGTTAACTGCTTACTACAAAGTTTTTTCTTAGTTTTTGTCTATTCGGCTCGACGTTTCATAATGTGTTTACATTCTCAATAGTTGCTGTGGCAGAGCTGCACACGCACAAAAAAAGATTAAAATTTTGAGCTTATGACTTTTATAATTTGACCACTTTGTGCATTATCACCTTGAAAAATAATGTATTCCTCAGGAAAAAATTTCTGAACCATCTGATGAAGTCGATGGGACCAAATTCTTGTTCTTTTTCTCGGCTATAAATTCTGCCATGAAAGAAAATGATTGGGCCAATCATTGGGTAAAAATGGAGTAGTACGTAATTTTAGCAAAATACATTTATTAGAGAGAAAAAAAATAAGTGAAAAACATTAAAATATACAATATTTTGACAGTTTTATATACGAGTACTATATGTTTCAAAATTGTAATGTTACCGGACAAACGGTTTCCATTAGTTGTCCAAACCTTGTACTTTATATCGTTGTGCACATCAACTAAGTGCCTTACATCTAAGGTTTGATTAATTTATTAGTTCCTATGCACCAACCATATTTACGAAAAATGCATTTCAAGGTTGCCTTGACAGGTTTTAATTCTAAAAATTAAAAGGTTTTTGTAAAACTGAAAATTGGCATGTTTCTAGGATTAAAATTTTTTTCGATGCAACACAACTTAGAATCAATGTTCTTTACTTTGGAAAAATTTTGAGACTACAATTAACATACTTTTTGAGTCATGAATTGTAAAAATTTGATAGATTTTCGAAGCATCCCATGTCGAGGAGTCAATAGTCCAAAAAATGTTGGAAAGAATATGGTTAAAAATATTAATAGATTTTTTTGACTTTCTTTATTAAAAGACTTTGGGCTTAAAAAAATATTCTGTCATCGATTGAGGTTTAATTTTTAAAAATAGTTTCAAAATGGCTGCAAAAAATGCAACTATAACACTCCAAAAATTCCATGCCTTGCTTAAGCATAAATGATATTCTTCAAACTTTTTAAAGAGCAATGACATGCTGAAGGAAGTTTAAACTTCAATTTTTGGTACAGTTTTTTACCAAAATTTCGATTTAAGTTATTGTAGTTTTTAATATAGTTTATTTTTTTAAAATATATTTGAAACATTTGTCTATTTCGTTTCTGTGTTTAAAGATTTATATTTTTATACACAAATAAGTTACAAAATATCATAAATTATATTTATTGTTTTGCATAACAGGTCTAATTTATTAAATTTTAAAATAAAAAATGTTAAGAATTGTACTGCACAGTTAAACGAAATATTCGGCTTACCCCCGAGCGTAGTGTAGTTGATAGATAAAATAAAGAGACAGAAAGAGAATTGATATAAATAAAAGTTCATAATAAAAAATGCACAGCATTAAAATTTGTAAAACTAAAATTAAACCAAAGCTGTAAAAATTGATTAACTAAATGTTAAAAATTATTTTTTAAAACTTTTAACTGTACAAAAAACAAATTCAAATTATATACGATTGCGCATTTGCTAGAATTTTATTTTAATGCATTTCCTTTATAACTCGTTTATCTAAAATGCTTAATTATTTAAAGTGGACATAAATTGATGAAAGAATATTAACTGCAAAATAGAAAAAAAAAAAATACTTGTTACTGCGAACATAAACTGGGTATTTATTTAAAAAATATTTTGCCAAAAATTATAAAAGGCATCAGATATTTTTTATTGAATTCTTTTTTCCATGCTTATATCAGTAAAATTAGATAACATTTTATGACTTAGATTTGTTTACATACAGTAGATATCGTATCTTAAATTTTATGGGCTATTTTTTTTTTACATGCAAGGCTGTTCAGCCCATAAAAGTTTTCATTGGTCAGTTCATTGGACGTCACTCAACGTCAGTAACAAACCGACTTATTCACTTTGCCTTCTTGTACGTACATTACTACGACAGCAGATACATCAAAATCCATGCATTTAAAAATATAACTAAAATATTTGAGTAACTTATGGGCTGTGGGTTAAACATCCCTGATCTAGCTGCTTCCTCCTCGCTTCCAATTTTAATTTTAATCTATCCTGGCAACCAAAATTGTCAAAAAGATAACGATTTAAAACTGAACTGAAAAAAACTCAACGATAATACAAAACCTACAACTGTGGTTTCCTTTTTTTCCGGAAGCAGAAAGTAAAATGATTAATACCACGTTTAATTCTCTGCTGTATTGCGTCAATATTGTATCAAGTTTCACTCCGCGTTTTGAGGAATTTCAAAAATTACGGTGTAAAAAACTTGAAATTTAGAAAGAATGAAAAGCTACCGTTTTGGCGTTCAATTCTGTCAACTTTTCTCTTTATGACGTGCAGTAACAAATATTTTACAGAAAATAAATTGCACGTTTAACTCAAAATATCACAAAACTGTGTTTTTCTATAAAAAACAGTATCCAGCGTTGAGTTTGCAAAATCAAAACTCAGATGCTTTCAAACAAAAGAATCTTTACAAAAAAGATCTTACGTCATTTAGGACTGTGAGGACAAACAAAAAATAAATTTTCTACCCGATGGAATAACCACCGCTCATTCTGGAACAAATTTAACGTTAAGGATAACAATGACCGAGCTCCCCTCCTTAAACATTTTTATAAATTTCATTTCGACGCTTTTAATGCTAAACCTGACATCACTGAATGCTTTATTGTCATATTTGTAGAACAACCGGATAAACCTTTATTGGATTGGTGTGAAAATAAATGGATTAATTGTTTGAATGCTAAAATTAATATTAATAGAATTTTTCCGTTTCATAATTGCGATTGAGTTTTAAACCCGTTTATTTGTTCACTATCATTCAAACTATACACAGTTAAACTATAGCTGCTTTGTTGATCTTTTCAGTCAACACTTAGAATCTTAGCGGGAGTTCGCGGTTTTTAATTTCACTGCAAGTTTTACACTGTGCGCTTTTCATTTTGTTACGTGCTCCATAATCATTATGTGAGCTGTTGTGTCGTTTGCCTCTTAGTTTTTATTGGAAGCTTTACTTTGTGTCTTTGAGTCAGGACCCGAATAGTATGAGTAGATTTTTTTAAATTTTCAAAAAAATTTTGTCAAATATAATTAGTTTAATTTTTTACAGAAACTGATGATGACTTTGTGGTGATTTTCCGTCTTCACGTTTCACTTTATTAATTGCCTTTTTCTTTTATTTCTTGTGCAGCGTTATGGTGACGTCATTGGTTTTGCCTTGCATGTTTCTTTCTCGTTATTTTAGTTAGTTAACAATCATCATGGTGTCTGTTGTATTTCTGTTTGCCTTAAATTTAGTCTTTTAAAGCCTTAATAAAAAATAATAAAGTGTGAGACATATTACAATTTAAAAGACTAAAATGGCTAATACTGAATGGAAGTACTTACAGCCAGAAAAGCTTACTATAGATCCCGATTCACATTTAGCTGAAGATGAGTGTACTGTAAATTCTGGCTTAAAACGTTTACTAACTTTGTCGAAGCTTTGCCTAGAGGAGAAAATACTGTAGATAAACTAAAGGTACTGACAGCTCATTTATCAGCTCCTATTTACAAACTTATAAGTGAAGAAACTACGTACGAGAGCGCTATAACTGCATTACAAAATTTATTTGTAAAGCCAAAGAACAAAATCTACGCGCGGCACATGCTTGCAACAGCCAAACAGGACGCTGGCGAATCAGTTGATGAGTTTATTTTTCGTATTAACAAACTTAGTCAAAATTGTGACTTTACCGCTGTAAGTGCTCAAGAGCATAAAGATCACATGAAAAGAGATTCTTTTATAAACGAACTTTCTTCAAACTTTATTAGGTAACGGCTACTTGAAAACAGGACTTTAACATTTACAGAAGCCCATGAAAAAGCTCGTTTAATTGAACTGGCAAAGTTAAATTGCGAAACGTATACCTGCCAAGATACATCTCCCCGACAGATGTGCGTTCTTCAAAAAGACGAAACCAAATCGAAAGAAAACAATGTTAGCGTAATAGCTTCAAAAAACAGTCTCGAAACTTTACATGTTATTTTTGTGGAGAGTCTAAATGGCATCCCCGCAATCGCTGTCCTGCTAAAAATGAAATTTGTGATTTTTGCCAAAAGGTAGGCCATTATGCAAAATGCTGTTAAAAACGCAAAAATTCTTTAAACTGCGTAGATCAACCTTGTTTAACTCCGACTACGGCTTTGCGATCCACATTCTCACAACATGTCTTAGCTGAAATTACTGTGAATAACATATCCGGCCAAGCTTTAGTAGACACTGGCAGTACCAACAGCTATCTAAATAAAGAATTTATGAAGAGAAATAAACTTCCTTATAAAACTATAAAGTACTTTTGCAAATATGGCCAATGTATCTCTTAA
This sequence comes from Diplosoma virens, assembly GCA_963680785.1. Classification (NCBI taxonomy): domain Eukaryota; kingdom Metazoa; phylum Chordata; class Ascidiacea; order Aplousobranchia; family Didemnidae; genus Diplosoma; species Diplosoma virens. The sequence continues at coordinate 32,859,492 of OY796880.1, forward strand.
AACTGAAATTTGCGGCGTTTCTTATTTGGATCTAACTTTTCTTGAGCACCACTATAAAAATTTTAAATTTTACGTTATGTCAAACCTAATTGCCTAGGAGATGACTTATTACAACAACATAAGAGTGTAACTTTTGAATTCCATGGAAAAAAGAAAGAACTTCACATCTCAACAATTATGCCGACAGCCCATGTACCATATCCTGATTTATTTCGCAACATTATCCGAAACTGTAAACCCATTGCAATAAAGACTAGAAAATCCTCTATATCCAATCAAGCGCTCATAAAAGCGGAAACAGATAGACTGCTAAACGAAAATCGAATTGAAAGAAGTAATTCACCTTGGCGAGCGCAACCACTTGTGGTAGATAATGGGAAAGGAAAGCGAAGGATGTGCATTGACTACAGTCGTACAATCAATTTGTTTACCGAATTAGACGCCTACCTTCTACCAAGTATCGAATCCATTGTTAACGAAGTTGCCAAATGGAAACGTATTAGCACTCTAGATTTAAAATCGGCTTACCACCAAATTAAAATTCATCCTAAAGATCGTCCTTACACCGCATTCCAATCCGGATTAGAATTATATCAGTGGAAAGTTATGCCGTTTGGTTTAACAAATGCTGTGCCTGCCTTCCAGCGTGTGATGAATGAACTTATTAACCGTTACAAACTAAAAGGAGTAAATGTATATTTGGATAATATTACAGTTGGCGGCATGGATCAAGCTTCCCATGACAAAAATTTAAGTGCATTAAAGGAAGCTGCAAAAAAAGAAAATTTTACTTTTAATGGAAACAAGTGCCAATACGATCGCTCTCAAATTCAACTTTTAGGCCATTTAGTGGGAAATGGCGAGATCAAGCCCGATCCAGAGCGCATTGCACCACTGAAAGATCTAGAAATGCCAAAATCAAAAAAAAACTCCAAAGGATTCTTGGCTTATTCAGTTACTATTCAAAGTGGGTTCCTAATTTTCCAGAAATTATAAGGCCTTTAGTTCAAAACGAAGCCTTCCCACTATTAAACGATGCCATTTCTGCCTTTCATCTAATGAAAAATAAGCTTGCCGACGCCACTTTACAGCCGATAGATGAAGCTGTTCCGTTTACCATTGAAACCGACGCGTCCGATTTTACCATTGCTGCAACCTTAAATCAAAATGGAAAACCGGTAGACTTTCACGCTAGGATCCTTTCGACATCGGAACAACGACATTCAGCCGTGGAGAAAGAGGCGTATGCTGTTGTCGAAGCGCTTCGAAAATGGGAGCATTTACTTTTAGGAAAACATTTTACACTGATCACAGATCAGCGTAGCGTATCGTTTATGCTTGATAAGAGGCATACATCAAAAATCAAAAACGATAAAATATTACGATGGCGATTAGAGCTTGCCGCTTTTGATTTTACTATAATCTATCGACCGGGTAAACTTAATTTCGCTCCAGATACGCTTTCTCGTGCTATTTTCGCATCCGTATCATTTCCATCATTGAAGTCGTTAACTAATTTGCATGAATCATTGTGTCACCCTGGAATTACTCGATTGGCTCACTATGTCAAAGTTAAAAACTTGCCGTTTTCGTTAAGCGATGTCAAAAATGTTATACAAGCTTGCAAAGATTGCAGCGAAGTAAAAGCTTCTTTCCTGAAACCAGAAGACAAAATGAACTTAATAAAGGCAACCCAGCCTTTTGAACAAATTAGTATCGACTTTAAAGGAACACTTTTATCCGTTTCAAAAAATAAGATTCTGCTTGTTATTGTTGATGAATTTTCACGTTTTCCTTTTGCGTATGCGTGCCCCGATATAAAATCAGCGACCGTTATCAAAAAACTTACTCATTTGTTTAGCATATTTGGCTTTCCTGGTTATGTGCATAGCGATCAAGGGTCTAGTTTTATGTCGTTTAAACTAAAATCGTGGCTTCATAATTTTAAGGTGCCGACAAGTAGAACAAATACCTGTAGATACAATCCCGTAGGAAACGGACAAGTTGAGCGTTGTAACCGCACTATTTGGCAAACTGTGTTATTAGCTTTGCGTTCAAAAAAACTTCCTCTGACTCACTGGGAATACGTTCTAACTGATGTACTTCATTCTATGCGATCTCTGCTGTGTACCGCTATCAATTGCACACCACATGAACATATGTTTTCGCACTCTCGAAAATCATTTAATGGTGTATCATTGCCTTCCTGGGTGAAGCCTGGGCCAGTTTATGTGAAATGTCATGTTCGCAACAAAAATGACCCGCTAGTTGAAGAAGCTGAGCTCATTGAGGCTAACCCGCATTACGCCCATGTAAAATTAAATGATGGAAGAGAAATTAATGTTTCTCTACGAGATCTAGCTCGAAACCCTGTTGCTGATGCTGCAAATGATACAAATCTTTTATTGCATTCTGACGATACCGAAAACACAATTTTACCGCAAAGTGATAATGAGTCTAATTCGTTTTCGCAACCTGACATAACTAGCAACGGTCGAACAGCGCCGGACGATATTGAAAGCATATCATCTGATGCACCTTGCGAAACTCCTAATTTACGTCGTTCTTCACGTATTCGCCGACCTATCGACAGATATGGTAATAACATTTATTCTTAACGGGGGGAGATTGTGGTGATTTTCCGTCTTCACGTTTCACTTTATTAATTGCCTTTTTCTTTTATTTCTTGTGCAGCGTTATGGTGACGTCATTGGTTTTGCCTTGCATGTTTCTTTCTGGTTATTTTAGTTAGTTAGCAATCATCATTGTGTCTGTTGTATTTCTGTTTGCCTTAAATTTAGTCTTTTAAAGCCTTAATAAAAGGTAATAAAGTGTGATACATATTACAGACCTTTATAGGTCGAAATCAATTTTTCGTAATGACACAGTTGGTTTTAAATTTTTAACTTTTATTTTCTATATTAAATTGAAATTTGACTGATTTTATTCATAAATTCATGCATCGCAATTACGTCATTTAGTTAACTTTATTTGAACTTCTATGCAGTCAATCGAGTTTTGTTGAAATACCGGCGAATTTACAAATTTGATTGATTAATTAATTTGGTTACAAATTTTGCCGTGGCTTAACCTATTAAAATATTGAATACTCTAGCGCAGAGTTCTTATACTTTTTGAGATGTGCCCCCTTTTCATCATGAAAACTAGTGCTGACTCCCCCTTGATGATACCAAAAAAACACTACAAAATCTTAAGAGCATTGAACAGAACAACAATAACTAAATTTTGTTAATAAAAAGGACTTCAAATCAGATTAAAATTGCACCTCAGATCGGCTTTGCAGTCAAGTTTGTTCCTGTGTTTTGTTTTTATACTTAGAAGTGTAGAAAAGCAACATTTGCATTGGTAAGTCCATGAAAAGAAAAGAAGTGTAGGTGTAGCTACAGCATCTACAATCTTGTATATGTTTACGTATTTTTCCCAAAAATAAGTTAGTAACATAGTTTTAAAAAGTCTTTTTTTGTAGTGAAGTTACATTTTATTTCCGAAAACTCCTTTTGCAATTCTTCGAAAAAATATCTTTGTTCATATAAAAATATTTGCTGGTCATCTTCAGATATGAGCGACACTGAACTTCCAGTTTAGTGTCGCTCATATCACGGATATCTAGTTTAGATGCTTTATCAAATAGTTTCGTGCGGCAGGTACCTCAATTTTAATCTCTTTAGCCGCGCATCTTATAACCTGACCAAATGATCATGCAAGAGGTTCTTGGGGTCTGAAATGCTGCTATGTACCTTGGCCAAGAGAAGACTGGCTTCCAGGCGACAACGTTCATCTGGTTGAATACCAGCAAAGATGGGAAGGTTGTTCGTTGGAGTGGAACGAAAGCATCCAGTTACAAGGCACAAAGCGTCATTAAAAACACTGTCGATAAAACGAGTGTGTACAATGCGACAAAATAATGGTGCACAGTACTCCGCTGTGTAGTGGACTAGAGATAAAGCGGCCATGCGCAGTATTTTAGCACCAGCCCCCATCCCGAACCGCAAGTCGTCTTAGCAGTGCTACACGCAAAACCGGGCGGGCCCAAAAGCGTTTACGTCTCCCGGGTCGTCCGTAGACAATTTACAGTAAATCATGAAAAGCCGAAAGCGATCTGGACAAAATAAAAAGTCATCCATATCACGTATTGTGGTATTACTTTGCTATTGGTCGTGTAATCTATAAAACCATACTGTCATATTTTCTCTTTTTTCCGTTTATTTTATATCAATGAAGTTATCTATTCAGGTTTTAGCCAGTTGCTCGCGCCTCCCTGAAAAACCTTTCACGCCTTCAGTTTATGAATCTAAGCTTTAACCCCATACCTTGTTGATAAGTTAAATACCATAATTATTTGTTTCCCTTTGTATCTTTCTTTCTTTTTGCAAACCGTTTTATGTTAATAAATACCCCAGCTCTGTTGTAAATGCTTTATAGCTGTCCTATGTTTAAATATTTCGTTTTGTTATTAATGATTCTATTAATACTTTATTAAATATTAGTATTTTTTTAAGATTAAATTCTATTTTATGGTTAACTTTTATTTAAAAAACGTGATGCTAAAATTATATTGATTACATTGATGTATAATTAAGATTTTTATCTATCTGTTTGCATTATAAAGTGATTGGATGTTTAAGATTTTTTTTTTACCAATATTGGCGCTTTAACAAGAAGGATGCAATGAATAAAGAAGCAACAGCAATTTAAAAAAATATCAAAAAACTTAGTTACCGGTATCTATCATCTTGGTTTATTCATCTTATCTTTAACTGTTTTGAAATTGGTTTTTCCAATTATAAGGTATGGTATCTATTTAAATTAAACTACATATTATTGTAGTGGTGCATTATTTGGTGCAAATCTGTTGGGTTATTGATGATCATCATAAAGTTGTACTTTTCATTCTAATTGTATTTAGTTTTTATCATCTAATTTTATGCAGCTCATAATTTACTTCATTTAAATTCTTGATGGTTTGATAAATTTTGTAGTTGATTTTTTTTGTTATAAAAATTTTTATCATAAATCGTGAAGCTAATTTTCGTGTCCTGACCCACAAAATTGCTGAAGAATTAACTGCTGAAAATTTTGAAATGATCAGATATTTGTGCTGGGATACTGTTTAATAAACATGAAATTTAAAGATGGATTAAGTTTTTTGGAATATTTTGAAACTAAAGGTTGGATTACACCTACCGATATGATTTTTTTAGCTGAGGTTCTTTATGTTATCAATAGCCATAATTTTTTTGAAAAGGTTGCTTGAAACTTTTATGAATCGCTTATTAAAACCTAATAAACTCAAAATGATGCCAGAAGATCCAAGTGCAACTAAAGTATTTGAATACTGGTTTAAGATCTTTGAAAATTTTTATCTGCTTTTACGAGAGCTAGTAAAAACAAAGCACTGTAAATCGACTTGCCTTGCTAAAAAACTACTTGTTGCCTCAAACTTATACTGTACCTACATAAGTGAGACTACGAATAAAAAAACCTATACAATTATTTTGCTCGTCTTATTAAAAGAAAAGAATGTTACTTTTTTCCGTTACTTATTAATTACCAGATTGCAATCATAAGATGAAGGAGTTTCTCAGTATGTTCACGCTCTCCGCGGTCTTGCAAAACATGCTGCGAAAAGTATAAGAACGGTATGTGTAGCGGCGACTCTTTCATCAACGAACTTTGATCTGATACAATCAGAAAAAGGCTTTTTGATAGATTTTGACACCATTATCAAAAAGCTAAACTTTAAGAAAAATATCTTAATGAAATAAGCAGAGATTCGACTGACCACTTAACAACCACTCTTTATTCTTAAAGATATAGTCATCAACAATTAAAGAAAGTGTCTCTTGTCTAAATATTGCAGCTTAACATTTTTGTAGTTTAAAGAAAAATTGTTCTAATTCTATTTGGCTCAGCTCTGCACATTGGGGGAAGATCTAATTGCCCAGTTGGAAACAAAGCGGGGTATTGCTGTGAAAAATGGAACAATATCAACAAGTTATTCTTGTAAAAACAAAAAATCTATTTTAGCTTTGTTTCAATTTATCGAAATTGTAAATGAAGATTTTAAAATCTCTTTGATCGTTCTCAAAAGTGCGCTGTAGCGTTTAAAGCATATTTTGTAGTCTACTACTTGCAGAGTTAAGTTCGCTTGCTTGTTGGACTCTGGTACTTTAAAAACTTTATGAACAAAAATCAGCCGCCGAAATGAAATTAAAAATTTTTGGTGCAAAACGAATGTCTTTATAGCTTTTCAAACAGTCTCAGTCGAAGTACTTGATAAGAATAAGTCTCAGTCGAAGTACTTGATAAGAATAAAAGTAATCTTAAAGTTGAAAGGACGAACCTGTGACAATCTTAAGCTAGGTGTAATCCCTGGACTTGGGGTTAACATGCTTCCAGCAGCACGATGAAGTAGTGTTTAAATCGAGAGAATTAAAAGAAAGCTTGATTGTCGCATAACCTTGATGTAAAGTAGCTGCATCTCGTGCTTACACCGAGAAACTTATTTGCTATTTCATTCTCGATGTCAACCTATAGCGAATTCAGCAACAATGATCAACAACTTATCTCTTAACAAGATTAGTAAACTTCATGTTGGCGACATTATTGAACCGTCTTATTTCCCATGACGTGCTCAAGAACAAACGTATAATGATAGTTGATTACGCTCTAACTGTTAACGGACTTTTCAAACTTGTAGAATTTTTTTGGGCAATATTCGCCAAAAGAAATCGTTGAAAATGACAAACTGCAAGAAAACATAGTTTAAATAAAGTTAGAGAAGATCGAAAGCGACAATGTCTTAGATTATTTTAGAGAAAGAGAGCACGCGTTTGCTTGTTAGCGCGCTCACTTCCGCTATAACAAGAAAGCTTTAGTCCAAAGAAAAGATCTTTTTGGCGACAAAGAGAAGGTTTAAGTGATTCTATAAAGGTAGCTTCAAGCGTTGCCAGGTGAAAGAATGATTGCATTGTAGATAAAATTAAGAATTGATTAATATTGAAGTTTTCCGGACAAATCTTGTTATCTAATAAATGTTGACCAATAGCCAAACCCGAAACAGGTGTATTTTGAGTAGATTTGCAGTGGTGTGTAGGGAGATGTTTTTTTGTGGAATTTAACTTGGTTTTGAATTGAAAATGTTTTTGAATTTTTTCTTCCATTCGTTGGGTAAATTATACGAGTATATCCGCTTACGGTTTGGGTTCCCCGCCGGCGTACTTCCACGACAAATTAATAGACAAATATAATTTAAAGGAAATCTATGCCTTTGTTTATATTACCACTGTTTCCAGCTATTACAAGACTGACTCTGATTTAAATTTAATAATGACGCTACTAGCAGCATCGGAAGCTGAAAACGTAACCTTTAACACTTATAAATGTGTGTTGGAGAAAAGACAAACAGACTCGCTTAGGTATCATGTGTCCCATCTAGAGATACAACCTGATCCTGAACGATTGTGCCCTCTGCATGAACTAACCCGTACACCAAAAAGCAAAAACTCAACTTCTAAAATCAATACATACACATTTTTTATCTAACTCGGTGGTTCTCAAACTTTTCAAAAAAATTTACTTTGGCGTCCCATTACAATTTTTGATCACTCACGGTCTCCTGTAAATTTAAACATAAATTTTGGTTTAGAAGCAATTTTAGTACAGCTACACAAACTGATTTTAGCTCAGTTATTGATGAATTTGCTACAATAAAATCAAGAAAAGTTAAAATTTAATTTATTAGGCACTAATTATTATGTAAGTACATCGAGTACATTTTTAGCTTGTATTTCTAATTATTAAATTTTGCTAAGAAATAAATGTCTACTAATAAATTTTTTGTTTTTTTATTTACTCTTATCATTAGTTCAGGCCATACTTGAAATATGCCTTGAGGCTACGAAAGCTTTAATCCAGCACTGATCATAACTATATGTTTCTTTCCGCTGTTCTCTGTTAATATTATTTTAAAAGCGTTTTGGCAGCGTGGTCGAGTGGTTAAAGTGCCGGGCGCGTGACCAACACGGTGTCGGTTCAAAACCCACTCGCGCCATTTTCTTGTGTCCTTGGGAAAGACACTTTACGGCATTTTCCCCTGCTTGGTGCTCTGACAAGCAGTTCTAAATTACAGTCATATCTCTATTAAATTACAAGCGGACAGCAATATCTTGGCATCTCCGGAAGCAGGTCGGGGTAATTGCCTAGCCTATGTATTAGCGCCTCCGTCGCTTTCCTGCGAGTCAGGAGGATAAATATAGAGATAAAATAAATAAAATAAAATCTAATGTAGCAACAGTCTTTCTGACAATTTTTTCCAATTTGTCTGCATGCTAAAGTGTTTATTATTGTTCTTAACCCATTAACGCCCAAACTTTTTTTCGCGCGATTTCTAGCAGAACTGATCAATTTCACTTGATTAAGAGCATTTGGGGCATATTTTCAAATTTCAACCAACGGAGTAAAAGTTATGCATGTTTTTAGATAAAGTCCCAAATGGGGATCATGGGCAGAAACGACAACAAAAACACAATTTTTGATGTATTGCATTTTGTGATATTTTTACACTAAAACATGTAAAAGGTGCACACAGAAATGAAAGAAATCACTGTTTCGTATGCAGAACAGCTAAAGCACTACTTTTGTATGAGTCTGAATATCAGACATTTCCTTATGCCATACAAGAAAACAGTTTACATGCAGCCCAACATTGCATTTTATGCATTGCTTTCAAACCTTGTTTTTGCAAACAGCACATTTCCTTTGTTTTCCCGCGACTGTGCGTTCCAATGCATGTCCGGACTCGCTCCTTCGCACTTCTTCTGGAACGTGCAATAGCGTATTTTTGTTGAGTAATGGACGACCAAAGTTTTCGGGGTTTAATACCGACGAGGTTTTCATGTATACGGTACATGAATTATTCTTTTCCTGAATTTTAGCAGAGGGTTTTTTTTTGTTCGCCATGCAGTATAGCACATGAGCATTTACAACGGCCATATCAATCATGTTCGGGAAGAGTGAAAAGTACCATTTTTTGTTCGAATCTTGATCCTGTACTTGTTGATTAGCCAGTCCATTTGGTCGACACCACCCATATGACTGTTATAATCTGCAATACATTTTGGCTGATTCAGGATGACTTGTTTCTTGTTTTGCCTGATCCATCTTCTCACTTTTTGCGCTGGCAATGTGCCTTGATGATTAGACAACATTTTGACATTGTTATTGTCTTTCCACACGACAGCAAATATGTCACTGTTGGAGTTCATCCGATAGTCATAAAAGCCGCGGTCCTGCTTTTTTAAATTGTCATCGGTTGAGAGAGGACATTTGTTGGTGCGGTTGATTTTAACCGTGCGAGAAGCTGAAATAATTCTTTCTGTTAAAACTTTCATCAAGTCGAAACTCGTGAAAAAGTTGTCAAAATAAAAGATGTGGTCGCTAGCGAAGTTTACTTTTGCAATCATGTTCAAGACAACTGATGCACCAAGACCTGAAATTGTTGACTCTGTGGCTTTTTTCCCTTCATACAGGTCAAAATTGAAGCAGTAGCCTGTATCAAAGCAGCATTTTTAGTCCGAAAAGTGAATGAAAAAGAAAACATTCATATGGGTTAATTTAGCTATTAGGTACCGTTTTTTGGTAATGATCCTCAAATGGAGATCGTCATAAAACGTGGTGATGAACTTTTTTCTATATTTGGAGTATTGAGTAGAAGTAAAATGTTTACTTTCCTTGATGCAAACTAACTCTGAAAGAAATATTGACGAAAATTATGAAAAAACGCATTCAAAAATTGGTGATCAAAAGATGCAAAAAAATGGCGGCCACGTCAAGACTTTTCCTTGTAAAAGCTCCCATCATTCGGTAATTTTCCTTTTGCTGGTAAATAAAAAAGCACTAAGATAGTACACATAGCTGTTGTATATACAGACCTTCTACTTTTGCAGTTAAAGGAATATGGGGTAACATGCGCCCAATCCCCAAATGGGGATTATGGGCGTTAATGGGTTAATCTATTCGGCTTGCAATTTCACTTATATGTTTTGACCTTTTCAGTAATTGCTTTTGCGAAGCTGAACAAAAACAAAAATAAATTGAATCAAAGTTTTGTTATATAAATCTGGAGTTTTTGACTTTTGTAATTTGACTACTTGTATACGAGTGGTCAAATTACAAAATTCGTAAATTGCTACTAGTTTTGTACGGGACAAGATAAGAGCTCAAAAGTAAAATGGATATTGTTCAGTAAAGTTAGATTTTTTATGCTTTTTGCTACGAAGTATAAAATTCCACTTTTATGCTTTGAATAATAGAATAACATAAATTTCTGTTAACTATCTCTACATATATCATATTTTTATGCAAATTGACAAAGTGCCTTGTATCAAACTTTTGATAAATTTACGACTGTTTCAACAGTCTATTTGCAATAAAAGCTTTTTAGGCTTGTTTCAAAAAATTTTAATTGTAAAAACAAAGATGTTTCTATAAAACTACAAATTGGTATATTTCTGGTTAAGATTTTTCTTCGCCACGACAAAACTTAAATAAAAATTTTTTACTCAAGAGAAACTTCAAAATTACAATTGCATATTTTTTTAGTTACAAATTGTCAAGTTTTGGATTTAAAAATAATTTTTGTTTCGAAAAAACTTAGATAAATATGTTTTACTCCGGAGAAATTTTGAAACTTGAATTTGAGTGTTATAGCTGCAAAAAATGTATCTACTGTATATATATCTCGTTTCAAAACCTACTCGCGCTATTTTTTTGCGTTTTGGAAAAAGACACTTTACCGCACTTTTCCCTGCTCGGCGTTCTTTGCAAGCAATTTTAAATTTCAATCATATCTCTATAAAACAAAAAAACGTATAAAAAATTTTAACTAGACGACAATATCTTGGCATCTCCGAAAGCAAGTCGGTATAAGTGCTTGCCCTATCAGCGCTTCCGTCGCTTTCCTGCAAGTCAGGAAAATAAATATAGGAATAAATAAAAATAAATTCTTAATATTTTTTCAAAGAGCAATGTGATGCTGAAGTGAGTTTAAATTTAAATTTTGGTACAGTTTTTTACAGAGATTTTATTCAAATTTTTGTATTTTTGATATATGACTTTTTTAAAAATAAATTGGAAAAATTTTCCCATTTCTTTTTTGTGTGAAAAGATTTATATTTTTATACCACATTCAGTTGCTAGCTACCCTGAATTACATTGTTTATCTTGCATAACAGTTTAAATTTATCAATATTTATAATACAAAATACGTCTTAAAATTTGTATTGTACAGTATAACCAAATATTCGTCTTAACCCTCGGCAACAAAATGAGTAAATCATAGAAAAAATTCATATTTTAAAAAACGCTACACTACATTAAAATTTGTTAAACTAAAATTAAAGCAAAGCTATAAAAAATGATTATCTAAAATGTTGAGAGATATTTTTAAAGAATTTTAGCTACACAAAAAACAAATTCAAATTACATACTAATACACATTTGCTACAGTTTTATTTTTTAAATTTCTACTAAAACTCGTCTATTTAAAATGCTCAACTATTTAAAAAGAAAATGAATTGATGAAAGAATATTAGCTGCGAAACGGAAAAAGAAAAAAAAAAAAACAAACATAAACTGGGTTTTAATTAAAAAGATTTTGTTAAAATTATGAAAGGCATCTGATATTTTTTAATCGATTCTTTTTTCGCTTCTTCTTTCAGTAGATTCATTTAACATTCTTCAGGTATGACTTAGATTTGTTGATATGCAATATATATTTTAAATTTTTACGTGTCATTTTCTTTTTTTACTCGTAAGAATGCTTTGTTTTGAAAGAGCCAATACCATCATCAGCAGACCTTGTGTGTGTAATAGCATACAATGTTTAACTGTTTTTTCTTCGTTTTCAATTTATATTTTGATCTGCCTTATCGAGTAAAACTTTTAAAATGGTAGCGATTTATAAATAAATTGAAAAACTAATAATTCAAAACGCGTACAGTAACAGTGGTTTCTTTTTTTTATGAAACAAAAAGCAAAATGAATAATACGACGTTTAATTCTCAGTTATATTACGGTAGTATTTTATCACGTTTCACTCTGTATTTTTGCAGAATTTAAGCAATTACGCTTACAATACTTTCAAGAAAAGATTGCAGTGTAAAAACCTTAAAAATAAAAAAAAATGAAAAGCCACCGTTATAGCGTCAGTTCTGTTAACGTTTCTCTCCATGACGTGCAGCAAAAAATGTTTTATAAAAATGAATTGCACGTTGAAACTCAAAATATCTCAAAACTGTGATTTTCAAAATTTTTTTTGCAGAATCCAACATCCAGTGTTGAGTTTGCAAAATCGAAACTAAGTTGATTTCAGACAAAAAAATCTTTAAAAAAAGATCTTACGTCATTTAGTTAACGTTATTTGAATTTCTATATATTTAAAAAGTTTTTTTGGAATACAGACGGATTCACAAAATTGATTGATTAATCAATTTTGTTACAAAATTCGTGGTGAGTTAACCTATAAAAGATTTGAACTTCTCTAACACCTACCTTGTTAATACGTTTATTACCTCAATTATTTTTTTTCTCTTATTATCTTACTTCTTTTTGCGTACTACACTGACTTGAGTGAACCTTTTAACGCTGATAAATACTCGAGCTTCGTTTAAACGTTTTGATAGCTAGCTTATGTTTTAAGTGTTTCAGTTGGCTACAGAGATTATAAACCAGAATAAAAGCAATATGAGACTTGTACAATGATGTCACTACGATCTAAAGAAATCGAAAACATATTCCAACTGAAGACCTTTTTTTTAGAGATCTCTATATTTTTTGGATAAAAATTGAAAAATTGCAGATAACTTCCAAGCAAAAATCTTTTTTTTAGAGATCACCAGATTTTTGCAACGAAAAATAAATTTTGTTTACCGAAGTGGGTCGTTAAGTTACCCTGGGTTGGAAAGTGGGCCGCGGTATGAAACAGGTTAAAAACTACTGGTTTAAACGCTTAAGGCTCATTTCCACTACAAACGTATAATGGAATATTCTTCGTTTCTTTTATTGATTTTTTAGCTTCGCTTGGCGCTTCAACGCGGAAAAAAATAAAAAAATCAATACAAGAAGGAGCCCTTTGTTTTTTTTTATAAAAAATGATTTTTGCTGTTTTTTAGGTGTTAATATTTTTTTGTAAATAAAAGGCAAGTGTTATCGTACGCTTTCGCAACAATTTTATTCACAAAAAGTAAAATTTTATGAATCGCTTGTTCAGATTTAGTAAGCTCAAAACACTGCCAGAAGATCCACGTGTATCTAAAGCATTTGAATACAGGTTGAAAATTTTTGAAAGTTTCTTATCTGCTGTTACGAGAGCTGCCAACAACAAAGCACAGTGGATCAACTTGCTTTGCTAAAATACTACTTGTCGCCTCAAATGTACCCCTTCTTAAGTAAAGCTTAAAAATTCAAAAAAAAGTATACAATTACTTCGCTCGTCTTATCAAAAAAAGATTATTAATTTTTCCTACCACTTTTTTTTTTATATGACCAGAATGTACTCACAGGATGAAAGGGTTTCTCCACATGTTCACGCCCTCCGCGGTCTTAAAAAAAAATCTTCCTTTCAAGCTGATCTACGGAAAAGTAGCGAGACGATGATTTTAATACCGCACAAAAACCGAAATGTTTGAAATGGTTATAAGCAACAAACTGAACTTTATGCTAAATCTATTGATAAAATAAGCAGAAATTAACTGACCGTTTAGCAATTACTTTTGTTCCTAACGAGAAAAAACCAGCAAAGAAGACACTTTTGGATGTAACAAAAACAAGTTTTTTTCTAATTAATGAAGCGGCAAAAACTTGAATGTTCAATTCGTTTCTGCTTGTCTAAATTGTGTAAATGAAGGATTGCCTTTTACAGTAGAATGCGATGCTTCAAACTATAGTTTGAAAGCTAGTTTAAATTAAGATGATCGCCCCATTGCTTTTAATTTATGAGTTATTAACTAAAAGAACAAATGAAACGAATTCAGTATGCTTCATGCAACAACTTACATCAGGGCGCGTCCAAATTGTGGTCCATGCAAAACTTTTAAGTGGCTTGAGCGCTGTTTTCTGAAATGATATGAACTTAATTGGGTAACATGCTTCAAAAAATAATTTTTATGCTAAAAGATGAAAAAAGTGTCTGTATTTTTGTTTAAAGGTAGAAAACTTATTCGGCGGCAGTGTTTTATTTTCTTAGAACATAAATATTTTTAGTAGGCCAAAATGATATTGACTTAAAAAGCTTGACCTGACTAATACTGACCAGCATCAATTGTTTTTAACACTGGCCTTCTCCAGGAATCTTAAATGCACGAGAATCCCTGCCATCCAACCATTCATGGACTTTGCTTTTACGCTAGAAATTTCTTTAAAATTATATAAAATAATTATTTTATTTTTCATGCTAGGCGCGTAAAATAAAAATTAAACAAATTTAAAAAATTTATTAACTGCATTTAGCCAACAGGATTGCAGTAAAAAGAGATATTTGTACGATAAGCAATCAATTTTTTGGAATACATTGTTATATGGCAAAATAAAAAATTTAGGCCGCAGTTGCGGTCGAAATTTGTTTGGACATATTTTGTAGATTTAAAAAAATTATAATTGGACTTAACGGATTAAACTTACTGATTAAGCAACCGAATTAACTTTACTGTATAAACAGGGCTACCATTTTGTGGTTTATTTTATGAACGTTGTCTAATAAAGATTTTAATGTGCTTATTTCGAAAAATCGTACTTATTTCCACAAAATTTTTAGAAAACGCGCTTATTTAAAGATTTTCCTTCTATGTCCGAAGAAAAGAGAGCGTTTTTTACTTAAAGATCAAGTGAAGACTTTTTTTAGAAATTACTACGTTTTTGGGACGAAAACAGAGATTTTGGACACTGATTGAAAGTGTTGACTCTTTTTAATTGATAAATCACTACGTTTATGGGAGAAAAAGAGAGATTTTTGACAGTAACTGAAAGTGATAACCTTTTTTGAGGGAGAAAAAATAGAGGTTTGGCTGTGCTTATTTTTGTTCAGTTCGGATGTATCCCTGTATTTAAATAAGTTCAGCTTGCTTCGCTCCGACAATTTCTCTTCAATTCTATTCTCCTCAACGGCCGGGCTTCTGAAGCCGTAACGTTTGTAACGTTTGTAATTATCGAAAAAAATGAAGTAAAAACGTTTGTAATTACTTCAACTTTTTCCATAATATTCTAGAATTTCTTGACTTTGACTAATTTGAAATGCTGAATAAGATGGTACTATTTTTAGGTGCCTCCGAACAAGGATTAACGAGTAAAATAGATGTTTTTTAGCAAATTTGTGAATTTTTCCTTGTTTTCGCAAGCAGAGCGTGGAATTTCAATTTTACGCCTTTATTAAGTAACATGAATTTTACCAATTTATTGGCTTTGAGTGACGAAGCAAATTACGTCGTTTACTAGACGTCGATATACATGAGGCAAAGCAGAACTTACAACTCAACAGTTTCTAACATGGTACAAAAAGAATTTCTTTATCTCCATTAGGACATTTTGTATGATCCAAAATTTAAATTAGCTTTTGTTAAATCAATTGAACTAGTTTACCAATTTTTAACTTTTTTTTTTAATATACTGTATAAAGACTGCTTTAAGCCTTTAAACTTTGTAATAGCTATGTTCAGAATAATATTATAGTACTTTTTAATGCTCTACTGAAATCATAATTTACATATTACCATAAATGTAGCACTTAAAAGTATTAAGATATTGAGACACCACCAGAAAGACATTGAAAAAATCATTTAAAAAAGTACTTGCTATAGAGTACTTTTCAGCTAAACTTTAAATAAATTAGGAAATATCTACAAGTTGCTAAAATTAATTATTGAAATCTAATTACTTGTTAATGGTCGGCAACTTCAATCCTACATTGAAAGGATTTTTTAAAACTCATTCTACAGTTCTATCTCTGATTTTATAATCTGCTTTTTTGTTTTGCTTAAATTATTTAAGGTTTTGGGCGCTTTTTTGCTTTGTAACACAATAGGCTAACTTGTAAAGAAGGTTTATTAAGCTAAATAACAATAATTGGTTCTCGTTACTATTCGCCGAATTTAATTGATTACCTTTTAATTTTACCTTTTAAATTTTGGTAAGTCCCCAAAAGCTGCAAGGTTAGTAAGGGCGAACAGTGAACAAAACCCTAATAAATGATTAGAAAAAAGCTAAGACTTTGTTTTGGTATTGAAAATCGGCTAAAAAGTATAAAATAATACACATGCCAAAATTAAAAAAGTGCGGAAGCTTCACATACTGTAGTTCGAGTTTATCTTTAAAATTCACATTGCTTATTCTCTCTTCATAATATTTTTTACAAGCCTTTCTCTGCTGTACAATTAGATTCCATTGCTTTCTGTAGGTTTAAGAGCAGTTCATCCTTTTATTGATTTCAATTTCTCTCATATTTCTTTTTTCTTTTGGCTGTCTTACGCGCTATTTACATTTCCGGTACAATGGAAAGAGGCTATTTAGTTAATTATGTGCCTGACATTTTGCTCTCTGCAATTGGATTAGTGAAGGGGAAGCAACTAAATGGGCAACCCAAACAATAGCATTATGCAAAATAAGATTTGCTTAAAATTTAAATGTAAACTTTTTATACTTTGCACGCGGCAGGGAACGCGGCAAGATCCTCCCAAAAAGGTTATTACGCTTCGTGGTTGACATCACTAATAGACTACAAATACAAAGGCTTACCATGTGTCCTCATTTTGGCAGGACAGTCTTAAATTTTAGGGCTTTGTTCTGCCTGTTGTGCCAGAAGTTCACAACAGACTGGAAGTGAAGACCTGTTTTTTTGAAGAAGACTACGTTTTAGGGCCGAAAATGATGAAATTCGAGACATATTTGAATTGAGGCTCTTTTTTTGAGAGCACCTGTTTTTAGGGACAAAATTTGTAAAATCTGAGACTGATTCCAACTGAGGACCTTTTTTTTTAGAAAACACTTGTGTTTTTTGACGAAAACTAAGTAATCCCAGACTGATTAGAAGTTCTTCGGATGAAAACCAAGAAATCCGAGACTGATACAAAGTGAAGACTTTTTTTCTTTTAGAGAACACTAGTTTTTAGGGACGAATCTTTTTCTATTAACGAACGTTTTGATTTGCCGTTCCCGGAATAAAAAATTTGGGGGCAAAACGGTTTTGCCGGAATTTTATGTGACGAGTGTCCGAAAATCAAAATTTAATATAAAGACTTCAGACTTTTTTTGTCTCTACTTGATTTTAATTTTAGATTAGAGCAAAGGCCAATAATCGAACATGCAAATAGTTTTTCAAAAAAAAAGTTTAAAACAAAAAAAAGGTTTTCACATCATAATTACAGGCTCTACTTTTTTTAAAAATTCAATCGTTTTTCTTACAATGAAATAAAAGTAATTCTTATTTGAAGAATTACGAGGATTTGGAATTAATTTTTAAACAAGCTGCATAAAGATGAACAACACCAGACTAGAGTTTCGCTCTCATTAGAGCTCGTCAGGATGCTTATCTCACCGCGAATCGAACCGGGACCTGTAGTCTTCCACGCAGGTTACTATACCACTATTGCATACTATAGATACTTAGTGGTATAGTAACCTGCGTGGAAGACTACAGGTCCCAGGTTCGATTCGCGGTCAGATAAGCATCACTGACGAGCTCTAATGAGATCGTAACTCAGGTTTGGTGTTGCTCATCTTTATGCAGCTTGTTTAAAAAGTAATTCTGCTCATAAAATAAGTATAAAAAACTTTCTTTTGCCAAAGATATTGATATATTTTGTTAATATATGTAATTCTTTATTAATTTGTTAATTTTAATTAATTTTTTGTTATTATTTTATTTTATTAATAAATTTTTCACATTTTTTATTAATTTATTAAATTATTAAATTCAAAAGAATATAAATCTATCTTGATTGTGCATTAAAAAATCTATTCATTAGTTTTGAAGTATTACACTAAATTTAAAGTTAAAAAGCTATCTATCAACCAATTCAAACTTCACTGTAATCATAGGCCCACCATTAAATTTTTCGACTGTTGGTTTCGGTGCCAACGTACATGTAAATTAACTTGTTCAAATTTCTCAAAAATTATGTTTATTGGTATAATGCTTCAATTAACGATTGTCAAAATTTATTTTGTTGACACAGTCTAGGAACCACATCAAAAATATTTGTCTTATAAGATTTGTCAAAAATAATGTTCATTTGATGACCTGACGTCAAAAATAATGGCTTTCGTCAAAAATGATGTTTTCAATGGCACTTCGATACTGTCAGGAACTATGTGGTGCTGAGTTCACTGTTAACACAGGAATTAAATGGTTTTCTTGACTAGAAAGGCTATCTTCTACGCTAAGGAAGTCTTTTGGAGAAGTCGTTAGAAGACTCTCTTCAATCCTAGCTGGTAACTACAATTTACCAAATCAGATTTAAATAAAATATGAGCTTTATTCAAATGATATCAGTACAAATCACTGGTCCACAAAGCAGATGGTTTTTGACGGAAATTTTTTCATTCGACAAAAATTCAAATCAATAGCAACGATTGTACTTCAATAACAAATAACGACTTTACCGGGCAATTCAAATAAATTTGAATGCCCTCTACGAAATAACAGCGTAGAACAGCCTTTTGAACGAATTGGTCTTAGCGCTTATACAGTTGTCATCATAATTAAGCACGTGGCAATTAACAATAAAGGATTGACGATCAGTGACGTTGATGCATTTTGCAATGCTCGCAATAGCAATGCTTTTTCAATTAGTTCACACAACGCAAAAATATAAAGTGAACACAATAGGACTTCAACTAAATATAGGGTGCTCCATAAAGTGCTCCGAATTTGAATTCGGCGAACGTTTTCTTTGTTAAAGATTAAGGGGCCCCCGTAAATAAAAAGCATTTTCTGTTTTTGAGCTTTTGGCGATTGCTTAAAAACACTTTACACATATACATTCTGTTTTATAAAAGAATTTCTGTTGGACTGCTTGAATACCAATCTAGCGGACAAAATTCAATCTTTACACTAATCACTTTTTATAAAACTTTCTTGTAACTATTCATTCGTGGGGAAAAAAGAATAAATTGACTAGTTCACATGTTAGCTCTTATGCTGACGCCTACAGAAAATTAAGCAACAACTTACTTTTTATAATTGCATTTCACTTTGCATTTAAAGTAACAGACTGTTTTTTTGTTGAAAATTTCCTAACAAATGAAAAATTCGACGTATTTTTTATGTATAACTTTACTTGTTTTACTTATTCAAGTTTGAGATGTACACAAATTAATTCTTTACACCAAAAAATTTAACACAAAGTTAAAAAAACCGTCTTTATTTATTGCAAACTGTTTGATAAATCTATTTCGAAACTTTAATAAAGACAAAAAAGAATCCACTCTGGAAATTCGAAAAAAACACTTTTTATGTAAACGTCAAGTGAAGACCATTTTTGGTTTTCATTTACCTTTCGCAATAAATTTTGTTTGAACTCAAAATGTCATTTTAAAAAATTTTGTTAAGTATCCTGGTCTAATATAATTATTCTACTATATTTTGACGTCTTTGTAATTTTAAAATGACCAATTAAATGGAAACCTCAGAATTAAATCAACTTACCGTAAAACCTCTAATTGAGCGCACCCTGTTTTTTCAAAAATCGCCGTAAGCGATTTACTAACCCGGATTCCCGTGCGGTTACTACCGCTTCTTCAGAGATCCATTTTCTCTAGTTTTTTTTTATTCCATACTAATGCTGATGCTGAAAGAGGAATTTCGGGTTAGTTTCACCGCAAAAAGAAATTGCTTACGGCGACTTCTTGAAGAGACAGGGTGGCGCTAAATTAGAGGTTTTACGTTAGATTCTTACTTACGGATGACTTGGGCTGTTTACAAGAGTTCTTCTATATAAAACCAGATAAAGATCCGGGCCCTAATTTTATATGAACAGAGCTTATAAACCATGTTAGAGCTGCTTTGAAGTCTTGATTACATAACTTTTTTTTTCCTACTTGCATCAAATCCAATTTCGAAAATCTACTGAATAGCGCTTGTAGTCGCGATTCGAAAGACTAAGAAGGCTGTAAAAAACCTAAAATATTGACAAATTTATCACGTTTTCGTCCCCTGGGAAAAATGTGAGACGTTTACCTATGTCGGCAACGAGCCAATTGATGGTTTTGACGCAAAAAGTCAACCGTAAATCAAGTCGTTCTGTTGAAACAAATGATTGACCATTTTCTCCGAGATTTGAGTCTAATCTTCAATCTGACAGCTGCATATGACACTGTTTTTCATACAAACTTGGCTTTAACTACAAGCTGCTGAGGTTTCTGCTGGATAAATGCATAGTTAGAATGATAATAAAACTAATTCGCAAAAAAAGTTTTACTCGAACGGCGACAGCAAGCAAAATAGTATCGGGTGTCAGAGAAACAGTGTTCCTTAAAAATCAATTTCTATTTTAACATCAAGATCTACAATCTGCTTTCCACACTCTCCAGATTAAAAAAAAAATGTGAATTAAAAGTTTAAAATAATCAACATTCACCATGTTTATTTTAAGATGTTTAGTTCCGATTTATCTTGAGGTAAAATTAGACAAATTATTGAAGTTTTGTCACCACCATTTGGCATTGCACAAAAATTTTTCTTTGCGTGTCCCACTACTGATTTAACCTGCGGCTCAAGGGTGCTAAAACATCAGATGCAGCTTTCTTATTTTTAGTCTATTCAACAGCGGAGTTCTGGAATCACACGTATTTGGTTTATATATAATGTTTTGAATGAGGCTTTGCGCGTAGTCACTGAATGCTTCCGTCCCTCTCCAACGGCCCACTTAACAGTTTTTTCAAACATCCAGCCATCTGAGCTTTGACAACTAGAAACGACACTTTTTTTGACTAAAGGTGGTATTCTAGACCTCTTCTCCGTTATTTTTTCAAATCTGCGGCACACTTTGAAAGATTTCAAAAATTTGCAGAACAGCTGGACCAAAGAAAAGCTAAATTTTGAACGCTTTCCGTTACCTGAAGTTTCATTTGGCTGTCATAAAAAACCTAAAAATTTCAATCTAAACTCTAAAAATAAAATGATGACTTTTTTCATCTGAAGTTACCAATTTGCCCATGTCGTGCATAATCAAGCCTGGGTGAAAATTGATCAAAAAGTTATTAATTTATTTGGAGAGTTTTTATGTTCATTGAATAAAACTTTTAATGAAGAAAAGCGTTCGAAACTTAGCAAAGGCTAAAAAAGATCTTGACATTTCACAATGAGATGTACAGTATGATGAATTTTTTAAGTTTGTTGGTTGCTATTTTAGAGAAACATAACTTTTTTCTATTTGAAAGAGTATGTTTGTCGGTTTTCCGCAGCACACAAGCTGCAGAGCTCTGCTCTAGATCCTGACTGCAGAGCTCTGCTTATTCATCGGTTATCAAATCCCTTCCAATAAACACAAAGGTCTAAACACTTGTTTGTGCCTGCTGCGCAAAAACTTGAAAAATCTTGCTGAAGGCATCCGTTCTTCCCAGTACATGAATCATAGATCGAACACCGAGTAATGTGAGGGTACATCCCGGCCGCATATTACCAATTTGTAGGCGATTTCAATGCACAGGGCTGTTTTTGACCAATCAAAGACAAGAATATATTTTCAATTGTTCTTAAAGAGCAAAACGTTTTTTAAAGCTGCTCCTCAAGAGCAGTGTCTGCTTTGTAATAGACTACAGTAAATTTGTTTTTAATAGAAGTTTTTAATAAATTTTTTTAATCTAACTTTTTTACAGATTATTGTAATTTTTCAACAAAGCTTTTTATTTTCATTTTACAAATGTATTTTCATTTAAGAAAATGTTTTTTTTCCTTAAATGCATATGCTGTAGTTATGATTTTTAATAAAACTTTAATAAAATGTAAAAAAAAATTGGATTTTACATATTTTTGTTATATTCTTAATAGTTTTGCAAATCTGATTTGAATTGGCCTCAATACATATGGTTATATAGTTTTGATTATGTTTTAGGTCTTTTGTTAACTAGCCAGAAATTGACAAATCACATTAAATGAAAGCTTTTGTTATTAATGTGTAAGTTTTTGCAATAGATACAAACCAAAAGCAATAATTATTTATCGAAATCTTTCAACTTTTTTATTTTTTAAAGCGCTTAGTAAGATATACTGTAGATAAGAGCCTTATTAAAAATTTAGATAAAAATTTCACAAAAGCATTTTTGCTTTTTTCATTTAAAAAATTAATTATTTATTTTGCATTTGCAAAATTATTCTTTTACACTTAAAATTATTTTTATATTTAAAATTTTTTTTTAATTGTAACTAATTTTTTGTGCTTATGATGAGCAGATTTTATATCTAATTTGATTTTTTAAACACATTAGGTTAACCTTAATCAGAAAATTAAATAAATGCTTTCCTATTTTATTACGTAGTTTGTCTTCATTATTGTGGCTTTGAAGGAAAAATAAAAAATTTCTCTTTGGTGCAGATCACACTAACAATAGGTTCCTTCCTTATACAGAGATAGAGAAATCCCAAGATTTCATTACATATGGGTTTGCTGAACATAGTAACATTCCAAGAACAAGTTTACGTCAGCCCATGCAAACTCCTCAATCCTGCCGCTGCTCATCACTAACTTTATTTGAAGAATTTTAAACTTTTAACAAGATATAAGTGCTTTTTTTAAGCACGTTAAGTTACTCAGATTGTGGTTTACTATTTCCACCTCTTTTTTTTGGCATCAGCATTACGCTATTAATCTATTTTCAATCATTAACTTATAAGTCTATCTACATAAAAAAACGATGCAACAAACAGTCTATATTACTTAAAAATAAAAGGTCATATAAAATCTCTGTCAATTATAATTCTTTATAAGTAATTATTATAGTGTTATTTTTAATTTCATTTTGACTTCAAAACAAAAATAAATAATAAAAGATTTAAGATTAATAGTACAAATAAATAATTTAGCTTTGGCAATTTTGGAAATTTTTTATTTTTCCTTCAAAGCCTCAATAATCAAGACAAACTAATAAAAAAGCATTTATTTAATTTTCTGTTTAAGGAGTTTTACAGCAGGAAAAATAAAACCTCCAAAATATGTTGTATATGAAATCTGCCCATCATAAGCATAAAAATTTTTTCTACAATCGATGTTTTACATTAGGAAAATAGACAAGCAGTTTACAGCAGTTTGACATCAAATAATAAATAAATAATTTACTTTTTCATAAATAGCAATCATTTGAAAAAATTGTTTTTAATATAAAAAACTTTAAAGTGTAGAAGAATGATTTTGCAAATGCAAAATAAATAACTAATTTTTAAATAAAAAAAAGGAAAAATGTTTGTGAAATTTTTATCAAAATTTTCATTAAGGTTCTTATTTACAGTATGTCTTACTGAGCACTGTTCAAAAGAATAAAAAAATTAAAAGATTTTGATGCCCTGCACTGAAGAAGCCCTGCACTAGAAAATATTGATGATTACAAAATTATAAAAATTTAACTTAAAATTTTTTAAAATTAATTAGTCTGTTAGAATTTTTAAATTATTAATTAACTAATAAAATAGGAAAGCATTTATTTAATTTTCTGATTAAGGTTAATCTAAGGTCTTTAAAAAATCAAATTAGATATGAAATCTGCCCATTATAAGCATAAAAAATAAGTTACAATTTTGTATTATATTACTTGACGAAAGTTTGATATCAAATAATAATTAAATAATTTACTTTTTCATCAATAGAAAACATTTAAAAAAATTTTTAAATATAAAAATAATTTTAAGTGTAAAAGAATAATTTTGCAAATGCAAAATAAATAATTAATTTTTTAAATGAAAAAAGCAAAAATGCTTTTGTGAAATTTTTACCTAAATTTTTAATAAGGCTCTTATCTACAGTATATCTTACTAAGCGCTTTAAAAAATAAAAAAATTGAAAGGTTTTGATAAATAACTATCGCTTTTGGTTTGTATCTATTGCAAAAACTTACTCATAAATAACAAAAGCTTTCATTTAATGTGATTTGTCAATTTCTGGCTAGTTAACAAAAGACCTAAAACATAATCAAAACTATATAACCATATGTATTGAGGCCAATTCAAATCAGATTTGCAAAACTATTAAGAATATAACAAAAATATGTAAAATCCAATTTTTTCTTACATTTTATTAAAGTTTTATTAAAAATCATAACTACAGCATATGCATTTAAGGAAAAAAAAAATTTTCTTAAATGAAAATACATTTGTAAAATGAAAATAAAAAGCTTTGTTGAAAAATTACAATAATCTGTAAAAAAGTTGTCACAAACTTTGTTCGGGAATCCCAAAGGACCAGTTGAGCTAGGTAACCCAAATACCTGCGCTGAAACAAAGCTGTGTCTAAATTTTATTTTATTCCGGCTCAAGAAGTAGTCTTGCTATGAGCCTGATGGTTTATACAGTTGCTTTAACGAAAGCTCGGATTGGTTTCGCTGAAGACTTTTCTTCACAACAAACAGAGACCACTGTCTCCAATAAGAACGAATGTATTACAAAAATCACGTCTGACCAAACTTCAAATTCACGCTTGCCAAACTGCAAAGCGAAATCAACGTTATAACTTGACTTAATCACCACAAATAATTCTACCTCTGTAGAACAAAACTAAAATTATGAATTAAGTGTGACAAAGTTAGATCAAAAAAATTTATTAAAAACTTCTATTAAAAACAAATTTACTGTAGTCTATTACAAAGCAGACACTGCTCTTGAGGAGCAGCTTTAAAAAACGTTTTGCTCTTTAAGAACAATTGAAAATATATTCTTGTCTTTGATTGGTCAAAAACAGCCCTGTGCATTGAAATCGCCTACAAATTGGTAATATGCATCCCGGCCTCGGCCCCCTAACTAACCATTCGGCTGCATCTAGTTGAGTTGCGCCCAGTCGGTTACGTCCAGTTGGCCAATTTCGCCTGTGGACTATAGTTACGCGTTTTTATTTGTGCATAGACAAATGGGGTCTCCTTCCTTTCTCTCATTGCAAATGCGGCGCCGTTGGACAAACCGGAGATAGCGTTATATCGGACTGTCACATGCATTGTGCATTATAAGGAGCACGAGATCGGACAGTTTTGGATAAAAAAATAAAGGGTTGTGGCTTGGTATATTGCTAAAAGCACTTAATTCAGGAAATACAATAGAAATTTGCGCTAATTCAACCGCACGTTAAAACAAGGTTTTTGACTGGCTTACAAAAATAAATTGATCTTTGCCAAACGTCATTTCCACGCGAGTGACTCTTGTGTTGTAACATTCATACCTCGAAATTATGCTTAAAAGTCTAATTTTAGGAAATATTATTGTCTATGCTATGATAATGAAATCGGACCACGCTAGAAAATGCAAACTCAATTCATATCCAAAAAATTCAATAACTCAGGAAATCAGTGTCAAACATATGGTTTTTCACGTGTTTCCGGCAATGCTTAAAAATTTGTGCTTCATGCTTTGAACGATGCCCAGATATATTCCACGACTAACAATAACAATTATATAGAGTAATATTGTTTTTCTCAAGTGCTTTTTTTAAATAATGCGATGTTATATCAATAAATAAAATACTCTTTTTGTGGCGGTGAAATACTGTACATTGCAATAAAAAAAAAAAACAATATGCATATAAACAATGATATAAAAAAGATAAAGTTTTGTTGTTTTACACTATTTCTAAATCGAAATTTCAACACTGAAATGTCAAAACATAGCCAAATTCAAATCCTTTTATAAAAAAAATATTCGTTTATATTTTTTTATCCTTTTTTTAAAAAAGCAGCAATAACTATTAGTAACTACAAAACATGTGGACAAAACATATGAACAAGTAATTGAAACTGGTCTAAAATAATTTCCATACTTGGACCAAAACAATAAAACAGGCTTCCCTTAGCTTTTTCATTGTTTGCAATTGTCGTGTGCGCTGACGTCACTCTACGTCCAATTTTTAATTAAGTTTACGACTGTTACAACAGCCAATCCGTTACAATCGCATTTCACGCTAGTTAAATGAGTATCTAAACGTAAAAATTGAAGTGTACTTGCTAAATTGCAATTTTGCATACTTTATCAAACAAATTTTCAAAAACTTTTTTGCTCTAACAGAGTTAAATAAATGATTCTTACTCTGCTTAAATTTTATAAAGATAGCTTAAGTAGTTTTGGCGTTATAAATCGTTGATTTGGTAGGCTTCTGAAGCCCAGCCGTTAAGGAGTCAATAGCTCGAAAAAGGTTGAGGAGAATAGGGTTAAGACTTTTTGATAAAAAGCTTTGGAGATTTTAATTCTATTTGCTATTTTAAAACTTTGTACGACCAACCGTTTCTTCAAATATTCAATAAATATCTTAAATTTTTCTCTCACCTAAGTTAAACATTGGGTGGTATCGACAAGACTCTTCCGCCAATCAAATGCAGCGATTTGTTTTGATTGTTGTTCACAAGTGTTTGTAAATGCGGCGCACTCACAAAAATTGTTAAAATGTCGAATTGGACGTATTGGATGCAATTAAACAAAACATAATCAAGTAAAAGTATTAAATTCTTCTGAGTTTGTTGCAAAAAACTAAAGCAATAAATCATTAAATTGTCTTCGAAGCTTTTTTACATGCAATAGAAAACCTAGTTGTTAATTTTTTCAAAAGCAAAAAGGATCTGACCACTTGCGAGAGATCGGTGAAAAATGATTAAATTTACTTTTTCGGAGACAGTTGCACTTTGATCCGATTAGCGCTCTGCAGTTTACCATTGTTTAAGCAGCAGTGTTTGGTGATTTGGTCACATTTTAAACTTTACGGTTTAAAACGAAACGATAATGGCGGCGCTAGTCGGAAACGATTTTCTAAACAATATTACACAAATTAGCTTTAACACATAGACACATTGTCCACAAACTTACCAACAATGTTGGGCGGACGAGCAAAGAGAATCGTCAATACGAATACTAAACTGCTACCAAATGTAGCCAATGTCAAAGGGGACTAATAATTATTATCAGTTAAATTCAAACATAAATACGCAATAAAAAATGGATCTCTCATCGATCAGAAAGCTTCTCTCCAAATAAAATCGTAGGCAACACTTCCCAATACAACGTGGCATCACTCGATACCAAACAGCCGCGCGAGAACGCACAAAAAAGCAACGCTGATTATTCAACGCAAGAACAAAAGGCGCGTTGGTTCGAATCTCGTAGCCAATACCTACGTCGCAAATATTTATGCGTACGTCGTAACAGTAATTGACTTCCATCTTTACATTAGAAGGCAAAGTTTCTTGAGATTTTATTCATCCGAAGAGGGCTAATGTAAGACTAAAACATTTATAATTTTGGTTTCTTTTTGTTTTATTTTAGTATGAATAGATGTGTGCTGCAGTATATAATTGCAGTCTTAGATTTCTTAATTTTCGTCCCGAAATCATGGTGTTCTCTAAAAAAATTGTGGTGTTTTTAGAGAACACTTTTTTTTTAAAGACGAAAATTAAGAAAACTAGTCCAAGTGTTCCGCGAATTTCGAAAAGGTTTAAAATGTGCAGCTGGCGGAAAAGGTTAAAAACCACTGATGTAGATGTTTTAATAAGGAGTTATGTAAGTCGAAAAACTTTAGGTTTTTTAATAAAACTTGGCCATTATGAATGATAAAACATTGACTATTGATTGCTATTATTTATCACTCTTTACAATGATTGAGAGTTTTTATTATACTTTTATGCTGCATCATTCCTTTTTCAATAAACTATCATAATTTTTGATGCTATATCTAACTATTAATTTTTTATCATATTTGCAAGGCACACTTTCTAATTTTAATAATTTAACAGCAAAGAGCTCATAAAACGTAAATTCAAGCTACTTTAGTCTTATAGTTTAAGTCTAAGTTGCTATTTCTACCAAAAGAAACTAAATAACAACAAGCCGGACAAGCTAATTCTTGTCCAAACATTTTTAATTCCGTTACCAGTCCAGATTTTATCATTGTTGACTGCATTCACTGCATCTCCAACGTTCATAGAATTTTCAATATACAGCGTCATTGGATTACGTCATTTTACGTCAGTTTGCGTGAAATTTTGTAGCTGCATTTAAAACAGCTCAAGATCTGAGTTGCCAATTCAAAAATTTTTTTAAAATTAGGGCTTTTCTTAAATTTATGCGAAGAAAATTGAGCAAAATTGAAATAAAATTAAAAAAATAATTTTCAAGTTTTGCTGATGATATTTACAGCTGCTTTGCAAATATTTGGGGGTGCTGCAGCTCTGCAGCTTCTATAGACGAGCCGCCACTGCCTGTATACATTTGACAATATTTTCAAGAAAGATTCAACACCAAAAGCAAAGATTTTTCATGCATCACATTTTTTCTATTTGTACAATCAAAATTATACTATTTAAAAACATTTAATTAATAATAATCAAAAAATATTGGACGAATTTAAGTTAAAATTTATTCAAAAACAGCAATATTCTTTCAAAGTGCATCAAGCACTTTTTACGGTTTTCTCATTCATTTTATTGTATAAAGAACTTTCAATATATAATATGCTTTGTCTAAAAATGCGCTAAAAATTGCAAAACAATTTGTATTTTAACTAGCTGGATTAAAAAATTTTTTAACACAAACACCAGAAACAAAGAAATTTTAACCGAAAATCTTTTTCCTACTTTTTATGAGGGGTTCGTTGCCATTTTTTGCATTTTCGACTACAAGCTGCTGTTTTGTTGGTTTTGATTCTATGTATAGTATAAATCAACATGTTTTATTGATACAGTTTTAACCATAATAGTTTTCATGGAGAAAAAAATAATTGACCGTGTTTTAATCTTCAAAAAATTTGAACTGTCGAAGCCTATTATTTAGTACGAAAGATTTTGTTTTACAAATTTTAAAAAGTGTCTTCCAAAACTTATTACAATAAATATACGGATTTAATAAAGGGTTAATTAAAATTAACGAAAGCACTACTTTTTGAATAATGTGATGGTCATGTAAAAATTTACAATACAAGCATTCAGTTTTATTAAGCGATTTGAAATAAAAGAAAAAACCAATAATACAAACCGGAGTTCAGCATAAAAATTTAGTCGCAACAATAAAAAACATTTTTAAAAAAATTTTTGAACTCTCTTTCGCTTTTCTGCCATTGTCAGGCGATTGGAAGAAAAAACTTGTTATAAGGTTTCTACAATTAAAAATACTAATAAATATTGTAATGTAAGCAATTACAATAAAAATAAGCGAAAGAGAGTTATACAAAAGCATTGCCAACATCAAGTGTTTTCCGTTCGACTTAAATCTCAAAAAAGTGATTGCACAAGCTTGATGTTGATTGTAAAACTTTTTGTTAGGATAGATATCAAGGCTTTTCAACAGTTGTTCAGGTATTTGGCTAAAATTGAATTTTGAAACGGTATTTAGAAGTACGGAAAAACATTTGTGTTACTTGCTGCATTTGAAAGTGTGGATTCAACAGATTTCGAGACTAAATCAAGGCTTTCCGTCTAGTCGGTAAGAAAACATCAGGCCAAATAATGGGCAACAACGAAAACACAAGCCACATAATCCATACAAAAAGTAAAATTATTAGTAAAACCTTTTTGCTAATCACTTTAAACGGTTTTAAAACTCCATGCAATCGGTAATAACTAGGGCCATTTTTTATGACCTAAAAAATCGAAAAATATAACTTTATTTTTTGAAACATATGACAATATATGACTTTATTTTTAGAGCATCATATTTTGCTAATCTCATAATTAGCAAGTCGAATGCAAGTGTTTTGGGTATATTTTAAAGAAAAACACGGTCGATCAATGATGTATTAACACGTCTATTTCACCTGAAAATCATCAACTCCTCAGTGTCACTCAAGTTCAAATGTCTTAATCAATAGGCTAAGCATTGAAATATAGTTTCATGTAATGTTCAATGTTAGCATCTGCAAAATTTCTGTTTGGACGAAGGAATGATTTCAAAAGGGAAAACGACCGCTCCACAGATGCTTAAGTAGGCTGACATTGCAACAATTTTGCATACAATGCTGGTGGAATATCTGGCCTACTTAGCTCCACAATGATTTTTACATCATTTTTTTCCAAGCGCTTCTTTATGTACTTTTTCAGCTGCAAAGGGTCACTTCCAAAACCAAGAGAGTTGATATCTTCATAGGCCTTTTGTATTGTGTATGTAGAATTTTCCATTTTAAGAATTAGGTTTGAGAGCCCATTGTAGCATTGACTAATTTCAGTCAACTGACTGGTCAGCTTTTGCTCATTCACTTTATTTTTGGCTTTTTGCAGAATCACTCCTTCACCATTTCATGAATTAACAATTTCCCGAACTTGTGGTAGTTTCTCAGCATAGTAGTTAGCAGCATCCAACCAACTGCCCCAACGAGTAACAACTGGCTGCGGAGGTCTTCCACAAACAGCAAAATCAGCAGCTCTGGTTTTATTCTTCACAACGCTTGCTTTTACAGCAGCAATCAAGTCGTCTACTTCCTTGCAAAAACTTTTTATCTTCAAAGCACAGTTATGCATTAAGTGTGCCAGACAGGTAACATGCAGGAGGTTTGGATATATTTCTTTTAAAACGTTGCCTGCACGGCACATGTAGGATGCAGCATCAGATATCAACAAATTGACGTCTTCTCTCCTTACCTTAATTTCTTTATGACATCATCCAGTTCATGGATTATCTTTTGGCTATTAGCCGAACCATCAATCACAGAGCATCTAACCAAAAAGCAGCAGTCCGGTTTATCCAGCGTACCACAAAGTATGTGCAAAAAGTTTTTACCTCTTAATTCAGTTTCATCTATAACAAAAAACAACGGCTTCTCACTCAAGTCTTTTACCAGCTTCTGATCATATGCTTCATCTAGTTCTTTAACTTTCAGACGACAAAGAGTTTCAGATGGTACGCTTTGCCCCAAATCTCGAAAAAGCTGTCGAATAGCTGGATGATTTACTTTTGCCATCGGTATATCAGCTGATGCAAAAGCTTGAACAAGTTTTGTTGCAAAATCTTGGTGTTCACCAGAACTGATAAATGTTTGACGTGTATCAGAAGTTCCAGCACTCTTTGCCTTTTCAACGCCTTTTCTGTGCTTGAGAGTAGCAACATGTTGCTCCACAAAGAATCGCTTCTCATGCTTAACTATGCAGCAGCATAGCGGGCAGTAAAGTTCATCTTTTGGAGTGACTGTGAACTCTTTGAAGTCTTTTATAATCGATCGGACCTTTCTCCCATCAGAAACTTTTATTTTTGGCATGCTCACTTCGCAATATATAGTACTTTCACTAAACAAAAAATAGCCGATTGTGGCGACACGTGTTATTGCTCCGTTTAAAACCTACATTCTTGTGACGTCATAAACGCCTGCTGTGCTCGTTTCTCGTATCGGCTTTACCAGGACTCATTCTAATATAGTAGTTTCTGATTACGGCTGGTTTTTGTGTAGCTGTTGCAACTCGCCGTTTAGGCCCACTTCACGATAGTACTTTCACTAAAAATGAAAGGTCATATTTTATGACCAAATGCAGAAAATATGACTTTTTATGACTTTATAACTTCTTCAATACACCCCGTAACAAAGTAGTTTTTGTATTATTATAGGTTTCATAGCTTTTTGTACCACCAAAAAAAATATGACTTTAATGACTTTTACTCGCCCTAGTAATAACATATAAGAACTATAATTGCTGTGCCTACTTGATAACCAGTCACATTTATAACTCCTAGAGCAATACAAATGACATAATTTCGTATAATGAAAGAAAGTAGGATAACATAAATCGCACATAAAAAATCAGCAAAGGCCAGATTTCAAACTAAAATATTGTACACAGTGTTTTTTTTAACAGTTGCAACAAATAACAATTTTTTTGATACGAAAAAGATTACCACTAAATTACCTATCAAAGCAATTAATCCAAATAACAAAAACACGTATTTTCCATTTTGAATTAATTCCGTTTTAGAGTACGTTGAATTTGAACAATCACAATTGCATTTCAAACGATCAAAATTACAATAGTCATTTTTCATTTCTTTTGTACCGTTATATTTAAAACAGGCCTTCCACTGATTATGTTTTTCTAATATTTCTAATAACATTTCTGTAGAATTTTTGTAAGAATGTGATAGTAATGATTGTAAAAGCAATTTAATTGAACTTGAATTGTTTCCTCCTGTTTTTGCACAAAGTAGCCATTGATTTTCTATTTTCTAATATTTTTATTAGCATTTCTGTAGAATTTTCATAAGAATGTGATAGTAATGATTGTAAATCCCGTTTAATTAAACTTGAATTTTTTCCTCCTGTTTTTGCACAAAGTAGCCGTTCATTTTCAGGTTTTATCAAACCACTCGGACAATAAAACTTAACAAACACAACTTTCATTTCCATCTGATTTCTCATCTTGAGTTTCTAAAATAAAAATCCAAAATGTAGTAAGTAGAATAAATATATTTATTAGTGCCATAGTCGCCATCAAACGGTTAGTCTAACCATTTTGTTTGGCCCTCAATGAACCCACCCCACAGCACTTTCTTGTGCTTGATCGTTTTAACATGTAGCTCTAAAGTACAGACGTATCATAATAAATTATTGAAAAACAAAAACAAGCAGTTTTTGGCATTGTTTTACTTTTGCATCAATTTAAACTTTCTAAACTGGGTTTCATGGACCCTAAGAGTCCATGGATTTCTCTATAAAATACTGTTTGAGATAATGAGATACTTTCCACTTAACCAAAAGTATTTTAACGATTGTAAAGGTTTTAAATATTAAGCGCAATTTGAAGAATAACCAAAAATAGTATTTTTTGTGTAATGCGCTTGAGGTTAAAGCATAAAAATTTTTTTGTGAATCAAGTGAAGATCAAAACAAGGTCATCATTTAAAGTTCATGGCAAAATTTTTTGCACTTTTCTTTTTTTGGTCTTAACTTGATTTTTGGAAAAAGTTTTATTAAACATTTAATTTTTTTTCCTATTTTAGAGAATCATCAATTGTTTCCGACAAGTAGTTAGCAGAAAGGAAAATAAAATATATTTCTACCATTAGCTTTTTAAGAAATATTTTAAAACTAAACGATGAAAATTTTACGTAAACCAATAAAAAGGTAATACGATTTGGATTGGTATCGAACTGATCAAAAAAAATAAGCACGTCTAATTAGTAACTACCCAATTAAAATAGTTTCCAAACTAAATTATTTGCAAGCTGTAGTTGAAAAGTAAAAATTAAAAAGTTGCAAAATTTTCAATAAAAAACGACCTCTTTTTTTGACTGACACAATTTTTATAATAGTTATTCACTTTTTTTTGAAAATTCTACTGAAAACTAACTCAATATTAATAAAAAATAAGTGCTTAACCCTAAAATAAGCTTGTTGTTTTAAAAACAAGCACTTTGTAATTGTCAGAGAAAATCCATATATAAATAAGAACAAAATAAGCCTGAAACGTTAATCCTGATTAGGACTTTTCTAATAAAGTCACGCATTACATCACTGAATTGCATCAAACAGCATTGTATGCATCATTTGTATTGCATAAAACTTTCAGTCTAATATATGGTAGGTATTGCTCAAGCATAAAAAAATGCTTTAAAGTTGATTTCTTTTTTTTACTACCACAAGCTTTTTTGAGCTTTTGTTCACTTAAATATATCTAAATTACAATTATTAGTTGTATCCTTTTACAATTCCTTTGAAAATTATTGTTTTTATTTTATTTTATACACAGAAATGAAATCAAAATTTTAAGTATCTGGCTTTTCGAAAGACACAAAAGAATGACAAGATTTAGAGTTTGCATCTACAAACCGCTAATGTGTCGATCGTTTATGCCATTTATATAACGTTCCTCTCGACGTTGCTGACATGTAAATTAAAACAAACAAAATTACGTTTTTTGCCTAGAAAATTGTAAACTTCAAAGAATGGACAGAAACTTTCCAAAAAACAAAAAAAATGCTCAATTTTTATAATAAATTAAGTTGAAAAAAATTTTTTTGTTGCAACAAAACTTAGAATCAATTTTCTTTACTTTGGAGAAATTTTGAAACTACAATTAACATACGTTTTGAGTCATGAATTGTAAAAATTTAATGGATTTTCGAAGCCCATGTCGAGGAGTCAATGTTCCAAAAAATGTTGGGAAGAATATGGTTAAAAATACCAATCGATTTTTTTGTCTTTGTTTATCAAAAAACTTTGGGCTTAAAAAAATATTCTGTCATCGATTGAGGTTTATTTTTTAAAGATATTTTTAAAATGGCTGTAAAAAATGCGGCTATAACACTCCAAAAATTTCATGCCTTGCTTAAGCATAAATGATATTCTTCGAATTTTTTAAAGAGCAATGAAATGCTGAAGGAAGTTTAAACTTCAATTTTTGGTACAGTTTTTTACCAAAATTTCGATTTAAGTTATTGTACTTTATAATATAGTTTATTTTTTTAAATATATTTTAAAAATTTGTCTATTTCGTTTCTGTGTTTAAAGATTTATATTTTTATACCAAAATAAATTATAAAATACCCTAAGTTATTATCTTTGTCTTGCATAACAGGTCTAATTTATTAAATTTAAAAATACAAAATGTTAAGAATTGTACTGCACAGTTAAACGAAATATTCGGCTTACCCCCGAGCGTAGTGTAGTTGATAGATAAAATAAAGAGATAGAAAGAGAGTTGATATAAATAAAAGTTCATAATAAAAAATGCACAGCATTAAAATTTGTAAAACTAAAATTAAACCAAAGCTGTAAAAATTGATTAACTAAATGTTAAGAACTATTTTTTAAGACTTTTAACTGTACAACAAACAATTTTAAATTATATACGTTTGCACATTTGCTAGAATTTTATTTTAGTGAATTTCTATTATAACTCGTTTATATAAAATGCTTAATTATTTAAAGTGGACATGAATTGATGAAAGAATATTAACTGTAAAATAGAAAAAGAAAAAAAAAGTTTTAATTGCAAGTATATACTAGGTACTTATTTAAAAGATATAATGCTAAAAGTCACGAAAGGCATCAGATCTTTTTTATTCAATTCTTTTTTTCGATGCTTTTATCTGTAAAATTAGATAACATTTTGTGACTTAGATTTGTTTACATACTGTAGATACCGTATCTTAAATTTTATGGGCCATTTTTTTTCACTTGCGGGGCTGTTCAGCCCACAATAGTTTTCATTGGTCAGTTCATTGGACGTCACTCAACGTCAGTAACAAACCGACTTATTCACTTTGCCTTCTTATACATTACTGCGACAGCAGATACATCAAAATCCATGCTTTTTAAAATATAACTAAAATATTTGAGTAACTTATGGGCTGTGGGTTAAACATCCCTGATCTAGCTGCTTCCTCCTCGCTTCCAATTTTAATTTTAATCTATCCTGGCAACCAAAATTGTGAAAAAGATAACGATTTAAAACTGAACTGAAAAAAAATCAACGATAATACAAAATCTCTAATTGTGGTTTCTTTTTTTTCCGGAAGCAGAAAATAAAATGACTAATACCATGTTTAATTCTCTGCTGTATTGCGATAATATTGTATCAAGTTTTATTCTGCGTTTTGTGGAATTTCAAAAATTACGGTGTAAAAAACTTGAAACTTAGAAAGAATGAAAAGCGACCGTTTTGATGTCCAGTTCTGTCAACTTCCTTCTGTCAACTTCGTTAATATTAATAGAATTTTTCTGTATTATAATTGCGATTGAGTTTTAAACCCGTTTATTTGTTCACTATCGTTCAAACTATACACAATGAAACTACAGCAGCTTTGTTGATCTTTTCAGTCAACACTTAGAATCTTAGCGGGAGTTTCCGGTTTT
The DNA here is from genome assembly GCA_963680785.1 of Diplosoma virens. Taxonomy (NCBI): domain Eukaryota; kingdom Metazoa; phylum Chordata; class Ascidiacea; order Aplousobranchia; family Didemnidae; genus Diplosoma; species Diplosoma virens. The sequence goes on from OY796880.1 coordinate 32,895,509, forward strand.
TGATTTTACTACAAATTTTACACTGTGCGTTTTTTCATTTTATTACGTAATCTATAATCATTATGTCCGTTGTTGTGTCGTTTGCCTCTTAGTTTTTATTGGAAGCTTTACTTTGTGTCTTTGAGTCAGGACCCGAATAGCATGAGTCAGGACATTAGTCAGGACCCGAATACCAAACTTATCAAAAGCATTGAGAACTACAGAAAAGATATCAGCACCAGTTGTAGTATCCTTCATACACTCTAGTGACGGAAGTTCTTTGGTTTTGTTCAACTCCTTGTCCACTCCTTTTACAAATATAGCCAACTGTGCCGCAACCTTCACATCGGTGCTTTCATCGAGTGGGAAGCTCCATGATAAAAGTTTTTTACTTTGTCTTTAAGAGTGTCACAAATATCACCAGCAAGTTTATCGATGCGCCTTGCTATTGTCCAACGCGATAAACTTATTTTCTCGAACTCCTTACCATTTTAGGACACTTTTCTTCTGCAACATCAATAAGGCACTTTTTCACAAAAGCATCTTCAGAATACGGCTTCATAGTTTGAGCTATTCTCTGTGCAATTAGAAACTGCACCGAACTGTTTTTTCATTATCAGTATGCATTTTTTGAAACATAAAATGCTGGCTCTTCAATTGTTCCTTCAATTGCTTAACTTTTAGCTCTCTGTCACGTCCTTTTAGCTTTCCATAAACACCATCAGCATGTTTTGAATCATAATGTCATTTAATGTTGTACTCTGTATTAACATTTACAGTTTGATTGCAAATCAAACACAAGGGTCTATTGTCTACATTTTCGATGAAAAAATATTCAGAAGAAGTTTCATTAAATTTTCGCATCTCTTCCTCTACTTTCCTCTTTCTTGTCTCTTTCGAATTTGCGGAACTTGCCATTGCGGAGTGATAAATTAATTGAAACCAAGGTTTAAATTTGCTAAACTCTTGTAAAAACGTTGATTAGAATTAGACAAAACAACAGATATGCTGAAACCAAAATTCACGAAGTTAAAAAATTAGCTACCACTTGATTCGCTAGCACAACTATCAATCACAAATTAGCTACGCGCTAATTTCTCAAGCCACGAACGAATGAATCTAAACTAAAGATTAGCAAATCGTCAAAAGGACAAATCTCTCGGATTAACTAATAATATTCTTTGTCGTATTTATACAAATCTCACTAGATTCTGGAATTTTTTCCAAGAGGCGAGAAGAACAAAAATAGAGCAAAATTAACCAATTACAATGCATATACGTTCTAGCAAAAACACTTGTCGGCAGCGTGGTCGAGTGGTTAAAATGCCGTGCTCATGAACCAACATGGTCTCGGTTCAAAACCCACTCGCGCCATTCTGTTGTGTCCTTGGGAAAGACACTTTACGACACTTCCTGCTGCTTGGTGGTCTTGGCAAGCAGTTCTAATTATAGTCTATTAAATTACAAGAAGACAGCAATATCTTGGTACCTCCGGAAGCAGGTCGGGGTAATTGCTTACCCTATGTATTAGCGCCTCCGTCCCTTTCCTGCAAGTCAGGAGGATAAATATAGAGATAAAAAAAAAATAAAAAAATAGTATTAGTTTATAAAGTCACATGCGCACAATATTTTGCTAAAAAACTTGTTTTTTTTATTATCTTTCATTCAACTGAAATATATTCTTGCAAAATGGTTAACTTTTAAATTATTTAACTTCATCAATTTAAGACTTACTAATCAAATTACATACTCATCCTATTATAAAATTAAAATTATAAGAAAAGACTTTTTGATAACGCTATAAAAACGCTGAACATTAAAAAAAATATCTGGATAAAGCAGAGATTTGATTGACTACTTAGCAACTACTGTTTGTTCTTAAAGATATAATCACCAACAAATAGAGAAAGTGTCGCTTGTCTAAATATGCAGCTTAACATTTTTGAAGTTTAAAGAAAAAGTGTTTCTATTCTATTATGGCTCAGCTCTGCACACTGGAAAAAGATCTAATTGCCCAGTTAAAAACAAAGCTTTTGTGTAAAATGAAAGAGGTTTGTGGAAAAATGAAAGACTATTAGATAGCTTTGCGAAGCGTGTTTATTCCTCGAAGACTTTTCATCTGACACTCATCGGGAGGAATCGTCAGAATGAACTTTCAGAATGAACTTTCAGAATGAACATCAGAATGAATCGTCGAGGAATAAACTCGCTTCTCAAAGCTATCGCAAGCTTCTCAAAGCTCAAAGCAACGGAATTTTTTTCCCAGCGAACGTTGAAACTTCAGTTGATAGAGAAACAGCGGGCATTTTATTATTGATGCCTTAAAAAAAGGTGTTGTTTAATGTTTTCAACTATTCTCTGATCAACGAGCTGTGTCTTATCTGTTAATCTTCAAAGATTAGACAAAATTAAAAATACAAAAATTCAACTTGTTGTCGTCGTCGTTTGAAAGGGCATCCACTTCAGGTCAGACACAACCAGGACTGAGGCCGAGGGTTTTTTCTTTTAATACCCCACGAATCAGATAATGGCAATGATGTTGTTAAGCCAGCATTGAGTTTTGTCATTTAAAACCGTCACACCTCGTGCTGCATGTGGTGTCCGATGTATGTACGCTATTGGAATGTGGTCTGCGGTTTGTCCAGCGGCGTAATCACGACTTGGTTTTGTATCTGAATCGTGACAAATGTTTAGTTTTTTAAATAGTTAATTAATGTGTGGCATGGATATGCCTTTTTGAAAAATCAGTTAATGAAACTAGGTATCTGAGATAAAATATTCACTAATTATATGAGTTTTTGTGTGTTTTTAATCTTTAGTTGTTATGTATTATTGTTTATTTTTTATAATTGATTAATTTGACTTGTTGATAGCAGCGTGATCGAGTGGTTACAGCGCCATGTTTGTGATCTACAGTTTTTGGTTCAAAACCAACTCGTGCCATTTTGTTGTGTAATTGGTAATGACACATTACGGCACTTTTTCTTCTTAATTGTCTAGGCAAACAATTCTAAATTAAATTTCAACCAGACAATAATATCTTGGTATCTCTGCAAGCTGGTCGCAAGCAGGTTGGGAAATTGCTCGCCCTATTTACTAGCGCCTCCGTCGCTCTTCTGCGAGTAAGGATAAATATAGAGATAAATAAAAATATCAAACAGGGTTTATTTTTTTATTAATTTTTTTTTTGATTAATTTCAACAATTTAAATGCTTGGAACATTTGTCTTTTGTGCTAATATCAAAACCATTTATACAATAGCGGCTCGTGACAAAGATGTTTGGGGGTGCTGCAAGTTTTTTTAACCTAAAATTTTGCAGAGCATGGCTTAAGTCAGTGTTTTCAAACCTTTTTGGGCCACAGACTTCTATTTGCAAATTTTTTTTCACAGACCCAATTTTATATTCTATCAATTTTCTTCCCAACCAGCGAGGAAAAATAATGCAAACCCAAAAATTAATAAAACCGAATCCGTCAAAAAAACAATTTTGATGAACAGGCATACCACATTCCGAAGGGGCAAACCAGGACGTTCGTTAATAAAAATAAAATCGTTCCTAAAAAAAAGTGTTTTTTAAAACAAAAACATCTTCACTTCAAATCTGTCTCGAATACCATAATTTCGTCCCTAAAAAGAAGTGTTCTCTAGAAAAAAGGTTTTCACTTCGAATCTATCTGGGATTTTATGGTATAAATTATTTTATCAAATATATATGTTTGACAAATTTCTTCATATCTTCACAGACCTATTGTGGTTGACAGTCATCATGACAGTTATCACGGACCATAAGGGGTCCACAAACCCCAGTTCGGGAAACCCTGGCTTAAACTACAATGCGATGCACTCAAGACTGTTTAAGTTAGTAAAATTAAAACTTTGAAAAAACACATAGTGGTGTTTTAAGAAATTTTAAAATAATTACGATAAAAAAACGCAATAAGAACCAAAATTTTCAATTAATGTTGTACAAATTTTAGCTTTTTTTTCTGTTGCATATTGACACTTGCAAACTGGTCATACAACCTCAACTTAATTAAAAATTTGTTTGCCTTGTTCTAAATATCAAGTTGGTAGCAATTCAATTAGTAACAGGAACCAGAAACTTCTGTGTTGTTGGCGTTACAACAATAATTCACGAGCATGCTTGCACATTACTACTACGTCCAAAATGAGTAGGTAATTATAACGTAAGCTGTTTTTTATGTCTTTTGTTTTTTGCAACTTGTCAATTTTCTCACAACTTATTGTCAGTCAGTTGCTGTGCCAACATCTAAAATAACTAAACCACATCAATCAGTCAAAAATATACTAATTTCATAAAATAATACAACCTTCAGCAGTGAAAGTGCAAACTATATACTGTATATACTTGATTATTCATGAAAACTAAAAATCTTTAAAAAGGTATGGCTATACCAGGCATGCAGATAAGACTTGCATCTATAGATGGTTTAGCAAAAACAACAAAACAAAATCCTCTCCAATAGATTGCTACCTTAGCTTGGTGGAGGAGTTTGCGTTTTCTATGATCCTAAGAGCAATGTCGTATGGAGTTTTTAACTCTTCTCAGGGCTACCCATGGCGGTAGGGTCGAAGGTGAGAAACAGACCAAAATCAATCTAACAAATGTTGCAAAATGAATAGTCCAAATGACAATATTCATACTGCATTGAGCGTCGCGCTGGATAAAAAGGTCCGCGTTTGGGCTTTAGACAGAGTTAGTTAGACAAAGAATTTAGACCCCGTTCGAAAAGTAATTTACATTCTTCTTCACAAGCTGACCGTAACTGGAAACCCATCAATGCATTCGCTACGCGTTTGGGGAGGCAAATAGGGGAAGCGCACCGTATCTGTAATCGAGTTGGTCCCATACATCTGGATCTTTGCATAGGCAACTAGAACATCACTTCACTCAAGTAAAAGAAACAGGAATTGGTTTGGGAGGCAGAGTAGTATCATCTCAATATTGTTAAAATTTTTTCTACCAAGTGCCCTAGTTCTGATAATGTTGAGTTGAATAAAGGCTGAAAGCTTTTCTACTCAAGTGTAGATGTAATCATGTCTGCTCAAGCAACAGGGTAGGCATTTTTGTAAGCGCTCGCCTGGCCCACTGTGTCACTGATTGGATCCCACTTAGAGGAAGGATTTGTCTCCTTTAGCTTAGGTTACAGGAGCGGTCACTATGCATTTTGTAGGTGTACGCACCAAACCCTGAAACACAGTACCAGCTTTTCTTAGATGAAGTAGGTGCTGCTTTACACAAAGTAAAATCTGCAGAATCAATTGTCCTACCGAAAAATTTCAATGCACATGTGGGTACTGACAACAAGACATGGAAGAGTGTTATTAGAAGACAAGGAGACTCCGACATTAACAGAAACAAAAGGTGTTTGCTACAGTTCTATGCTACCAACGGACTGTGCATAATGAAGACTTCTTTTCGGCACAAGGAGATTAAGTACACCTGATACAGAGATTCGATGAAACAGCGTTCCATCATTGATTTCTGTATTGTCTCAGCAGACTTGTTTTCTTTTGTAATCGATATTTGTGTTAAAAGAGGGGCTGAACTGTCACCGACCATCAACTAGTTGTCTGCATTTTAAGAGGCCTGAACCATCCAAGAACAAGGAAGGAATTCAGAGCACGAAGAGCATACAAAATAAAGTGGGTGTTACTAGCCTACAAAAAAGTGAGACACACTTTTTCAAGCTAATTTGCTTCTCTGTTCAGAGAACTCCCTGAGTATAATCAAGACGTTGAGAATGAATGGGATTTAGTTAAATCAGCAGTCATTATATCTGCAGCTTTTGGTTGTGTTTGCAAAAGTATGAGAGGTCAAATGGGTAGTGAGAAAAGAACTGCTCAATGGAAACAAGAAGTTAAAGAAGCTATCCGTGCAAAGAAAACTGCGTTTAGAGCTTGAGCAGCTCCGCAGCACGTAAGACTGCCGCCACTATTATCAAACAATCTAAAGAAAAGTTATGGAAAGAATGTGGAGCAAAGTTTGGATACAGATTAAAGATCGGCAAATGAACACCAGTTGCCACCTTTATCGAGGATATCAATGGTGTGCTTCTAAAACATTAAAAAGATTTCCCAAATTGTTGGAGAGAATACTTTTGTCAGCTCTTAAATCCAGTAACAGTCCAAAATTTGGAAACATCCGAGAAACAATGTGGAAAAGAAATTCATTTAACCAAAGGTGAACACAGCAACCAAATCTCTGAAAGCTGGCAAGGCCCCTGTTGAAGATGATATTTGACCCGAAATGTTAAAGGCCATGAACAACTTTGGAGTTTGTTGGGTGACCCGTGTGTGCCAAGTAGCTTGGAAAACTGGTGAGATACCGAAGCAATGGCAGACCAGTGTGTTAATACCTATTCACAAAAAAGAAAACAAAAAGAAATGCATTAATTGCAGGTGCATTTACGCATTAAACCTTCCTGGAAAGGTCTATGCAAAGTGCCTCAAAAAGAGATGCCGTGAATTAGTCGAACCTCAACTTTAGAATGCACAATGCGGATTTTGTACGGGCAAATCTACCATGGATCAAATCTTTGCCCTTCAGCAAGTTTTTGAGAAATCTTGGGAATATGCCAAACAGGTGTATACATGTCTTGTAGACCTTGAAAAATTGTATGACCATGTCCCAAGAGACAAGCTGTGGGCAGTACTACTGGAGTATGACGTGAGATATCAGCTATTAGCTGCTATTATATTGTTGTACAAACAGTCAGAAGTCTGTGTTTATGTCAATGGCATGAAACCAAAACCTTTTAATGTCAGTGTTGGACTATGACAGTGCTGTGTGTCACGCTACGATTTTATCAAATAAAGACATTGCACCTTTTTAAATTAATTGTTTAAATCGACACCTTTTTGGATTAATTATTAAATCGTAACCTTTTTAAATTAATTGTTTAAATCGAAACCTTTTTGGATTAATTATTTAAATCGTAACCTTCTTAAATTAATTGTTTAAATCGCATTAACGTTGACGCGATTATTTAAAATTTATTTGTGACTATTTGCCGTTGTTGCCCTGGACAGCTGTCTGGATTACGGATTTACCCGGTGAAGTGACTTTGTTCTTGTTGTTGAAAAAGAACGGGTATAAAGCGTTCCTTCACATGTGGTCGCTAAAAAGATGTATATATACGGGGTGGCAACGAGAAGACAATAATTGAGATTCAATTGTAGATGCAGATATAAAGGTAGATTCGAGATGACGAACGTATTCTGTGTATATTTTGGTATGTGAATGTATCTGTTGGGGCGGCAAGTTGGTATTAAGCGTTAGCGGGAAAATTTATAAAATTCATTATATTCTTTTGCGGCTCTGTAAATTCGGTTAGGTAATTTGTATGTGTTTAATCTATTGGTAAATTGTAGCATCTCGTGTATAATTTTAGCGCTTGTTTTTATTTTCATTTAATCTTTTTGTCTTCGTTTCTTCAATATAATTAATTAAGATTATAACACCTGCCTGTCCTTCTAAATCGCTAGGACCCGCCAGTTTAACACTCGCATAAGCTCCTTTCAACAGGCTGGTGATTTTCTGCAATATTCACGTAGGGTTCGCCTCTAGTATCTTATAGTTATTCTGGTACTAAGTAGGTAGAGCGTGACAGAATCCTCATCGGTAATTGCACCGTCTTTAGGTTCTGTCTACACCATTGCAATTACACTTGTTTCTTCTTCTTCAAAGGCTGATAGAACATCGTGCCCACCAGATACCTGCAGCAGACGTTTAACACTGAAAATTGTACTGGCTTCTGCCCAGCGTAGCATATATGTAACGCAAATTGCAATAAACAATTAAAGAAAAGCGACAAAAGATAATTAGTCAAAAATAAATATAAACAATCTTAATTTTATTACTGTAAACTTTTCCATACAATGAAACCAAAATATTTTTACTATAATGCAAATATCATAGCTTTATAAATACCTACCCTTTTCGAAACGCCATTTTGCTTTTTGAAAAATCAACGTGCGTTTTCCACTTCTGCTCACTGGCAAACTAAAAAGTTATCTACAAAAGCAATTTTACCACTGCCCTGCAAATGCATTTGGTGACTTTTGTATCAAATTTAGTCCGATTATCTTTTTAATTAAAATCACTGCGACCGTTTTAGTGATAACACCAAATGCGTGGCATATATGTCACGCTTGGCAGATTCGGGTTAATATAGCTTACCTTTGGATATTCTGTGCTATGAAGTAACTTGAAACATCATACAGTTTTTTACATGTATCTTATGTTTAATAAACTTTCAGAAAACAATTTAATTGATTTTTAAAGCTAAAAAGTTGTTAAAAATTTAGAAAGCAATTCATTGCCACAAAATTTATAAGCATACGTAATTGACACACTGGTAATATCTAAAAAGTAATTTGAAAGTAATTACCAAAATTTTTATTTATAATCAGTTGCAATTTATAGCTAAGTAAGTTCAATGCAGATTAGAAAAGATCCTTTGTTGATTGCAAAGAAGTTTAAAAGCGTCATAGAGACAAAACAGTGCTTGAATACATCACCACAATCTTTTAAATTTTCTAACTCTAAAAACTTTTCATATTAAGCAGCATTGCCGAGTTTTCCTCAAACCTCATCTTAAAAAATTTCTTAAAGGTGTATTTTTGTTTATGAAAATTGATAAATAATTTTTTAAAATGGAAGAAACAGCAACAGGTTTGGGTCATCTATGTCAGGACTTCTTAAACTTTTTTGTTCTGCGACCCTATTTTAAACCTGCGGAAAATTTTGGGACTTTTAGCAAAATTCGTGGGGCAATCAAAAGTGATTACTTGAATTTTGTCCCCAAATCTAGGTGTTCTTTAAAAAAAAAGTCTTCACTGAAAATCAAGCTCCGATTTGTCGATTTCTGTCCCCAAATTCTTTGATTTGTCGCTTTGATCTGCAACAACCGCCGGAGATTGGCATTGGCTACACTGATTTTTTTAAAAAGTTTCGAGACACTACTAGGATTCTCAAAGTTTCCCGGCACAAGCACAAAAAATCAATTTGTTTCGCGACCCCAAAATTTTTTTACACGACCCACAGTTTATGAAGCCGTGATCTATGACACAATTGCTCAGTTTCTCTTTTTTTTCTATCAATGTTTTTGGTAAGATGAAGTATCAAAAAAATTGTTGGATTGTAAATAAAATGAAAGAGCGTTGGGAGAATTTGGAAGTTTTCCGGCTAATCTTTTAACTTTGGTTACTAAAAAGTTGTTTATCTTTTAATGGAAAGGAATGAAATAAAATTTTCATTCAAAAAAAATGAAAAATGAAATTTTGTTCATATTTCTAATCACTGTGTACAATAATTTAGAAAGAAAAATAAATTTTAAAATCCACTTTCAATAATAGCAATAAATAGCCAACATTTTATAATTTATAATTGAGAACTTTTATTAAACTAATGTTTAATTGCTTGTAATTGTCGTTTTATAATATATTATTAAGTTTTGTTTATTTAAATGTTTTAATAAGGACTTATGTAAGTCGAAAAAGTTTAACTTTTTTTAAATAAATTTATCCATTATAAATAATAATACCTTGGCTATTGATTGCTATTATTTACAACTGTTTACAGTAATTGGGAACTTCTACTATACTTTTTTCCTGCATTATTCCTTCTTTAATGAGCTACCATAATTTTTAATGCTACATCTAACAATCAATTTTTTGTTATATTTGCAAAGAACACGTTCTAATTTTAATCATTTAACAGCAAAGAGCTTATAAAACTAAAAATTAAGTTACTGTAATCTTGTAGCTTAAGTCTAAGTTGCTGTTTCTGCCAAGAGAAACTAAATAACAAGAAGCTAGAACTAACTATACTTCTCCAAACGTTTTTCATCCCGTTATCGTGGATGATCCTAATGTTTAATATAAAGCGTCATTGGAATGCGTCGTTTGCATCATTTTGTGTAAAATTTTGTAGCTGAATTTAAAACAGTTCAAGATCTAAATTGGCGATTCAAATATTTTCTTAAAAAAAAATTTGCTTTAAAACCCGGACTTAACAGAAATTTATGTGAATAAAATTAAGAAAAATTAAATTGAGATTAAAAAAATTCTTTAAAGTTTTGCTGATAATATTTACAGCTGGTTCGCAAATATTTGGGGGTGCTGCAGCTCTGCAGCTTCTATAAACCAGCCGCCACTGACTGTATACATTTGACAATATTTTCAAAAAAGATTGAACACTAAAAGCAAAGATCTTTTATGTATCACATTTTTTTAAAACATACAATTAATTAAACGTCAAAAATATTGGACGGATTTAAGTTAAAATTTACAAAAAGCAGTAATATTTTCTCAAAGTGCATCAAGCACTTTTTTCTGTTTTTTCATTCAATTTATTATATAAAGAACTTTCAATTTATAATATGCTTTGTATGAAAAGCGTAAAAATTGCAAAACATTTTGTGTTTTAATTAACTGGATCAAAGACATTATTTTTTAACAGAAACACCAGAAAGAAAGAAATTTTCATCGAAAATCTTTTTTCCACTTTTAGTGAGAGGTTAACGCCATTTTTTAAAATTTTAACGGCAAGCTTCTGTTTTGTTAATTTTTATTCTATGTATAGTATAAATCATCATGTTTTATTTAAACAGTTTTAGCTACAACAATTTTTATAGTAAATAAGGCAATGCGCGATATATTTAATTTTTTTAAAATTTCAATTGTCGAAGCCTATTATTGGTACGAAATATTCTTGTTTTACAATTTTTAAAAAGTGTCTTCCAAATCTTATTACAATAAATGTACGGATTCAATACAGAGTTGATTAAAGCTAACATAAGCATTACTTTTTTAACAATGTGATAGTAATTTAAGAATTTACAATACCAGCATTTACTTCCATTAATCGACTGCAAATAAAAAGAAACCATAACAATACAAACAGTAGCCCAGCATAAAAAATTTGTCGCAACAATGATAAAAATTTTTTTAAAAACTTTTGAACTTTCTTTTGCTTTTCTGCCATTGTCAGGCGAATGGAAGAAAAAACTTGTTACAAGGTTTCTACAATTAAAAATACGCACAAATATGGTGGTGTAAGCGATTAAAATAAAAATAAGCGATAGAAAGTTATTAGAAAGCATTGCCAAAATGAAGTACTTTCCGTTTGATTTAAATTTAAGTAAACCAATTGTACAAGCTTGATGTTGATTGTAAAATTTCATATCAGGATAAATATCAAGGCCTTCGCTGCAATTAAATTTTGAAATAGTTTTTAGAAGTACTGAAAACACATTTGTGTTATTCATTTCATTCAAAGCTGTGGATTTTATAGATTCCAAGGCGAAAGTTATCTTTTCGGTTTTATTTGGTAAAAAAACATCAGGGCTGATAATAGGCAGCAACGAAAACCCAAGCCACACAATCCACACAAACAGTAAACTTATCAGTAAAAACTTTTTGCTGATTAGGCTGAACGGTCTCAAAACTCCGTGCAATCTGTAAGCACAGATAAGAGTTATAATTGTTGTGCCTACTTGAAAGCCTGTGACGCTCATAACTCCTAAAACATTACAAATGACATCATTTAATTTAGAGGTAATGGAGGAAAAAATGATGACATAAACTGCAAGTAAAAGATCAGCAAAGGCCAGATTTAAAACTAAAATATTGTACACAGTGTTTTCTTTAACAGTTGCAACAAATAACAATTTTTTTGATACGAAAAAGATAGCCACTAAGTTACCTATCATAGCAATTAATCCTAAAAACAAAAACACGTATTTTCGCTTTTCAATGAACTCCTTTTCAGAATGTTTTTCTATTAAACAATTTGAAATGCAGCTCAAAATTTTAAAAATATAGCAGCAATTTCCTCTTTCTGTGCAATTGTTTGATTGTGTACCGTTATATTTAAAAAATGCATTCAACTGTACACGTTCTTTTAGTATTTCTATTAGAATTTTTGTACAATTTACATCAGAAAGTGATTGTAAAAGCCGTTCATTTGAACTTGAATTGTTTTCTCCTGTTTTCGCACAAAGTAGCCATTGATTTTCAGGTTTTATTGAACCATTCGGACAACAAAACCTAACACAACTTTCATTTCCATTTCGTTTCTCATCTTGAATTTCTAAAATAAATAACCAAATCTATTTAGCGGAAATAAATGTAATTTTAGTGAGATGGACATATTAATAGCTGTCGCCATCAAACAGTTAGTCTAACCATTCTGTTTGGCCCTTAATAAACGCACTCCACGGCACTTTCTTGTGCTTGGTTGTTCTAACAAGTAGCTATAAAGTACAGTCATTTTATAAATTATTAGAAAACAAAAACAAATAAATTTCGGCAACATTTTGTCACATGTGAAAGCAAGGTCGAGGTTATTTCTTAACGGTTGCTGTATGTTTAGCCACTCCGACGTCGTTCTCTGAATCAAGTTAAATTAGTTCATACACAATGCTAAGCTTCAGACTGGACTTAGTTCAGAAATTGTGGCGTGTTCGCTCGATCCATCACAAATCGATAATAAAAACCAAAATTTTATTTTTTGTAATGCACAGTTGCGTTGTTTTACTTTTGCATCTATTTTAGGGTTTCTAAACTGGAGTTTTATGAGTCCCCCAGGTCCACCGGATTTTTCTATGAAATATGAAATACTGTCTACATTCCACATAAACAAAAAAAACTCCTGCGATTACAAGGACTTTTAAATGATAAGCGAATGATAAGGTAATGCGCTTGACGTCAAAACATAAAAATTTTTTTCTGAATCAAAGTGAAGACAAAAAAAAGTCATCACTTAAAGCTTATAGAAAATTTTCTTCAAACGTTTTTTTGGTCTTAACATGACGTTTGGAAATTGTTGTACGTTGTAGATCATGTTGTAGTTGAAAAGTAAAAACTACTGTAAAATGTTGCTACATTTTTAACAAAAAAACGAACTCTTTTTTTTAAACTGACACAATTTTTATAATAGTAATTCACTTTTTCTACAAATTCTATTAAAAACTACCGCAGAATTGATAGAAATTAAGTGCTTATTTCTACAATAAGCACGTTTTTTAAAAATAAGCACTTTGAAAATCTCAGATACAATACTCATAGAAATAAGCATAAAGTTTAGAAATAAGCCTAAGCCAGTAGCCCTGATTGAGACTGTTCTAATGAAGCAACCCATTGCTACATTGCAATGCATGAACAATAAAACCTTCAAAGAAAGTCTGATATATAAACTGCTCAAGCATAAAAAATTGCATTCAAGTTGATTCCCTTTTTTATATTACTCCAAGCTTTATTGAGTTTTTGCTCACTTGAATATGTCTAAATTAAGATTGTTATTTTAATCTTTTTTACCATTCTGCTAAGAATTGTTATTTGATTTATCCTATTATACATAGGAATGAAAGACAAATTTTAAACATCTGGGTTTTCAAAAGATGCAATAGAATGACGAGTTTAGAATTTGAATCAATATACCGCTGACACGTCCATCACTTTTGCCATCTATACAACGTTCTTATCTGCGTTACCAACATGCACATTACAACAAACAAAATTACATTTTTTGCCTAGATAATGAATAAACTTCAAAGAATGGACAAAAACTTTACGAATAAACAAAAAAATGCTTTATTTTTGTCATAAATTAATTTGATAATCAGTTTTTACTTAAATAATTTGTTTTTGGCAATTCTAGTTGATTGAGGAACATAGTTTTGCAAAAAACTACCACAACCGCCCACAATTGACGTAAAAATATTAAGTATATCGTTTAGCCGCTATTTTCTATTTCGCAATCACTTTGTCAATAACTAGGCTTACTATACATCTTGATTTTGGCAGACAGCCCCAATTTTTTGGGCTCTGTCCCATCCATTTTGGCAGAAATCCCTAAAGAAATCGAAAAAAGATTTAATGTACAGACCCCCTTCTTTCTTGTTTTTTTCCAAAATCACTGATTTTTAGAGGCGGAAATTATAAAATCTGAGGCAGATTCAAAGGGGAGACCTTTTTTTTTAAAGAACACTTTAATTTTGGGACAAAAATTAAGAAATGCGCGAATGATTCAACGTGAAGACCTTTTTTTTTGAACACTACCTTTTAGGAACGAATTTTTTCTCTTAGGTAGCGCCCGGTTTGCCCCTTTTAAAATATAGTATACCTATCAATAACACTTAAAAAACGGAATTATTGAATTGCAAATAAATTGAATTGAATTGAAATAAAAACTAGCCGTAATGCACTTGGTTGTCTTTTTGATATAATGGAAATTGACGGTGTAATGTTTGCACGCGCAATTTCTTATATTGGTCCTCATTGTTATAATTATTTCAAATCATGTATCGAATACGCCCTGATTTTAATAAATTAACGAAGAGATTTTTTTGTTAAAATTAGCATAGATCTTCACACAGCACGATGAATGAACAAAGAAAAAAACAAGAAGAAAATGATCTCTTCAAGAAGCAATAGTAACCATTGGTGAGAGCCGGGTTAATTTCACTCAAAAAATTGTTTACGTTAACTTACTGAAATTGCTTTACTGAATGGCGTCCTCAATAGATGATCCATTATTTCTCGTCAACATCAGGGTAAGTAAGAACTCGTATCGATGGCAAACGTGATTAACACCGTTGCCATTTAAAACCCACTCGCGTCATTCTGTTGTGTCTTTCGAAAAAAAAAAAAACTTTACGGCACTTTCCTCTGCTTGGCAGTCTTAGCAAGCAGCTTTAATTTTTACTCACATCTAAAAAAAACTAAAAAAAATTAAATTAAAAACTTCAACTGGACAACATTATTTTGGTGCCTCCAAAGCAGGTCAGGGTAATCACTTGGCAGTTGCTCTAAGTATATAATGCCTTTGACGTTTCCGGCAAGTTAAAAAAATAATGTCCTTTTTATTCTCTAGTGGATGCCCATAATTATAGGGTTAGCTATATTGCAAAAATATACAAAAAACAAAGTAAGAACGTTTCAAATAAAATATAAATTTGTGCATTACCAGACCAAGAAGCCATTTGTCGTTGTAATTTTGTTTCATTTTGGCATTTTCCATTTAAGGAGTCTATAAAGAAATAAGTTCATATAAAAAGACAACATTGCGATTCGGGAATCAGTATAAAATTTGCATGTATTGGCTGAAACATCAATTTCAAGCTTGAAATTAATGAACATGTGAGTTAACTCCATCAAAATATACTGTACATATAAACCTGAAAGAGATAAACAACAACAGTATAGTCAGTTGAACCCTTCGTTAATGGTTAAACTTTTTTGGACTGTCAGGGTTTAAGTCTTCGTACAAACAAAAAATTATACAAGAATATTCTAGAGCAGTGGCTCTCAATCTGTGTGTTCCTAGAAATTTCCAAATCTGCTGCGAAACTTTTTAAAAAACATTACTCCATTTCTAAAGACAAAAATCAAGAACTCCGAAACAGATTGAAAATGACGACTTTTTTTATAGAACAATAATTTTCAAGGAGGAAAATTAAAATCTGCACTCTGGTCCAAGTTGCCGCAAATTTTAAAAAAGTCACAAAGTGTGCTGCTAGTGCGAAAAGGTTGAGAACCACTAGTATAGAGGAAAAAATTTATTCTGAAATATTAAAAAGGAGCGAGTCAATTTTTGCAATTTGAAAATTTACACCATGCTAATTTAAACTACTGCATTAATTAATGAAATGTTTAATATAAATTGACTTATTAATTAACTAAAAAGCAGAGAAAAGCCTAATTATAAAATTGATTCTTAAAATATCAATAGAATTAAGCGGATCATTAATTACTGAACTATAGCACACTTACCACCAAAAATGCATTTGAGCCTTTTTCTTTAGTTTTAAATCTTAGCCCCATACTTCTCATTGCACGAACTTTGAAACCTACTAGCTTTGCAAACTACCGTACTTTCAAATTTAATTTGGTGGACTTTTTCTCGCTGGACCTCTTTTTAAATCCAATACATTCTGCACATAACTTGGTTTTAGCTTTTATCCGTTTAATTTTACTTTCTATTTCTTTCCATTGTTCGCTGTTTGAATTTATTGTAAAATGTAACAATTGGTCTTTTTAACAAGTTTTTCGAATTTAACTGCATATTAAAAAGTTTATTTCTTATACTTTGTCAATTCGTCTCAAAGTTTCGTTCATTAATGTGTTTACATTCTCAATAATTGCTGTGGTAGAGCTGCACGCACACACAAAAAAAAGATTGAAATTTTGAGCTTTTGACTTTTGTAATTTGACCACTTGTATAAACTGGTACTAGTTTTGTTCGGTGTAAGATAAAAGTTAAGAGGTAGCATACATATCTTTTAGTAAACTTATAATTTTTTTGTGCTTTTGCCGCAATCAAAAGAAAAAAAAGTGTTTTGGTGCTTTTATTGAATGACCTGGATTTTTGTTAAGCTCTATATACTTTATATCGTTGTGCACATCAACTAAGTGCCTTATATCTAACTTTTGATAAATTTATTAGTTCCTAAACACCAACCCTATTTGCAATAAATGCATTTCAAGGTTGTCTTGAGAGGTTTTAATTCTAAACATTAAAATGTTTTTGTAAAACTTCAAATTGGCATATTTGTAGATTTAAAAATTTTTTTTTTTGCACCAAACTTATAATCAATTTTTTTATTTTGGAGAAATTTTAAAACTACAATTAACATATTTTTTGATTTATAAATTGTGAAAATTTGATAGATTTTTGACCCCATGTTGAGGAGTCAATAGTCCAAAAAATGTTGGGAAGAATAAGGTTAAAAATACCAATCGATTTTTTTGTCTTTGTTTATCAAAAAACTTTGGGCTTAAAAAAATACTCTGTCATCGATTGAGGTTTATTTTTTAAAGATATTTTCAAAATGGTTGCAAAAAATGCGGCTATAACACTCCAAAAATTTCGTACCTTGCTTTAGCATAAACGATATTCTTATTACTTTTTAGATAGCAATGAAATGCTGAAAGAAGTTTAAACTTCAATTTTTGGTACAGCATTTCACCAAATATTTGATTTAAGTTATTGTACTTTTTACTACAGCGTTTTTTTAAAACTAGATTTCAAAAATTTGTCTATTTTGTTTCTATGTTTAAAGATTTATATTTTTATACACAAATAAGTTATAAAATACCCTAAGTTATTATCTTTGTCTTGCATAACAGGTCTGATTTATTAAATTTAAAAATACAAAATGTTAAGAATTGTCCTGCACAGTTAAACGAAATATTCGGCTTACCCCCGAGCGTAGTGTAGTTGATAGATAAAATAAAGAGATAGAAAGAGAGTTGATATAAATAAAAGTTCATAATAAAAAATGCACAGCATTAAAATTTGTAAAACTAAAATTAAACCAAAGCTGTAAAAATTGATTAACAAAATGTTAAGAACTACTTATTAAGACTTTTAACTGTACAACAAACAAATTTAAATTATATACGTTTGCACATTTGCTAGAATTTTATTTTAGTGCATTTCTATTATAACTCGTTTATATAAAATGCTTAATTGTTTAAAGTGGATGTTAATTTCAAAGTTTACTGTAGATCGCACAGCGAATCTCTCTCTTCTTTAGCTCCAAATTCTTCAAACTATAGGGAAGCTATCCGAGCCTTCCCCAATCACACCGCTGGCTTTCCCGCACGTGTTATAGCTTTATAATATTTATTAAAGTTGAGATTTCGATATGAAGGTATAACAGGCTTCCACAAGCCAACGACCACAATTATTTTCTCGACAATACTGCTTAAACGATGCAGTTAACTATACAACCAACGTGCCGCCAACGTGCTCCCAACGATGCAGCCAACGATGCAGCCAACGATGCAGCCAACGATGCAATTAACTATACAAACAATGTGCAGCCAACGTGCTCCCAACGATGCAGCCAACGATGCATTCGCAAAACGAAAGTTACCCAAGTTTCGCTTGCGATCTACAAACTCACTCTACAAAACTCAACCACCGAACCACTTGATCACCAACGACTGAAAGAGGAATTAAATTTACCAACATCTCAATTTATAGTGTGCTCGCCACGTGTAAGTGAGCCAATCAGATTTCATTAAGATCGCTGCACGTGATCTACCTATAAAGCAGTGAACGCAAACAATAGAATTAATTAACACGTTTCAAAAAAAAAAAAGACTTCTATGCAGTTAATTAACTTTTTTAATTTCAGTGCGAGTTCTATTCTTATGATTTTAACAGTGGACATGAATTGATGAAAGAATATTAGCTGCAAAACAGAAAACGAAAAAAGAAATGTTCGTAATTGCAAACATATACTAGGTACTTATTTAAAAGATATAGTGCTAAAAGTCATGAAAGGCATCAGATATTTTTTATTCAATTCTTTTTTTGCTGCTTTTTTGAGTAAAATTATATTACATTCTCAAGTTATGACTTAGATTTGCTTACATGCAGTATGCACCGAGTGTTAAATTTTACGCGTCATTTTCTTTTTTTACTTGCAGGACTGCTTTAAAAGAGTCACAACCATCATAACAGACGTTGTGTTTGTGATAGCGTACTTTTTTCAGCTCAGGGATGTCCAACCTTTTTTCATAATGAGCCAAATTATAAATCTAAGTGCACTGGTGTACAAAAAAAAGATGATCCAAGCAAACATTTTATCATTCGTTGGACATTATACATATGCAATCTGACAATAAATAAAAATTAATACTAGATATGTAAAACCTTTACTGTTGGAGGTCTTGGTGAACTGTAGTTAAGTGTAAGACGTCAATTAATGCAAAAGAGTACATTAAATTATTAGAAAAAGGGCTTCTGCCAAGTGTTCAGAAACTGGGATTATCATATAATACATTATTTCAACAAAACAATGCTCTTGTGCACACTACTAAAGTCACTAAAAAATAACTAGGTCATAATTCAATTGATGTGATGTTTTGGTCTGGCTAAAGCCCCGATTTAAATCTTATCAAAAATATTTGGGCCATTATTTCTAGTGCTTTAGCTGGAAAAGCTTGTACTAACAAAGAAAAATTATGGGGAGCAGTGAAAAATGAATGGAATAACATCTCCTCATCACAGTGCTTGAAGTTGGTTGATAGCATGCTTAAAAAGATTGAACTTTTGAAAAAATTCAATGGGAAAACAATTCCATACTAATGTATCAAAGTAAATGTTTTGTTCTACTTATATATTCTACTTATATATAGTATTAATTTTTATTTATTTTTTAGATTACATATATATAATGTCCAATAAACGATAAAATGTTTGCTTCGCCCGTTTTTTTTGTACACCAGTGTATATTCCGCAGGCCACAAAAGTACATGTATATAAAATTTCTTCTTTTTAGTATTACAGTAGACGTCATGACCAAATGATGAGTATTAAAAATATTAAACTGAAATAATTTATAATTAAATTCCTTACGTTATTACAATTAAAATTATATACTTAACATTGATTAACTAATTAGAAATATAAGTGAAGTGTGAAACTTAAAATTATTGTGTAATTAGATAAATACATATTTAGGCCTATATCTATAGCTATATTAATATTTGTAAAATCAGAAACGTATGAAATTAGTCAGCACGTTTCGCATAAAGTATTTATTGGCATTCCGGATCTAACTTCCTAGATTGAACCAAGAATCTTTAAATATGTCTGATCCTCTTCCCACCTTTCAAATAAATGAACACGTTCTCTTTTTTTATCACTAGCAGCATCACTGATACTAATGGAATCTTATTTCAAATCCTTTTGCATTAATTGCTATCTTCATTACCACTGCAGTCATTGACTAACTATCACTTGATATTGCAAAAAAAGTTTGGAAACAGAATAATCAATATTAATACAATCGCAAAACAATGTGAATACTGAAAATGATGTTTGGGGCAAGTGTCTTTTTGACAAGTTCAGCCCACAAATTTTTTATTGATCAGTTTATTGGACGTTACTCGACGTCAGTAGCGAACTGATTCATTGACTTTGCCTTTTTATACATTACTACGACTGCAGTTACATCGAAATCTTTGCACTTGAAAAATATAACTAAAGAATTTGAGTAATCTGTGGGCTGTGGGTTGAACATCTCTGGTCTAGCTGCTTCCTCCTTGCTACAATTTTTATTTTAATCTATCCTAGCCACCGAAATTGTCAAAAAGGTAGCAATTTAAAAATAAACTAAAAAAAATCAAAGATAATGCTAAACCTCTAACTGTGGTTTCTTTTTTTTTTCAGGAAGCAGAAAGCAAAATAACTAATATCACGTTTAATTCTTTACTGTATTGGGATAAGGTTATATCAAGTTTCACTTTGCATTTTTGGGGAATTCAAAAAATTAAATTTACAACACTCTCAAAAAAAATTGCAATATAGAAAACTTGAAACTTAAAAAAATGAAAAGCCACCGCTCTGGCGTCTAGTTCTATCAACTTTCTCTCCGTGACGTGCAGCAACGAAAATTTTATAAAAATAAATTGCACGTTAAACTCAAAATATCACAAACTATGGTTTTCTATAAAAAACAGCATCCAACGTTGAGTTTGTAAAATCGAAACTCTGGTGCTTTCAAACAAAAGAATCTTTAAAAAAAAGATCTTACGTCATTCAATTAACTTTATTTGAACTTCTATACAGTCAACAGAGTTTAGTTGAAATTCGAACAAACTTACAAATTTTGTTGATTAATTAATTTGGTTACAAAATTTGTCGTGGTTAAAACCTATTAAAAATTTGAATCGCTCCAGCGCGTACCTTGTCGATACGTTAATTACCAGTACCATAATGATTTGTTTCCCTTGTATCTTTCTTTCTTTTTATGAACCTCTTTAACTTAATAAATATTTGAGCTTTGTTGGAAACGTTTTATAGCTGTTTTATGTTCAAAAGTTTTGTTTTATTGTGAATAATTTTCTTTAATATTTTAGTAGATTTTAGTGTTTTTTTTTTAATAAAAGCCTAATTTTATGGTTAACTTTTATTCACAAAACGGAAACTTCTATGGATCGCTTGTCAAGATCTAATAAACTCGAAACGGTGACAGAAGATCTAGGTACAAATATTTCAAGACCTTTTTCAAAATTTAGATCTACTGTTTCAAGACCTTTAAAAATTTTTATCTGCTGTTACAAGGTTTTACTAACAACAAAAAGGCTGTGAATCGACTTGCCTTGCTTACAAACTACTTGTTGTCTCAAACTTTTACCTACATAAGTGAAATCACCTATAAAAAAAGCTGTACGTTTATTTTGCTTGTCTTATCAAAAGAAAAGATAGTCACTTTTGCCCGTTTCTTATTAATTACAGATTGAAATCACAAGATGAAAGTGTTTTTCAGTTCGTTCACTCTCTACGCGGTCTTGCAAAAAATGTTCCTCTTAATCTGTATCATTTAACGTTCACGTTAATTATTAATTAAATGTATTTCTTCCAAGAAAAATTTTTCTTGGAAAAATTTTCGGGTAAGCGCAGCGAATTTCGTCCACTTGTTAAACGTCTGTTTTCATTTCTAGTGATTACATTAATGAAATTACTTCCAAATTTTACACAACGCTCTTCAGGACCATTTATGACCTTAAAACCTGAAACAATCTTTAATAATTCTTAAAATGAAGGATAGTTGCGGTACGTTTGAAATGCACATTCAAAACATGTGAGTTGTTTGGCTTACAACTCAAAGAATCGCAAAAACTCTGAAGATATGAAGCTTTCCAATTTGCTTCCTTTATACACGTGAAGTCGTTCGGGTTTGCCCACTAGATTGCGCAAATAAAAAGGAGCATTTTGCTTTATTGATTTTACAATAACAATTTTAGTGTCACTGCTAACTTTATGTGAAAAAAAGGCAATACAATATGTCTTGGAGTAAGATACCAAGTGTGTAA
Organism: Diplosoma virens; assembly: GCA_963680785.1. Lineage (NCBI taxonomy): Eukaryota > Metazoa > Chordata > Ascidiacea > Aplousobranchia > Didemnidae > Diplosoma > Diplosoma virens. The sequence goes on from OY796880.1 coordinate 32,917,350, forward strand.
ATTTAGTTTCTGCAAGCAAGCAGTAGACATTGCTAGGTCATGGAATGCTCATTCGTTTAAATCTTTCCACAGCATGAGAGTGAGATATGGAGCATCAACAACAATTGGAACGAAAAACCAATATCTAGCATAAATGTAATGAATTGAAATAACAACGTCAATCACTCCATGAGCCTTCAAAATTTCCATCTTGCAATGATCACTGCCAACAATAAACATTTTTAAAGTGTAAATAGCAGCACTCCTCCATCTGGTATAATGTATTGCTCCATCTTTTTTGACCATAAGAAATCTGAAGTCACTCCAAGTAAAAACTAAAAATTATATAAGATTGTGTGAGGGTAATTGTTTTACACAAAAAATGACTTTAATATAAGCAACAAAAAGAAAAGTATAAGCAACAAAAGAAAAATATAACCAAAACAAAAACAAAACAAATCTAGGGTGAAAAGTACTGCAGAGTTACGGCTTTGTAATTTAATGGCCCTTTGTGTAACTTTCTTGGACTAATTTTTCTGATTCACATAATCTCCTCTTTCAAAAGATTGTAAAAAATTGTAGCAATTCATGAAGTTGTGCTGCAAAACTTTCGTGTTACTTCATTGTTTGGGATAACTACTTTTCTTTTTTCAGCAGCTTTTTGTGAATTGAGTCCATGTCGCTTTTTTTTAAGTTATTAAATTTATGTTGAAACATAAAAAAAATCACTTGGATCAAAAGTTGGACCAAGTTTACACCCTACAGCTACTAATAAGACCAGCTCAAGAATGTGATGCTGCCATGCAAACCAAAAAAATGGCTTTTTGAAAAAGATTTCAAAGTAAAAATTAACACAACGTTTTTACAGTCATTATTTGCACTAAGTATCTAAGGAGAGTTCAATAATCTTTTTTTTTAATTTTCTAATTTTGTCTCAATCTATGTCTCAAAATATAATATGGATAAAGAAAACGTTTTTGTGATCTTTCAATTTCAATAGTAGTGGTAAGCGAATTGCAGATATTGTATGCAAATCGTTGCAAAATTGGAAAAATAAAAAAAAGATTGTTCGACTCTCCTTGGATACTAATAGTGCAAACAAAAACAGAATGCAAGTTTCATAAAAATTAACTAGAAATACGAGGGAGGTGAGTTGAGAAGCCGTAGAACCCGCAGAACGGGAGAAATATTTAAATAATAATTTCGTCGAATATTATCGCAATGTTGGTTTTATTTTGTTTTTTGCATGATATATTGTCTATAAATGGTCTGGCGCTGACCCTGCCACAGTGTTTCAACACTTATGCCACAATATCCACGCGACGAAACTGCTCTTGTGAAGTTGCTCTGTTTTAAAATAAAAACATTGATTGCTCTGAAAATACAGTGATATCTCAAAATACGAAATGTTCCAGAGTAGCTTTCGTATCATGATTTTTTCATATAATGGGTCCCGTTTTACATGTAAATTGCCTAATTCGTTTCAAGTCCAACAAAAACACCACATTAAATTTATTATTTTTTGTTTTATTTTCAGTTTCTGAATTTTATCAATTAAGACTTAGCTTTACGAAAGGCTTGAAATAAACAATTTTCAAATGGTCACCCCATGCATTTGCCTTCACATAAATTGGATTAAATAGGTCGAGAAAAGCGTGCAATGAATTCCGCATTTACGTTTGTTCCTTTGTTTGACCCTGGTCCACATCGATTAGTTTGAGTTGGTTCACTGCTAAATCAGTTGTTTCATTAATTGAGTTAGTTCACTGTTAAATGAATGGGTTTTTGGAGGAATACATAAACAGACTCAGGAGGGTTTTCTGGTTGCCCTAGAAAACCGAGACGCTGTTACTTTACTGCTGGTTTTGCAATAGTAAGTTCTTCCTGGAACAACCGTGATTTCCGAATTGTGGGGACTTTTAAGACAGTCAGTAACATGGTATTCATTTCGTAGACCCGGTTACTTACAAAACCACGTATTATGTTGAATCGATGTGGCCAGGGCCGAACAAAGAAACAAACGTGATCGTGGAACTCATCGCACGCTTTTGTCGACCTATTTATTTGAATTTACGCCAAGGTAAAAGTTTGGGGATGACCCATTTGAAAATTTTTCAAAGCATATACGCGAAGTTTATTCTTTGCAATAAAATTGTTTAATTCTTAAGTATATTTGTCGTAAAATTGTTTAGCTTGCTTTAGAAAAATAAAATAACTGAAAATGATTGTAGTACAACCATCAGCTTTATTTCAGTTTAAAATAATATAATAACGCGAATGTCTTCTATAATCGCATAACGAATAAAAATCAACGAATCAATAATAACAAACATGAACGCAACTCGCTGTCAAGCACAGCACAATACAAGTGAGGAAAAAATAATATGCAAGATGCGATCAGAAAAAGAAACATTGCGTCGCGATTAAATAGAAATGAAAATTGGAAAAACTGGAGAGAAGTTAAAACAAGAGAAATAGAAACATGAGGTAAGATATAAAAAAGCGCCAATTTCTTTCCTTCTATCTTCCGAGAAAATTCCTTAAATCCGCACATGCTAGTCAATACTTGCTACGTACGAGAACGAGATTGGAAATTTCATTCTGCGAAAAAGCGTTGATTTTGTGCGGATGTAACTAGCTAGCGATTGATAGGTTGAAAGCATAAATAACAAATTTCTGAAAATGACTAATAAAAAAAATTGATAAAGTGTTGTTAAAAATGGATAAATTGTTTGAAAAAGTGAATATAATAGAGATTAGCATTAGAAGATTTAACGACAGAATCAGCTCCGTAGAACAAGCAGTCAATGACATTAAATCTGAAGTTAATGATATGAAACGCTTAAAAGCGTCTATTGAAGAAGTTGATAAATTAAAAGTTCAAATTAAAACGTTTTCTAATAATTTTGGCAAAAAACTTGATAATTTATATATATTCGTTTAAAAAATCAATAGCGAAATAGAAGAGACAATCTAAAAAACAAAGCATACAGTAAAAGGTTCAATATTTTGATTCATGGACTCAAAGAACATTATAGTAGTGTATGGGAGACAAGAGAGAGAACTGAAAAAATTGTCCTTGAATTTTTTCGTAAAGCAATAAATATTAAGAAGAGTGAAAATATAAAATTTGCTGATATTCACCGTATACTTCAAAACCCTGTACTAATAAATGGAAATAAAATTAATGACCTATAATTATTAAATTAACTAACTTATTCGACAAACAGCTTATATATAAACCTTTAAAAAACCTGAAGTTGTACAATAATGAATTGAAGCTTAAACCAAGAATTCCGGTTTATATTTATGTAACTGATCACCTACTCATAGAAATGCTACAACAAAAAAGAAACTTCTTCCATTATTCAATAAAGCCAGACAAGCTGGCAAAAGAACATCATGGAAAGTCGTAGCTGATAAATATCGTCTTTATATTGATGGAATCAATGCTAATGTATGATTTTATTCTTATCTGTTCATTGCCTAACTTATTTTGTAAATAATAGTGCTTCTGACCTGTAGGTTCCGCTTTTTTATACATTTGATTAGTTGCCTTTGTTTTGTTTTTAGTGTTTTTATTAGGATTCGATTCCTGTTTTTTTTGTCTAGACTCCTTTTATTAAGAATAGTAAATTACACTCCGATAGAATTGTAGAAGATTTGACTTTAAGCATCAAGGAAGAAATCAATTTTGCGAATGATTTGAAAAAGAATACAAATGATTTTGATGTTATTTCTTCTCTCCATAATTTACTAATAAATAATTTTAAACAATGTAAGACTTATGAGACAAACTGTAAACTACCATTAACTGAAAAAAAGAAAAGCCTATTTATTTTACATATTAATATCAGATCAATATATAAAAATTTCGATGCATTAAATTATGAATTTTTACAAAGTCTAGATTATTTACCTGATATTATTTGTTTGAGTGAAACAAAAATAAAAAATCTGCCAACGGTTAACCTTTCCTTAACTGATTGTCATACGATAGAACATGCTGACTTTCAAACAGCTGCTGGCGGGATAGGAATTTACAATTCTGATAATTATTCTTCAAAAACTATTGGGAAAAATACTTTAAATTGTAATTGTGAAGATATTTGAATTCAAATTTTTGATTTTAATTCTAATCAAATCCTTTATCTTGGAGTTATTTATCGACACCCGAATAGTAATATTATAAATTTCATTTCGGCTTTAAATGATAAACTAATTCAGTTAGGTAAGCATAAATATTACATTATTGGTAATTTTAACATCAATATTGATGATAAAATCTGCTCAGTAAATTCTAATATGAATCTAAATATGATTTCAAGTAATGGTGCATTTTTGCCTATTGATAAGAACACTTGAGTTATAGGTAATTCCAGATCTATTATTGATCATGTTATTACAAATGATATCTCTTACACAATTTTTTTTGCAATGCATGACTTTATTAATAAAATCGGTCAACTTTCAATTTATTATAGCAAATAAAAGTTAAAATTTAAAACCAACTGTATCATTATGAAAATTTTAACTTTTATTTGCTATAATAAATTGAAAGTTGACCGATTTTATTAATAAATTCATGCATCGCAATTTGATCAGTTAAATAAAATCGTCAATGTAACTTTACTGAAAGAAGGGTAATAGATTTCTGATAAAAAAACTTTAACACTTTTTTTTGAGTATTTTTAAGTGATATTAGTGATCACTTTCCCATAGCAAATATAATGGAACGCAAAAATAAAAAACAAGATAATAATAGATGCAATAAACAACTTAACTTTTTTAGAAATTAAAAAAAATTAATTATGGTAGCTTTATTGATAATTTGCAATCATCTATAAATAATTTTCGGCATTTGTAATCATCTATAAATAATTTTAAAATTTTATTAAACTCGTAACTACAACTATTATCACGCATGCACCATTAATAAAAACTTCACGCAAAAAAATTAAATTAATGAACAAACTATGAATAACAAAAAATATTTTAGTTTCAATTCGACGCAAACAAAAATTATATATAAATTTTTTTTTAAATTGTACTAAAAAAGAAAAAATATTGTATAAAACTTATGCCAATAAATTGTCTAAAGTCAAAGCTTTATCGTAACAAGTTTACTTAAAACAAGATATTATCAACTCCAGTCATGATATGCATATATTTTGGTGTATTATGAAGACTTTACTTCCTCATAAACCAACTTGGGTTCTTCCTAATTATATTCATGAAGAGGGCCAAAAAATAGATACACCATTAGACATTGCAGATAAATTCAATAATTACTTTTGTAGGGTTGGTAAAGCCTTAGCTGAAAAAAATCAAACCTTCTATGTTTTTATATTCTACAAGTGCGTTTGAAATTCGCTGCATTATTAATCAATTAAATATTAACAAAAGTTGTGGTTCTGATGGAATTGAAGCAAAATTTATCGTGCTTGCGTCTGAGGTTTTGTCTCCAGTGTTAGCTATATTATTTAATGCTTATTTTGATTTTAGAATTTTTCTTTTCTGTCTTAAAATAGCTAAAGTTGTTTTTGTATATAAAGCTGGTGACAAAAATGAAGTAACAAATTCTAGAGCTATTTCAATATTGTCTATATTTTCTAAAATTTTAGAAAAACTAGTTCATACGCGGACACTTTCTTTTTTAAATTTCATTCAGTGTTAACCCCTAAACAGCATGGATTCAGACCTAAGTAATCAAATTTGCATGCTTTACTAGATATTACTAATTCTGCATTAGATAATACTAAAAAAAAATTATACACTGGGCTTGTATTTTTAGATTCAACCAAAACATTTGATACTGTTAATCATTCCTTTTTACTTTATAAACTTGAACATTATGGACTACCAGGAATAGTTAACAATTTTTTTTGTTTTTTTTTAATAAACAGAAATCAGTACGTTACGATTAATAACAGTAATTCTTTCTTAAAATTTATAGATATTGGAGTTCCTCAAGGTTCCATCCTTGGAACACTTCTTTTTCTACTATATTACAATGATATTCCCAACAGTGTTAAATGTACTCCGCGTTTATTTGCTGACAATACTTTTCTCCTGATGAGAGCTCCGTTTATTAATATTCTTGAAAACCAACTTAAAGATGAACTCAACAATATTTGCAATTGGATATCTGCAAACAATTTAACGCTAAACTCAAAAAAATTGCAAATATTAATTATTTCACCAAACCTCAAGTTTTCAAATGTTGTTTTAAATATTCAAAGTCCAATTGGTGAGATTAAAACTGTTTATAAGGCAAAGAATTTGGGAATTATATTTGATAATCGATTAAACTTTTTATGAATTCTAGCCATTGGGGGCACATTACTGTGTTTCTTGATGCCGGTCCCAAGTGCGGATAAATGGGAGGATTGTGGCAGAAAGAACATCCGGCGTAAAATTTTTTTGCCAATTTATACAAATGCATTATCTTGATAAATCCATATCGGATCGGTCGGGCACCTGTGAAAATTATGCTACTGTGAAGATAGTAAAACAAGAGCAGAAAGAGAGGGGAAAGGCGAGTGACGAGGCAACAAGAAGTGTGGAAAGGGAGAAGCTCACTTTAAAGAGTGGGTACCTTAAATATTGGAGCAATCATTGGAAGGGGAAGAGAGCTGGAAGATTTGATAGATCGAAGGAATGTAGACATATTGTGCCTACAGGAAACAAAGTGAAAATGGAGTAAACAAGGAACATTGGAGGTGCATGCAAACTATTTTACAACAGAGCTAATGGAAAAAAAATGGGATAGGGATAGTAGTGAGGGAGGAGCTGGCTAAAAGTGGTCTGGAGGTGAAGAGAGTGTCCGACAGACTAATGGCCATAAAGCTGCAGGTAAAAGGGTCCATTCTAAATATAGTAAGCGCGTATGCTCCACAGGTTAACATCAGCATGGAGGAGAAAAATGATTTTTGGGAAGACCTGGATGAGTTGATAGGAAGTGTAACAAAAGAGGAAAGGATAGTTCTAGGTGCAGACCTTAATGGATATGTGGGCGAAAGAAACATAAGAGAAGAGAAAATAATGTGGAGTTACGGTACTGGAACAAGAAATAGGGAAGAATCAATGGTTGTGGATTTTGCGAAAAGGATGGATTTGGCGATTGTCAATACTTATTTCAAGAAAAAATATAAACACAGGTGACGTATAAAAGTGGTAGAAAAAGTACCCAAGTAAATTATGTGACGTGCAGAAGGCGGAACTTAAAGAAAATGTTCTATCGTAAGGTAATAGTGAATGAGTGCGTGCAAAGCAACACCGTATGGTGGTATGCAAAATGGCTCTCATAGTGAAAAAGAAAAAAGCAGAGAAAGTAAAGCCAAAAATACTATGGTGGAAACTGAAGGAGACAAGCTGTCAAGAAGCGTTTAGACAAGAGGTGACCAGGACTCTGAAAGGCAAGGAGAGGTTACCTGATGAGTGGAAAAAAACAGAGGAAATGCTAAGAAAAACAGCTAAAACTGTGCTGGGAGTGACTTTTAGGAAACGAAAAAGAGACAGGGAGACATGGTGATGGAATGAGGAATTTCAGGAGAGCATAAAAGAATAGAAAGAGGCAAAGAAAACATGGGACAAAATAAAAGATGAAAATACTAAAAAAGATCTACAAAGAAAAGAAGAGTAAGGCAAAGAAGGCAGTTGCGATGGCAAAGGGACGTGCGTACAACAATTTGTATGCTAGATTGGAAACAATAAAAGGTGAAAAGGAGTTGTACAGATTGTCTAGGCAGAGAGGTAGAGCAGGGAAAGATGTACTGCACGTGAGGGTTATAAAGGATGAAAATTGAAATGTTATGATAAATTGGGAGGCAGTGTTAAAGAGATGGAAGCAGTACTTTGAGAAACTAATAAACGAGGAAAATAACAGAGAGCCTCTGAAAGAGGAAGCAGAAGTGGTTAACAAAGAGGTAAATTGTGTCAGTAGAGAAAAAATGAAAAATGCACTAAGAAAGATGAAAAATGATAAAGCAGTTGGGTCAGTTGAGTTGCCAGTAGAAGTTTCAAAGTGCATGGGAGAGATGGGGATAAAGTTTTTGACCAGACTGTTCAACAGACTATTAGTGGGTAAACGGATGCCAGGAGAATGGAGAAGGAGTGTGCTTATCCTAATCTATAAAAACAAAGGGGACCAACAGTGTTGCGGAAACTACAGAAGAATAAAGCTAATTAGCCACATAATGAAAATATGGGAAAGAATTATAGAAGCCAAACTAATAAATAGAGTAGAGATCAGTAAACAGAAATATGGATTTATGCCAGAAAAGGGAACCATCAATGCCACGTTTGCCTTAACAATGTTGATGGAAAAGTACAGAGAAGGTCAAAGAGAGCTACATTGTGTATTCGCAGACCTAGAGAAAGCTTACAACAGGGTCCCGCGGAAAGAGCTGTGATCACTGAAGGAGCAAGCAAAGCAAAAACAAAACAAAACAGAAAAAACAAAAAACAAAAACAAAACAAAACAGCAAAAACTACATAGAATAAAAGACACATACAGAAAAATAACTCTTTAAAAAAAAGGTTACCAAGCATTTATTGCAAATAAATTAATGGTTTGTAGTGTTTATAATATGATGTATTAACAAAATATTCTGAGGTCATTAAAGTAAAAACTAATTTATTATTAGATTCGTAACAACGATAAAAAAAGAAGCAGGATATTTTTCTTAGAATTGCATCAAATGTTGTGATGTTATTCAACCCCTGTTGTTCACGGGCACTTAGATACCTAGCCAATCCAAGTACAAATCGAAAAGAATTATTGTAGGCTACACGCATTCTTTTCTTTTTAAACTAGAGGACAAAAAGTTATTCCATAATTGACATGCACACATAGACGAGCAATATGTGCAAAATAATACATTCTTTATTTTCGTCCAACACTTATAAAAGCATGTTTTTAACCTATTTTTAGTTTCATATAAATAACAAACCTGTCTACTTGTATCTTCATCATCACGTAAATTGGAGTTAAGAAATACCCCAAGGTATTTAATTTCATTTACAAACCGTATCTTGAAATTATCAAGTACCACATTAGGTTTAATATTTAATTTAAAATTGCTAGATGCAAAATAAACTTTTATTTAATCTATTAATTTTTTAATATGTTATTAATATTTTAAATTAATAGATATTTATTATCATTTAAAAGTTATTTAAATTCAGAGATATTTTAATTAATTAATATAATAATATATAATTAATTAAAATATCTATTAATTTAAAATTGCTAGATGCAAAATAAATTACTTGATGCAAAAGATGCGAAATAAACAATGCTAATAAAACTTCTTAATTACAGTATAAATTATAAAATGTTAGCTATTGATTGCTATTCTTTGCAAGTGGAGTTTAAAGTATACTTTTCTTTATAAATTATTGCACATTGGTTAGAAATATGAGCAAAATTTGTATTTTAGTCCCGGCATTAGAGTAAACCTTAAAAGCCATATATGAATATTACAGGCAACTTTTGAATAAACGATTTTTGGCCAATGTTGTATTGTTATATACACAATAAATTTCATGTATTGCTTAATTGGTTAATAACTCAAAACTTTATGAAATATTTTGAGAACATGACAATCATATTTATTTTTGTTATGTTAATCTTCTCTTTCTTTCGGCCTTTCCTTTCAATCAGGTGTAGCCACAGTGTATCATCTTTTTCCAAACCGTCCTGTTTTTAACGTCGATCTCCTTTGCACCAATTTGCCCATATCTTCTTTCACTACATCTAAAAATCTTCTCTTTGGTCTCCCTCTTTTCCTCTTTACCGGTAACTCCATTTCCATCATCTTTCATCCTACGTAGTCTTGGTCTCTCCTCATGACATGTTTATACCACCTCAGCCTGCCCTCATTCCTAACCGTTCTACCTTGACTGTACCCCTGATGTACTCGTTTTTAATCTTGTCTTTCTCGTCACTCCCATAGCAAACCTCAACATTTTCATCTCTGCGACCTCCATCTCTTCCACTTGTTTCTTTGTGATTGCCACCGTCTCTAGTCCATACACCAATGCTGGTCTCACCACTAATTTTTGTTATGTTAATAATGATAATAATCTATTTATTTTTGTTTTAATATGTAATAACAAATATGTCGTGACTAACTTTTACTTTTAAACTGGATTACAAATTAATGGCTGAAATTTTGTTACCATTTAATAGTAATAAGTGCTATTGAAGTACATAATTGTCTGTTTGAAGTTGATTGTTTTGTACTTGCATGTAGTTATAATGCTGTTATTTAAAAGATAAGCTTAATTGATGCTGAAATTATAGTGCTCTTCTCAGTTTTCAGATATAAAAATTTACTTCTAACAGCATTCCTATTAGCTCTTTTTGATCTAATCAAAACAAAAAATATATTTCAATAATGGTTTACAAAATTTGCTGCCAGCCTGCCACCAAGTGCAAATCTTATTACTTTAAAACAAAAAAAAATATAACATTCACTGTTTTATAGGGGAGATGGGGGCTTACAAATATATTCAAAAAATATGGAGAAAAAACAATCAGACACAATGCAATATTTGCATCTTATTCGATACTGGCACTTCAGACAGCTCAGCAGAGTTCATTGAGCTCCAAGACCCTCTAGACCTGAAAGAGCCAGAAGATTAGGCTGTCGTGCAAAACAAGGGTTTGTTATTTGTCGTTCTCGTGTACGTCGCGGTAACCGAAGAAAGAAATGCCCCAAAGGAAAAACAATGGGTAAACCAGTTCACCAAGGTGTGAATCACATAAAGTTTGCCCGTAATCTTTAGAGTGTAGCTGAGGAGAGGGTCGGTTGTCACTGCGGCGCCTTGAGAGTTCTTCACAGTTATTGGGTTGCACAAGATTTGACATATAAATATTACGAAGTTATTCTAATTGATCCGATGCACAAGGCGATTCGAAGAGACCCAAAAGTAATTGGATCTGCCACGGCGTATCCAATTTACTTTATGCCATATTTACATAAACAAAAATATACCTTCAAGAAATCTTTCAAATATGAGGTTTGAGGAAAATCTCAGTAATGTTGCTTAATATGAAAGGTTTTTAGAGCTAGACAATTTAAAAAACTGTGATGAAGTTAAAACAATTTTCAACCACAGTTTTATCTCCTTGATGCTTTCAAATTTCTGTGCAATCAACAAAGGAACTTTTCTGATCTGCATTAAAACTTACTTAGCTATAAGTTGCAACTGATTATAAATAAAAATCTTGGAAATTTACTTTCAAATTATTTTTTAAATACTACCGGCAGGTAAATTAGCCTATACTTATAAATTTTGTGGCAATGAATTGCTTTCTACTTTTTAACAACTTTTTAGCTTCAAAAATCAATTAAATTGTTTTCTGAAAGTTTATAAATTTTAATATAAAGAGAATTTTATGATGTTTCAAGTTGATTCATGCAACAGAATATCCAAAGGTAAGCTATATTAAAAAACTATGGTTTATGTACCAATTTGATACAATTGAAATTTCTAAGAAATTCAAATATTATGCTTTTTTGAATAAGTTTTTGGTGAACCATCTATAAATGCATGTCTTTTCTGCATACCCTGTATAGTCATACTTTTTTAAAAATTTTTAATCTTCATGTATAATCAAATATATGCAGTATATGGTTTGCACTTTCAATGCTAAAGGTTGCATTATTTTATGGAGTTAGTATATTTTTGACGTAACAATGTGTTTTATTTATTTTAGACGTTGGCATAGCGACTAGCTGACAATAAGTTTTGAAAAGATTAACCAGTTGCAAAAAACAAAAGACATAAAAAACAGCTTTTACTTTATTTATCCATTCATTTTGGACGCAGTAGTAATATCCAAGAATGCTGATGAATTAGTTTGTAAATAATATACTTTTTATAGTTAAAAACTGTGGTTTCTTTCCCTCTGTTGAGGGAAGTTTTCAACAGAATTCGTTTGCATTTAGCCAGAACTTACTGTATAAAGAACTTCAGCTTCGCGGCAAACTATTTCTAGAGCCAGCATAAATAAAAATTAAAACAGTTTTATTTCAGCGCAGGTATTTGTGTTACCCAGTTCAACTGGTCCTTTTGGATTCCCGAGTAAACTTATGACCAGAGGTGGGCAGTACCGCGTACAAAAGTACGGCGGCATTTTTTTAGTACCGGTACCGTCGGTACTTGGTACCGAGTACCGGTAAAAAGTACCGCGGTACTCCGTCTAATTTTAGGGTCATTGAAATTTTTTTTGCAAGCATTGCGACATGTTTTTGTTTTTCGTATCGATTGCAGCTTCAAAGTAGTTTCTTGATTTACAGTAGTATTATCACAAATTGACATTTGTCAAACTTAAGTGTTTACCAGTACTTTCCCCATCCCTCCGGTAGTAGTTACTAGTTAATTTTAAGTAAGGTCAGGTTTGGAACGTTTTACGCACTTCATAGCCAGTAGCCCTTTTGCAATTTTTTTATTTAGGCTTAGCATACTCAGGCTAGTAGGTAGTCTGGGTAGACTAGCATTTTAGTTATGTCTCAAATAAAAACTAAAAAAGTAAATTAAAAATTTCAATTCACTACTATATTTTGGCATCTCTGAAAGCAATTATCTGCTAGATTTTCTGGTTGCTTGCGGACCTGTATATATAGCATTAAATAAGCAGGTACGGTATTGCTTAAAAGTTGCCCTTAGTACTGTATAACGCCTTCAACGTTTTTGTACAAGTCTCTGAAGAATAAATGGAGTCGAAATACGATAAAAATCAATAAAAATTTTAAATCTTGAAAACGAATGATGGGTTTGTGTATGAAGCTTATTTTGTCTTATTTTTATCCATCAATCTTAATCATGTTATTAATGTGCATAGAAAAAGAAACAATTTTAAAATTGGTTGAAAAAATATTGTTTTAACTTATCCGTTTAAATATCAGGTTTTGTTTTGACTAAATTGAAAAAAGATTATTAATTGCTTATGCGCTTGAAGCTTTACATTATATACGTAATTAATTATATCATTTTTTTATAGGCCAGCGTCAGTCTATGTCATTCGACTCTGTGTTTTTCTTAAAACTTTATTCAAACTCCATTTTTTGAGGAATTTTAACAGAATAAAAAAAGGTTACTGAAATGAAATCAAACAAAATAAAATTCTAATTACCACAAAAAAATGACACAATGATTTTTCAGTGTTAATATTGAACTTAACGGAAAACAGACCAACAGAGGTTATTTGATTTGTTTTTATTCAAGCAGATGACACATCAAATGTAGCAGAGTTAAAAGATCCCTGCTCAAGCTTTTTTCTTATATTTTTGTTTGCAACAGGAACAGGCAGTGGAAAATATTTTACAACACTACGCACCGGTATTAAAATTTAGCATAAATGACTTGGCGTGAATAGCTATTTTATTTTTATATGTTACTTTCTGTACAGTACAATATCTAAATAGGTGTGCGTTCGTTTATCCGCCTGGTAAGTTTATGTTTGAAATAACTTTAAATAGAATAGCCTACTTTTCTTTGTTGCTCTGAGCGTTTGATGAAAATGACCAAAAGATCGAACTATATAGATTCATTTAAAAAGTGAAGTTTTAAGAAATATTTGTCGCAGTTTGCTTGAGGTGATTGAAAATTATCAAAGGACTTCCGTCCTACTTTTGAATTATGCTGGGGACATGTATCGAACATTTACGTAAACAAAGTCAAAAGACATTCGAATAGCATACATATTGTGTTACGCTTGAGTGCAATATCATTAATTGGTTGCATAGGCGTACCAGCCAAAAAAATATGGGGCAATGAAGTTTTGCCCAAATTTTGTGACGTTTGCCAAAATCATTATTTTCTAGCACATTACGGATGGAACAAAAAATTGTCTGAGATTCGCAAACCAAGAACAAATTTTGTCCTAAAATCATGGTGATCTCTAAAAAAAAAAAACTCTTCACTTGAACTCAGTCTCACATTTTTCAATTTTCGACCCAAAAGAAAGGTGTTCTCTACAAAAAAAAATCTTCACCTAAATTTGGTAACTATTTTTTGCAGTTTGATCATTGTCACTGTCCTAAAATTTTTGACTTTGCCCAAATATTTTCTTGTCACTGCCCAAAAATTTTAATTTTTCCCAAATCTTTGAAACTTGGGTGAGCATTTGCCCTCTCTGCCCCCCCCCCCGGTAGGTACAGCTATGATTGGTTGTACCGATGTTATGATACCAATATTCTAATGTCAAAATTCGTATTATAAATTAAATAATTCTGAAAGAAACAATGTCAGTGTTGTAAATTGTTGCAAAATCAATATTAAAATTCCCAAATACTCTCGGCAGAAATTTATTTTGATGATAATGACTGTTTTAGAAAATTTTAAGTTGTTTTATATTTTGACGCAGGGATGCTCGATCTTTTAACCATTATGGTCCAACTTTTGTCGAAAAGTTTATTGCGAGGCGCAATCGGTGTAGAAATCAAAGTATCTTCTTTTTTGTCTTTACTTATTTTTAATGTGTTATTTTTGAATGAACCTCCTTGATAACAGGAATTCGGACAACAAATTTAGTTAAAAACCAAACAAAAAAGGTCACCAGTTTAATATATCTACGTGTTTTATTCTTATATAAAGCGAAAAATCTCTAGTGGGACAAAAATTAGCCTATTTATTCCGATTTTTGTGCGATTCATTGGATTGATTCAAAGCATTACAATAATTTGATCGATTACGTAATTACAAATTCTTTGGTAGGCTTCAACAATAGACCTTGCGGGTCTCAGGTTGGGCAGCCCTGCTCTGACGAAATGTATTAATAAACAATTCAATGTACGGTAAATTTAAAATCAAAAAATATACGCCAGAGCATTAATCAAGTTCAACTATAAAATATTCTACTATGCAAGCTAGACTAACGTACTAAAAAAGAAAAAAGCTTGCAAAAATCAAAAAAAATTAATTTTATCAAAGTAATCAAAACTAACTAAATTTTTTAAATTAGGCTTATTATAACGTTTGAAATAATTATAAAAAAGTCCGATGTGACACTTAAAATTTCAATTTTTTCTTAGAATGAATTGTATTTCTTTTCATTATTTGAAAAGTTTATTTCCAAAATTGTTTAAAAAGTCCAGTGAATTTTAAAAACATTTGTTGTTGCTAAGATCGAAGCATTTTAATATTGAAATCAGATTTTGCTGAAATAGAGTTTCTTCTTCTGTGAACTGCAGTAACCTTCCTAAGGGGATTCCAACTGT
Organism: Diplosoma virens; assembly: GCA_963680785.1. Lineage (NCBI taxonomy): Eukaryota > Metazoa > Chordata > Ascidiacea > Aplousobranchia > Didemnidae > Diplosoma > Diplosoma virens. The sequence continues at coordinate 32,932,562 of OY796880.1, forward strand.
GAAATAATTTTACTTTTAATCATACGATCAATCAAACCGCCGAAGTCGTTAACTTTCTAAAACCAATCTTTGCTTTTCGGCCAATTTACAAAAGTTGACTACCTTTCGAAACTTGTTTTTTCAATCCGAAATAATATTTTATTACAACATTTAAGTATCTCTATCCAAAGAGTATGAAATTTTTTTCTATGCAACCTTAAATAACGCTTGTTGTTGACCCCAGCTGAAATCAGCTGGGGTCAACAACAAGCTGTAGTGTCCTGACGTGTCCTAACAAGGACGAAACAGGTCTGTCGGCATTTGCTTGTTGATTAGCTTGACTATTCTTACTTAATGTTAGCAATGGAAATGCAGGGTTTAGCTTGACTTTACCCGATTCGTGTTAGCTGACTCGATGATGTGGTCAGCATATCGAAACCACCATCAGTATGCCCTTGCGGCTTAGCCGTGCTTATCGTAGTTACGCTGGTAGTGCATTGTTTTCATTACACTATATACGTTATAACATGTACAAAAAAATTGTGCATGGTCACCGCACCAGTTGTGCAAAAAAAGGAGTGATTATCGTGTTTAATGTGCATATAGTAATTATTGTGCAAAAAAGACATTGTAGCTTTGGAAAAAGTAGTATTTTTGCGTGCAATTATGTCAAATCTTTAGCGCTTTCGGCACTAAATATGGTATATCAGAAATTATAGAAATCAATCTTAGCGTAGTAAATATTTTCTGAAGGTATTGCATTTGCAAGAAACATTTTAGTTGTCTAAGTATAAAAATGAATATTTTGCATAAAATCAAAAATCCACTAAACACCAGATTTCATATTCATACCAATGCAAAAGGGACTTGATGAAATTTTAATTTTGTTGCTTTGCAAGCAAAAATATAAAAAATTATTATAAATAGAGGTTTGTGACCCTAAAAGTTTGAGAATAACTTTGATTAAACCACTGTAATAGGTTATATGGAAATTAGTACAATTTTTGAGAAACTTTTTTTAATATAATAAACAAAGCAGAAGATAACGTTTCATTAGGCCTTTCATATATCCAAAGCATATTTTATGCGAAAAATCAAATTAAAAAACATATTCACGCATTTTTTTTACATTTAAAGCATAATTGATTTTTCAAAGTGAACAGTTGGATACGTACGATATTGTTTTCGCTTTGTTAAATACAATTTCTAATTGTCAAATGAAATCCAATGTATGACAGAGTTTTAGTTATTACCATTAATTCGTATTATTCAAAAGTACCGGGTACTGGTACCGCGGTCCTTTTAAAAAGTACCGTGCCCACCTCTGCGTATGAGATAATGTAAGTTATGTTTTTCATCAATCTTTTTCCAGTGTCTGATGTTAGTTGTTACTGTGTCATACATTATGCCTTTGGGTTGTGTTTTTGCTTTAGTGCTTAAGATACGCATTATTTGACTTTTTTCGTCTCAAAAAGTCATTTGCTCAAAGACAACACAAATTTTTCTAACTAATTTGAGTGTAGAATGGATAAAACTTTAAGACAAAAAAGGTTTTATTGGAAGCGTGGCTAAAAGTAAGAGTGGTGTATTAATGGTAAGCGCAATCGACACAAATGCTGTTTAACACGTATTCTCGTCATTTTGTTTTATTTTTCAAAAAAACACTTTACGGCATTTTTTCTGATTTACGGTCTCCGAAAACCGCTCTAAATTTTAGTAATATCTTTAAATAAGGAACTGCAAATAAAACAAATTATAAATATCAGCTAGACGTTAATATCTGGTCACCTTCAAAAACAGCTTGAGTAAAGATTGCTTGACGATTGTTCTAAGTATAACTCCTCCGACCTATAATCCAGTAAGATAAATAGAAATAGCTTGATAATAATAATAAAGTTTAACAACAAAGAAGAAAAACAAAACAAGTTTGTACTTTTTGAAAAGACAAAAAAATCAAATAGAAAACAACATGCCAGTCCAGTTTTACTAGTTGATTTTTTTTAATTATAGAATGAGATTACAATTGCTACTTGATAAGGACTATTACTAAAAGAAAATTGAATAATATTTAGAAACAATACAAAAAAATGACCCTATATGATTTGAATTAGAAAATTTAAACTTTTTAACAAAACTAACTTGCGAATTTTTGTTTTACAAAATGTTGCCGTTAGGTGGCCTTTTGTAAATTCTGTTGTGTAGTAAGTAAAAATTGTTGTTTGCTCGATATTTTACGTTTGTATAACTGTTACTAGTCTTGTTCAGAGTACGTTGAAAACCTTTTTATATTATAATATTACTCATTTGGCTTGTATCAATGCCACAAAATGTTTCAACCAAAGCATGGTTAATAAAAAAGAAAAAAAAATTCTTACGAATGCCGAGCAATGCAAATAATGGAAACAAGCATTTTGTAAATTTGTTGTTGGTTTTTGTTTAATCTAATGAAAGCATTACAACATTTTGTGAACAAATTATTTAAATTATAATTTTATCCAGGTGATTATCGAATTTTCACATAAACCATGAATCAGGGCAGTTTTTCATAAGCTTAGGTGATAGCCATACATTAATTAAAATCCAAAATAAGACACACTTAGTTATAATTTTTTTACTGTTATCCAAATTTTGTTTAAAAAATATCTATTGTTTACAGTAAGTTTAAGAAAAAAGTGAATGATTTATCCAGAGCAGTTAGAACAATTACAAAATCTGTTTAAACATAAAAAACGGAAATTTTTGTCAGGGTTTCCAACTGAAAAAACTTTTAATTTCAAAATAAATTGAGCATAGTGATAAAGCAAGAATTCGATCCAAATTACCGAAGTCAAAAAATCTCAAAACTCAAATAGTTCTTTATTATGACGTAAAAGAGTTCTTAAGCCGGAGGAAGCTAAAAAATGAACATAGTACAATCCGAAGCTTTACTTTGCAAGAATTGGATAAACTAATTTAAATATAAAATTTATAGAATTTATTTATAATTACCTAGTTAATCACTCTATTGCTTAAAAAATCAATTCAATTTGATTTAAATTGAGTTTTTTAAGTTTGGGTTGGCCTTTTGCAGAGAAGCTGGTGAAACAAAGTCTTTTTAAAACGAGCAATCAAAAATTTTTGTAAAAAGCAATTGATTTTCAGCAAAACAATATCCAACAAATAAAAACCTAAAAAGAATATTCTTTTCAAAAACTATTTCTTAAGAAAGAAAAAAACTTGAAAATAATAAAAACTGTGGGATTTTTTATTTAAAATGCATTTTGGGTAGCGGAGGTAGCAGAAATTTAGACCAATTGAGGTTTGTGCGATAAAAAAGAGGAAACGTGCTTTAATTGCAATGAAAATATTCGTACATGTCTTGTAAAATTACTCTTTTTAATTGGAGTAATTTAGAAAAGTTTAGTTTTAGTTTTTACCTTTAATTTAAAAAAGCGCCTGCCCATTTTTTTCATACTTTGAGTAAAACCGATTTATATTGAAAAATTTAGTTCACAAACATGTTGAGTCCGGTGATGTGGCTGAGCAGATATAACACCGTATTAATCGACATAATTGCGGCTTAACTTCAACCCATGTCTTTCTTTTACGTTACTGGAAAAAAATTATAGACTTTATGGTTCTTTCTTCTATTTGGCCGTCATAAAAAGGACGTCTGAATTTCATTTATATCACTTTATAAAAAATTAATAACAACTTTTGAGCGTATCCCGATACCTCGGCATATTTGAAAGCAAATCGAGAGTAATTGCTTGATGATTATCTGAATTTAACGCCTCAGACTTTGTTTTGCGAATCAGGAAGATAAAACAGACGATGATAGTTTTGAATTAAACATAAGGTAAATTCAATTTGTGATCTTTTTGTTACTATTTCCTTCCAAATGGTCCAGTATCTTTTTAAAAAGTTTACATTAACTTACAAATGCAAGTAGGAAAGACTCATTAACCTGATAACCTTTTTAAATAAATATAATAGTAAAAATTGCGATTTTTTTACTTTCAAAATGTAGATCTTAAATCCCTTAATAATTATGCTCGCAACGATTTGTGGTTTAAAACAATATTATAACTTAGACTAACAACTTTTACAGTAGATCAGTGATTGGGGGACGTTTTAAACATTTTTAAAACTTAATTGAAATTTCCCAACATTCAACTATGAACCGATGCACATAATATTCAATATAGATAAAATTTTGACATTATTACTTTTAAATTTCAAAAAAACTGAGTAAACCCATACTTTTAATTTCTTTTTAAAACTGCCAACGCAGTAGGCTTAACAACATGAATAAAAATTTTTTCATTTTTTGCAAAAAACGATAAGCAACAAAATCATTGTTTAATGAAAAAAGTACAATAGCTATCATTTAATAATCATTTGGGAAAAACTATTGCACAAAATTAAACATTGTCTTATTAAAGCAGATTTCAAGAAAAATTGATTAATTGAGAATGGTATTGACAGTACCCAGTAATGCTTTTAGAACGGTGCAAACGGAGCGGCCCCACCGCCCCCACCCAAAAAAACTTCAAAAAAAGGCCCCCTAAGCAAACTATTGCTCTCTTTCTTCATAGCAGTGCCATGACGGTGTCCCCACTATCTGCAACTTAACTTTTGACTAAAGCAGAGATGGTTTACTCGATCGAAAATGATCATTTTTTAGAGATCATTATATGTTTAAGACAAAAATGGAGGTTTTGGACATTGATCGAAAGTAGTGGCTTTTTTATTTTTTTAGAGATCATTTTATTTTTGGGACGAAAATAGAGGTCTCGGAAATTAATCAAAAGTGATGACCTTTTTTTATTTATTTTTGGAGATCACTATATTTTGGGAACAAAAAAACTTGAAAAGCGTACCCCGTTTTGTAAGGTTATCACTCATAGTACCGGAAAAAGAAATGAAATAAAAACAACATTTTTGCCATTGAATTTACTTAAGACTGTAAAATTCAGATGGTTAAATCAATAAAATACTTTTTTAAATTTTTTTTTTAATTCAATTTTACTCTAGATTGTTTGTTTCATTGTACTCCTTGTGCTTTGATTTTTTATACTAAAGTTTTTCAGAAAGTCAGTAGAAAATTTATTTGATTAGTATTTTTATTAACAAAATTTAAACTTAAGTTTTTTGTTTATACTTTATTTCAAAAAAAATTTTATAAAATACTCACGGAAAAAAATTAGTCTTGCTGATTTTGTTTATTACTTTGGAAAAAGTTCTTCTTTGTCAAACATACCAACTTGAAACAAATGAAGCAATTTATTAAAAGACTTTCCCCGAATATTTGCACAAACAAAGAAACTTTTCAGAAATATAGCATTTCTTAAAATAACAGTGCGGCAAATGATTTATCTCAAACAAGCAATTTCAGGTCAAAGTAGAAACTTTTTATTGTTCAAAGCAACAAGTTTAGTATCGTTTATAAAACAAATAATAAATACAATAACAAAAAAAGTTTACAAGTTGTATGAATTTTAACAACTTCTTCGTAGACGGTTGTCAAATTTAAAGTAAAAATCAAACTAGTAGTTTAAAGATTGATAACTTTAAATTAATTTAATCAAAATTTGAATAAACGCTACTTTTTTTTTGCAAGATTAATAAATTTGTTTTTTTACTATTGGATTTGTTATCATTATTGTTGAAAAAAGTTTTTTAAAACATACACTTTAAATCAATTTTGAACCATAAAGCACCTAAGTAGAAAAATTTAAAGTGCTGTTTTTTTGGCAAATTAGACCAATTATATTTTCAAGCAATGCCTGCAACTAAGTACTTTTAGGAATCTAACCTGTTTAAAAATGTTAATTTTTTATCAGTGATTAAACCATTTTAAAGTATTAAATATATTAACCAGGATTATTATCATATTTGTAAATGTCAAGTTTGTAAAAGATGTTGTGTAAAAATCAAATAAAAATGAAAAGTTAAATCAATTTTATTATAATATCAAGCATAATATTAACCAAAAATTTTACGTTACACTATTTTTTATTTTTACATATAATTGCTTCCAAAAATTAAACGAATAAATATACGGGTTGATAACGCTATTTAGTGGTACAATTGCACAGACAGCAGTTTGAAAAGTATAATAAAGATCTAAATCAGAACAAAACTGGCTTGAAATTTCACAACCTTTATTTTTTAAATAATGCACTTTTATAAAATATAACAAAGAAAATAAACATATTGGAATCCAGCACACGAAATCAGTAAAAACAATAACAAAAACCCGTCGAAACATGGATTCGTTTTCCATTGTTCTTTTTTTGCTTGCATTGTTCGAGGGACCTCTAATAGTTTCTTTTAAAGAGCAACATATTAATCCATAATTGACAGATTTTTGATCACCAGATATAGATTTCATAATTAAAGCATAAAAGATAAAAACTACCACAAAAGAAATGAGATTATATAAAATAACAAACAAAGTAAAGATGGACGAAGACGCATAAGGATCATCAATGATTAAGTTGACTGAACATGCCGACTGTTTAGTGTAATAACCTAAGTTTTCACCAGTAGCATTGCCAAAATTAACTTTTAATAAATGTAACATTTCTAGAACTGGATATGAAAATACTTTTTTTTCCATTAAATTGCGACAATTTCTGTCACCTTTACAAATGGCATCAAAAATGTTGTCAAACAAAATTTTTGGGTGTGAAACATGAATATTTATTTGGGAATCTTGATGTACTCCAATCCCATAAGAAAAAAATGAAGAAAAGATTTCGATGTCAACAACAGGCGCAATTCCAAGACTACACCACACAATCCATGTTCCTGCTATTAGTATGTAAGCAGTTTTTAGTCTCACTCTTTTATAAGGAAACAAAGTTCCCCACAATCGAAAGGAACTGATTATCACAAGGCAGGTTACTGATATTTGGCTGGATATAAAATTTACAACGCCTAATGTATTGCATATATCTTTTTGCAGAAAATGATCGGATTTTCCTTTAACAACGAGTCTATCAATGCTTACCGCCAGAACCGTGATGTAGATTCCCATTAGCAAATCAACTATTGAGAGATTTAACACCAAAATGTTGTATATTTGCACTTCTTTGTGATCACCCGCGTTTCGAACCATTCCAACAGTCTTTTGTGTCAGTACAACAAGGTTTCCCATAAGAGATATTGCACCAAATATCATGTATAGAAATTTGATATTGCGTAATAGAATGTAATCATGTTCTGTTATTTTGTTTTCGCAACTTCGATTAAAAGGATAACAAAAATTAGGAGCAAATATTTTTTCAATATTTGATGAAAAACAAAATGTATCATTTTCCTTGCAGCTTGTTATTGTCCGGGACTTTGAGGAATAACAAAAGCGTTCCTCATCAGATACGTTGCTGCAATCCGAAGCATATAATCTCCAATTTGATAGATTTGCTAAATCCGAATTTTCATGAAGTATAGTTGGTAAATCAACAAATAAACTTGATAATCCTCTTTCAGAAAAATTTTTAGATTGAAAAATGCTACTGCTTTTTTCTCTATTTTGAAAGCAAATTAAGTAACTTGTATTGCAAAAACCCGACTGATTGTTGGAACAGCTATTTCTTTTTTGACATGACACCTGCAAGCAAGACTCATGAATTATTTCTTGATGTTCTTGCGATGAATCTAAAAGTTAGTAAGAATAATAAGTAAGAATAATTTGTAAATTACTTTGACGGCGTAGATAATCGATAAAAATGAACCATATTTGAAAGACAAATGATTATTGATTTTTGAAGAAATTTTTAATTTTCAAATAAAAACCAATATTTATTGATTATAATATGCAGTTTCACATTTAAACTGTAAGCTATTTAAATATGAGATGTTTAACAAAAACACATTATAATAAAATCAAAAGTTTTTATTCGTACCTATAATGTCAAACAAGACTGTGCACAAAATAAAAATTTGAAATTTAACCATTTTTCCTGGCTTAAAAAAGTTTTTACATCAAAATATAAAAGCAAGTTTTCACAAGAATTATATCAAAATAAAATAGAAAAAAAACCTGAAAATATAAAAAACATTTAGTACTAATTTAAGTTTTTTAAAAAAACTTGCTTTTATTCACGTAAAAAAGAGAAAAAAAACACCGACAATATTTAAGGATCACTCTACGTCAGAAAATATTCCTATTACATAAAAAACCTGTCACGCTCGTCATTATTTACTTAGGCTACGTATCCGAGAAATTCGATTACTTTTTTTAGGAATAAGTTGGCAAAATCAAGAACAACTTAAGCATTTAAAGTGCTTGGTGTAATTATTTTTAACTCAGTTTCGAATGGTAGAGAGGGCGGGAAATAGTCAACGACATGACAAAATAATTTCAATTGTCCTTATAATTGTTAATCACAGCTCCACAACTTAAACAAATTTTGTGGAGATTGCGGTTAAAGAGCATGTTGTGTATAATTTTGGGGTGCTAATTTTTAAAATGTTGTTGAATTTTTCCTATGTGGTTTAGTTTTGGAGCTATTTGGTATTTTCGATTTATGCTATTCTAGCTTTTTTAAGGAAACCATTGCGTAAGAGAGCTGCACATTTCCCAAATTCTTAATTTTGTCAACATGTTATTTAAACACTATTGATTTCTGTTAATAACCACAATATGTAAACTAGCTCGTAAAAAATAATGAACAGCATAGAAAATGCAAAAAATTTCAATAACTACAAAACTTCAGCTTATATATAGAGTTTGTGTTTTGTACAAAGCTTTTTGAAAAATCAATAAATTTTTTTACTTTTTATATAATTTTATTTTTCTCTGATTCAAGTATAAAAACTGGAAACTACACTATGTTGGCACAACTTAAATCAGGCTACCCATCACGACTATCTGCTACCTAAAGATCGCTTTTTATGTTACTTAAATTACTTAAGTATCTTAAATAATCTGTTAAAAAATACTTATTACTTAAACAAAAAATTTCATTACGTTAAATCCAATCTAAGGTAGGAAACTGCAAAGTTATTATGGGTTTGCAACCGAAAGATTATGGTGAGAAAAAAAGGTTAAAATGCAAAGATTAGCCCAAACATGGTAGCGCATGGTTTTTCTGTAATAGAAAAATTGCGCACTTTCTAACACTGTATATTGCCTTTAGTAGTAGAAAAGATTGCACACTTTGCTGAAGCATGAAAAGAGAGACTTCTAGCAGTTTATAGCTTTTAGAATTAGCTATAGATTGCTACCAGCCTTTCTTTTTATTCTCCAGCAACAGTTTGTCACAATATTGTATTCCGATTTCCCAGTATCTTTTCTCCATATTTATGATGTCGTAGAAAATTCACTCTTTTTGCTCTTCTCTCATTTACAAATCTATGAAGAAAATGGATCTTTGCACTGATATTGCACCCTAATTGTTAGTCAGAATTTAACATCTGTTCATAAAGTTTGTGATAGTATGAAAATTAGAATTTCGGACAAAATTTTTAACAATTGCTGAGAAGGACTGGAACTGCAATTTTTTACAGTTGTCAGGTAATTCTGCCAAAAATACTGTGTATTGCCTACAACGACTCTGTGAAAACAGCTTGTACGGATTCCGTATCGATTTGGCTACGGGCACTGCAATGGCCCCAAATGGGCTTACCATATAGATTTCATTTGCTTCAAGCTACGTGCTTCAAGCAAGTGATCCCAAAGTAGACTTTTAAATAAAAAATGGTGAGAGCTAAGTTTAAAACTTTTGGAAAGATTTTTTACCATTTCGCAAAAAAATCGAAAGCGTATGCTTTGTAGCGTTTAATCTTGACCAGATGGACAAAAACTGATGCAATTTTTAAACTCAGTACCCCTTATAAACTACAAAGTTGTTACAAATTACAAGTTTCCCAAAATCCTGTATTTCGATGTTAGTTTCAAACTTAAAAATTTTTTTGTTTTTTTTCAATTTTTTGATTCATTAGCCGGGATGAATAAACTTTAAAAAAAAAGCTTTTACAGTTTAAAAATTGTAGCCAATGAAAAGTCATCTCCCTACACCTAGATCGGAGTCAAAAAGCCTCAAAATTAAAACACAGTTCCTTATCGTGACGTAAGAGAGTTCTGAAACCGGAGGAAGCCAAAAAAATGAATATAGCCTTATCCGAAGCTTTGCTTTGCTTTCTTAGTTCTACCTTTGGTCTTATTACAAGCGTGCAACAGAGTGAAAAATAGAAAAATTAAAAAATCTTTAATTATATATAAACTAATGGCGTATTTGTAATTGCAATTAAATGAAGAAACTCCATAATTGAATCATTTTAGAACTTTTTAAAGATGAATAAAATTAAATTACAAGAAAGTAAACTCTTTACAAACACAAAGTAAGTTGCAAAATACGGAATACATGAGAACAGGCATTTGAGACCCAAATGGTAATAGAAAAAACACAACAGCGTTTGATTGTAAATAGCCTTCTACTTCTCACGATTAAAATGTAGAAAAAATTTATAGCTTTTGTTTTTCACTGAATCAATTGAAATGTTATGCAATTAAATCTTTTTTTGGTTGCAAAGTAGCTTTTATGAGATAGATTTGCAAAAACTTAAAAGAAACTTTATTTTTTTAAGAATCAACATTGTTGTCTATCTGTAAATCTGTTTGTCACATAAAACATACCAAGAAAAACCATGATCAAAAAATTCTTTCAAAATAATTCATTTTGAAAATTAACTATTTTATTAAATGAATGATTATTTTTAAACATAAAGTTGTGTATTATTTTTTTACAAAGTTGATTGCCTAAAAGGGTGGTCAATGGCATTAGTGTTTATAATGACAATAACAATTGTCAAAATTGTTGTTCCGAACCCATCTAGACTACGTTTTAAATCTTTTGATAAACACAAAAATAAGACAAGATTTTACCTGTCAAACGACAAAAAAAATAAGCTGTTTGGATATCTACTTTCAAGTTCATAACTGTCGAGTACAAGACAAGATTTTTTAAGGTTTTTTTGTTTGGGAGTTCGCTACAAAAAGTTTTAAAACAATCGATTAAAAAAAATTCGCAGCCAGAATAGCTTGTTATAAAAATACTAACTTGCGAACAAAAGAAAGCAATTTGGGTATTTTATCTACTAAAGTGATTTCCGTTGTGCTATTGAAAAAGACACTTTACAAAAGTACTTTTAGGTAGACTGATCAACGATTTACATTGTTGAAGCCGCTTAATAGAAAAAGCGGCAACCACGTCTAAAAGGTCATTTTCAATAAAAAACTAAAATTGTTATTCGAAGTATTTTCAAAAGCAGAATAGGTTTACAAGTTGAACGTTGTTCTATCTACATGACTCTACTTTCCCAAACAATTAAGAAAGAAAGTAAATAAACAAATTTTTTAAATACTCGTAGCCGATAATCGATAATCAAAAGTTTTTTTCTATTTTAAGGAGTTTATTCTTCGATAAAAATTACCTTTAGTGTTTCTGCTTAAAATTCAAAAATTCTAAAATTATCCATTGACATAAAAAAAGTTTGAAAAATATTTTGAACGTAATTTCAAGATTTCATAAGATAATATTATTTTAAAACATTAGAGAATAATTTAATCAATCTTAAAGCAGGTTAATAAAAATGATAAAGAATGCCATAAGTTTCAATAGAATTTTCTCTTTATACAGTATGTTTTACAAAAAAGCAAAGTTTTAAATAAAACCAAAATATTCATTAAATTTCTAAATAAGTAAATTTGAGACCCCTAACACAACTAGTTAACACAAACTATTTTAGCCCTTATTGGCACATGTGTTGACATTTTGTCAATTTTAAACTATTTTTGTGAGGTGTTGACAACCATTGCACACTAGCTCAACCAAACTCCCTAGCCAAAGAAAGCTTTTCTGTAGCATCCCTCAGCAGAGGTAGGCAAGCATAGTGATGATCCAGAAACAAGATATTTGCATATTATTGTAATCGGCATATCTGTTGACAAAATGTCAACAGATGCAAAAATGAAAAAATGAAAAAAACATTTCGTTTCGCATTATTTGTGTGACACGTGGCAAGTAAAACTGGCTTTAATTTCAAATACTAAAATTTAATCCTTTTTTGTAGGATTGTTTATTAGTGAGATAATTTTGCAAGCTTTCTAATCAAATTTGAAATTTGCTGGCTAAATGAAAAAGCAAAGACGTCTTACTTTTCAAAAAGCTCTAAATAAATTGCAGACAAGTTTTGAAAACAATAATGACTCAGATAAGGAGATTGCAAATGGAAGCGAAAGTGTGTCTGCATCGAATTACCAACCAGAGTCTGCATTGGATTGCCCACTTGAGTCTGACTCTGCATCAGACGGCAATAATCTTCCTCCAGAAGAAATACTTTCTGACGTAGATGTATTTGAAGAAGAGAGTGATGAGGACTATGAAATTTCTAGTGGTGATGGTCAAGAATCTAATAATGAAAGCTCGGAAAACAAAGATCAGGAAGAAATAACTGCTGGGAGTGCAACATATTATGCCCAACCTTTTCAAAGTAGGCTCAGAAGAAGAAATATTTTGATTCAACGTGCGCGAATAGATGCTAGTCCTGATTCTGAAATAAATGCATTCAACCGTTTTTACCGTCCTAAAATTATTTTTCTTATAGTCCGTGAGACGAACCGAAAAGCAAGAGATGTAAGGCATCAATATGGTTATCTGCAAATTCGGTTTACAAAGATTTTATTATTGAAGAAATTGAAGCTGGTATTGCTATCATGACTCGTGCTGACTTAGACAGGGTTAACTTCACGGATTTACGTTGTTTGTGGGATCCTATTGACAGCAGATTATTTTATCAAGTAACTACGGCTTTGAATCGATTTAAATTTCTGTTACGTTGCATGCGGTTCGATAACTATCAAAAGCAACTATCAAAATCGGCCCAGATGGTAGGTGTTTTTACGCAGCCTGGGCCGTGAGTAAGTCTGTTCATTGATTTTAAAATGACAGACCGAAACCGAACCTACCAAAACGGAAGGGTATCCACCCATTCCGATGTTCAGTGTTGGTCTGCTAATCGCTAGCGTAGGTCCAAACAGTCGCTTACCGGATAGACGTGTTCTTGACAAGTTCGCCAGGTCACAACATTGACGTTCGCTTATTACACTATCAAGGTTTGCTATGGTAGTGCCAAGCATGCCTGTTAAGCGATGGAACTTCCGCAAGGCCAAATGGAGTCATTACATTGCTTTGACGAATAAATTCGCAAAGACTTTGTTGCTGCCTGATTCACTTGATGTGGATGCGGCTTACCAGGAGTTCTGTAACACCATTAAGAAAGCAGCCAAAAAGACTATCCCGCGCGAATATCGAAATAACTATATTCCGTGTTGGGATGCAGAGTGTGAATCCTTCTACAAAAACCTTTCTGCAGTCTCCTCAGGGAGACGACTCAAGTTTGGCTGCTACATCTCTGCTTGCCAAACTTGACAGAAAGCGGAGGGATCGATGGTCCAAAACAGTTTGGAGCATTGACTTCTTACACTCTAGTCGAAAAGCATGGAGTATCTTGAACAACCTTACTGGTAGGTCACGACACTCTCTTCGTCACTGTCCCGTTTCAGCCAATGCTATTGCATCTCAGCTGGTTAGAAATGGGAAATACGAGGCTGTTGATCGCAAGTCATCTCGACTTGTGTCTCAAGAAGTGTCTGACCTTTGGAGGGCCACAACACCAGACGCAGTAAATATCTCTGACAATTTTTCACAGAGAGAATTTGCTGCTTCCCTCCAACATTTAAAATCAGGTAAAGCTCCGGGAACTGGTTCCATCTGCCCCGAGCTTATACTCCATGCCGGAGCTGTTTTGAAGTCCTGGTTACGTGACTTCCTTTCGTCCTGTTTGCGCCGACTCAAAATTCCTAAGATCTGGAGAACAGCGTTTGTGGTCGCGATCCCAAAACCAGCAAAGCCCGTGGGGGACCCAAAGAGTTATCGACCGATATCTCTGTTCTGTGTCCTCTATAAGATCCTCGAGAGGCTTATCTACACCCGCGTTGAACTATTAATCGATCCGCTGCTCCCTAAAGAGCAGGCTGGGTTCCGAAGCGGGAAGTCAACCGTAGATCAAGTTGTTCTGCTAACCCAGAACATTGAGGGTTCTTTTGAGGCTAAAAAGAAGGCCGGTGCCGTATTTATCAATCTGACAGCTGCATATGACACTGTCTGGCACCGTGGCCTTACCTGCAAGCTGCTGAAACTACTTCCGGATAAGCACATGGTCAGAAGGATTATGGAGCTTGTCCGAAATCGAAGTTTCACCTTTACCACTGGTGACAGCAAACAAAGCAGGCTAAGCCGTCTTAAAAACGGCGTTCCTCAGGGATCGGTCTTGGCTCCCCTCCTATTTAACATCTATACGTACGATCTTCCTTCCATGATTTCCAGAAAGTTTGCTTATGCTGATGATTTAGAATTGTTGCACTGTTCTGGAAACTGGAAGAACTTGGAGGGGACCTTAAGCCAAGACATGTCCACACTGTCAGCGTATCTCCAGACTTGGAGGTTGAAGCTCAGTCACACTAAGACGGTGACAGCAGCCTTTCACTTAAATAACTGAGAGGCCAAACGTGAGCTAAAGGTCTACAACAACGGTAGACTTTTACCGTTCTGTCCAAGTCGTACTTATCTTGGGATAAAACTGGACAGATCGCTCACGTTTCGTCACCATTTAGTGGCATTGCGCAAAAAACTATCCTCGCGCGTCACACTGCTGAGGCGACTCGTGGGCTCGGGATGGGGTGCTGGTGCCAAAACACTACACATAGCCACCTTATCTCTAGTCTACTCAGCAGCTGAGTACTGTGCATTAGTCTGGTTTCGCAGTGCTTACACTCGCCTCACAACTATCAAAATCGACCTGGCTGACAAGCAGATGATAGGCTTGCGGCTATTCGAGAAGTATGGTCCATTTTCAATAATAATTTGCGCAACATCTACGTTCCTAATGAAACATTAACTGTGAATGAGCAATTAGTCGGATATCGTGGCAAAATCCCTGGCAGAACATATATGCCCTCAAAACCAAGAAAGTTTGGTGTTAAGTTTTTTTGGCTATGTGAAGCCACAACAGGATTTGCTTTGCATGGCATTATTTACTCAGGTAGAAAAGAAAACAATGCACCTTACCGAAACCTTACAAACGATATTGTGATGAATTTGTGCTCGCTTTATTATGGTACTGGCCGGAATATTTATGTGGACAGATATTTTACTACTCACGAGTTAGTATCCAATTCACTGTCACAAAAACTTACACTGGTTGGCAATATTATGTCAAATCGACGTGAAATTCTGTCTCAATTCAAATTGGCAAAAGGAAGAGAAGTTGAAAGCACTAAGGCATTGTATGATCACTCAAATGGCATTTTGCTTATATCTTACATACCCAAAGAAAACCGTAATGTTTTGATGATGTCCTTTTCTCATTCTGATGTTTCAATCACAGATTGCCACAGCAAATCTACAGTAATTATGGATTATAACAAGCACAAAGGTGAAGTCGACACTCTGGATGAAAACTGTGAAGAATTCAACTGTTTGAAAAAGACAAATTTTTGGCCAATGGTTATTAACTGTAATTTAATAAATGTTGCCACCAATAATGCATTTATCGTGATGAGAGGCGTCCGAAAGAGCAGCAAAAGGACCGAGTTTCTGAAGCGGCTCTGTTTTCAACTTGCACAAGCATATGTAAGAAAGAGGAAATTGATTGGTTTGCTGAAAGAATGAGTTTTATTGATGCTGCTCCACACAGTTCGCAGCGAACCTCTTAACCAGTCCAGCGTGGAAGATGTTCCAGGTGCAGCAAGCATTCCAGATCAGCATGTCAAACTTGCAAACAATTTATCTGCCCGCGACAGAGAAAGCTCCTGAAGAAAGTACACTGTTTGGATTGCTAACTATGGGCATTCGATATAAATAACTGAACATTTTTGGTTGTCTTGACTTAGATGATTCATCTTAATGTGGACAACTGGACACAGATGAATACGAGTATATATAATGTGTAGCATCTGTTGTTAAAATGTGTTTGTGCCTATTTCTTTCATTTGTTATCATTTCGTTTGTTGCAATAATATTGAAGTTAAAGTTTTGTGGTAATTGTAAGTGGTAAACCTAAAATTCTTAATTTCAAAATCATGCATAATGCTTTTTCGCTTCTTAATTGTTGAACACAACACCAAAAGCAACATTTAAGTACTTTTAAGCAAAAAAACAACACAAATAAATTGTTGACAATTTGTCAACATATGTGCCGATTAAGTTACCTAAAATAGCTGTGCTGATAAAGGTTAAACACAATTTAAAAACTATAACGAAACTATCTTTTTTTTCAGCTTTATGATCTAGTTGCTACTTTCTGTTTTAAGTGGAGTTACCATTGTAAACAAGCAATTTAAGAATTAGGCCTTCTCATTGCATGCAACGAAAATCATTCATGTACACTGTGCATCAAATTCGCGTCCTTCTACTCCAAGTCAACGTGCTGTAGCACTGAGCCATTACGCTTGCTGCCGATTTGGTAAAGCTGTTTTACCTATTATGCAAGTGAATGTTTATGAACAGTTTCTCTTAAAGATAAAAAGAGTAGTAATTTAACTTTGGGCAATATGCCAAAAGGTAATTCACTTAAAAAACTACTAAAACTCATTAAATGACTGGAACATTGAAAACCAAGGCTTATGTAATCCAATACCATATCATAGAAAAAAACTGTAATAATTTCAAAAAATACGTTTTACGTTGCAAACATTGGAGCTTCTCGAATCACTACGAAAAGTTTTTTTATCTGCATTTCTTTTTTTACTTTTTGAATTGAAGTAACCTCGCTTTCACTATTCCAAATGAGAAAAATTTAAACATACTTCTAACTTTTTGACCAATTAAAACTAACAAACTGTTCAAGATATAAAATTCTCTCAAATCGCTGTCTTGCATAGCAAAAAAATTACTCTTTAGAAGTAAAAACTGGGCTCAATATAACTTAAAGTTTTATTTGATTGAGTAGAAAATTCTTGAAATTTTAATTTCGAAAAAAATAAATGACAAATTAAAGAAGAATCGTTGTTGAGATACAGGTGAACAAAAAGCGCATCACTTTTTATTTTTTCTAAATCAGGTATGCAAAGATAAAAAAGGTCCAATTTAAATAAAGCTTATACATAAAACCACTTCATCTTGAAGAAAAAAAGTAAAGTAATCTCTGATAAAAAATATCACTGAAATCTTTAGCGTTTAAAATTTTGCTCAAAAATTCTTTAAATAACAAACATTTTAAAAAAGAAAAAAGCAAAATTTTACCAAGCTTAATGCCGCATTAAATTTCTTATATAAAAGAAAGTTTTTCCAGTGATGATGTTGAATAAATTCGACTATTAATCTTTAATGATTAAAGGAAAATCCAAAAAGCTCTTTTTATGAATTTTGCGCTGCTACTTCATTAATGCTAAGTCAATTTAGATTTTTAGATTTTATCTACAAGCTACATTTTTCACTAGAATTTTTACGCAAACTCATGCGAAGTCAATGAACTGTAATTTAAGTATTTAAAGATAAAAAACAAAATGTATCACTTTGGGCCAGGTGTGTTCAATCTACGGCCCGTGGGTTAAATATGTCGAGCGAAAGAAAATTGAAGGTCCGCGAAAAGCTGTAATTTTAAGAAAGATTGATAATTCTCGCCACTCAAATTATTGCTGAATAGTTTTATAACTTTATAGCTCTAAGTCTTCAACTTTTTTAGTGTGATTGAAAAAGAAGCCAACCTTAAACCGATTGAAGCAATTGCGAAAAACTTTTTATAAATTGCAAAAAACTGAATTGGTTTGGTAGTAACAAGCAGATAACAATTGATGAGTAATGCAAGTCTGGGACGCGGTTAAATTTTCTAGTACTCGTTTGGCTCGCAGCGCTAAAGGTTGCACAACCATGGTCTTTGGAGCGAAATAAAGTTTCCAAAACATTATCTTTAATATTCATTGCAATAAATATGAACTAACAAAAGGGTATTCTAGTTTTCCATTAAAGGGCTAATGTATTTAAAAATTAATGACTGAGTAATGCAGCCTTATCAAAGGGAAAAAAGTTTTTTAATGTTTTGGTAACTTTCGTAATATGCAAGTAATGAAACAGAATTAAAGAAAACGACAGGCGGAGAATATAATGGTTAACTGTTTATTTTTTTTCTTAAAGTTAATCTAACCATATAAATTCATAATTCAAATTAGCATTAGCATTTATCTCAAGACTGTATGTTTCCGATGTAAACATAAACAACCTGATCAAGAACATTGAGATTCAAACATAACTTATTGCAGTATGTGATTACGCTCTGTCACGGATAATCAAGCATAAACAAGTGTTTTTGCCAACAATCAGGCATTATTTTAAACTTTATAAGCTTTTTTGCCAATTTTACAATAGTCGTTGTTTTATAAACAAATAAGTACAGATATACCTTTTTTATAACTTTCAACTAAACTCGTTCAAAAAATCTCTGCATATACAGTATAATAGTTTATGTTTATAATGTAATTAGCAATTGATTTAGCTTAGAATAAAACCATTGTTTAACAAATGCAACACAACACAAAACAACAAAAAATATTAGAGCTTTACAAGATGAGTTTTCTTAAAACAACTTTTATAAACATTATGGAGGCAAATTGCATAGAGAACAAATTAGTTTTTATGATATCTCTTTAATATAAATAAAATATCTTTCAATTTTTACTCAGTTTTTGGCTACACAAAAATTTAAATCTGCTAATAGTTGTCAACAAGTTTTACGTTTGTAAGATTATTTTCTACTTCAAGCTTCACGTTTACTTAAACAAAAGTCCAGAAATAAATTAAAGATAAAAAGTCTATCGAAAAATCTCGTTGTACGTGCAACAAAACAAATAAACTTGGTATCTGCGGATGAATTTTTACATCTTACCTTTGCAAACATATTGTTTTCAACATAATATGGTGACAGACATTAAAGAATGTATTTTTTATTTTTTTCTATTTCTCAAATGATTTCTTCAATCGATTGAAAAAAAAAAACTTTTGAACTTGTAATGTAAAGTATTTTCATAATGTTAAAACACAGTTTAATATAATATCAGTGTTTAATAACAAATTGTGTATTTTTAAATTTTTTTGGTTTCAACTTTTTTGACTATATCAAAACCATTAATTTGTAATCAATTAATTTTTTTATTTTTATGCATTGTTGCTACTTGCTTTTGGGTTTAACTGATTTTTTTCCAAAACATAGAATGAAAACATTTTTACAATCCAATATAGAAAACAAAATTGACATTCATAGTCTCAAATAAGCCGCTCTATCTGTTTTTAATTGGAAGGCAATGATTGTTCCGACAGATTTTTCCAGAAGCCAAAACCTTTTAATGAGTTTTTCTTGTCGGAGGAAGAAACAACTACGTATTATTTAGAAAGCTAAACCAAATCCATGGCGAAAATATTGTAAATTATGGCATATTAATGAGATTATAAATCAAAGAGAATAATGTCAAAAAATGGTTGATAATGTAATTTATAAAATTTACATCCAGGAAATATGTGATGTGTTAAAAAATTGAAAAAGAATATTCGAGAAGGAAATTAAGTTAAAACGTAAGAGGGAAACAGGGAAATTTTTTTTATCTACAAATTTGTATCTTTAAATCTAAACGTCGTTGAATGAAATAAGCTGCATTACTTTCTATGCAGTTTTCTCAAGACAATAAGGACAAAGTTTTAAAGTGTTTTGTTTACCACAATCTTTTTAGATTCCTAAGTTTTGCCTAAATTAATCAAATTCATTCTTCTATAAACATTTGCTTGTCTGTCATGTATAAAAATAAAAAAACTAAAACAAATTAACTCACTACCAAAATACGTGCAAAACTTATATTGGATTTCGAATTCTTTTGAGTGAGAGAAGTATTGCTAGACTATTTTAACACATTGTTATAACACGAATGTCATAAAGTTTTAAAAGTAGCAGCTATTACAAAAGTACTTTGTTGGTTTCGACAAAACTCATATAAACGTAATCAAAATCACGTTTCGGGAGGTTTTTCATCAAGAGTTCAGCAACTTCACGTTTCTTCGAAAACAAAGCGTAAGTGCTGTATTGCCACAGAGGAGTCTAAACAACCAAAGTCTACTTTTCTAAAAAAACTTTTTAAGAGATGCCACGAAAAGAAGCTAAATTCCAACGAAACGCATTGAGTTTTAAGGTGTTAAAATTTTTGCCTATATAAAGTTATTGATTAAGATTTGATATATGTTGCTTACTTAAAGCTTTCAAAAATACCTTTTTTAATAGACTACCCATACCCATGTCATATTTTTGATCTTAACAATTGCATTTTAAAAAGGTGCTGAAAATCTTTTAGACTATCTCAATTTTCGTGTTTGTTTGATTTATTTATGCTTGAAACAAAATTTAGTGTACAGCCAAGCCATATGGATTATTCAATAGTTTATTTGTACTTATCGATTGTAAAAGACATTTATTGAAACACTAATGGTAGTCATGTCATATCGAGAAAATTTGTCGTTAAACGCAAACATTAATTTTCACTTTTTAATTGTTTGCATGCTGCAAATTTACAAAATGATTCATCGACTGTTTGATAAACCTGAACATTAGAAGTCACAAGTTGTATTTGCCTCAACTAATTACTTAGAGGAAATTACTGTCTCCCAATTCAACGCAATAACTTCTTTCCATCGAATCAATAGACAAATGACACCGACGTCGGGACACGCCTGGCTTCAACACTATAATTTAATATTGAATATTAATAGACAATTCAAATCCCTCTCACAGATATATTTCCTAATGATCAAACTACTTTTCAAGATGACAATAAAAAAATCATTCAGTTTAACGCGACCATTAGAGTTCCTAGAAAAAAAGAAAATTTTATTACAATTTTTTGGGACTGCCATTATTATTGGTACAATAACATGAATAATAGTTTCAACTTTACTGCAATTTTCCCTTAATAAGCAGTTTTTAATTAGTATTGTACGCCAGTAAAGATAGGATACAACTAAAATATTTGATTTGACATAAATATTATGTTATCGACCAAGACGGTTATGACATTTGCTTATTTGTTGTCTCCATAGGCATATCTCCTTGAAGAATCACTCAAAAAATAATTAGGGCATGAAAAAAAGTGAGATAAAAAAGGTCTTCCATTTTTTTAAACCGTAAACAATTGTGTTTTCGGATCGTATACTCCCCATAATCAACTTCTGCTTACGCCACTGGTTGTCGCTGACTCCAAGTCAGCTCATGCATTATTACTAATTAATGGAAATAAATTTATGATGCAATAATTGAGATTTACCCTACTAAAACTTTAAATCTAGGCTTTTTTACAGCACATGGTTCTCTACAGCGAATTCACACAGCATCTATTTAATATAGATTTCTTATTTAAAGCAACAAGAAAATCGATATATTTTGTATTAATGCCGCCGATTAATAAACTTTAGATCACAACAAAAGCTATCTAAATATTTGTTTCAATAAATAAGCTAAATTGCTACTAAGGGTAAAAATGACAAAGTTTTAATATCTAAACTACGTTATCATAATAGTGATTTTCAATTAAATAATGGCCTAAAGATAAAACTGAGGCAAAAGACCAAACCAGCTTGCAAGATAAATCACTGCAAAACTAAACGTGATAAAAATACTCAAAAAAATTGGTTCACTGCAGTGTAAGTTTTATCTATAATATGCACGTTTTTAGCTTAAAAAATCTCGCTAATTCAAGTGACCCATCCCGCACAGCACGTTTGCAGTCAAACTTCAATCCTTCATCTTTTCATAATTTCGAAAAAAGGCTTCCAAGTCAGCAGTTCTCACTAACTACACTACCTTGGTAAAAGTATAGCTTTAAGCAAAACTACGTGTTATGCCTAAACTGCCCTAATATATCTATGTTTATGCATTTTTGTGTGCACATACGTTAATCTATTTTAATGACAACAAGTTTCTATGAATGTATGTGTGTGTGTACGTGGTTGTGTGTGTTTTTGTGCGCACAAATAAATAACTAATTGAAACTTTCTTTTTTGTAACTTAATTACAATTAATAAAAGTTTTTGCATTTTGTGCTTTCATTTTATGAAAATAATGCAAACGTTGTGCGTACGTATCCATAAAAAACGACAAAGATCCTGTTGATGCAGTGATGAATTTGATAAAAACCCACAATCTTCAAAAAATTACAAAAATAAAAACGTTATAGAACTGCACAACATAATCAGTTTAGAAGTATACAGCAATTTTTTCTCTAATGCTCCACAGTTTTATTAATTTTTGGGCAGATCAAATTGATCTAAACGAGAACACCATCTTTATTGAAATAAAACTTTTTACCACCATTTTTGGTATATATTTTTCTAAACAATTAATAAATGATAAAAAATTGAACAAATAGGACATAATTCACATTAGGGATGCATCTATAGTAAGTTTGGAAATGCGCACTAATTTGCCACGCTGTCGCAGTTGGGAACCGATAAAGCATTGGCTAAACGTTAATTTTTCAAACTATGCATTAAATGTTTTTAGGCAAATGTTTGGGATCTACTTCTTTTTGAAAATACTGATAAATTTTAATAAAAATAACTAAATTAAGTTTTGTTTCCTAGCAAAATTTTCAAATACAAAGCAGCCAAAACTTTAGCAAAGTTAAAAAAATTGTAATAAAATTTATTATTAAACATCAACATTATTGCTGTAATCATCAGCCTTGCATTACCACTAAAATTTACTCTGCTGACTTTAGGGACAAAGTCGAAGATTTTTAATTTACAGTAACACTCAAACGATTCCATTCAATGACGGCTTTAGTAGGTAGTGAACAAAGCGGCCGCACTGCCTTCCCCTAAAAAACGTCAAAAAGTGTCTTCCCTAAGCAAGATGTTGCTCTATCTCTTCATTGTAGCACCACGACGGTGATATTCCTGAAGGGATGACCTCTTTTTTTTAAAAAACTAAAAAGTGGACCTCCTAAAAAGATAAAGTACTTTTTTAGAGTTCACTTTGTTTTAGAGCACTAAGTAGCGCCCCCTCCCTAAAGAAGGACCTTTTTTTAGAAATCACATTGTTTCAGAACACTAAAAAGTGGCCCCTTTAAAATCGATAACCTTTTTCTTAGAGATCACTTTGTTTCAAAACACTAAAAATAGCCCCTTCTATTTTTCTTCCACCGATCCCCCTTTTTGTACGGCCATCACTGATAACACTGAACTGTAATGTGATGAGATTGTAATTGGGGTCAAGGAGAGTAAAAGTGTTTTGAAATTCCTTTTACAAAGTAACCGCAGCATATCATAAGAGCATAAGTTAAGCTGAAACGGTGTCAACTGCGGTGTTACAAAAAACTAGGCTTTCTCAAACTGGCAGCTGTAGATTTACCACACCCGTTTCCTAGGATGGAGACGTGGATTAATTTGACGATACTCAGGACGGGACTAAAGATCCAGAACAGAGGAAAAATTGCCAAAAATGGCCTGTTGCAGAGAGTCCAAAAATTCAAGCACAAATGTGTTGTAGCTTAGGGTCACAGTTGCAGTCTGTTGTTTACTGATCCTTTAAGAATACAGTGCAAGAAGAGTAGCGTGTTAGTTGCAGTATGAGCCAGAAAGGTTACAGTAGAAGGGTTTTCATGGAAGAAAGGTTTTTTCAGAAGCTATTGGTGGGATTGGTGTTAAAGCAAAGTAGGTTGGATGCGGCGTAACTAATTGATATAGAGTAATAAATGTTGTGGGAAAAAGAGGTTTGAGCAAAAAAGAGGAACTGAAGAATGATTAAACAAAACACAAGTTTTGGTGGGTGAATTGTGGTCTTGAAGTGAAGAGACTAAAGATATTTATTCTGATTAAGTATCGTTTGACTGAAATGGGAAGGTTAGGAAATAATAAGATGTGGAAAGGAATTTACAAAATATTATAGATAAAATGTGGTAAAAACTGTTGAACAAATTGGGAATCTGAGAATAGCAATGGATGGAATGTGCAAAGCGTGGAGTAAAAATTCCACATTTAAAAGCATTCAAGTTTGAGTTGGTTTCAGCATTAAAGCTTAGGAGTCCTATGATATCGTCAGAAAAAACGGAGACGAAACAGTTAAGCCACGTCAAAAATTAATATTTCAGTTTTCTCTCTCCCAATTCATTGTTAACCAGAGATTAGGCCATACAGTGTTGTTAGCTTACCTAAGAGTAGAAATATCTTAATCCTAATACTATTAGAATTAATATAGGTTTGGTGCTGGGATTACTAAAATATGATTTACTTATGCGAGCAAAGCTACAATGTTGAAATCTCATTATTATTGAGGTTGCACGCCAAAGTAGCCTTAGTGCGACGACAAAGTATCAATCAAATCATTTTCATTCAATTAAGAGATAAAATAGTAGCATATTTTCTAAAAATCATGTCTTTAGCTAATTGCGATTTCGTTACGTCTGAACATGAGCAAAGATTAAGTTGAAGTTCCTAACGAACTGTTTTGAAATCAAATACGATGATAAAGTTTCTGGGAAATTAGTATTGTTTTCAACGTAATGTTGAGGACAAAAGCGGTCATTTTAAACATCCGTCATAAACAAGCATAAGACACCAGGTTACATTCAAGCGATAAGTAATCCAAAGTCATAATTTTTTTGACAAGTGTTTTTTATTAAAAGTTTGATAAAAAACAAAATCTAAATATGTATAGAGTTCATTAACAATAAAAAGATAATGAATATTAAAAAACAAGTTTTAATTCATTGCAATTGTTTTCATATTAAAAAACTCTTGTGGCAATAAGCATACCAGGCAATTACAATTCAAGATAAAAATGAAATTGTGATTAATTTAAATGTTTGAAGTTTTATTATTCGCTTGCTGTTTTCTTTGGAAAAAAAATCTTGAAAACTTTAATTTTTTCAGTTTTACCAATTTTTCTACCCTCTAAAAAACTGCAGCGGCCTCTAAGTTCTTTTCAGTAGGCGCTTTTAATGTTTTGAAAACTGCGAATTATCTTTGATTTTGCATCAGGTTTTTTTAACAGTGTATGAAGTAAATTCATATACTTTAAACATACTCTATTCAAACATGCCAGGTGCTTTCGGCAGAACAATTTAAAACGTTTTTTTTCTGTCAAATAATTTTAAAAATAGCTTGCTGTTGAGTAGTTTTGATAAATAGTTTTGTTTATTGTAAACGTTCGCCGACTTTGAAAAAAGCAAAAAAGCAAACAAACTTTCAAGCTTTAAAGTGCTTCTTTAAACTTTATGTTTTATAAGTATGGGATCAAACTGGAAAGCAAAAAAAGTCAATTTTGACTAAATCATATATGCAAATTTTAATCTTTTTAATTCTTTACAAAAAAATTATGCATAAATTTTAGTTAACATCGCTTGTTTGTTTTCTTTTGTCTATGCAAGAAGTAAAGTATAATTAGCTTATAAGATGATTGTTATGAATTAATAAATTAAGCCTATAAATCATTGCTTAATCAAGCCAAAAAAAAAACAAAAGAAGCGCATTGTGTTGATCTTTATTAATTGTAAAATTTTTTAAATTTTATTATAGTTTTAAATCTTTAAAGCAGTCAATTTGGCAAAATTTCATTAATTTTCTTAAACTGTTTTCATCAGTAAATTTTTACTCCAGTTTGTATTTAAATGTCTTCGGCATAAAACCTAAATAGAAGTTAATACCCGTTTCTACTACAAGCATTAGCGAGATCATTCTTTGTCTGCTTATAAATATTTTTTACGCTTAAGCGTTAAGAGAAGTAAAAATATCGATAAACAAAGAATAATACCGTAACGCCCGTAATAGAAACGAGGCTTAATTTGTTTAACTGCGCTCGAAAAATAAAAACTGTATAGTATATCAGAAATTAGCCATCGTTGCTATAAAAAATTCAATATGATTTGCTAAGAATAATATAAATTTACAAAAAGAAATTTTTTGAGATGACACGAAATTTTTTTCGAAAAACTGATTTAACATAGAAGTGTCACTGTTTCGGTCTTTTGGTTTTTATCGGTGCACTGTAGAGCATTAATTGTTTAAGCCTTTAACATAGCTTAAACAGAATTTAACCTTTGTGGTACCTATACTTGGTACAGTTAAGGCTACATTTATACGCTGCTGGCAAGCCGGATCTCCTGTGAAATAGAGGCGGGTATGCCAACTCACTATGATCAAAGCATACTGCTAGGTTCTATAGCGTAGGTAGCGAGTGGTCACTGTGACATTAAGCTTACAAGGTTTTATAATACTCTGGAGATCCGGCTTGTCAACAGCGCATAAATTTAGCCTTTACTGTACCAAATATAGGTATCACAAAATTTAAATTTTGTTTAGGCTTTTTATATAGTCTTAAACAAGTAATTGTTAAGGCAGCACGGACTAGGTTCTAAAAACCGAATCCTATTTTCTCTAGCGTATTTCATATCTTTTTCTACGGGGTTTTTAAAATCCAATAACTTCATACTGTTTTGTATATATCATGTACCGTGTATAGTTAATTGCATCTTGTGTATTTTGTAATAAAAGGTTTCAAAAAAAAGAAAAAAAAATCGCATTAATTGTTTTTAACTATGTTTGTAGTCTATAAAATTATTAAAAAGAAAAAAATAAACAAAAATAAAAAGAAAGCACTGACACTGTTTGCTGTTATTGACGCTATCAAGACTTGTAAACTCAATAAAAGTGATTTAGCTTTTTAAAAAATGCAATTGTAGCTTAATTCGAAATTAATTATTTAAACATTATTTTTATTCTTAGCTTATTCAGTGATAAAGTTCTTCACTCTCAAAAACCTCATCTAATGCAAATCACAGTTTAAAAGTAAATATTATTTTGATAAAAGTAATAACTTTTAAAAACTGCTTGTTCATCTTTTTGCTGATTTTTACAAATTAAAAAAAAAATCCTTTTAACACAATTGAAATGCTACTTTACTTTTTTACTTCGCTAACCTCAAATGCGGCAAAAAAAATAAAAGTCTAGCTCAAGAAAGTTATTTACTTTTAATTAACATTAAAGGTAATGGCAGAAGGCTCAATAAATTGCTTTTTATACATTCACATTAAACGTTTTATTTCTTGCTTTAACACTAAACATTAAACGTTTAATAAAAGCATCTTCTATTCTAAGTATAACACTAGTCACAGTATTCTGTTGAGTTAATAATTACAAGTGTACTTGTAATGATTTGTAATTATTTGGTACAATAAACTTTATCTATTTTTCTTTAGCTTTTTAAGCTGCTATTCTTGGATAAAGATAGCAGATTGAAAAAAAAATTTTTATATATTAAACGCTGTGATCATTTTCTCATTTCCGTTTGCTTCCCTCCGCTCATTGTATTGAAGCCAACGGACACACGCTCACATCGAATTGCCTAATGTCAGAAAAATCCTTTAATATTTTCGATCCGCATGTTGATTTCTGGTATCACGTATGTCAAACGCGTGCTTTTTTAAAGCGTTTGGTTTAAAAGTTGCGCTTATTCGAAGTTGATTGATGATTGCTTTTTCCCTTTTGACTACTTGCATCCTTTCTCTTCGATTCTTGTGTCGGTTAGCCAGAGTTTGACAGTAGCATGGAGAAGAGTATAAAACTTGCTTAATAATTTTCGAACCAGTTTTTCCTACGACGCGCAAGAAGCATTTGCAATAAGAACATAAACAATAAAAGATTAAGACACTAATTGATTTCATTTACATCATCATAATCAGAGCTTTAGAATCCGATTTTAATTCAAAATCTTTAGAATATTGTATTTAAAAAAAATTGTTTTCAACTGCCTTTAGTTAAGATTATAAAGTATAACATCATACGTTGTAGCCAGTTTACTTTTTCTTTTTAAAATTTAAATTGGACTAATATAATGAAATATTTTAGAAAATTTTTATTTTTTATTAGCACAATTCAACATAAATTATTTCTATTTCTATTGTACTGCAACTGCATTTTTAGTTGCACCCAAAAGTTTAAAGGCAGTGCCGGACTAGTTTCCAACCTAAATGCTTTTTTTCTATTTGGTAGAGATTCCGAACATCCTGAACAGCATGAGAGAAAACTGTGAACTGTCGAATCTCAAGTCTTTTGGTTCGATGGCAAAAAAGTCACATTACTAAACTTATCATGTTGTGTCACGAGTTTTTTTATTTGCTTTTGTTCTTTGTCTACAATTGCTAAATGTATATACATTTTTGTTCTTTATTTGAAGATGACAAAAAACCCAATAAAATTTTTTGATTCTATGAATAGTTCAATCGAGTACAGACCTAAATGTTATAAACGTTTTTTTTTTCGAAGCATATCTATTCATCATGTTGTCACTTTGTACTTTTTATCAGTAGGCCTACAGCTGCATAAGCGTACGCAAGGGGGGGGAGTTGCAGCGGTCAACCCCCCTTGAAAAATGGTGTTCAGCCATATATGCATGGTAATAAGTAGGCTTCAATAATATAATTTTGGTTTCTATTGTTTACCGCGCTTTTCAAACTTAATTACTGCTTGTGCATCAATTTTTGCTATCGCTTAAATTGCGTCAAAGTTAGCTAATATACAGCTGCCACTGTGAAGAAAAATTTCAAACTTGTAAAATATTGAAAGTTAAGCATGGGAATGGGAATAAACCGCATGGGACACAATAGCTTCAGTTCACAATTTTTTTAATGCTCCAAAATGTAAAAAACATTTTACGCAAGTCCATTAACACGATTTCGTTAACAACAAAAGCTCTAAAACTTGTTAAAATTTGTGCCAGCAGATGGGTCGATTGACACGAGAGTGTTAGTACTTTTTAAAATTTACAATTTATCGTTGTAGAAGCTTTGGCAGAAATTTTAGCATGGCCAGACAGAGAAACTTTATCACGAACTCTGCAGTTGCTATCGACAATTAGGCAAAGTGAATTTTGCATTGCTCTCTTAGTTTTAAAAAACGTTTTTGGACACAGTGCTGTTTTGTGCAAATTTAAGAAAAAACAGTCGATAACCTTCTTGAGGCCGTCAATATTGCACATGATATTGAAATGAATTGAAGTGTCTAAGAGAAAAAGCCGAATATGAATTTTATCAGCTTTATATTTTTGCGCAAAAAACGGCCAAAACCGAAGATTTTAGTTTGAAAACACCACGCCTTACTTCAAGACAGACCAATCCATGCAACATTGCTGCTGCAACAGATGAAGAATATTTTAGAGTAGGGATTTTTATACCATTTCTTGATAACTTTATTGTCACTCTCCAAGCAAGATTTACAGCCCACAAAACGATTATTGGTGAATTTTACTGTTTAATTTCTGCTGATCCAACTAGTGGACTAACTCCTCAGCAAATTAAAAGTATTGAAGTTTTGGAAAAATTTTACGAAAATCATTTAACGAAATCCTCGGGAGAATTAGTGCCTGAACTGGTACTATGGTACAGGAAACTTTTTCGGTTGAACGCAGCAGAAAGACCAACTGATGCGCTTGCCCTAATGACGCAATTAACAGATTAAGTGAAAAAACAGGCGTTTGAATGTAAGCCTGCAAATAACTTTATATGTTAAGTAAGGTTTTATTTTTTGTTCGATTTTTCACTATTTTTTTCATTATTTATACGAGTTGCTTTTAATTTGGAAAATTTTTTGTCATGATTGAATTACACGCACATGCCTTTCCATTAATTAGTTTTACGGTTTGGTAAAAAGAAATTTATGTTACTGCAAGTGTTCTTAAACCAAAACACTTTATTTTTGAATGTAGACCTAATTTTGGAAGTTTTTTTCCATTACCAGGACCACTTAGAGCAGTGGTCTTCAAACTGTTCTAGCCGGGGGCCGGATTTAAATTTTTTTGCACCCTCTTGGTCCAAAGCGAGAGAAAAAAATCTTCTCTTTGATTCGATTTCTAAATTCGCTATTTTTGTCCCAAAATTGTAGCGATTTTTAAAAAAAAAAAGGTCTTCACTTTGCTTCGAGCTCTAATTTCGTTATTTTTCTCCCAAAACCTTGGTGTGTTTTCCAATGAAAAGAATAAGGTATAAACCCAAAACTGGGATGTTCGAATATAATTCTATCCAACTGTGGCTCAAAGTGAGCGTATACCTTTTTTAAAAAGAGCTCCGCAGGCCGGATAAAAAACTTTAAAGGGCTGGATTCGGCCCGCGGGCCGTAGTTTGGTGACCACTGACTTAGAGCAATCGTGTTTTCGGCTTCAAAATCTCTCCCTTCACAAATTTCTGCGTACACCACTGTACAGCTGAACAGCTCCTTTTTTTCCAAATAGCTTTTAAGAATGATTTACACAGCATAAAAAAAATCAAGACGACAATTATTGGCATTAGCAGTATTAATCTTCAATTCGAAGCTATCGCCATTTGTGCGGGAGCACTTTTTTAAAATTTCTTACTTCTTAATTTTTTTGAACTATCTTGGACTGATATAACGGGAGTGTAAACTTACGCACTTGAAGATCTAATTCGAATTTTAAAAGAAAACTTCGATCTACTCTAAAGTCGTGATGTCGTGATGTGGCTTTATATAAATCTTGGCAACGTGATCGAGAGATACTATTTTGATGCATGTTGTTATCTAAGTTCTACTGTTGTCCTCTCCTTCATTCTGGCTTCTTAAGGAAAACACTACAAGACCTTTTTTCTGCTTGGTGGTCTTGACAAGCTACTCTAAATTACAGGAATAGCGCTCTATAGAAACTAAAAATAAATATATAAAAATTTCAAATAGACAGCAAAGCTATGATGTCTCCAAAAGTTATCAGGAAATCACGGAATGTTTGCTTAAGTTTAGCAGCTCGGCCGATGTCCTGTCGTGCGCTATTACGCTAAAAAGGGTAATGATAGTGATGATTTGATTCTAACATTTTGAGTTCTTTAGCAAAAAAAAGCTACTTTGCTTTTTTACACAAATTTTTAAAACACAAAATTTTTTGCTTTCATGTCTATTTTCAAGATTGATTTTTAAGTTATCGTCGCGTTTTGTCTCTACTTGACGTTGGTTTGCACTGAAGTGTCAGGTTTTTCTGCCTAAATCTAAAAGTTTTGTTTATTTTAGAAAAAAAATGCAAACTTATTGTTTTATTAGTCTTTGCTCAATTTGCTACCTAATCCTCGCAGAGACATGTTCAAATCAAAACATTAAAGATAGACCTTTAGAATGAACCACATAATTTTTAATTTCTTGTTGTTGTAAAACCAAACATGAGCTTTTACTATTACAGTACAATATCAATTTAAAATCCCAGACCAAAATATAAAAGTTTAAGAAAACAAGCTGATGATTTTCACAACCCTAGCTAATTTATGTTAGAAACAAAAAATTGACCGGGTGGCGAGCTCATTCGGATAAAATCGATTATTTAATTTAATTAACTAAATGTCGCAAAAAAAATTAGAGGATTGGTTTAAAAGTTGTATCATGTAGAAATATTTCATTAGTACAATATTGGTATCATTATTCTAAATCATGTTACTTGAGTTACAATCGATTTCACCGAAAAAAAAATTTTTTTTACAGCGATTGAAAATTAAAACCTATTTTGAATCTACATTCACAATGCGTCGGGTTGCGTTTTTACGAGTGACGTAATGGTACAAATGCGGGAAATCCCGAAGGACCAAATTGATTTCTTAAATCAATATCAAGTTTTCAAACAATCTGACCAAACACTTGAAAATTTATCGAAGCTGCATTAAAATTACATGCATGTATCAATAATAACGATAGGGTAGAATTTAATAGGTCTGCTAGTAATTTTAGCAAACGAGAAAAATTATTTAATAAAAATTTAATAGCTGTATTTAGATCTATTGTATCTATTATACGTATTAAATCAGAAAAGAGCATAAAAATGCATTCATCTTTATTAAGTTTTTTAATATTAAAAACTGAAGTCAAGTGATTGAAACAGAATTAGGCCTGCTATCCAAAAGAATTAAACATCTTCAAGTGACAGAAAAAAATTCAATGTACAAAATCTTTTCAATTGTTTTTCGCACAGGCACGTCGTAAAAGTTGACAAGTGCTTCCTGGAGAAAAATCAACGTCAAGGTACGGCTGATCGGTTTATTGGTGTCAGAACACTTAGTCAATTCTCTAGCTTTTTTTAAATGGTTCCACTTTCTTTCGACACTGTTCACACTCAGATCAAATTAAACAAATTAAACTAGGCCGTGCTCGTTGCTAGTCAACTCAGCTAAACATTATTGAACCCTTTTCTGTAGTACTAAAATATGAAAAAAGTCCTATAGCATGCTCTATGTCAGGGGTGGCCAACCTGCGGCGCATTGCAGTTGGGGAAAATATTCAAATGAAAAATTATTACAACTTATATCGAGCTATATCAGGGGTGGCCAACCTATGGCGGATTGCACCCTGATTTCCGGCGATGACCTTTTTTTAGAGAACCGCTTGGTTTTGCTATTAAATTTTGAAGTCTTTGGTTTGTGTGGCGGATATGAATTGGGCTTGAATAAAATTGACGGTTTAGGAAAAAAGGTTGGCCACCCCTGATTTATGGGAAGAAAATATGATTTTCTAAAGAATATAAAAATATATATATTTTTTAATTTAGTGATATGTAGTCTTTTAGAATTAAGTAAATATTGTTATAAAGTTAAGAAAAACGTGGGGTAAATTGGCTTTTGGCAATCAACTGACAATAGGAAAAAGCAAATACATCTGCTTTTGGCAGTGAAAAGATTAATATTGTGCTGCAGCATTAAATAACTCGAATTACAATTTTAATTTAGCTACCTATTGGTGAATAATGATAAGGTTAACTGTTCAATTCCTTCTTTAATTGTGATACTCATTAAGTTTTCTTTTAAATGAATACTACTCTTTTATGACGTATGGCGTATTTTTTTCTGACATGGTAAATTCCACCCCGGTTAATTCTACTAGGTAAAAAATTAGGTTGCCGTTGTGCTTTTCGTCGACGAAGGGAACTCCACAGTTTTTGATTGAACTTTGGAATATGCGTGACCGGGGCGGAATATACTTAGAACTATCTTTATATACATTGAATTATATTACCATTTTAAATACGAAGAAATAAGCCAAAAGAAATATGATTACGTCAAAAAATAGATTAAACTCTTATTTATACAATTTTGTAAGTGTCACCTGCGCAGAGTTTTTCGGTGATAGGTGCATGATAAGCTATGCCGTGAGCACTCTTGCAAGTTTTTAATTTTATTAGTTTATTTCATAGTACAATTTTTGTTTTCACCCAATGTTATATCTGTCTTAATTTCTAACTTGTCCGCTGTCTTTGGTTTAAAGCAGGGATGTCCAACCTTTTTTCATAATGTGCCAAATTACAGTATAAATTTAAGTATATTTATATAAAACTTTCTCTTTTTACTAGTAGATGCCATGACCAAAGGATGAGTATCAAAAATAGAAATTTAAAAAGGATTAATTAATTAGGAATATAAGTAAAATGTGAAAGTATTTAGATTATTACTTAATTAAACAAATATACGAGCAGAGTCAAAAAGTTTTTAGACAAATTTTATAACTTTAAAATGCATAAAAATTTTCAAACTTTTTTCAGGTTTAAACATAACTTTAGGGTTTTGGTATTAATTTTAAAAAATTCTGTCATTCTATCTTAACTTTAGCATTAAGGTAAGTTATGCGTTTAAAGAGTTATTTTTTCTGCGCTCTTCATATATCCAATTTTGAGGCAATATCAAATTTTTAACTAAACTAAATTGGAAACCTGTTGATATTATTGAAGCTTTACGACAGGTGTATGGGGATTCTGCACCATGAAGAGCAGTCGTTAATAATTAAATTAAACGCTTTAAGAAGAAAGGGTGAGTCTTGAGGATGATCCACAAGAAGGGAGACCCTTTGCCTCAAAAAATCAAGGAAACACTAGGCATGTGCAGAGTTTAGTTGAAAAAAGCATTGATGCAATTGCCATTGATATAATTGCCATGGCAGTAGAAGTTTCACATAAATGCTAAAAATGATGCTTGGGTCAAGCGTCTTTATGACAACTTCGGCTCATTAAAAGTTTTCATTTAGCAATTTATTGGACTTCACTTCACATCAGCAACGAACTGACATATTCACTTAGTCTCCCAATACGCTACTATATAGTAACGTATTGGGTACATTGTAGACTTCAGTGATATCGAAGTCCGTACATTTATAAAAATATAATAGAAAATTCGACTAAACATTGGGCACCACAAAAACATGAACTGCGCCGCTGTGCAGTCTGTCGACAGCGGAGTTGGACACCCTGGCTTTGAGGCATCAAAGTCAAATTGCTTCTACGCAACTGGCTTCAAGCAGTTTTTATTAACAGCACAATGCAAATTATTCATCATTCCAATTAACTGCACAACTTTCAATAAATTCATCATTTTCAAGAAGTTAATAAACAGTTTAAGTATTTTTTGTGTGAACTTTATTGAGTAATATTGATAGGATGCCAAAAAAATAAATAAATAAATAAAAGATAGTGGAAAATTCTCATCGTAAGCAATAGCTGATGCATTTATTACTTTTTATAAATTAATCTTAATTAGTTGTTCATAGTTAAAGAGGTTATGTCCCACGTTTAACAATGGCCTTCTAAAATTAAAAAAAAGGTCAATATTTACTGAATTCCATAATTTTCCAACTTGGCATACGCAACAATCAAAGAAACTGCTCGCCTTTTTCTGCATGAGGATTCGGAAGACTATTGTAAAGTAATTCTATTTTGTTTTTGTTTTTAAAGAACTTTGAAACAATATAAAAAGCTAAGAATTTTTTATTTTTGACAATGTTGAATTAATTAATAAAAAAATATAATATCGACGCCATTATCAACTACGTATTTGTCCCCCTGAAAGTCATCGATTTCAAAAGACAAACAATATTAATTTATTTGATAGCA
Organism: Diplosoma virens; assembly: GCA_963680785.1. Classification (NCBI taxonomy): domain Eukaryota; kingdom Metazoa; phylum Chordata; class Ascidiacea; order Aplousobranchia; family Didemnidae; genus Diplosoma; species Diplosoma virens. The sequence goes on from OY796880.1 coordinate 32,967,476, forward strand.
GACGATTGACGTTATTTCGAAATAAAGCACTCGAAAGATTTACTGCACATTAAAACGTCATAATTGACAAAAAAAAAAAAAAACTTTTGTTAAGTTTACACTTATTTTTTCATCACATTTTGAATTGAATTAATTTGAAAACTTTGAAGGATTAAGCGGAAACGAATGTATTTTATTTTTTTTATTAGCTACAGCTTTGTCGTTTTTTCTTAATGGCTCGTATAACAAATTGTGGTTAATCAGGAAAGTTTTTTCGGCTGAATGATTAATTCGCCAAGGCAATTTCATAAAAACATAAATCAAAAAGCATTTACGTCCGTATGAAACGTCCTATTGCGAGCATGAAGACGTAAAATAATTGAAAAAAGCGAAAATCCTTGACGCGATTTGGAAAGAAGAGCACTCACTCATATATTGCAGGAATACACCTGTATTAAAATTTTATTTCAAGCATCACTTCAAATCACTAAAATCATGAACTTAAACATATTTGCTGAAAAGTTAATAATCCCATGTCAAAGTAAAACGAGAATATATCGGTAGGCAACAAAGTTGAGTCTGAGAATATCAAAATCAATTATCAATTAAAAGGAAGTCAGTTAGGCCTCTTTGGTTTCTGAAAATGATATTTTGTCAAATATAGGAGGGAGAAAATGTTTATCAGCTTATTGATTTTTTTCAAAACTGCTTATATCAAATGGATACAGCTGTAATACTCTTTGATGGTGCTCAGGTCTTTTTGAAGCAAAAGAAAGAGTTTGATGCCAATGAAAGTTTGAAATTCTTACATAATAAAACTACAGATGAGGAAAAGTAATTTGCAAGGTATAGGCATGATCACTATGATTGAAATAATGATGTTACATAAGCACTAGTGTGAGCACATTACAACTACGATCATTCAAACCTTAGGTAACGAGTTTATTAACCGCGGCAGGAACTTAATGAGTGATTGCACAAAAAAACTTGAAAAATAGGGCAACGTTTTTCATAATAAGAGTAGCAGTGGCATACAGAATATTGTTGATATCTTTTTTGGAATAAATAGTTAAAAAATCTTATAAGAAGTAAAGTGTAAGATACAAAAAGATGAGATGTAATAGAAAATAATGATGTGGTTAAAAAAAAAAAAAAAAAAGCCATAATCCAAGTAACGAAATATATTTAGTAGATATGTTTACCAAACCGCACTGTCTTACAAATAAATCGGAAAAACAATGAATTGGTAATTCTAAGAAAACGTTTACAGCCCAAAATTTAATTTGCGATTGTTTCTTTGCCAAGATTCAAGCAATTAAGAGAAAAAATTTGATTGAATAAGGAGCGATAACCAATTAGACGAGACAAAATAAGGATTGGTTGCTATAATCGTAAGCTGGCATTTAACAAAAAAGGTAAGAAATTGCAAACTAATAAGAAAGTTAACTGAATCATCAATTTTATTTATACACTTTAAGGATTTCTGGCAAAAATGGAGTTCCCGAAAAGAAACTGGCAATAAATAAAACTGGAATGTGTTTTGTACTCCAATAAGCTTCTTAAGACAAAGAAAAATGTTTTGCTTGAAGAAACTGCTAAAAGGCAAATTATCAACAATCAATTTTCAAACTTTTTACAGTATATTTGCTAAAAATATATAAGCAATGACAACCATCTCACTTAACCCTAATTTAAATTGTTTGGTTTTGTATGGTCTCAAAGTTATAGAAGTAGTGTTGACTCGGGCCATGTTTTTACGTTTATATTTTGAAATCCATAACCAGAAAAAAACTGATTTTTTTCAGAATAATATAGCATTTTGTTAATAAAATTTTTTTACCGATATGCCGATTGTAGTTATGTTGATATTTTGTTTTAAAATTTTCTTAAGTTACTTTGCACTCACTTTAACTTAAAAGAAAACAGAATAAGTTTTGTTTAACATTTGGTTTTGCTCTACTTCATTTTATTATTTTTGTTTTGTGTTTGGGTGTACACGATCATGTTATCAATCAATCAATCAATTTCAATCAACAAGTGAGGCAGAAAAACAAGAGCACAAAACATCAGTGTACTGTGGACAACCCTATACAAATCGTGTCATTTAGCAAAAAAACAAAAAAAAACACGAATGATTCAAGTCAATTGCCAAGTCACTGAAGAGACCTTAGATTGCAATGAGAAACACGCCTAAAATAAAAAGTAATTTATGGAAGGCAACAAAAACTCTTTCATACCTTCTTCAAAGCAATTTAAAAAATAATCAATGTTACGTTCTGAAAGCATTAAAAATGAACCATGATTATATTAATTATGTGATATTTTTATAATAATTTTTAATTGCTTTTGATAAGGGAGTATTTTGCCAATTAGGATATTAAACTAAAAATCGGGCCAACAAATGCAAAATATTGTTTTTTTATACCATGCAAAGATCGAAAAGCAGCTTTAGCAGAAAAATTAAAAAACACTCAGCCAAACGTAGAGAACACTTAGCCTAATATTCAACTGGGCGTGGTACTTAAATGACATTGGAATTGTCAATATTTGACCAAGTTTATCAACTTAGGGTTCTTATCATGGCTGGTTCGTCGTAGAAAAATTTTGCGGCTTCTACTCCTCCTAATACCTTTTAAAATTGTGCAATTCCGACTACTACCTTTTGAAATTTTGAGATTCCGACTCTCACTCGAAATACTTGACTCGACGACTTAACTTTATTGTAGTAAAACTTGTATATCGATTGGCAACAAAGAAAAAATTAAAAATATACGCAAATGTAATTAAAATGGTTTTTCATTTTTACAAAAATTATTTCAATATGTTGGTAGATCAATGGTTCTCAAAGTTTAGGTCATATACTTCCCTTTTAAAGTGTTGCCATGACTCAAAAGTATATGAAAAATTTTTTTGAAAAAAGTCCTTTTTGTTATTAAGTAAAAAACTTTTTTTGTTTTTGTTTTAAGGCGAAGCACCGTGATTTCACTTGCAAGCTGCTGAAACTCTTGACAGAAAAGCACATGGTTAAAAAGATCATGGAGCTTGACCGCAATAGAAGGTCCTGCTATTTGACAGCAAGCAAAGCACGCTCCGCCGTCAAAGAAATGGCGTTCCTCTGGAATCGGTATTGGCTCCTCTACATTATTATCAATATCTACACGTGTAATCTGTCTTTCACCATCTTCAGAAAGTTTGCTTGTGCAGCCGATCTAGCATTGTTGCACTCTTGTTGAGGCTGAAAAGACTTGGAAGTCAAGACATAACTACAGTTTCTGCGTATCTTCAAACCTAGAAATTGAAACTTAGTCTTTCATAGACGGTGGCAGCAGCCTTTCATTTAAATAACCAAGAGGCAAAACGTGATTGAGGTAAAGGTTTATAACAGCAATAAACTTTACCATTCTGTTGGGTCCCGACTTATTTTTGGTAAAACTAAAAAAATAGCTAACTTTTCGTCACCATTTTTTGTGGCGTAGGCAAAAAAATTGTGTCTTCTTGCGTCACACTGCTGAGGCGACATGCAAAAATGAAATGCTAGTGCCAAAAAATTGTGAAAGCTGTCCTATTTTTTGCCTACTTGACAGCCGAATACTGCGCGCCAGTCTGGTGTCGCCCAGTAGACAAATTACAGATGGAACACGAAGCAAGTGTGAGAATACATCCAGACTCCGTGCTTTTATACCTATGACCAATACCAAGCCTGTTGGAATGGGTTTGTTTTGAATAGCTTGAGTTAAAGTCAATCGCCTGCAGACTGATGTTGAGAAATTCTATTCGTCCATGCACGATAGGGTCTCACTCCTTCACCGGATTGCGAGTGCGTCGCTATTGAACAAACCGCAGACCATGTTTTAACAGCGTGCCCCACAGCCTGCGTTGGGCATGACATGGAGTAGACTAAGTGGTCTGATGGTTCTTGATGATGAAACCCGATGCTGGCTCAATACCATCGTTGCCAGGATCTGAGTGCAGCAGCCTGAGGTAGCAAAAAATTAACCTTCGCCGCAGCCATGTTTGTGTTTGACCCAGAATCGATGGCCTTCCATACTGCGAGAACAACATTATTTTTTCGGTCTCTTTAAAGGAAATAATTTTTAAGAAATGTCAAGGTGTAACTATAAAAACTCGTTCCAGTTTATGTTATCAGTTGATAATTTGGAATCAACTTACATTTTATTCAAATTCTTCCAAAAAATTTTTTTCTTTTTACGGAGTACAAATTCCATCCTAGACAGCCAAGTGACTCACTTTGAGAAACAGAGCTAGATATAGTCAATTTTAGATGCAATGCCGAGTGCTCGATAAAGCAGTTAGAGCTGAATATTTCGGAATCCGACTATTATGCAATTAAAATTCAATTTATTAAAAAACCCAATAGTCTGTTTCACTCAAGTGCAATCATCATGTTATTCATATAGAATTCAATATAGCCTACAGTTATGCAAGTAAATTATCTTCATATTTTGTGAAACGCTTTGTGGTCATTAAAATTGGATTAAAATTGAGTTGAATTAATTCAATTATGTCATTGAGCTAAACTTGTGAAAAATTTTATCGATATTTGATAGTTGCATTTAAGGTAAGGCAAAAAAACTCATGCATTTATAAAATGCTCCAAAAAGCGCATAGGTTTACTCTAATTTGGAATGTATCTAAGTTTGGAAAAGTTTTTGGCCCATGACCAGGACCGGTTTTAATAATCGTGTTTTTGACTTGCCACCCTCCTCCTTGACAAATTTCTGCGAACGCCACTGATCACTGCATATTATTTTTGTATCTACACCAAATAATTATGGGTTTTTATCAACATATTTACTTTATAATATTTGATTTTAAATTATAAATTGTTTTAAAAATTACTACTAATCTTATGTTAAATAGAATTTCGGCTGAGTTTGGCTGTTTAGCTGTGCTCAAAATTTGTTATCACATATCTCAATTCAGTTTTGTTAATTTCATAAAACTTTAGAAAAATTTTCCGAGCTCTTTCATCGGAAATCAGAAAAAATCTTTTTTCGGAAAATTTGTTGCAAAGCATGAATCTTTTCAAATAAACAAAAACTTTTGAACTATGGTGCCACCCTAAGGCTGTTGCTACACTACGAAGAAAAATGATGCAGTTTAATGCAGGGAGGTTTTTAAATTTTGAACCTGCATTACATTTAAATATCATTTAGGGGAGAGTGGGGTGCTGTCGGACGAAAATTACAATTTTTGCTGTAGTGCTTTTTTTACAAGTTATATCCTGACCAAACTTTTTTTGTGTAATTTGTACATCTAAATCCATCATATGCAAGTGTCTTTTCACAGATTTAAACTCACAAAAAAATTTACAAGCACATTTATAAAAATAATTTTTCTGTCCAACTGTGCCCAATGTATAAGGCACAATCGGATTAAGCATAGGGCACTGTCGGACAAGGAAAAAGAAAAATTAAAATAAGCAAAATAACAAAATATTACAGTGTGGTTTGTGCTTGCATTTACCAAACAATGAAAAAAGAAACACCAAAAAGTTTACTACAGCAACAGATAACGAAAAAGTGCGCCGAAAATAAAAATGCAAAAGCGTGTCTATGTATTAAAATATATCAGGATTTCTTTGAAAATAATTTATACATTAGTAACATACATTGAATAACAAGTATGAAAGGTGCTGAGCAGAAAACGTTGATTAACTATTAATATACTTTCAAAAAAAAAAGTCATAATCGAATTTCAATGAAAATTTTTTACGACTAGTCGATCCAGATTCCTTGGGTGCAGGCAACATGCCCTAATGTCTTTTACCTTTAATGAAGCCAAATCAGTAATCTCAGGAAAAAAAAACCTGTAACATTGCGTTTCTTCCGCATGTAAGAAATTTCATAATCGCCTTCAAAATCCTTGTTTTTGATGATCTGACCAACATAATATTTTCTGGGAAATGCTTTAAATTCAACTAGGACATAGTCACTTATTGCAGGCTCATTAGTGCAGTCTGGGACAAGGAGATTTTTTTTCAACATCACAAGGGTCTGAAAAGTTGTCAGATGAATGATCTAACAGATGAATTTGTATCTCATCAAGGTTTGCAGTTTCGTTGCTATACAGACGTTTTCTAGTGTTTTTAGCTTTCCGTTTTGGTGCTTTGTGAGCATTTTTACAACTTTTTAAAAGCTCTTTTTGGAGTGTGTCAGTTAAAATCATGCTGCAACCTTTTTTTCTTCTCTGGTGTCTTTTTTTTCTTCTGGGAGCTTTTGGATAACCAATTACTTGTTTTGGAGATAAAAAATTATTTTGGAATGTTTCCAGATTTTGGATCTCAACGTCATTAAGCGACCCTAAATCTTGCAGCTGAAAATCAACATTGTGGAAGCTTTCGTTTTCTTTCAAATGTCTGTTGCTTTTTGATGCATTATTAGGTTGATCAGTGACCAGACTGAATAAAAAATCGGATTCATCAAAAATGTGTTTATATAAGGGGAATATGCCAGCCTTTTTAAACCCAGCTATGATATTGGTTGGAGTCGTAGCTTTTTCTTCGGTAAACATACCAATGGTAGACTTCCTTAATTTTTCTTAATTTTCATAATTTTCATAAATTATTAAAAAGTAATAAATACTATCGAAACTAGGAAAAAATTTTTACAATTAATGGATCATATGTAACTTAAAAATTGTAGTTATAAACTTTAATAAAATTAGTTATAATGTTAAGCCTAATTACCAGTTGTTGATAAATTAAACGAAATAGGCTATTGTGCAAAATAGATCTATATAATCACCAAAGGGCACAGTCGGACAGTGTCTGGCTGTTCCCCCCAAAAAATGTCCGAGTTTGCCCCAACCAGAATTTGTTTTTATTTTTCAAGATGGTGGCAAAAACTTAAAAGTTATTTCAAATTATTTTATGGTATAAGATAGCAAATAAACCAAGTTCTAAAATTTTTCAACAGTGAGAAGAATTTAAATTAAAGTTAAGGTAAAAACAGATTCAACTATACCCTTTCCAAAATTACTTACCTTACCTAAAAACCAAAATTCATCTACCACATTTATTCCACAATAATTATTTTTTTCAAACTAACACGAGTGAATGCTCTGTGGTGAAATATATTTAGGTCTGCAGTTTGAAGTTTTAGAGTTTTCAACTTTTTTTTAAATTACAATGTCCGACTGTACACAGTGTCCAGCCGGGTTCCACTCTCCCCTATGTATCTTACACCTTAAGGCGCGTTTACAGCCGTTTACAGTATTTTTTTCTTTCAGCGCGATCTTGGTTTGTTTTATTGACGCTTGAATCCATTCATTTTTTCATAAAAATATGCGCTGAAAGAAAAAAGTACTGTAAACGGCTGTAAACGCGCCTTTACTTGTGTTTACAATTGAAAATCAACAAATCTAAAATAATTTTTTTTCTGTTGACATTTAAATGAAGACTAAAAAAATGGATTGACTTCCCAGCCAACAATGCTATGCAGGGCCCATGCGGGCCCTGTAAGGGCTGCCCGTACGGGACCCGTACCGATTTGGCCGCGGGCGCTGCAGTGGTCCCGTATGGGCTTACCGCACGAGTTTTATAATTTTCAAACTTTTTATGCAAATTGTTCCTTTTTTAAAATAATTAAAAAGATCAGCTTATTTGCATGTTTTAATTTTTAATTACGGCTTAAAACTAAAAACCAAATTAAACCCGTGCGGTTAGCCCATGCGGGGCCACTACAGCGCCCGCGGCCAAATCGTTACAGTTACCGTATAGGCAGCCCTTGCAGGGCCTGCATGGACCCTGCATAGCATTGTTGTCTGGAAATTAGCCTCCAAAAAATGTTTTTCCTTCTCCAACTGAAGCGACAACACAAAAAGTTTTTTTTACTTTTACATTAAAATTTCTTTCTTAAAAGCATTAAATGTGCGCAGTATAGAATGGGTGCAACATTACCATCGTGCCACTCCAGTAAATTTTTACCCATGTCTTAAAAAGTTGAGTCTTGCTGCACTACTCTCTTTTTTTTTATTAATCCGAATAAAGGCTTTTACAATGTTTTAAAACGTTTAAAAATAGCAAGAGAAAGCCTTAGATTGCACAAATCAACAAAGCAATTCTATAAACCTAATTCTAAAAAAACACAGTAATAGTTTTTCCGTCTTTAAGTATAAAAAGCATATAAAAAACAACTTTTAATTAAACTTTTTTTTAAATAATGTTTTGTACCTGTAGGGAAACAAGTCCAAAACTGAAACTGAAATGTTGATTTACAAAGAAAAAAAACATCAACAAAAAGGAAACAAAATAAACAATTAAACGTTTATTGCGCAATACTAAACAGGTTTTTTAGAGTCATCGGTTTTTAAATTCTGGCTTTGAGTTTAGATCAGGATGGTCCAAATCTTGGGCCAAACACAATTTTTTGTAATCCACAGAAAAATTTTAATTATTTTACATATTTTTGATTAGAAGCAGCAAAAGTGTTTAAAACAGTTGGAACGCTACAAAAATAAAGAAACCAATAAAACAAGTTTTTCCTCCTCCGTCCAAAAAACCCTGATTAATTTTTTATCTTAAGTGAAGACCGAAAAACTCTTAACCCTTTGCGTTCCAACGTCATCCCTGGGATGATAAATAAAATTATGTAATTTAGTCCAACGTCATTCCTGGGATGATGTATTTATTTTAGTCGTTACAGCAAGTCCAACGTCATTCTAGGGATGTTTAAAGCGCAGATACGCGCAACTAGTTTCTTGCTTGGTACATTGAGTCAATTTTTAGCCGATTTTGGTGCCGTGTGCAAAAGCAAGACGCGCTAATAAATGTGAACCATTTTATTTGGAAAACCGAGTTAGCAGCTGCTGTGAATGCATTACTGCTGAATTGATTTACAGCAGTATTTTGTAATAGTTTGTATTTTGCTGGTGTTGGAGTTGATATTTATTTCAATGCTCTTGGACATGATCAGGGGTTCCTAAATATATTTCCTATTTATAGTCCAGATCTTCTATATTTCCTAATCTGCTAGTTTTACGATTTGGACACGTCATCAACTTATCCTATCCCAACAGCTTGTTATAGCAAAAGTCATGTAGTGCTTGTTTAAACTAAGCTTTGTTTCTTTTTGTAGCTACGTATTCTATAATTCATCCTATATTATGGCTAAAAGGGTTTTATCTGCGGAAGAAGCACTGATGGAAGTGAATCAGTGCGGTCTTTCTGAAACAGAAAGTGATGATGATGAATTGGACCTAACTATGGAAGAAAGCATTTTTCATGATTCAGACAGTGGACCTATGGATACTGACGTCGAGAGCAGTGGAGCCAGTGACGAAGATAGTGACAGCTCTGATGACAGTGGTTTAAGTGCTTGGCAATCAAATGACACTGACTTTCCTCATAGTCCATTTACAGTTCAAAATCCAGGGGTGCATTTTCCATCCCAACCTGAATCAGAGTTAGAAGCACTCCAACACTTCCTACTGACGAGCTGCTGATGGAATTGGTGACTGCAACCAATGCATATGCAGTTATAAGTCTCAGCAGAAAGGCCTTTTCAAACAATTTTGTCTGGTTTGAATGGAAGGATATAACTCTTGTTGAGATGAAGGCCTACTTAGGTGTCATTATGAATATGGCAATGAATGACAAGCCAGACGTAAAATCCTTTTTTAGTCGGAATTGGACACAGTATTGTCCATTTTTTCTTGACATTTTTTCCCGGCGACGTTTCTTACAAATACACTGGATATTTCATATGAAGTCACCTGAACCCACAACTGCTCCAATCACCAGAGGAAGAAGAGTACATCACTTCGTGAACCATCTTAAAAAGAAATGCCTTGAATTGTTTACTCCGGGAAGAAATGTTGCAGTTGATGAAAGCACAGTGGGATATAAAGGACGAATTGGGGTATAAGCTAAGAATTAGGAAATACAAACACAAAATGCGAGTGTTTCACCGTTAAAGGTGCTTATCAAACAAAATAATCGGGAAAATAACACAAATTAGAAAATCGCAATTTTTCGGCTTTTTTCTCCTCAAATATGAAAAAACACACAAAAAACACCTTAAAACGTGGAAAGGAAATGATTTAGTTAAAAAAAAAATTTGGACCTGTGGAGAAATTTTTGGTAAAAAAAATTGGACCGGAAAGGGTTAAAGGCGCGTTTACACCCGTTTACAGTACTTTTTTTCAGCGTGATCTTTGTTTGTTTTATTGACGCTCAAATCCACTCAAATTCACTCATATTCACTGATATTCACGAAACTAAGCTACAAACAAATTTACTCGGGAGCAATAATTGCAAGCTTAGATGAGCTTAAAGGCGCGTTTACAGCCGTTTACAGTACTTTTTTTTCAGCGTGATCTTTGTTTGTTTTATTGACGCCTAAATCGACTCAAATTCACTGTAAACGGCTGTAAACGCGCCTATATTCACGAAACTAAGCTACGAACAAATTCACTCGAGAGCAATAATTGCAAGCTTAGATGAGCTTTAATGAGCTCAGATAAGTGCAAGTCTCAGGTAGGTTTTACAGTCTAAGGAATTTAAATAATTTTTTTTAATGGAAAAATGTATAAATTAGGAAGATAGGGTTAGGGTTAGGGTTAGTCATAACTATACTAAACGAAAGATGTTTAGTATAGTTGTAAAAATTTTTTTTATACATTTTCTTAGTTTAAGACTAGAATTAACATTCAATTATTTAATCAAATTTATATTTATTAATTTTGCAAACCATTGTTTATTTCATCCAATTAATAAAAAAATTATGTTTACTGCAATATTTATTTACAGTCGTAGTTATTAAATTTGTAAATATTTTTTTAATGTGGACTTGTTTTTCCAATAGTATTTTTATCCTGTTTGCAGCATATTTTTTTAATGCTGTATAACAGGGGTCTCCAAACTTTTTTGAAGGTGGGCCAGATAATAAAGAAACAATATCTTCGAGGGCCGGACAGATTATACAAAGTTAAAATATGATATTATAATTGACTCGAAACAAACAAATAAATAGAACTTCAATGATTTATTTTGCTTTGTTACATATAAATGTCATAAAATGACATCAATCACTTGGTAGAGTTCAAAGTGATTTAGTTATAGTCACTAGGCCTACCTCAATGGGAAGTATGTACTTGTTTCTTTCCAGAAATAATTTTGTTCAGCTGTGGCTCAAAGTTTGTGGTTCCTATCACTAGCAATGATTCCAAATGTTCATCAGACAAGGCAGATCTGTAGCAGGATTTAACATATTTCATCTTGGAAAATGTTTTCTCACAGAGATAGGTGGTACCAAAAACAGAAATTAATCCAAGAGCAAAGTTTTTTAAATGCATATACTGAGCTCTTGGAAGGCACTTGTAGAATTCTATAAGTTCCAATTCCTTGTATTTGTCCTTCAACATGTCATTGGATTGAAGGTCAATTACTTCCATTTGAAGTTCAGGTTTTAACAGTTCAACATCAGAGTCAAATGGGTTTTGTAGGATCCTTACATCAGTTGCATGGGCATCAAGGTCAGAAAACCTCTGTCTAAATTGCAGCTTTAGGGTTGAAATGGTATCATGTGCAAATTTGCTTGGGAACGGCAAATTTGTATCTTGATTGAATTGTTCACAAACTGGAAAGTGTGGAAGATTATTTCTGCTTAATTGGGTCGCAAAGAGATCAAGTTTTTGCCTAAAAGCTTTCACCTCAGTGTACATATTGCAGAGAAGTGAAGTTTTGCCTTGCAGTCTGAGATTAAAGTCATTCAGGTGTGTCATCAGGTCTACACAAAATGCCAGTTTCCATAGCCACTCAACATTGGTGAGTAGTGGTTCAGGGTGGTTGTTTTCATTAAAGAAAATTTCAATCTCTCTTCTAAGTTCAAAAAAACGTGAGAGAACTTTCCCACAACTGAGCCACCTAACAGATGTGTGGTAGGGTAAATCAGTATGTGTTGCTCCTATTTGTTCCAAAAAGTCACGGAATTTTCTGTGTTTCAGTCCATGAGAGCGAATGTAATTTACTGTAGAAACAACTGGATCCATAACACTGGACAAATTTAGATTTTTGGCACAGAGGGCTTGCTGGTGAATAATGCAGTGAATAACCATGGGCTTCAAACATCCCACAGCTTCAACAGCTCTGTTAATTTGTCCAATTAACCCCTTACCTGTTCCACACATATTTCTGCCACCATCCGTTGTAACACACTTGAGCCCCTTCCAATCCAGGCCATGCTGTGTCAGAGATTTGTGAACCTCTTTAAAAATATCTTCACCTGTGGTTGTCCTATGCATACTGGATACAGACAATAGTTCCTCAGTTATTTCAAAGTTGGAATCAACACCACGAATGAATATCAGCAACTGTGAAGTGTCATTTATATCAGTTGACTCATCAAGTGCAATAGAAAAGTACTCAAACTCCTTAGATTTGGATTTTAGTTGAGACATGAGGTTGCTCCCAATGTCTTCCACTCTACGAGCAACAGTGTTTGCAGAAAGACTAATAGTCTTAAATAAGTCAACCTTTTCTGGGCACATTTCCTGTGCAGCTTCAATCATACAAGATTTGACCAAATCCCCATCAGTAAAGGGTTTTCCATGTTTTGCTAGCAGGTGTACTGTTCGAAAACTTGCTCTTGTTGCAGCTTCATTCTCGGCCTTTTTCCGCTTAAATACAAACTGCTGTGATGATAAGTTCTTTTTCAAAGTTTCTAATTTGTCAGAACGAAGCTTACCAGTGAACTGAGAATAGGCTGAAGAATGCTTACTTTCATAATGTCTCCGAATGTTGTATTCTTTAAGAACAGCAATAATCTCATTACAAATTAAACACAGTGCTTTATTTCCTGATTTAATCACAAAGTAGTTCATGCTCCATTTTTCCTGGAATATTCGACACTCTGAATCTACTTTCCTCTTTTTTCCCTGAACTGACATGATTATGGGTTATTTAAAACAACAAAAGTTCTCAGGTGTGTTTTTTACCTGTAAAAACCACGTGAAGCTGCCTAGTTTAACATAACAGCCTGTACACAGAAAGATCGATAAAAGTTGCATTTAGCGCTATATTACTATTGACATACCGTATATACTGGCCAATAAGCCGATTTCCTGGAGTTAAATTTGTAACTTAGTCTTCTGGGGTCGGCTTATTAGGCGGATATACCTATTAGACCAAAAAAAGCCCGCGGTCAAAATCAGTGACAAAAATTTAAAAAAATACTCATTTAAAAAAATACTGGGTCTCGTTCACTATACGCCGTGGTGACATTTCGGACGGAAAAATCCCCGAAGGGGATTTCCCTGTTCTCTCTCGCGACGCATCTCTTTCCTTTGTTTCTTTTTTTTCTTAAAAACTTTTTGCTCCCACCACGGTCTTACCACTCCCGATCTGTTTCTTTTTTTTACGCTTTACCCGATTCTTTAAACTAGCTTTTATCCATTTGGTTTGCCACTGTGTCTCAATTAAAAGCTCGAATTATAACTTTTAAGTCTCTTTATCCATTTTAAACACAAGAGAACTGTTATATATAACAATCCTGCTATTAAAAGCTCGAATTATAACTTTTAAGTCTCTTTATCCATTTTAAACACAAGAGAACTGTTATATATAACAATCCTGCTTACAAGCTTGATTTTTTAAGCTTGTATTAATCTTCTTATTTGACCGCGGTGAATAGTGAACGAGATGGCAAAACGAAAGTTCGCATGATCAATTTTAAACCTTATTATTAAAAGCCACGGTGAATCGTGAACAAGATATTTCGCCACGGTGATTTATGAAGGAGATGGTGAAATGGAAGTTTGGGTCCAAAGTTTTAACTACTATAATAGGCTACACTTAAACATAATAAAAATCTTTATTACAGCAATCCTGCTTACAAGCTTGATTTTTTAAGCTTGCATTAATCATTTTATTTGACCACGGTGAATAGTGAACGAGATGGCAAAACGAAAGTTCGCATGATCAATTTTAAACCTTATTATTAAAAGCCACGGTGAATCGTGAACAAGATATTTCGCCACGGTGATTTGTGAACGAGATGGTGAAATGGAAGTTTGGGTCCAAAGTTTTAACTACTATAATACACGTAAACATAATAAAAATCTTTATTACAGCAATCCTGCTTACAAGCTTGATTTTTTAAGCTTGCATTAATCATTTTATTTGACCGCGGTGAATAGTGAACGAGATGGCAAAACGAAAGTTCGCATGATCAATTTTAAACCTTATTATTAAAAGCTACGGTGAATCGTGAACAAGATATTTCGCCACGGTGATTTGTGAACGAGATGGTGAAATGGAAGTTTGGGTCCAAAGTTTTAACTACTATAATAGGCTACACTTAAACATAATAAAAATCTTTATTACAGCAATCCTGCTTACAAGCTTGATTTTTTAAGCTTGCATTAATCATTTTATTTGACCACGGTGAATAGTGAACGAGATGGCAAAACGAAAGTTCGCATGATCAATTTTAAACCTTATTATTAAAAGCTACGGTGAATCGTGAACAAGATATTTCGCCACGGTGATTTGTGAACGAGATGGTGAAATGGAAGTTTGGGTCCAAAGTTTTAACTACTATAATAGGCTACATTTAAACATAATAAAAATCTTTATTACAGCAATCCTGCTTACAAGCTTGATTTTTTAAGCTTGCATTAATCATTTTATTTGACCACGGTGAATAGTGAACGAGATGGCAAAACGAAAGTTCGCATGATCAATTTTAAACCTTATTATTAAAAGCCACGGTGAATCGTGAACAAGATATTTCGCCACGGTGATTTATGAAGGAGATGGTGAAATGGAAGTTTGGGTCCAAAGTTTTAACTACTATAATAGGCTACACTTAAACATAATAAAAATCTTTATTACAGCAATCCTGCTTACAAGCTTGATTTTTTAAGCTTGCATTAATCATTTTATTTGACCACGGTGAATAGTGAACGAGATGGCAAAACGAAAGTTCGCATGATCAATTTTAAACCTTATTATTAAAAGCTACGGTGAATCGTGAACAAGATATTTCGCCACGGTGATTTGTGAACGAGATGGTGAAATGGAAGTTTGGGTCCAAAGTTTTAACTACTATAATAGGCTACATTTAAACATAATAAAAATCTTTATTACAGCAATCCTGCTTACAAGCTTGATTTTTTAAGCTTGCATTAATCATTTTATTTGACCACGGTGAATAGTGAACGAGATGGCAAAACGAAAGTTCGCATGATCAATTTTAAACCTTATTATTAAAAGCTACGGTGAATCGTGAACAAGATATTTCGCCACGGTGATTTGTGAACGAGATGGTGAAATGGAAGTTTGGGTCCAAAGTTTTAACTACTATAATACACTTAAACATAATAAAAATCTTTATTACAGCAATCCTGCTTACAAGCTTGATTTTTTAAGCTTGCATTAATCATTTTATTTGACCACGGTGAATAGTGAACGAGATGGCAAAACGAAAGTTCGCATGATCAATTTTAAACCTTATTATTAAAAGCCACGGTGAATCGTGAACAAGATATTTCGCCACGGTGATTTATGAAGGAGATGGTGAAATGGAAGTTTGGGTCCAAAGTTTCAACTACTATAATACACGTAAACATAATAAAAATGTTTATTACAGCAATCCTGCTTACAAGCTTGATTTTTCAAGTTTGCATTAATCATTTTATTTGACCACGGTGAATAGTAAACGAGATGGCAAAACGAAAGTTTGCAGGATAAATTTTAAACCTTATTATTAAAAGCCACGGTGAATCGTGAACAAGATATTTCGCCACGGTGAATAGTGAACGAGATAATGAAATGGAAGTTTGGGTCCAAAGTTTTAACTACTATAATACACTTAAACATAATAAAAATCTTTATTACAGCAATCCTGCTTACAAGCTTGATTTTTTAAGCTTGCATTAATCATTTTATTTGACCACGGTGAATAGTGAACGAGATGGCAAAACGAAAGTTCGCATGATCAATTTTAAACCTTATTATTAAAAGCCACGGTGAATCGTGAACAAGATATTTCGCCACGGTGATTTATGAAGCAGATGGTGAAATGGAAGTTTGGGTCCAAAGTTTTAACTACTATAATACACTTAAACATAATAAAAATCTTTATTACAGCAATCCTGCTTACAAGCTTGATTTTTTAAGCTTGCATTAATCATTTTATTTGACCACGGTGAATAGTGAACGAGATGGCAAAACGAAAGTTCGCATGATCAATTTTAAACCTTATTATTAAAAGTCACGGTGAATCGTGAACAAGATATTTCGCCACGGTGATTTATGAAGGAGATGGTGAAATGGAAGTTTGGGTCCAAAGTTTTAACTACTATAATAGGCTACACTTAAACATAATAAAAATCTTTATTACAGCAATCCTGCTTACAAGCTTGATTTTTTAAGCTTGCATTAATCTTTTTTTTTGGCACGGTGAATAGTGAACGAGATATTTTACCACGGTTTACAGTGAACACATGACCTCCTTAAAATACGGCCTGATTTGTCACATTTTGCAGACGATTGCTAACAGTCTGACGTTAAGTGTGTTTCTCCTTACAGTTGCTATTCAAGTTTTGTAGTTTAGTTACAACTTTGCGCAATTAAGTGCATAATTGACACTGTCAATAAGTAAAAAAGTCTGAAAAATAAATTAATATATTACTTAATACGTGCATCATAAATATAGGTTTTCCAACTGCGCCCAGGAGGCAACCTTTTGCAGTCACTAGGTTTTTTGTTAAAGCAGGACCTTCGCCAATAGCCATATTCTACCTGCATGGCACAATTTTGATACTGTGCAACAATCTAAAAAATAATTAACTAATTATACATAAAAGAGTAACAAATAATAAAAAATTATGCATAACTTTTACAATGTTTAGTAAATCATATAGTAAATATTTAGTATAGCCTACATAAATTTTGGACAACAAAAAAATTGGCAATTTTAATAAAGTTTTTATAAATGTTAAATAGTCTTCTCCTTCATATGGAATGGATGACCGCGAAAAGGTTAGTGACATGAGCCCCATTTTCAGATACGAACACTTTATAGTTTTTTAAAATCTTTGTTGGTAATTCAGTAACTTGCTCCTTGCCCATTTCAGCAATAAGTATGTTTTACTACATATATTGAATACAATTTGCAATCCTTTACTAAAGTGATCATTACAAAAAATTTGAATAGTGTCCAAATAATATTTGAGCATACACAGTGCAGCGTGACTGGTAGAAACATAAGATTGGCTGCGAATGCAACTTTCATGCAAATCCAACAAAGCAAAACTTTGGCATACCAATTCTGTTAGAGATGCACAAGGAACAGTTTAAAGAGTCAATGGTACCTTTCTTTAGTTTGCGTAATAAAGATATAAGGGTAAGGTTTCAAGTAGCAAAGAATAAGCTTGTCCAGAAGTATAACGAAGCAACAAAGCAAAGCGAATCATATCGTCAAGAAAAATGCGTCAAGAAAAAAAAAACACAGATGTCATAATTATTACTTTAAATAGAAAAAAACAAAATGCGCTAAGAGTTAAACAAAAAAACAAAGAAAACGTATATAAAAAGTTTTTTTTAGAATCGTTTATTGCAGTGGTTTTCAACCTTTTTCGTACTGTGGCCCATTTTTTAACCCAAGGTAACTTTACAACCAGTGATGGGATTCAAAATTTTAAAAACAGGTTCTCTTTTGTATCGTACTTATTAACAACAGGTTCGCTCACTTCCGCAGATTACGGAATTGACAAAAAAATTGTCTGAGATTTTCAGACGGAAACAAATTTTGTTGTAAAATAACTTGTGTTCTCTAAAAAAAAAAAAAAAAGTCTTTACTTAGAACCATTCACAAATTTTCCTATTTTTGTCCCAGAATCATAGTGTTCTCTAAAAAAAAGTCTTCAGGTGGTTGACTGGACAAGAATCCAGATAAATGTCTAAAAGCGGGACGGATGGCAAGCCTAATTATACATATTGCTTTCATTTTCATTTATGCTCCGTGACCCACTAAAAAAACCACTGTGGCCCACTACTGGGCCATAGCCCATAGGTTGAAAACCTCCGGTCTAGATCAATAAAGTTGTTTACAGTAAAAAGTTTGAAACCATATTTGAATTTTACAGGACAGTGATTTTAAGCTTTTGTAGTCACGGTCCCAATTCAAAAAATTACCAAGGCCACGGAATCCCAAATAACCCAATTTATAAATTTTTTTTTTAATTCGGTAGAATTTCCAGTACATTTGCAGACCCCCTTAAACCTTTCCCTTTTTCTTTGGTTAGAAACCACTCTCCTGAGAAATAAAAGTTTTGATAAATATTCAAAAAACTCAACCATCGAAAATATCTTGACATAAATTTTCAGGGGAGTCAATCTTAAGGTCACCTGGTTAAGTCGGGGAGGTTTTGCACGGAAACTTGAGCCCCTTGTTCAGAGGGGGGCGCAGTAGGGTCAAGCTTGGGAATGAGCGGTGGAGTTTGGGGAATCTGCAAGCGTAAAAATCTCATTAAGCAATCAAGCACAGACCCTATCCCAACGCAGTGTGATACAGAAACAGTAAATAAATAACTGAGATTTGTTTTTAAGGTTCGAAAGCAGAAACATCTCCAAAAATTTCGCCTGGTATAAAAACGATTTATTTGTTAAAAAAAAAATTTAATCAAACCTGTCCCATAGAATGGGGGGGGCAACTGCTGCTTCTGCATTCCCTGTGGGTGATGAGGTCGGTATAGCATCGCCCCAGTGGGGTCATGACCTTTTGAGTGGGAGGCTGCATGTCCATGGCATCCATTGAATGTTGACGTTGCATCACCCCAGCATGATGACGCATTGACTCGTGACCTTAAAAGCAATGAGCCGTGTCGGTTACCACTTCTAAACTGGTACAATGGCATTTTAAGAAGAACTTGATATCCTTTGTAATGATTTAGTTTTAATAAAACCTAATGGTTAGATTACAAATCCATAAATAAAAATATTCAAGTAGTAACGTAATTAAATACTTACATTATACTAAAGCGGGTACTGCTTCTTAATTGCTTCAAAAATATCAGGCAGCACCCGCTGCTTTGCACGTGCCTTCCGCCACATAAATTCGTCAATGTAAGTTAGGAATCATCGAACGTTGCATCCCCCGCATTCGTTTCAGTTTAATTTTTAACTGAGACCACAGACTTTCAATTCTGTTTGTGTGCACTCCTTCGGCTGTTATATATTGAACAGTATGATTAACTGTCCGGTGGACGTATCCCAAAGCTGAAAATTAAAAAATTGTTGCTTTTTTGATACAATACACCGAATACGCAAAACACTTTCTGTTGCCTTCTACAGACAGACAACTAGACATCCGGTTATATTTGTTGAACTTGTATAATTTGAACAAAATTTGAGCTTACACGCTAAGATGAACCTATATCAATTTTTTGCTTCCACACGTACTTAAATCAATTTCTAGTTTGAAAAATTGCAAAAAAGGTCAGAAAAACTTTGGACAATTTTAATTTAATGTGTAAGATACCTGAAATTCCGCGATATGCGGCCCACTCGTCAGACCAGATCTCAGTACCTGGTGCAATACATTCTTGTATTATAGGCACCAAAGTAGCTCGATCCCTTTTATCTACCAACCGAAGGAAGCACTGTCTATAAAGAAACAACATTTAAAAGGTTAATATAGCTTTGCTATAGAAACTATGGAAAACAAAGAAATACCGTATAAGTTTCGTAAATAAAACAAAATTTTTAAAATTTTTTAGAAAATCCTATTCTGAATAATGCTATTGTCCTTATTGTGGAGTCAGATTTTAGTTTTCGCTTATCACTATAACCGAATATCACTATAACGAATAATCACAATAACAGGAACAAAGTTTTCTCACTTGGTCTCGTGGTCAATGCCGCCAAAAATCCACTGCTGACGCACTGGCCGACCTTGCGGGTTTCCTTTCGGCCGTTTGGCTACACAAGTTTCATCAATGGAAACCGTATGGCCAACACCGCCGATAGGAGTTCTGTTCGCCAATAATTCCGAGCTGCAAACCTTTAAACACAAATAAAATATTGCCACCCTAAAAAACTAAATTCTTGCGTTTCTTAATATTAAGCGGTTAATTTTTTCGTACGATATTATACCACATAAAAATATTGACCTTCAATTGACATTGCATAGATTTTTACGTGGTGTCTTATTAATCGGTTAATTTTCTCGTACGATATTATACCAGATAAAAACATTAACCTTCAATAGACATTGAATAGATTTTTTACGTGATAGTTTATCACAACTTTTAATTTTTACGTGGTGTCTTAAAAGCGAGTAGATATCTAGCAAAACTTTTCTTGACTCTTAATTACAAACACTGAGAACAGAATTCTGTGTCTCTACCAATTCAAACTCATTAACTGAGTATCTAACTATAAAAGAAGTTACCACCATTACACAATCAATCAGGCACACATATTATTAGCGCGATTAAATAAAAAAAGCTGAAAGAAATGCAACGTATTTTCAAGAAAAAATGTCACACAGTTTAGCAGAACATATCCAATTAAATAAAATTCTTTAGAGCAGTGTTACCTAACCTTTTTATCGTCGTTAACCATTTAACATTGGACCATTTTAGGGGGACCTATAGCATGATTAGGCACAATATAAGAAAAACTATTCTCGGTGTTACGTGAAAAAAAAATATACAGTTTTACGTAGAGATTTGTCTAAAACGACTGGAAATATTGTGCAGTTTGCATACAATATTTTATAGTGACAATCTAAAATATAGTGTTTGGTGCAAAAATATCAAGTTTACCTCTCGTAAAAATTGGCACCAATCCACTGCTATTCTGTGGCTTACTTCCGCCTCTTCTTCAATTCTAAATAAAGGTGCGTCCTTCGCCCACATATATATTATTATAAGAATTTGGCGAAGAGCCAAATTGCTACGTTGAAAGAATGAATTCTTCCTTATGGTGGAGGTTGTTCTACAATTCTATTAAAACAGAAAAATAACATTAAATAATTGCACTGCCATGCAGATGGCATTGTTAAAACAGCAAACACGCTTGTCATAGTGTTTATGGCCAATAAAATTGCATATATTTACGGTCGGAAAATAATGAAAAAAATGCTGTGAATCTGTAGAAAATTATTTCAACTTTACAAACACTTTTCTTTTAATATTTATATTAAAACAATATTGATGTCAACATTTCTTACTAAACGTTTAATGGATTAATGGTCATTTGAAAAAGGAAGTCAAGATTGCAAAAATTAATGAGCGGTTTTTTTGCTAAATTGATTTCAGAATGTTTAAATGATTCAAGACGGAACGCATTTGGTTATGCCATGGCTATTTTTAATAAGTACTTACATAGTCGCTGCATCTCCACACCTTCTTATCTAGGATATGGGTTTTATTTTGCAAGGACATGCTCGAAGAACACTTTGAGCAAACACGTCTTTGCGACAACAATCCGTGTCCTTGCAACCAAACGATCGGTCCGTCCGCTGAAGTGCATCCAGTCACTTCAGCATATTTCAACATATTCACCTTTTCTAAGTTTAAAAAACTCATTCTTTTAAAATGGAAATTAATAAACTCAAAACTCTATAGGTTATTTCTATAAAAACATTTGCTTCTCTATTACAATATTTGTCATCAACAAAACTTAAATGCATATACCTAAGCAGTAAATTGGTGATACAAAATTGGCTTTTTAATAAAAACATGATAGCTTTCTTCGGCTTGTTAAAGAAAAAGAAAGCAGGGGAGACCGGATCTGATTGACACAAATTTAAAAGTTTTTGATCTAGTGAATAGTTGGCCGATTTTCAAAAAAAATTTTTTTTTCTTTAGTTAAAGTCTTCAGCTATAACTTTAGAGTATATTTTTGGTTTTTCAGCAACAACAAACATGTTTTTGGACAGTTTTAAAACAGTCAATTAAAGTGTGACAACCTGGACAAATCTGTCATGATTGTCAAATTGTTGTCAAATTGACAAAAGTCCCAATGCTTTTTACGCTTCCAACGATACATCGATGTTGATAATACGTCTATCCTAGTTGCTTCTATCCTTTCTTAAAAAAAAACAAAAAACTTTTGAATTTTTAGCAAAAATTAGTATTTTAAACTTATTCAAACTGTGCTTACTCTACCAAAGTCAAACTACATGTGGCAAACAAAGAGGTAAAGACACGTTATTTAACATTAAAGTGATTATTGCGCAAGGTTGCGAAATACTCAAAAAACTGAATGTGACAACCAGGACAGAGGACAACCAGCATAGCCGTACCTGCCAGGGGGCAGGGGGGCAATTGCCCCCCCCAAGTTTCTAAGATTTGGGAAAAATTAAAATTTTTGGGGCAGTGAGAAGAAAATATTTGGGCAAAACCATAATTTTTCGGGCAGCGAAATGAAAAATTTGAATAAAGTCAGGAAATTTATCATGAGGTGACGATGATCAACTGCAAAAAATAATGATCAAATTTAGGGAAAGACCTTTTTTTTTTTTTAGAGAACACCTTGATTTTGGGACGAAAATTGAAAATTAAGAGAGCGAATTCAAGTGAAGACCTTTTTTTTTAGAGATCACCATGATTTTAGGACAAAATTGGTTTTTTGTCTGAAAATCTCAGACAATTTTTTTGTCATATTCGTAATGTACTATAAGATCATGATTTGGGCAAACGTCACAAAATTTGGGCAAAACTTCATTGCCCCCCAAATTTTTTTGAGCTGGTACGGCTATGACAACCAGACCCGGTCTCCCAATACAGTTGTATCGATACAGAATGTATTTGCCCCTTTGAAGAATGCCAGAAAATGTAAACTCCCGAAATGATCGAAAGCGTTGGTTGAAAACATGAAAGAAGCCGCTATACTTACCTCACAGTGGATGTGCAGTTTGAAACATAGTGAACAAATAATCGGTTTTAAAAATAATTTACTATTGCAAGACAGATAAATTCTATTGATATTAATTGTTGCATTGAAATAATTATTCGATTTATTGTCCACCAATCTAATAAAGTTTTATTCAGTTGTACAAATATAACCATTGGTTCAAAGAACAAATTAGAAATTCAAATTTTGGTATAAAGACTACTTATAAATTAAAATTTTGGTATATAGATAAATAGATATAGATAAATAGAAGGATCACCGTTTTCTAAGCCAAATTCTAGTTACTGTGTGATGAGAGCGATCTCTCTCTATTTATAATAAACTCGAATTGGGCCACGTGGGTCAGATAAAAAATTTAACAATAAAATTCGATTTTATGTCCTCATAGAAATCACAACCAAAACGAGGTCACATAGAGATGATTTAATTAGGACAATGCATATAGGTTATTTACAATGGATACAGGTTATTGCAGTTAATTTAAAAATCTATAGATTGATTGATCTGTTAAAGGCGTCAATTCTATCACATTTCCTCGCTGTTAACAGTTGCGACGCATTGCATTTCTAATAGGTCACAAAAAATTAATCTAATTTTTTAATAGGTCACCAAAAATTAATCCAATTTTCTAATAGATCACAAAAAATTAATCTAATTTTTTACTAGGTCACAAAAATTCACAAAGAAGCGATTTGCATTACGTGACAACCTTAAACCACTCTTCGATGTCAGATTTAGCAATAAAGTCGTCAAATAAAAATTTATAAAAATGTTTAAAAGAGGCAGCTCGGTCATTGTCATCATTAACGTTGAACTTGTTATAGAGTGGGCGGTGGTTATTCCATCAGGTAAAACATTTCTTTTTATCTGTCCTAACATATTGCATTTTGCCAAACTTACACTCTGACACGTAGCTACCCTAATTTTTGCAAGTAAGATGCTGTTTTAAATGAACTGTTTGCTATTTTGGTGCGAAACAAGAAAACTAACTGTTTTAAGCATATTTTGCATAGTTTTTAGAGTTCATACATAAAGCGCGTTTTGCTCTATACATAAGTATGAACTGGGATTATTTTATTACGACGAATTTGAAATAATTTTGGATAATTTCTTAATCTGCTGCGAATTGCTGCCCTTTTGCAGAATAAACGAGATTTTGTATTTTACTGTGTAGGGCCAAACTGCTCAAATGAGTTACGTTTCAAACATATATTTGGTTACTGCGGGCTTTCCTGGGGATGAGGACGCGTATCAACTCCGCGGAGTCCGAATAATCGGGCGACTCCCCATGGACGGGACCAGAGGTCCAGAAGTGAGAGGGTATAGTTGAATATGGCCCGACGTAGATGGTCTAGTACAGGCCAGTCAAGCACGAGATGTAAAAGATCCTGTGATTGAAAACCACAGTTGCTGCATGAAGGAGTCTCGGCTCAACCAACCCTGTTAAGATAAGAGTTAAGGAGAGTGGTGTTCTTGTTGCAGCGTAAACGGGAGAGAGCACAGAGAGCAGAGTGAGGGAGAGTAAGCTTTTTGGGAGATACTGGAGGGATTTGGTGTTTAAAGAAACCAGATTGGACACTGCGTCTCCAACTGGTGTAAAGAGATAGTCGTTGGGAGGAAATAAAGAGTGCGAGGGATACTGATATTTTGAAGGGATCACGAGAGGCTTCGGCTTCAGCTAGAGAGTCAGCTAAGTTGTTACCTGGGAGGGAAGAGTGACCAGGTATCCATTGCAGATAGACTATCTTGGATTGGGACAAAGAATTGAGGAGAAATTGGGTATTGGATAGGGATTTAGGGGTTAAATATGGTAGGGGGGCAGAGAGGGTTGATAGAGCAGATAAAGAATAAGAAAAGAGGGTGATAGATTCAAAGTTACATGTCTTGGAGTGCGAGATACACCACTCAAGAGTATGTAGGATAGATAGCAAAGGTTTCGGCACTGTAACTGGTGAAAGTGAGCCCTTGGCTCTCTAAAGAGGAATTTGTAGCTTAATGGGAGGAAGAATCGGTTTGGGACAAATTGTAAATGAAATGTAAATTTTTAAAAATAAATCTATTGACTCCCTAAGGAGGACGTTGTGATTAAAATCAAGCCAGGTAATACCATATCCATTGTCCAAGCGGTACTTGGCCATAAGTGAAAGCGCTTGATTAGAAAAAGGAAAAGTATTGTTTTATAAATTTTTTCCGCATTGAGTTTTTTTGAACTTTTATTGATGCGTTTTTTAGTATTCTTTTAGACTTAGCTAAGAAACGATAATTTAATAAAAATTACAATCAGTAAGGATTCACATCAACTTTTGACAACAGAGAAGAAATAGGACAATGTGTTTTATGTTTTAAGTTCTTGTTCATCATTCATTGAGGCCATCAAAAGTGAAACTTGACCTGGAAAAAATTTCTTAAAATTACAAGGATAAAGATATAAACTTTTTAAACAAAAGAAAGATAGTATTAAGCGTGACGTCTCTGGCGGAGAGCAGAACTCCCTGGCGGGATTGTATTATGAAAAAAGTAACATTTATTTTGGTTTAAATAACCGGTTATTTCAACGTTAATTAAATAAGTTCAGATGGCATTTTTATTTAAGTTTTTTTTTACGATTTATCTACCCAAAACTGTTTTCAACGTCGCTTTATGAAGTACTTGATGCGATGTAAACATTTCAATCAATCGATCAATTAATCAATCACGGTTATATTTTTTTCGTCCAGTACACAGCAAATATTAATATTACAACTCATATAAGTGGTCCAAAAAAAGCATAAATCAAGAACTTCATTCAAGTTTATTTTATCCAGCGTTTGCATAAACTTTTGTTGGTTGAAAAAGTTGAAAGACCATCTTGAAGGTCACCGATGTCACTAGCACCATAAGCAAAGTTTTACAAAATAATAAATGAGTTACTTGAATTATACGTAAAACACAACACATTCACGCAAAGAAGTAAAAACAGGTAGGCCTATATGTTTATATAAAACAGAAATTCAACAATTTTTTAAGGATTGCCATTCATTAAAATCATAAAGTTCTTCCTCCATTTTATTTTGTTTTTTCTTTCCTCGATCTTCATTTTTATTGATTCTTCTTAAATTTCTATTCATTTTCAATGACATTTTTCTTTTTCTATAATACGAAGATATTAAAAAACTGTGAACTAAACCAATTAGTGAACTAAACAACTGAAATAAAAGCAAAAGACCTGTGATAAAAATCACAATCTTTTCTGTAAAAAATACGTAATAAAAATTTAAATTATAGTAACTACAACAACATCCGAGATCACTGCTAATTAGAATCGATATTGAAACCAAATATCTTGGCATTCAATTTGTATTTTTACTGTACATCTAAATAAACTGCTCAAATTATTTTTTTACCCCTTATTTATATATTATAAAAAAAGTACGCTACCACAATTAAATAAAGCGATGAGATAAAGCTTTAAAAATTAGGGTCTTATAAATAATAAGCTTAAAAAATCAAGTTTCTATGCAGGATTGTTAAAATAAATAGTGTTATTTTATTGAAAATGTACAAGAGACTTAAAAATTATAATGTCACCTTTCTTTTGAGAATCTCGTTCACTGATCACCGTAGGAACAGATCTTGTTTGTTATTCACCGTGGTCAAATAAAATGATTAATGCAAGCTTAAAAAATCAAGCTTGTAAGCAGGATTGCTGTAATAAAGATTTTTATTATGTTTAAGTGTATTATAGTAGTTAAAACTTTGGACCCAAACTTCCATTTCACCATCTCGTTCATAAATCACCGTGGCGAAATATCTTGTTCACGATTCACCGTAGCTTTTAATAATAAGGTTTAAAATTGATCATGCGAACTTTCGTTTTGCCATCTCGTTCACTATTCACCGTGGTCAAATAAAATGATTAATGCAAGCTTAAAAAACCAAGCTTGTAAGCAGGATTGCTGTAATAAAGATTTTTATTATGTTTAAGTGTAGCCTATTATAGTAGTTAAAACTTTGGACCCAAACTTCCATTTCACCATCTCGTTCATAAATCACCGTGGCGAAATATCTTGTTCACGATTCACCGTGGCTTTTAATAATAAGGTTTAAAATTGATCATGCGAACTTTCGTTTTGCCATCTCGTTCACTATTCACCGTGGTCAAATAAAATGATTAATGCAAGCTTAAAAAATCAAGCTTGTAAGCAGGATTGCTGTAATAAAGATTTTTATTATGTTTAAGTGTAGCCTATTATAGTAGTTAAAACTTTGGACCCAAACTTCCATTTCACCATCTCCTTCATAAATCACCGTGGCGAAATATCTTGTTCACGATTCACCGTGGCTTTTAATAATAAGGTTTAAAATTGATCATGCGAACATTCGTTTTGCCATCTCGTTCACTATTCACCGTGGTCAAATAAAATGATTAATGCAAGCTTAAAAAATCAAGCTTGTAAGCAGGATTGCTGTAATAAAGATTTTTATTATGTTTAAGTGTAGCCTATTATAGTAGTTAAAACTTTGGACCCAAACTTCCATTTCACCATCTCGTTCACAAATCACCGTGGCGAAATATCTTGTTCACGATTCACCGTAGCTTTTAATAATAAGGTTTAAAATTGATCATGCGAACTTTCGTTTTGCCATCTCGTTCACTATTCACCGTGGTCAAATAAAATGATTAATGCAAGCTTAAAAAATCAAGCTTGTAAGCAGGATTGCTGTAATAAAGATTTTTATTATGTTTAAGTGTATTATAGTAGTTAAAACTTTGGACCCAAACTTCCATTTCACCATCTCGTTCACAAATCACCGTGGCGAAATATCTTGTTCACGATTCACCGTGGCTTTTAATAATAAGGTTTAAAATTGATCATGCGAACTTTCGTTTTGCCATCTCGTTCACTATTCACCGTGGTCAAATAAAATGATTAATGCAAGCTTAAAAAATCAAGCTTGTAAGCAGGATTGCTGTAATAAAGATTTTTATTATGTTTAAGTGTAGCCTATTATAGTAGTTAAAACTTTGGACCCAAACTTCCATTTCACCATCTCCTTCAAAATCACCGTGGCGAAATATCTTGTTCACGATTCACCGTGGCTTTTAATAATAAGGTTTAAAATTGATCATGCGAACTTTCGTTTTGCCATCTCGTTCACTATTCACCGTGGTCAAATAAAATGATTAATGCAAGCTTAAAAAATCAAGCTTGTAAGCAGGATTGCTGTAATAAAGATTTTTATTATGTTTAAGTGTAGCCTATTATAGTAGTTAAAACTTTGGACCCAAACTTCCATTTCACCATCTCCTTCATAAATCACCGTGGCGAAATATCTTGTTCACGATTCACCGTGGCTTTTAATAATAAGGTTTAAAATTGATCATGCGAACTTTCGTTTTGCCATCTCGTTCACTATTCACCGTGGTCAAATAAAATGATTAATGCAAGCTTAAAAAATCAAGCTTGTAAGCAGGATTGCTGTAATAAAGATTTTTATTATGTTTAAGTGTAGCCTATTATAGTAGTTAAAACTTTGGACCCAAACTTCCATTTCACCATCTCGTTCACAAATCACCGTGGCGAAATATCTTGTTCACGATTCACTGTTATAGTATGTGACGTCATAGCGCACGGCTCTACTGCCTTCTTCTCTCTGGTTTGATAAGTGTGGTTAACCGCGTGATAAATTATTAGTATAACTTACAGATTCAGTCGTATAACTATCGTGTAACTCCGTATAAATAAAAGAGCTAACTGCAGATACTAGTGGAACTCATAACATGGCGTCGTCGACAGTCAGCTTATAAATTTGTTTAAAGAAAATAAGCTTACGAACCATTATAAAAGTATACTGCAAGTTCGTGATCGGAGATTTGTAAAAGATTGAAGATAAAAGAGACATGGCAAAAAACAAGCGAGAGCTGCAAGCAGAATTAGAAGCAGCAAACAAACGTATAGCCGAATTATCTCAATCTAATCAAAACGCGAATAGTAATATTAATAATGATGAACCTCCTTCTTGGTTAAAAACTTTTTTAGAAGCACAGTTGTCAATGCAAAGACAAACACAAGAACAGAATGTCGAAAATCAGAGACAAATGCAGCTTGAAAGTCAGCGACAAATGCATCAAATAATCGAACGAATTTCGCAACAGCAGCTGGCCCAAAGCGCGAACAGCGAGAGAAGCGAATCACGTGAGCAAACCATTGACGTCAACAATTCTAACAACGAGGCAAGGCGAACCAAAGCGGACGCACAAAAGCCTTCGACACTGCAGGTGGGAATTTCGTTAGCTGAATTTGCGAAATGGCGTAAATCGTACAACGATTATGCTACGGTCTCGCTTGCAACAGAGCTGCCATTGAGCAGTCAGTTGGCATTGCTTCGCGGTTTTTTTTCGATGGAAATGCGAGAAGCCGTAGAACACGTACTTCTTATCCCGGATGATACGACACTTAAACCAGACGAAGTGTTAGACAAAATTAAAAATTACATCCGGAGTCAAAGAAATATAGCGTTAGATTGCGTCGCATTTGAAGAGAGAAAGCAAGCGGCTGGCGAAAACTTCGATTCGTTTTTAATCGCGATTAAAACTTTGGCGAGAGACGCAGACTTGTGCAATGAATGTTTAAATGGTCGTTTAGTCACAAAAATCATGTCGGGAATATATGACAAAGAGACTCGAACAAAGCTCCTAGCCATATCCCCATTACCTGATCTTCAGACCGTCACTGATTTATGCAGATCGGAAGAGTCAGCAAAACTAGACGACGCGCGAATAAGCCGACAGCTGAATGAGAGAAGAGCGTACCAAAGCAAATTTCGTCGAAATTTCTCTAAATCTAAAGAGCGCACTAAAACGCCCCGTACAAAATGCGGTAAAAAGACCTGCCCACCAAAAGGTCAAACCCACTGTCCCGCAAAGGATACAGAGTGCTTAATATGTCGCAAAAAAGGTCACTTTACATCAATGTGCTTTCACAACAAACCCGGGTTCAACAGACGCGAAGAAACAAAGAAAAAGTTAACGGGACAAATAAAGCGTAGATGCAATGCTAATGCAAATTTCGATAACTCCGCGGCGCCCAAAATAACTGTTAATCTTTTTTCTCTTAAACATCGTAACCCGTTAGGTTCCACAGAAGCTACACCAGACACAGGTGCTGAAGCAAGTCTTGTTGGGGTAAACATCATTCAACGGCTCGGAATAGACCTTGATAATCTAATGCCGCCAAATCAAGACACTCTTAGTGCAGTAAACCGGCAGACCGTAACATGCGTAGGGACTTTCCCATGCATCATCGAATACTGCGGCCGATTCGTGGAAGAAACCATTTACGTCTGTCCTGAGGTAGAAGATTTTTTGCTTGCTTGGTACGTATGTCAACAGGTTAACATTCTACCTGACACGTATCCTCAACCGATAAATTCATCAAAAACACCTCGAAAATTAGCAAGCATATTAAAAGCAGAGAACACAAGATTCATTATATCAGAGAACCCAACTGCAGCAGAAATTAATAAAATTGAGAACAAATTGATAAAATCGTACAGCGATGTGTTTTCTGAAGACACAACATTACGGGAAATGAACAGTAAACCCATGAAAATTTCCTTGAAAGATGATGCTGTTCCATTTGCTTTACCTGTTCCACGCCAAATACCTTTAGCTTTCAGAAGGATGGTGAAGACAGAGCTTGACCAACTCGTACAAGCCGGAGTCATTGCACCAGTAACAGAAGCAACTGATTGGGTGCACCCTATGGTCGTTGTACAAAAACCCAATGGTGGAATTCGTCTCTGTATTGATTTGCAGAAATTGAACAAATACGTACGCCGTCCATATCATCCATCTAAATCACCTGCTGAAGCTATTTCGAATATTTCTTCTTCGTCTAAATTTTTCTCAACATTAGACGCCACTAAAGGATACTGGCAAGTACCTTTAGAAAAAGAAAGTCAAGACTTTACCACATTCATTACGCCGTTCGGAAGATTTAAATTCCTTCGAGCTCCGATGGGACTAGCTTCTTCTCAAGACGAATATTGCGCAAGAGGCGATGAAGCTCTGCAAGGCATTGAAAAAGTCGAAAAAGTGGTAGATGACATTCTTATTCAAGGCGAAACCGCACAGGAGCACTTGAATACCGTAGTGGCTGTACTAAACAGATGTCGAGAACACGGTATTACTCTTAATCCGAAGAAAGTGCAGTTACTACAAAGTGCTGTGAGATATGTCGGATATATAGTGAGCAGCGACGGTATTAAAGCAGACCCCACAAAAATTGAAGCAATCTCTGAATTCCCTGCTCCAACAAACATAACTGAATTACGATCTTTTATGGGTATGGCAAACCAGCTGGGCGGATTTACTCACCTACTCAGTGAAACAGCAGGCCCACTTCGGGACTTGCTCAAACCAAAAAATGCTTTTCTCTGGTCACCCCAGCATGAAGAAGCATTTACAAAGACAAAAGACATTCTTTGTAGCCCCCATATTTTGGTTGCATTCGACCCCAATCTGGAAACGATGCTGCAAACAGATGCATCTCGGTTGAAAGGTCTAGGTTTTGCACTTTTGCAAAAACATCAAGAAACGTGGAAATTGGTTCAAGCAGGATCACGTTTTATAACTGAGACTGAGGCCAACTACGCTATGGTTGAACTGGAATTGCTCGCTGTTGTTTGGGCTATGGGTAAATGCCGCATATATCTGCAAGGCTTACCCGATTTCGAGCTGATAGTAGATCACAAGCCATTAGAGTCAATCCTGAATACCCAGACACTCGATATGGTGGATAATCCCAGGATTCAGAGACTTAAAGAAAAACTCAGCGCCTTTATATTCCACACCACCTGGAGAAAAGGCAAAGACCATGTGATCCCCGACGCGTTGTCACGAGCACCGTGCCGCGACCCAGAACCAGAAGATATCATAAACGTAGACACAACCAGAATGATTTGCAAAAACGTTTCTACAATTCTGAGAGGAAAAGACCCAGAAGTCACAAAAGAAACATTTATCGATCCAATGCTGGAAGACTTAAAAGAAAGTACTCAGCAGAACGAAGCAGCACAACAATTAATCACTGCTATTAAAAGCAACTTCTCAAAAGGAAACGAATATCCATTAGCTCAACCTTTCAAAAAGCTGAAAGATCAGCTTACTTTCGAAGATGGATTAATTCTCCTGAACAGCCATCGCATTGTGGTGCCGGTACAGAAAAGAAAAGAAATACTGACAAAGCTACATGCCTCACATCAAGGCATCGAAAGAACAAAACAAAGAGCGCGTCAAATAGTGTACTGGCCAGGAATCAATAGCGACATCAAAAATACCGTTGAAGCCTGCACGAAATGCCAAGAGCACCAACCAAGCTTGCAACAGGAACCATTACAACGCGATCCCCTCCCATCAAGACCCTTTGAAGACGTATCTGCAGATTTATTTTATTATGCCGGTAAGACTTACCTGGTTTATGTAGACCGTCTGTCGGGATGGATTAAGCTCAGCGAGTTCTCTCATGACCCTAGTTCACATCAGATAATCAGCACTATAAGAAAATTTTTCGTGGACACAGGGGTACCAGTACGAATCAGAACTGACGGAGGACCGCAATTCACATCAAGCAAGTTTCAACAGTTTCTCAAGAAATGGGGAGTAACTTCCACCATAAGTACTCCACATTACCCACAGTCAAACGGACACGCAGAAGCAGCAGTGAAAGCCATGAAGCACCTTGTTGCCAAAACTGCTGAGCATGGTAGTCTCGACTGCGATGAGTTTAGCAGCGGCCTAATCGAATGGGTTAACACACCCAAGGCCCATGGGTTATCACCAGCCGAAATTTTATACGGCGCCCCGCTACGTTCAATCGTCCCAGCTAAACTGAAATATTTCAAGGAAGATTGGCAAAACAAATTCGACAAGTGGGACGCAGCTTTATCAAATCTACAAGTGGCTGCAGAAACCGAATACAATAAACGCGCAAAACACCTCAACCCACTAAAAATCGGACAACATGTTCGAATTCAAGACCATATTACAAAAAAATGGTTGCGATCGGGACTCATCATCGGCGTCGGGAGAAACCGCGACTACCACATAAAACTACCGAGCGGTCGAGTCTGTTGGCGCAATAGACGTTTTATTCGCCCTCTCCCCACCGAAGGGGGAGACCCCAAAGAGGAAATGATGACATCAGACGAACGTCACGTCCATTTTGAAGATGAAGTCTTCCCACCATCTCCAACCTCGCGGCGAAGCGTGAGACAAAAACGCTTTCCTGATCATTTAAGGGATTTTGTATAAAGTAGCGTAAAACTCATAGCGCTTGTGCCGTATTGTATATAGTTTGTTGCATGTTTATTAATCGGGCTCGTACAACGTACTAATATTTTCCTTAGACAACCTTTTCGCTAAAAAGCTTCTTAAAAGGGGGTTGTTATAGTATGTGACGTCATAGCGCACGGCTCTACTGCCTTCTTCTCTCTGGTTTGATAAGTGTGGTTAACCGCGTGATAAATTATTAGTATAACTTACAGATTCAGTCGTATAACTATCGTGTAACTCCGTATAAATAAAAGAGCTAACTGCAGATACTAGTGGAACTCATAACATTCACCGTAGCTTTTAATAATAAGGTTTAAAATTGATCATGCGAACTTTCGTTTTGCCATCTCGTTCACTATTCACCGTGGTCAAATAAAATGATTAATGCAAGCTTAAAAAATCAAGCTTGTAAGCAGGATTGCTGTAATAAAGATTTTTATTATGTTTAAGTGTATTATAGTAGCTAAAACTTTGGACCCAAACTTCCATTTCACCATCTCCTTCATAAATCACCGTGGCGAAATATCTTGTTCACGATTCACCGTGGCTTTTAATAATAAGGTTTAAAATTGATCATGCGAACTTTCGTTTTGCCATCTCGTTCACTATTCACCGTGGTCAAATAAAATGATTAATGCAAGCTTAAAAAATCAAGCTTGTAAGCAGGATTGCTGTAATAAAGATTTTTATTATGTTTAAGTGTAGCCTATTATAGTAGTTAAAACTTTGGACCCAAACTTCCATTTCACCATCTCGTTCACAAATCACCGTGGCGAAATATCTTGTTCACGATTCACCGTAGCTTTTAATAATAAGGTTTAAAATTGATCATGCGAACTTTCGTTTTGCCATCTCGTTCACTATTCACCGTGGTCAAATAAAATGATTAATGCAAGCTTAAAAAATCAAGCTTGTAAGCAGGATTGCTGTAATAAAGATTTTTATTATGTTTAAGTGTATTATAGTAGTTAAAACTTTGGACCCAAACTTCCATTTCACCATCTCCTTCATAAATCACCGTGGCGAAATATCTTGTTCACGATTCACCGTGGCTTTTAATAATAAGGTTTAAAATTGATCATGCGAACTTTCGTTTTGCCATCTCGTTCACTATTCACCGCGGTCAAATAAGAAGATTAATACAAGCTTAAAAAATCAAGCTTGTAAGCAGGATTGCTGTAATAAAGATTTTTATTATGTTTAAGTGTAGCCTATTATAGTAGTTAAAACTTTGGACCCAAACTTCCATTTCACCATCTCGTTCACAAATCACCGTGGCGAAATATCTTGTTCACGATTCACCGTGGCTTTTAATAATAAGGTTTAAAATTGATCATGCGAACTTTCGTTTTGCCATCTCGTTCACTATTCACCGTGGTCAAATAAAATGATTAATGCAAGCTTAAAAAATCAAGCTTGTAAGCAGGATTGCTGTAATAAAGATTTTTATTATGTTTAAGTGTATTATAGTAGTTAAAACTTTGGACCCAAACTTCCATTTCACCATCTCGTTCACAAATCACCGTGGCGAAATATCTTGTTCACGATTCACCGTGGCTTTTAATAATAAGGTTTAAAATTGATCATGCGAACATTCGTTTTGCTATCTCGTTCACTATTCACCGCGGTCAAATAAGAAGATTAATACAAGCTTAAAAAATCAAGCTTGTAAGCAGGATTGTTATATATAGCAGTTCTCTTGTGTTTAAAATAGATAAAGAGACTTAAAAGTTATAATTCGAGCTTTTAATAGCAGGATTGTTATATATAACAGTTCTCTTGTGTTTAAAATGGATAAAGAGACTTAAAAGTTATAATTCGAGCTTTTAATTGAGACACAGTGGCAAACCGTACAACAGAGAAAGGCTTGTAAAAAATATTACTAAGAAAAAAATAAGCAATGTGAATTTTAATGATAAACTTGAATTAGAGTATGTGAAGCTTCCCAATTTTTTTAATCAACCTGGCATTTAGATTATTTTATACCTTTGACCCGATTATTCAATACTAAAACAAAGTCTTAGGTTTTTTATCATTTATTAGGGTTTTTATTCACTTTTCGCCCTCACTAACCTCGCAGCTTTTGGAGATTTTCCAAAATTTAAAAGGTATTGAACTAAACTCGGCTGATAGTGAATGAGAACCTGGCATTATGCAAAATAAGATTTGCTTAAAATTTAAATGTGAACTTTTCATAGTTTGCACGCGGCGCGGTACGCGGCAAGATCCGCCAAAAAAGATTACTACGCTGCACTGCGCGGCAATGTACGCTGCGCGGTTGACATCACTAGTACACGTGTGAAGTTGCGTGTTTATCAAGTATTGATTTATTTTCGGTGGATTCGGGCAAATGCCTCGGGTACATCTTGCTGAACTCTGATCATTTTTGGCTACTGGAAGTCTACTGGCGGGCCGGACAAAATGACCTCGCGGGCCGTAGTTTGGAGACCCCTGCTGTATAACATACATTAAATATAAAAATTGTTTTGAAAAATTATTGTAAAATTGTGTAGAGTTTAAAATGTATTAGAAAATAACAATGTTTTTATTTCAATTAGAATAGTTACTGCTATTTTATTACTTTACTATTATCACAAAAATTCAATAGAATCCACTTTGTGTAGATCAAGGCCGTACATAACTGGTGCTTTGCATTTTAGGTGGCTTAACTTACTAAAAATCATTACATTTTGCTTGTATGTATGTAATAACATTACTAAAGTTGTGTTTTTTAAAATATTTTTTAATTGAATTTATTGAAAAAAAAATTTTATGTTTATGATTGCACTCTCCATTGATAAAAAAGAAAAAGTGTTTCAAAGGTAAGACAATTTTTTTTGCGTATTAAAAGTCTTAATTGTTATTATATGAGTCAACATGCCAATGCCACAATAGACATTTACATGCTAAATACAATTGTATTTGATATACAGGTGAACTATTAAAAGCTTTTATTTGATAAACTGGCCATATAATTAGCATTGCATAAAATTATTTTATGTTCGTATCATGTTTGCTTTATTTAAATACATGTGACTAGCTATTCTGTAATATTTATTTTAAGTCAATTTTCAGCTGCAGTCAATTTACTAAAAAATTATCGTTCATTTGTTGGCAATAGCTTAGTGTGACAACTCTCTAACTTGCAAGCAGAAGGACACAAGTTCAATGTTTAGTTTATCTGAGTGATTTTTATGAAAGCTTCATTACAAGTTCTTGATGGGTCCTGCTGTTTACCTACAATTCTGACTCTAAAACAGAAAACAGTTACTTGGCCAGTACTAGGGATGGTATAACTAAACGGGATTGCCAAGTGTTTTTTGAAGTGTACAGCTGTAGTGCTGTTTTTTGAGGTTGTAAAATTACAGGTTTTCACTAGAACTTTTTTAATAATTAATAAATATATATTGCAAGATGAATTACGTAGTTGGATGATGAAAGTGTTCAGAATAAAATGCAGACTACGTCACAAATCGTCATACATATGTCACAATGACCACAGTGGATCAAATTTCTTGGCTTAAACTTTAAAATTTTCGATTAACTAATCAGCAAATCAAATTGCTTAAAACCAAAAATTTAAACACGACCAGTAACAGAATGAAAAAAACGTATTAGTATTCCAATGACAAGAGATCTGAATGACTGCAAAAGAGCTCTAATGCAAGGTCTTCGAGTTCAAGACATTTCTGATCAGACTTTGCCAAGCTAAATTCAAACACCAATAAGCAAACAAAAATTCAATTAACTAACATAAATAATAGGAGGATTTCACGGAGGGAGCGAGATGGTGTAAACAAAGCACTGAATGCAAATTATCACAACGCAATAATATCATTAATTGCTTAAACTTTTTCTGTACACTGTACATTGTACATATGCAGCATAACCTTACTGTAAAACAAATTCAGATTAACACAAACAATTGAAGTTATTGAAAGTAATGCAGCAAAAAAAACTTTCAACGCTTTTTTAATGTTGTAAGAAAAGACTTTTTATAGCTTTTTGATAACATTAACCACATTTTACCTGTTGCTAGCATGATTATCATCAGAAACAGCAACAACTAAAAACAGATCAAATAATGCAGACATGACCAAATCAAACCACTTCCGAAGCAGCGCAATGCTCAGTTTATGGATTGGAATCAGACAGACAACATCTTTATATTTCCCCTTGACAGACTGAATCATAAATGTTAGAATTGTTTTTGCAGAAGCTCCTTCTTCTGTTACACCAATAAAAGAACCATTGGTATACTCCACACGTTGTGCTATGTACACTTCATCTAACATCAGCACAACAATACATTCTTGTTCAGGCACCTCTGCTCGACTTCTCAAATAATTGGTGTCTAGTGTTCCATCTTGTACTGTCATACCCACAGAAAGTTTTCGAAAGAAGAAATTGAAGGTAAAACCAGTAAACTTCTCAACTTTTTGTACAATGATGAACTGGTTAGCTGCCACAAAAAAGCAGTAGTAATTAAACTAGAAGAATACCGTCTTTCATGTTTGGGTATATTCACTAAAGATAGCTGCTCAACAACGAATTTTACTAAAGCCAAGGAAGATTCACTTGATGTGTTATGTGACCCCAATGCTACGTATTCCAAAAAACTCAGAGCTAAAGAAAGATAAGCAGAGCTTTTATCTGATTCATAAGAATTTGCACACAATGCTTTGCATAAAGCAAGAATATTTAATTGCGATATATTTGTCAATTTGTTTGAAGTAATTAAGTGTTGATAAACTCTAAATGGTACTTTTTTAGAACCAACAAAAAGGTTAAGATCCAAATTTGCAGCACTTTAACTGAAGCTGATAGCTGAGGTGAGCTAAAATCATCTGCTGAAATATTTACAACATAAAGAAGTATAATTTGCGTTTCCTGTACAATACTTATGAAACCACTTGGTAAAGTTTCACTAAGTAGCTTTTTTTTTAATGATGACAAGTCAGAAATGTTTTCTTCTTGAAACATTTGCTTACAGTTTTCTAAAATTGAATTATTTTCTTTGCCAAGTCTAGAAGAAGCAGATGAGCAAGCTGTAGTACAAGGAGAAGAAGTATTTGTTCACAAATACTTAGGTAGATGTGGAAAAATATGTGGCACTGCATTTGGTTTTAAACGAGCTTGTTTCAAAGCTTTTGTATTGCATTTGTTGTGACGCCATGAGTTTCCATCTGTTGAATCTGTTATACATGTAAAATCATTTTTTTCAAAGTGAAGAGCACATATTCTAGTAGAATCATTTACAGCCCAGTTTTTCAAGGTATAGCACTAATCCATTTCTATTTTAACATTGGATCTTTTGAGAAATGGAAAACAGATATTTTATTTAAAGTTTTTTTGTGATCTGTATCCTGTTTTGCATTCAGGAGCACAACAGCAAAACCTTATGTCTGATACAAATCAATTGATATCAACTATTAATTACAATTTATTTTTATTTATTCAAACATATATTTATACAGTACATGTATTTTGTATTATATAAATAACAATATAACTGGAAAAAAACGATTTTTAATCATAACAACACTTGCTTTAAAAAATGTTTAGTTAAGACAAGCAAGTAAACTCTGTTACAGAAACAGT
Organism: Diplosoma virens; assembly: GCA_963680785.1. Classification (NCBI taxonomy): domain Eukaryota; kingdom Metazoa; phylum Chordata; class Ascidiacea; order Aplousobranchia; family Didemnidae; genus Diplosoma; species Diplosoma virens. Next base: position 33,006,259 of record OY796880.1, read on the forward strand.
AATGCAATCAAAAAAGTAATTAATAAAAACATGTTTTTCAATTTGAAGCATTGGGACAATGCGGCCTTCTACTCCCTCAAAAGATGCGTGAAAATAAAGCAGTCCTTATGATATAAAGTATTTTTTAAATGACCAAACACCTACCAATGTCAGAAAAGGTCATAACAGAAATAGCAAAACCACAAAATGTGTGTTTTACAATAGTATGCAAATATAGTGATAGCTTGTCTAAACAATTGTTTAAAAACATACATATAATGGTGGTTGACTTTTAATTTACAGCAAACTTTTCAACCTTATTTTCATTAACTCTCACCATAACTTACACAATATTGAAACTAAATCTATAGATTTCAAAGGTTCAAATGGACAGAAAGCCATATGGGTCTTAGAACTTCAGGAAAACGATATTTGCAGCAGTTGCTCATAAAGCCTGTGTGAGAAGGCATAGAACTTAAAAATAAATTTTGCCACCCCACACACTCCTTATTTGTTTTTTTTTAAGTTGAAAACATGTTTTTAAACAAAAGTCTTATTGTGAAATGTCTTGTTGACTTATGAATGACTGCAACTACACCCTTGTGCAAATTAATTGAAACAAACATCAAAAACACCAAAAATTTAGTTTTTTTAAAATATTTTATTCAATGAATGTTTCAGTTCACATATTAGTACATAATATGACCACTGCGATTATTAAGAAGCATTTTGATGCATTTGGGCATTGAGTCGACCAATTTTGAACAATCTTTTAAGATTTGGAGGTCCTTGTACCACACTTGAATTAGACCCTGAATAAGCTTTTCCTTCGAGGTGCAGTCCATTGTACGAAGTCTTTGCTTGCAGATGGACCATAAATTTTCGATTGGATTTAAATCGGGAGAGTATCCCAGCCACTTCAGCACTTTAATGTGGTTTTCATTCATAAATTTTTTGACTTGTTTCGATGTGTAACATGGGGCTAAATCTTGCTGAAACACACCAGATCCATCTGGAAACAATCGGTTCATCTCTGGAATGACTCTTCATTGAATCACTTCAATATATTGCTGGGAGCGCATCATACCTTCAACTGGGTGCAAGCTACCAATGCCATAAAAACTGAAACATCCCCAAAACATCTTTTTTTGAGGATGTTTTACGCGCTGGTCAATGTGGGAATTGCGAATCTTTTTGTTTTGTGATCTTCAAACATGCTGACTTCTGTGACCCTGGACAAACATGTGAGTTTCATCGCTGAAAATCACGTGCCTCCAGTCTTCCTATGTCCAGTTTTTGTATTTGAGTCCCCATTTGTAGCGTTTTGTCTTCATTGTTTTTGTAAGGAGCTGCTTTTTAACAGGGCGGTATGCTTTTCTCCCAACCTCCAGGAGGTGCCTACGAACTGTTGAGGAGCTTATTTCGATTCCTTTTTCCCCCAAAGTAGTTTTTATGGCGTCACTTGTCTTTCTTGGATCTTTCACACTCTCCTGTATCAGATAGGCATCATCTCTGGGGGTAGTTTTTCTCTTGCGACCACATTTGTCTTTGTGTTTAGGGTAACAGACCCTGTTTCTTCATTTTCATAATACGACTTATTGTACAGGGTGATTCACCGAAGTGTTGACAAATACTTTATGTGATTCACCAAAGTGTTGACAAATACTTTATTCCATTATTAACTTCGCATTACCTCTTCAGATTGTTATTATATATTCTAGAGTAAGTTTTCAATATTAATAAGAATATTTAATCTAGAAAAGTAAGATGGCAAAGACAGTAAATGACATCGTTGAAGGGTATTGCAAGAAAGGACTTCCACCTGCGAAAATTTTCCAGTTGATGAAGCGATTTGTGAGTCGTGGAGGTGTTTACAAGGCTGTGAAGAGGTTCAGGGAGACTGAAAGTTGTGCTCCAAGAATCAGAAGTACTCCTGAAAAACCCATCAGGACAAAGGAACTGATTAAGAAGGTCAGGGAGAGGTTGAGGCGGAACCCTTCAAGGAGCGCAAGAAAACTGGCTAAGGACACCTCTGTAAGCATGAGCACCATGCAAAGGCTTCTCAAGGATGATCTCCACGTCTACCCATACAAATTTACCAAGAGGCAGCTCCTGTCAAACGCCACTAAGAAGAAAAGGCTTGATAGAGCTAAGGTTTTGATCAAGAGACTTGTTGTTGGCACGCGGCCTCAAGTGCTTTGGACAGATGAGAAGCTTTTCACTGTCCAAGCTATCCACAACCACCAAAATGACAGGATTTGGATTCCAAACAAGGACATGGTGCCAGTTGAACGTTGCAGTTCATTTAGGAGGCAGAAACCTTCTTCCATGATGGTTTGGGCAGGAGTCACTTCAACAGGCCTGAAAACACCTCTAATCTTTATTGACGAAGGCGTGAAAATTAACCAAACTATCTATCGTCGGATGTTGGAAGAAAAAGTCATTCCCTGGGTTCAAGAAACAGTGGGAGAGGAAGGAATTACGCTTCAACAAGATGAAGCAACCTCCCACACAGCCAAAGCAGTCCAGCATTGGTGCAAGACCAATTTTAAAGGGTTTTGGAAGAAAGAAGTATGGCCCCCTTCTTCACCTGATTTGAACCCAATGGACTTTGGGATTTGGTCCATTCTGGAGCAAAAAGCCTGCTCAACATCCCATCCAAATATCGAAACCCTTAAACGAAAACTGAAGGCGTCATGGGAAGAAATTGACCCAGAAGTGGTGCGTGCCATGTGCGCCCAAGTACTTCCACGTCTTAGGCGCCTTGTGAAAAACAAAGGGGGCTACATTGAATAATTTGAATTTTATGTAAAAGCCCATTAAATTTCCATTCTATCTATTAAAAACTTGTTTCTTTTGCCCTTATAGTAAGTTGGATAATTCAGTTTTAATTTGTCAACACTTCGGTGAATCACCCTGTAGATATACTGACACCAACAATCTTTGATATCTCCCGGTAGGTCTTTTCTGTGTTTTCACGTAAAGTTAAGATACTAGCACGCTTTCTAGGGCTAACATCCATCTTTTAAAACAACTATATAATATTAGTTACAAATTCTACCTAAACAAAAAGTTTTAAAACAATGATTGTGAACACATTAATGACATCATAATAGGATTTATTAAGTCATTAAAATTTTATTTTAATAAAAAATAATGTAATAAACATTTTCTCCAAAAAAGTCAACATTTGTAATCAATTTACGCTTATTTCAGCTAAGAAATGAGGATATATAAAAGTTTGGATGTTTGTTTCAATTAATTTGCACAAGGGTGTAAGTAAAAAAAAAAACATTAAAATTCCAATATCATTGTTGTGTTACTTTCTTTAACTTAGTTTTAAAAAATCTTTAATTATAGGTCTAGGCTACAATACAAAAGTGTTGAAAAAAGCTACTGTAAAGTTTAAATCAGAATTTAAACCCAGAAAAAGTATTTATTAAACATTTTAGCATTAAAGTCTGAAAAAGCTTGTTTAATTTGCCACATAATTTAGGAAAAAAAACATTTGGGCTACAGAGTTTTATTCAATGCAATACAAAAGTGTTGAAAAAAGCTACTGTAAAGTTTAAATCAGAATTTAAACCCAGAAAAAGTATTTATTAAACATTTTAGCATTAAAGTCTGAAAAAGCTTGTTTAATTTGCCACAAAATTTAGGAAAAAAAACATTTGGGCTGCAGAGTTTTATTCAATGCAATACAAAAGTGTTGAAAAAAGCTACTGTAAAGTTTAAATCAGAATTTAAACCCAGAAAAAGTATTTATTAAACATTTTAGCATTAAAATCTGAAAAAGCTTGTTTATTTGCCACATAATTTAGAAAAATTGGGTTGCAGAGTTTTATTCAATGGAAGTGAGGCACCAGTTGCCTACTTTACCTGCCTATTACTAACTGGATTGCTTATTAAATTTTCAAAACAAAATCTAATTTGCACCTGCAACAACTCTTTCTAATAATTTAAAAAATGCAAATACGATTGTATTTTACTTGAAGTTAAATAAAATGATTACATTCGGACATTTGAGTCTGTGGTGCTTAATAACAAGAGAATGCTGGAAGCACTACAGTCATACACCGGATAACCGGATACAAAAAAAAAGCGGACTTAGCAATCCCGTTCAGTTATACTATCCCTAAGCCAGTACAGCCATACAAAGAAGATTGATTTTTTGTATAATTTTTGGGAGTTGGTCAATGTTGCAATACTGCATTGACAAATAAAAAGTACTGAACATGTACTAATATGATGAAACTATAAGATTTTTAATTTTATATATGAAAATTGCACTTCATGTATGAAGACTTATACTGCTTAGTTGTCAATGCAGTGTTTTAACATTGACAATCTCAATTTTAAAAACATAAAACTAAAAAAGCTACTTAAAAATTTCAATTAAACAGCAGTATCTTAGGCATCTAGGAAGACATGTCTGGATAACTGTTAACAATTGCCCTTTAACACAAGGGTGGGAAAACTGCTGCTTCCAACAAATTTCTGTGCAGCTTGTAAAATCCTAAAGCAAATAATTAGAATTTTTTTGTCTCCAAGCAAATTCCAGATAACTCTTAAGATTTAAGATGAAGACCTTTTTTTAAAGATCACTACATTTTAGGGATGAATGACATTTCATAATAACCCATAATTATTAAGATTTGCCATTTTCAATTTATGTTTGGCCACAATTCATTCCAAAAGTTTCAATGTGGTCTAAGGTTGAAAATTATTGCCCACCCTTGATATAACATCTTCGATGCTTTCCAGTGAGTCAGGAGAAAAATAGATATGATAATAAGGTATGATCAATAAATGCCCTACTTATTATCATATCTATTTTTTTTTGTAATGATAATTAATAAGTATTATCAATAAATGCCCTGGCCCAGATAATAGGTGCTTTCACGCAGCCTGGGTCATGAGTAAGTCTGTTCATTGATTTCAAAATGACAGACCGAAACCGAACCTACTAAAACGGAAGGGTATCCACCCATTCCGATGTTCAGTGTTGGTCTGCTAATCGGCAAACGTCCTTTTCGAAACGGGGCAATGCTAGGATAAAACTGCCCTTTTCAGGGCACATTGCCAACAAGTTCCAAAGACCCACTATTCTTCAGCTGAACATCGAAGGCCTTACTGCAAGCAAGATGAATGTTCTTCATCACCTTGCTATGCAGTCTGAGGCACTTGTCATCCTACTGCAGGAGATCCACTGCACTGATGCAGAGAAGTTGGTACTACCAAACTACCAACTAGCTGGGTCTTCTTTAAGCAGGAAGCATGGCCTTGCCACGTTTGTCCATGAGCGACTGAGATACACGCTTTTGGACCAATCTCCACCGACATCGGAGATCGAGTGGTTGTGTGTGGACGTTGATGGCTATAAAATAGTCAACGTCTACAAACCACCACCAACGCGATTGCGAACCCTGGATCTCCCAGTGTTTCCTCACCCCTGTCTTTACGCTGGCGATTTTAACTGTCGTCATGCTGACTGGGGTTACGATGACAACAGTCCGGACGGTGAGTGCTTGACTGTCTGGGCAAATATTAATTGTCTTGCCCTCCTATATAATGCCAAGGACGCTGCCAGTTTTTATTCCGGCCGCTGGAACACTGGCACCAATCCAGATATAGCTTTCGCTAGCGTAGGTCCAAACAGTCGCTTACCGGATAGACGTGTTCTGGACACGTTCCCCAGGTCACAACATCGACCTTCGCTTATTACACCACCAAGGTTTGCTATGGCAATGCCAAGCATGCCTGTTAAGCGATGGAACTTCCGCAAGGCCAAATGGAGTCATTACATTGCTTTGACGAATAAATTCACAAAGACTTTGTTGCCGCCTGATTCACTTGATGTGGATGCGGGTTACCAGGAGTTCTGTAACACCATTAAGAAAGCAGCCAAAATGACTATCCCGCGCGGGTATCGAAATAACTATATTCCGTGTTGGGATGCAGAGTGTGAATCCCTCTATAAAACCTTTCTGCAGTCTCCTTAGGGAGACGACTCAAGTTTGGCTGCTACAGCTCTGCTTGCCAAGCTTGACAGAAAGCGGAGGGATCGATGGTCCGAAGCAGTTCGGAGCATTGATTTCTCACACTCTAGTCAAAAAGCATGGAGTATTTTGAACAACCTTATTGGTAGGTCACGACACTCTCCTCGTCACTGTCCCGTTTCAGCCGATGCTATTGCATCTCAGCTGGTTAGAAATGGGAAATACGAGGCTGTTGACCCCAAGTCATCTCGACTTGTCTTTCAAGAAGTGTCTGACCTTTGGAGGGCCACAACACCAGACGCAGTAAATATCTCTGACAATTTTTCACAGAGAGAATTTGCTGCTTCCCTCCAACATTTGAAACCAGGTAAAGCTCCGGGACCTGATTCCATCTTCCCCGAGCTTATACTTCATGCCGGAGCTGCTTTGAAGTCCTGGTTACGTGATTTCCTTTCTTCCTGTTTGCGCCGACTCAAAATTCCCAAGATCTGGAGAAGAGCGCTTGTGGTCGCGATCCCAAAACCAGGAAAGCCCGTGGGGGACCCAAAGAGTTATCGACCGATATCTCTGCTCTGTGTCCCCTATAAGATCCTCGAGAGGCTTATCTACGCCCGCGTTAAACCATTAATCGATCCACTGCTCCCTAAAGAGCAGGCTGGGTTCCGACGCGGGAAGTCAACCGTAGATCAAGTTGTTCTGCTAACCCAGAACATCGAGGATTCTTTCGAGGCTAAAAAGAAAGCCGGTGCCGTATTTATCAATCTGACAGCTGCTTATGACACTGTCTGGCACCGTGGCCTTACCTGCAAGCTGCTGAAACTACTTCCGGATAAGCACATGGTCAAAATGATCATGGAGCTTGTCCGAAACCGAAGTTTCACCCTTACCACCGGTGACAGCAAGCAAAGCAGGCTACGCCGTCTTAAAAACGGCGTTCCTCAAGGATCGGTCTTGGCCCCTCCTATTTAACATCTATATGTATTCCATGATTTCCAGAAAGTTTGCTTATGCTGATGATTATCTATATCCTTCCATGATTATTTGCTTATCTATATCCTTCCATGATTTCCAGAAAGTTTGCTTATGCTGATATCTAGCACTGTTGCATTCTTCTGGAAACTGGAATGACTTGGAGGGGACCTTAAGCCAAGACATCTCCACACTGTCAGCGTATCTCCAGACTTGGAGATTGAAGCTCAGTCACACTAAGATGGTGACGGCAGCCTTTCATTTAAATAACCGAGAGACCAAACGTGAGCTAAAGGTCTACAACAACGGTAGACTTTTACCGTTCTGTTCAACCCCTACTTACCTTGGGGTAAAACTGAACAGATCGCTCACGTTCGTCACCATTTAGTGGCATTGCGCAAAAAACTATCATCGCGCGTCACACTGCTAAGGCGACTCGTGGGCTCGGGATGGGGTGCTGGTGCTAAAACATTACGGATAGCCACCTTGTCTCTAGTCTACTCAACAGCTGAGTACTGTGCGCCAGTCTGGTGTCGCAGTGCTCACACTCACCTCATTGACAATGTCTTGAACGACGCCTTGCGCATAGTTACTGGATGCCTGCGTCCCACTCCAATGGACCACCTACCTGTACTCTCAGGCATCCAGCCAGCTGAGCTTCGCCGAATGGGAACAATACTCTCCTTGGCTTACAGTGGATCTCTGCACCCCGATCATATCTTGCATGGTCTTTTAAGTGGGTCCTCAGATACTCGCCAAGTGAGACTAAGATCCAGATGCCCGTTTGTGCCAGCTGCGCGGAATCTCTTGGACAACCTTGCCAGACTTGGCATCTGCACCTCTAAATGGACAAATCACAAATGGAAAACGGAGTACTGTAAAAATGCTTCCAGGCTCCATGCTTTTGTTCCCGAGACCGGTGCCAGGCCTGTTGGGATGGGCTTACCCCGAGCAGCTTGGGTTAAGCTCAACCGCCTGCGGACTGGTGTTGGGCGGATCCATTCGTCCATGCACAAATGAGGTCTCGCTCCTTCACCGAATTGCGAGTGTGGCGCCTCTGAGCAAACCGCAAACCATGTACTAACAGGGTGCCCTATACATCGGGCACCACATGGAGCACGAGCGATGCTGGCTTAATGACATCACTGTCAGCATCTGATCCAGGCAGTGCAGCAGTCTGGGGTAGTAAAAGGATAAACCCTCGGCCTTAGTCCTGTTTGTGTTTGACTTGGAGTGGATGCCCTTCAAACGACGACGACAAATAAATGCCCTTAAATATTTCAACTTTTTTTTAAGAATTAAAAGATAATGTGGTGGTTTAGAAGTAGCTAAAATATAATTGCTTTTGATATAAGTTTCATGTATAAAGTATAATGTTTACTAGTTGTTAAGCTGAATTTTGATCTTTAAAATGAAATAGTTTTTAACTGAAGCTATTGTAAGTTGTCTGATCTTTTATCGTATACTTTTAATTTTCTTTTTTGGTTTTAACATTGATCTGGTTATTGCTTTTTTTAAGAGAAGGAAGCAAAATTAATTTATTTACATATTTTTGTAAAATAACTTTCCTGGGGCACATTGAATTGACTGTGGTGACTGTGCATTAAACTTGCATCTTTCTGCCCAGATTTTTGAGTCTTAGCACTTTGAGTGATTCTGTTAATCAAATAACAAAAATTTAATTGCTTTTACGACGAAAAGAAATATTACTAAAATAAATTTTTATTTTAAAACTATGCACTAAAAAAACAAAACAATAAACAGTGACTTCATTTTAACTTTGGTATAGTTTTATACTATTTTGATGTTGTTATTGTTTAAAGTATTGAAAATTGTTTTTAGTCAATTATATTTTTAACTGTTTTTTTTAGAGAAAACATGTAAAGAATGAAAATTTGTAGAAGACAAGTATAGAATATTAAAGGACATTTTTCCCTAAAATAATTGGAGCAGAAGTATGTTTATTAGGTAACATAATCCTAGGTTTTGCAGATTTTTTTCCTACTATTGGTTATTTTTGGTAAAGTAATTATAAACTCTATTAATGCTAGTTGCTTAAATATTCAGTTATTTTGTTTTTAAAATACTGTAGATTTAAGTTGGTTTGTATTTACTGCTGATATTGACACTTTTTGTTACACAATAATCATTCTTAATCTTTATGATTATTACTATTGAAATCGTTTTGTTATCCTGTTTGTTATTATATGTCAACTGTATATTGTGGTGTGCCCATCATATAATCATTGCCCACCATCATTGTCGGCAGCATGGTCGAGTGGTTAAAGCGCTGGGGTCGTGATCAACACGGTCTCAGTTCAAAACCCACTTGCGCCATCCTGTTGTGTCCTTGGGAAAGACACTTTACGGGACATTCCCCTGCTTGGTGGTGTTGGCAAGCAGTTCTAACTTATAGTTACATTTCTATTAAATAACAAGCGGATAGCAATATCTTGGCATCTGCTGAAGCAGGTCGGGATAATTGCCTACCCTATGTATTAGCGACTCCATCGCTTTCCTGCGAATCAGGAGGATAAATATAGAGATAAAAAATAAATTATATTGACCAGCTACAGTGATGTACAAAAAGGTCATTTCATCATGCTGTTGTACCTTAAAAGTGATAATCTGAAAAGATAACAAGGAAGTATTAAAAATGTTTAATTTATTTTCCTAATTCCTATGTTAAAAGAGAAAATATTATGCCGTTTCTTCTAATCATGTAAATTGAAAACACTATCTTGACATCTTAACGAAATTCATAATATTTGTTTAAGAAGCAAAAAATCTAATTGTTTACTTAACTTGATCTGATCTTTGCAGAATTTTTAGTAGCAGACCACTTTTCACTGCAGTTTTTTTAAGACAGATACATATTGTAAATTTCTCTAATATTAGCAAATCACGCACTTTAATTTACTTCACAAGCTACTTCTTGATAGCAGATTTTATGAGTGTCATGCCATGAGTTCATTTATTTTTGCTGAAAAAATTGCAATACAAGTTTATTTACTTTTCTGCCTTTCATTTTTTATTGTTTAAACAGGCTTCAAAAAAGACAGCCAAGTTGTTGTCATCGTCGTCGTTTGGAAGGGCATCCACTTCTGATCAGACACAAACAGTTATCTTTTTATTACCTCAGGCTGCTTTATTGCCCGGATCAGATATGGCTTTTTTTGTTACGCCAGCATCGAGTTTCGTCATCCGAAGCTATCAAATCTCGTGCTCCGTGCAAGCAAGATGAACGATCAAGACGATTAATTTTTACTACTTTGGTGCACTAAAGCATTTCAATCCATTTCAAATGCCTTGCTGTTAAAAATCCAAACCACTTACCCAAAACACTTCATGATGAAAATTTTTTGCAGTAAACGACTCTGCCTAATCTTTTTTTCAAATTTTACATACCATCATTCCTTGAATATTTCATGCTTCCTTTCATTTATTTAGCAATGTTTTTTATCAGTTTATGCTTGCTGTTCTATCATTTATTTTATTAAATTGAGCTAAATTAGTAGATTAAACTTAAGTGGCAACTTGTTTTTGCCTCTGGGTGATTAAAGGGCGCTATTTCACGTTTATTAATTCAATAGCACTGTAATAATTATATTGATAATTTGAAGAAATAGGAAAACAAATATCGCAGTTTCTTGTATTAATCAATTACAAGTTTAATTGTAAAAGTTTGAAGCTTTTTTAGACTACTTGTAAACAGTGGCGTACCGAGGATTTTCGAAAAGGGTTGGGAGCTGTACAACACAATATAACATGCTTAGGTGGTAAAAAAGGTCTTTACTTTAAATCTGTCTCTGGTTTTCTCCAAGGCGGGGGACATTTATGTTATGTAAACATAGAGCAATCTACGACCAAGCCATGGACAATGCTCTGACTTCACCAAAGTTCACTCAACTACGCTTGCAAAAATTTGTACTGTAAACGGTTCTTTCGCATAACTAAACTAAACTAAACTACGCTCAAGCACAAAAGTACTGTAGACGGCTGTAAACGCGCTTAGCAGCCGTTTTTATCATTCTAAGGTGATGTCTAACCAACTACTGTCGGCAAGTTCTACAATATTTAAAAAAATAGACCACCGCCGTCTTGATACCCACTAGAGTTCACAAAAAGTCAGGTTAGTAGTATTGGATGGTTCTTAAATAAAAGTTTACTTTCTTAAAATAAAAGTCTTATATTTTTCACGTATTACCATATGCTTCGTCTTGCAATGGGTAATCATAAATAGCGCATTTTTTTGTTTAAGTTTATCGTTTATTTTTACGTTCTACCCAAATGTTGTTTCACTGTGTACGGTTTCCAAGCCCTATAAGTTTTGTTTAGCTTATGTTTACATGTTATTTTTTAAGTTTGAGTTATTGTTTCAGTTCCATTAAAAGGAAGAAGCAAATTAATTGTTTAAATGTAAAACACTTGGCAGTTTTTTGGGAAATTTTTATATAACCTAATGCTTTTGATAGGTGTTTCATTATCGCTGACTTTCACTGACAAGTCTTTCACGGACCACGCGTTTTTCAATGTTGCCACACTTCATTTGAAATAATTTTAAGTTATGACGATATAGTTTTCCGTCTTAAAGCATTTTAAAGTTTTATTACGACATAGAAATTGCTTGGGCACAGTTACAATTCTATCAGATCGTTACAATCGTTTTTACGCTGTGTGATTTAAATCTCTGCGATCTGTATAACTGTTCGAATGCCAGACGGTGATGACGTAATGCGCTTTGTCTGGAATGTTCTCGCTTATGAAAAAAAGCGTTCTAATTTTAATGCACGTGAGCGAAGCGTTTTCGAGATAACTTGAGCGATCTCTCGTCATGTGACTTTTTGTCTATATATACGAGTATGTACGCTCGCTCGAAAACAAAAAAGCGACGAAGACGAGAGAGAATAATGTAATCTGGTTCAGCGATTGGTTGGGCCGCAGAGCGCGGGCGAAGGACTCTTGATCATATTGCAGTGATAAGTGCTATAATTGTTTTTTTGCGCCAGTGTTTGGAGATTGGTTCTACAGAGGTAGAAATAATTGCATTGAACGAATTGAGTTGTAGCGCTGATTTTCGCATTGCAGTGGCAGAGCGCAAAAGAGAACTTTCGTCAGTCGTCAGTCGTGATTTTTATAATACATTCGTTTTAGTTAGAGACAGTGGTTTCTGTTTGTTTGCGAAAAAAAGTCTTCAATGAATCAATCAGAACTTAGCCGAAGCCAACTGTATAATAGGGTAGGTCGATTTTGAAACCAAGCTTAGGTAAGGGTAAGAGTAGTTGGAAAAACATACTTATATTTCAAAACGATAAAAAAAATACTTCAAACCTGTTTTTCTTTTGTGCATTTACGTTTATTTAAACAAAATTTTTCCTTTTTTTTTTAAAAAAAGCACTATTTTGGTGGCGCTAAATGCTTTTCTCCATAGCAACATTGTAAGCAATTTGCTTTTGGCTCCTTAACTGGTGCGCGGTAAATTAAAAACCATAATTTGCTCTATCATTTAAATAAGTTTAAATAAATAAAAGCTAGGTTTAACAGAAAATAAAAAGAGACAAAAATTTTTATTATTTTGTTTCATAATTTATTTTACTGAAAGTATACTTTAAGGTTGTTTTTCTACTTTGTAAATATAAGAAGAATAACTATACTATTTGTGAGCCTAAATAAATTTATTTTATAGTAGTCTAGAAGCAAGCAGTGTTGTGCGCGTCAACAGAAAATCTTGACGGCGTTAGCGTCAGCGTCACCTCTTTAAATTTTTATCGGCGTCATTTACGCCGATAACGCTCAAAAATGTTAACGGCGTCAGCATCAAGATTAGCGTCAATCCCACAAATTAAAATACTGTCACAAAAAAAATTATTGATTATGTAGTAGGGCAAAAAAATTATAAATTTCTGAATTGTCATAAAATGCTTTAATTTCAAAACAAACGCGTCACAAAATGATTGCTACACTTGCTTCATTCATTTATTTCAGGTTTAAGGCCCGTTTCCACTACGAGCGTGGAAAAAAGCATTCTTTGTTTATTTTATTGCTTTTTTTTGCGCTCGCTTCAATTTTAACCGCTCGCTTCAATCAAAGATCAATAAAAGAGAGAAAGAATGCTCTTTTCCGCGCTCGTAGTGGAAACGGGCCTTTAGAGCCCATACGAACAATGGCACACAAAACATTAACAACAACTAAGCACAACAGTAAAAGAAAAAAATTTGCATTGAAGTAAATACTACTTCACGGATCTGCAGCACAATATGGGCTAAATAACTTAGATACACGGCAGATTTTTATAAAAGCCATAAAAATGGGATTTAAAAAGAACATCTAAGTTTACAAGACTATCAATAAAATTAATATTTGACTGAAAACTACAATTTATGAAAGTGGACGTATACTTTTTCTTAAAATAGCATCAAAAAGTAATAATATTATGATGGACCTGAGATTCTCGTGCACTGATAAAGCATGGGGTATTATGTAATAATCTTAGTAACGATAGGTGGTCAAATTTTTGGTTAATCAAACCAAAGGCTAGATTAACAAACAGCAATGCAATAATCCGTGAAATATCAAACCTGTTTATTTTTTCGTAAAAACAATAGCATTTCAAAATGCTTGTCGGTCAAGCGGCTTCTCTTTGGTTTTAAAACATCTTTTCCAGTTGAAAAAAGACGCTTAACAGCTGCACTAGAAGGAATTGGAGTGTTAAATTTGACATATAGGTCATTAATTGTATCGTTTGAGAAAACGCTTAAATCAAAGTGCTTTAATGGTGAGCTTTCACGTAGAAATTATTCTGTTTGATTCACTGATCCTGATTTTTTATCAGGAAATTCTAATAAAGTGCTCTTAAATTCGTCCTCTAAATCTTTGGTTTCAATCTGGTGTCCTGCTTCGTTGTTTTTAAATTTTTCTGGTTCGCTCTCCTTTATTATGTTAATTAAGTATTCCTTTGTTCGGTAGCGAAGTCTTTCGGCATGAACACCAGGAAGCCAGTCGACCGATGGTGCAAGTTTATACCGAGGATGCGTCGTACTGACAAGGACGCACTCAAAGTCCTCGAAAAGATGATGAAACCTGAAATAGCAAATTTCTAAATAAATGCTTTTCACAAAAATATTGCTTTTTAAGGTCAGGAAACTTAAAGCTGTCGAAATAAGATTATTTGAATTTTATAATGTCTAAGTTTTTAACGATCTCGAACATATTAAACTTTGAAAATCAAAAAAAATTAAATGCAGTTTAGTTACCTTGATTCAACTCCTTGAATGAAACAATCAAGTAAAGGCAGGCAGTAATTGAAATCATCGTTGCGCTTGGATTTCAATTTTACTAATACGCCAGCGTAGGTAGTAATCGGCCCATATACGCTTTTTCTTCCCCTTGAAGAATATCCAAACTCATGGCTATAGGACTCATTATGCTTTTATATTCTTCAAAAAACTTCATGTCCACTGCAAACAAAATTTTGATTGAATAATTTATTGAACAAGTCAGCGAAAACTACAGCAAAGATATTTGTCAAGTTTTTTCGTTTAAGAGGTTATAATTAAAGTAAGTCAAATAATTCTATATAATCTTTAAATGCAATTAATGATATTTGGGACAAAAAAATTTCTTTTTAATGTTTAATGATTTATATAATTTTTTTTTGGATTTTATTTATGTGATTTATATATATAAAGTGTATGCGCAAAGACGTTATACGAGTATCTAATTAGTAGAATATATACTGGCTTGCATTGAAAAAACAAAACAAAATAAGCTAGTGTTTCCCAATTGAAACATTCTACTTTTTGTTTAAATATAATTAGAAAAAATATATATAATATTCATATAAAAGTTTTTTCTAAAATTCAAAGTTGATAGATGGTTGATTTTAAAAAGCGGGAAAAAACTTAAGAAAATTATTTTTGTATCTGGCTCGTCAAACATCTATGGCTTGACTATTGAGTCAAATAGACCTCAAGAGAAATTCTTCAATTTATAAAGTAGCAATTTCTTTCAAAGGCTTACAAAAACTTAGAATACTTTCAAAGTACTTTTGAATAACTTTGAAATACTTACACGACGTAAAACAACGAACTTCTAGTTTTTGACAGACATTTGAAAGACCCGTTTTATTGGTGCTGCTGTACACGCTGAGCAACTTTTTACAACTATATAAATAAATAAATCATTCAAAAAAGATATTAAATCCAATGTTGCTGCTTTCAGTAGCAATTTTATGGTACAAAAAAAAATAACCTCTCTACCGAAACTATATTTTCTTTCTTCGTAAACGCCTGGGTCTCTTAAAGTTTGATTGTACGTGTCACATCTCAACTGTTATTTTAGAAAGATCCATTGGCCATTTTTGTCCATTATGCCGTCGCCTATGCCTATAGTGGCGAGTAAATTTACAAATTTTTATAATATTTTTTATTTATTTTTATCTCTATTTATTCTCCTAGCTCGCCAGACAACGGCGGAGGTGTTATGCTTAGGGCAAGCGATTACCTCGACCAGCTTTCGGAGATGCTAAGTCTACAATTATAAATTACTAATCATTAAACATTGTTTCTATAAAACGGGTTCCCAAATTGGGGTACATGTACCCCTATGGGTACATTTAGGCTTCTCAAGGGATACATTATTATGTGACAGAATGTCCTTATTTAAGTTAAATTCTATGTCCGAAAGAAAGAATAGACTCAAATGTCTAGAATTTTCGAATCCGGTCGATTGTAATTACGTCAAACAGGACAATTAAGAGGGAAGACTTTTTTTTACAGATCACCGTGATTTTGGTTTTGAATGGGGAAATTTTCTGGCTGCTGTAAAGTGAAGACTTTTCTTTTTTTTTTAGAGATCTTCGGCATAAATTTTCGGCATAAATTGGGAAAATTTGTATTTGATTCAAAGTGAAAACTTTTTTTTTTCAGAGATCACCTTGATTTTGGGCATGAATAGGGGGGAAATTAATGGCTGATTCTAACTGAAAGCCTTTTTTTTAGAGAAACGTCACAAAATTTTGGGGGTACATGCAAACCTGCTACAGTGTCCAAAGGGTACCGATGAACTAAAAGTTTGGGAAACCCTGTTCTATAAGATAGTTTAGTAGCTTTTTAGACAGGTTTATGATATTTTTTATTAAATTGAATACCAATTTTCAGAAACCCTCTGGAAGCCTAGTCGAAGGCTATAAAACCATTTGTCAATTTAGTCTATCGCTAATTTTAAAAGCATTAAATTTAAGAAATACATTTTTATAAAGAGGTTACGCTGCGGTTACAAATAAGGAGACAATTTTTTGATTATGATCAGAAAAAAATTAAATTAACAAGCTATCAAATTTTGACGACAGCCAACACGTTAAAAAAATTTATTTCATTATGTACGTGTATTTTCAGCAAACGTCCTTCTTACTATTGCGGCGAAATTGACTTGTCGCGATATGTGAAGTTGGGATGAAATTACGCGCACCTTGGATGAATACGGTTTTATATATTAAAAATTATAAAACAGAAATACCGTAAATTCCGGCGTATACGTCGACGTGGCGTATAAGTCGAGGTCTATAAGTTTGACTTAAAAATCCTGAGTTTAAATGTACCATGTTATGAAAAACGTCACCGCCGTATAAGTCGAGGATGGATTTTTAAACTTGAAGTTAAGTGTCAAATTTTTGACTTATACGCCGGAATTTACGATAAACACAAATTTAAAAACTAACACAACACACGAACACTTACTAACTGAAATCCGCTTCATGATCTTCAAACAAGAATGACGTTTGCGTTTGATTTGAAAATGGCCCACGAGGGTCCGATTATTTATACTAAAATAACAAGTGGAGAGAGGCGGGACGAGAAAGCAATTTTAAATGATGTTATTATCAGCAAGAATTACGTAATGCAATAAAAAATAAAGTAACTTTGGCTTTTGGTTTACAAAGTATTGGCGGGAAAAAACTAACTTCTGATGATGTTATTGTCGAAAACAATTACGTAAGGCAAAAATAAAACAACTTATGATCTAAGAGATATTGGCGGGAAAAGAAAACTTTAGATGATGTAAACAGCAAAAACAATTACATAAGACAACGAAAATAAAGCAGCTTTTGACTTAAAGACATTGGTGGAAAAATCAATTTTAGTTAAAAAATCTAACCTCGACTGAACTCGAGTCTGCATTAACACTTACTAAGGATAGCGCTGAATATCGGTTGAAGCCTACTATTGTGATCTTATACAGACTATATTGAAATTGCAATTAATATTTTCGTAGTTCTAATAGTATGAAAATTAACTATACTGTGAAATTATTTATTTAGTAGCCTAGTCTGTTTGCTCTATAACTAAAATTAAAATTTATTTTTCTGATAGCAATTTTCTGTCTTCTGAGTCTCTGTTTAGCTAACATTTTCCACAGACCACAATTATGTGATTTTTTATTTGATTGAATTTGCCAACTGAGCTGGGACTCGAACACTTTTAAGCACCACGCATATCTTTTTTTTTTTTTTTTTGGTGCTCAAACAACATCCTGCGAAAACAAAGAAAGTTGCTATCGTGCCCTTAATAAAAATAACTGCGCTTCTTTGATTTTGCGGCTTTTAATTGAGTTCCAGCAGGTGGATTTTCTAAAAGCATATAGAAAGCAAAGTTGTGATCCTTGAGAACCTTTTTAACAATTGGAAGCAGCTGCATTTTTCAAAGCAAGAATTTGTGAGCACCCTTTTATAACTTTATAGTGTTTTTGCAAGTAGTTTATTTGACATGGTCGAAATCTGTCTGTTACATGCTGTAGCTTTCGTAACTTTTTTTCTTGAATGAAAATGTGCTATTGGAGTCAGCGATTGAAAAATTTTTGTATATATTTTTACCTTGCAAAAAATAATTGACGCTTAACGCTTGACGCAAAAAACAAGCAAAAAGTTGTCGGCGACACCTGTTCCGTCAACCGAAAAATATCTTTACGGCGTTTGCATCATCGTCAACGAAAAATTGTCGCCGACATTTGACGCCGTCAACGCACAACACTGGAAGCAAGTATTTACGAATTTGCTTTAATTTTGTGGTAAAATTTAACCCTATTCAGACTGGGCGTTTTGGAAATTTTGTACGACTGGGGGGGGGTTGAATGTGCCCGCGCTGTTTGTTTGTTTATATCTCAGCAATTTCTAACGATAGAATTGTCATTCAAGTTTGTATAGAAAGGAAATTTTATACTCTTTTAATATAGATACTTAAATGTTACATTTAAACATTATTTGGTATTGAAAAAGCGAGTTTTTAAAGGGTAGTCAATTTTCGTAAATTGGATGAAAGCGAGAGAGCGATTTGAGAGAATTAACAACTTCGGCTGTTTGTCGAAAGTCATTGAGTCGTAAAATTAGAAGTGCCACTTGACGAAGTTGTTACAGTTTACAGAGAAGGAAATTTTGGATCAGCAAATTGTGCTAAAAGCTGGTTTTATTATTGTTTACATTCGATCTTTGTTATTTATTAGAATTTTTTTTAATTATTCTTTTTTGTAAACAATTTAGAGCAATAAGCTTAATAACATAAAAAAAAGTTAAATCATTACACAAAAAATTATGTTTTTAGTTTTACGTCGCAAAAGACTCACTTCAATTATTTTCACTATAAAAGAATATTTCGAATTCACTAAATTAGTTAAAATTTATTGTTTTTGATTACATCAATTTTTTTTGATTTTACAGAAATCATTATTATTTTGAATGTTTTTTCTTTTCTTTTACTACTTTTTTCTAAACAACCCTTTTGAATTCTGACCGGCGTTGTGAACGTATTAGAAATAGAGCTCTAAATAAAATATTTAGAGGTTTTTCAAAAAGAGTAATGCAAACTATATGGATTTTTGGACCGGTTACGCAATGTTGGCTCCTCACAAATACTACCAGCATCACGAAAACGCGATGCAAATTGCATATAAATTAATACAAATTTAAAAAATAATTTCGGTTTATTTGTTTGTATCTTTTGACTAAAAGTTATGTAGCTATTAGAGTTTTGAATTTAATACAAGGTCAATTCTAGATTAAACTATAATCTTTTATATTCATCTTTACACTACGTAGCGTTTACACAAATTGCGAAAAATATTTACCGTGAATTTATCTATGCTTTTTGTTGGAGGTTGATGTTATCTATACTCCGAGAAGCCCCGATAAAATTGACATATTATGGAAACCATACTAATTATCATATGTTGGAATATAAATAATTGTTAAACTTTATTATTCAAAAAGGATTAAAATTTTAAGAACAAAAAACTAATGCTCTTTATCAAAAAATCTTTACATTTGTCAATTATTAAAATATCAACAAAATATTTTAACTTAGAAAAAGTTAGTGGGTTTTATTAATAAATGAAACGCTCAATTTCCCTTTTATATGTATTTTTTGGACAGCATTCAGCAAATTAAAAAGCTTACAAACAAATAATGAAAAACCGTTACGCAGCATTGATTATAGAAATAACAATCAAAAAGTTTATCGTTGCGTTTATTGGATAAAAACAGTCTTTACGTAAAAAGATGTTCTGCTTAGAAATTTAACGTTAATGACAATTATTACAAAATTGAAAGCGATGTCGTTGGCACACTACCTTTCCACAGTTTTGGCATTGACTGATAAGTTTGGGCAATTGATCTTTCTTTTTTTTCATTCCTGGACCTGATATTTCTTTTATACATATTTCACAACGACGTTTTCTTTCTGATTGAGGAGGAAATATTGATAGGAAAGCTGTATCAATACTTGGTTCGACGACGTTTTCGCCAAGTACCAACTTTATTTTTTGTTGAATTTCACTGTTAAGACCTTCCCTGGATCTTCTTTGGATGAAAGGTTTTACTAATTCTAAAACAAGATTAAAGCCAACTTCAAACGAATTCTGTTTTCGCGGCTCCGTGTGTTTATTCATTGCTAACACACTTGCTGCATTTATGCGACAAGTGTCAAACAAATACGAAAAAGCAATTGTGGTCCATTTTCGAGACTTGGTTTTGCACAAATAGAAACTAATTTTTTGGTCTACAATGTCTGTACCTCCTTTTGTATAATCATACAACTTGTATAAAGCCGGTTTCTTTTTTTGATCTTTTGAAATCCCAAAAATTGGTTGCATTGTAGATAAAATTAAAATATTTCGTTTTCCTGTCGTTTTAGAGTTTACAATAAAAGAATTAAGATTGATGTTTTTTTCAGGTTCGTTCCAAAATACTTTATAAGAACCATTATCTCTATTATGCACTTGCTTTATTTCACTTGGTATTCCTTTGCGATTAGCTTGAATAGTTCCGATGGTAGTAATTTTCCGTTCCAAAAGCCATTTTGCCAAAGGTATTGAAGTGTATAATCGATCGTAAGATAAATTTCTTCCCGCAAGATCCGCATTTTTTTCTAGATTTTTGACCAGGCTTTTTACTGTTTCTTCAACGCCGTAAACATAAAACTTGCAGTTATTTGATGGATAGTTTACCGGTCTTCCAGCATAAACAGATGTTGTGTATGTGAACGAAAATCTTGATGAATTTATAGATCGAAAAAGCATTCCGTATTTAGCCGGTTTTGAAGGATTAAATTGTTTGAATGATAGCTTACTTCGCATAGGATAAAGTGTTTCGTCCAATGTTAGGTAGTCATCTGGTACAGCAACCCTTCCACAATTATAATTAAATATTTCAAAAATTTTGCGAAAAGCAGCAAATCTATCGTATTTCCACCTTTCTGGTCTATCACCCGCATCATCAAAAGAAATGTGAGAAAGAAGAAATTTAAATCGATTTTTACTCATGGTCGCACCAAATATAGGATTTCCAGTAAGATTATTGAATAAGATTTCAATATTATGACTTGCAAGACCAAGTAATCCTTGCAAATAAATTAGCCCAATAACAGCCAGCATTTCAAACGCGGAAGTTAAATGTAAAAAAGTATATTTGTTGTCGTCTAAAATATTTTTAGGCAATTCATTTCTAACTTTAGAAATGTTTTTAT
This sequence comes from Diplosoma virens, assembly GCA_963680785.1. Lineage (NCBI taxonomy): Eukaryota > Metazoa > Chordata > Ascidiacea > Aplousobranchia > Didemnidae > Diplosoma > Diplosoma virens. The sequence goes on from OY796880.1 coordinate 33,027,218, forward strand.
TTGTCATATCAACAATAATTGTCAAAATGTCCAAACTAAAAAACAATTCCCACGACGACTTTATTTTTAAGCGGTTTCTGTATTCGTGCTTTACTCCACTTGAATTTCGTATGATATTCTTTGAAGCCTGTCTACCAAATCTTTCCGGTGGTATATTAGTCCATTTTATTTTTTCCTCTGGATGGTCTTTGGTCGCTTTTTTTGTGAGGACCTCATACTGCTCTACATCAGAAGTACGATCAATCGGTTCGTAATACTCCTCCAAAAGAGCCGTATCAATGCTAGTTATTTTGTTGGCATCCTGATCAAGACGACTTCGTTTACGCGGAAGAGCTTCAATTTCGTTGTTTGCATTATTATCCGGAGTCTCATCTTCCAAAGCAGCGACAGTAAATAGAGATGCTTGGGAATTTTGTTCGCTGTTCACGTCACAATCGGGCACAAGATCAAGCAAATCATCTTCGCCATCAGAATCATTAAAAATTTTTTTGGTTACTTCTTCAAGTGTATAAGTTGTTAGCGACATTTTTAATTCAGTAAAAACTTAAAAATTGAAATCTAATCCAATAAAACTTAAACCAGGTTAAAAAGAATATATTTCTTTCTACTATAAGGTATATTTTTGCTTTCTACATTAATAATATAAATTATCAAACACAATTTACAAATCAAGAAAAATTAAAAAAATAAATTAACTAAACTGTATTGTAATAATGAGAAAATAAAACACTACCTTCAAAACTTGATTAAGAAATTTTAAGATAAGCTAAAAGAAAATAAAATAGTACACAATTTTTGTGCCGTTGTAATTGCAACTTGTGGCTCTGAGCAAGGCCGCTAAAAATTTTTTCTTGAAGGGAGCAGCCAAAGACAACTTTTTTTATTACAAAGGAATTTGCAATAAACGCAAAGTAAAAGTATTACAAAAACCTTTACGAAGTATTCTAATGAAGATCAAAAAAGTTGTAAAATTCGGCACTAATGTTTTAGTTGCTTGGCCTTGTTCCTTACATTTATTTGATAAGCCAAAAGTGCCTTTATCTTGAAAAGACTAAACAGTTTGAATGCAAGTCCATTTTTTCTTTTTGTTTGTTCTTCACTTTGTTCTAAATAAGAATTTTATTCTCAAACTCAACATAAGACCCTTTTTCCCGGGTTCGTTTCTATGCTTTTAATAAAAATTTTTTTTAATACGATAAAATTTACGTTTATTGAAACTGTTTTTCAACAAAAAAGTTATTTTTTAAAACTTTATTCCTTTTTTAACTTACTGTTATTTATTGAGCCGTTCTTATCTAAAAAAATTTTCTGACTCCTTGTCTAAATCGATATTTTACAATCTTTGTTGAATTTAATTTTGTCAAGAATACTTATAAGTTTTTGGAAACAGGTGTAATCTCGTTTTTTCAAGAGCGTATAAAATCCTGAGTGACCTTACTCGAAAAAACTAAGGAAAAAATTTCAACACTTTCTTTTACAAATAGTCAAAGAATTTTATTCATAAAGTCAGTTTAGTTTTATTACGTCAATGAGGTGTTAATAAGGTGTTAAAAGTATCATATGCAATTATTCCTTTGTCTAAATATACTAAAAGCTGTTAGATATTTACAACATTACGGAGCGTACATTAATTAAATTATTCTACATATGTCAAACAGATTTCTAGCCTGGTTAAAAACAAATGACTCTGTCGCCCACTGGTCACGACCGATGTGAGTTGCCGATTTCAACCCCGGTCTATATAACAAAAAAGTCACATGAGGTTCCATGATTCCAGATCAAGTGTGCCTCGTGCAATCCTGTGACCATCGCGCGATTCTGTGACCATCGCGCGATCCTGTGACCATCGCGCGATCCTGTGACTATCGCGTGATTCTGTGACCATCGCGCAATCCTGTGATAGGGGTGTATAGCAAATCTATTGAACCAATCGTATTTCGTCGTACCAATTTCTGAGAGCCAATCACATTACCTTATCAGTTCACATAACAACAGGTCTACTATAATGTTTCTATCTTGCAAATTTTAATAGGCGCTATCTGCCTCCAGTGTCCCCACTTCTAAACCATTGCCTTTTTCTGGAGGTCTTTACCGTGCTTTTAATAAAATTTTTCTCTAATACAATAAAATTTACGTTTATTGAAAATGTTTTTCAACAATAAAATTTTTTTTTTTGAAATTTACCCCTTTTCTGACTTACTGTTATTTGCTCTGCCGCTCTTATCCAAACAGGAATCGCTGACTCCTTGTCTACATCGATATTTTACAATTTTTGTTGAATTTAATTTTATTCAAGACAATATAATTGTTAGAGACAGGTCTAAAGCAATGTTTTTGACTTGCAAATTTTAAAGGATACTATCTGCCTTCCGTTCCCCCTCTTTTGGAAAATATTGCTGGGCAGAAACAATAATTAACCTTGATTCGCGCTTCTGGCTCCAAATAAAAAAATTGGTTGTCAAAATGTACGTACCGAAATGCTCCGATTTGTTATTATGTGTATTTTTATAATTTTTAATTAAAAAATAAAAGGATCTGTACTTGTCCCTGCACTTTGGTGTGTAAAAGATATTGCATTGAGCCAAGATTATCTTAGGATCTTTATAACTTGTACATCAAAAGAAAATAGCCTATATAATCAATCCAGTATTTGACGCGCATCAATAAGTATGATTTCTTTTTGTACATTTGACCGCCAAAAATGTCAAAAAATATTTTTTTACAGCATATTCAAATAATATTGCTAGATTGCTTAAAAACATTGACTTAATATTGGTGAATTTGTCAAAAAATTTGTTCAAACAAATTAAATATTACAAAATTAACAAAGAAAAATAAATAAACAAAATACATTGAAACCTTTTTTAATAAAACCAAATCAAAGGCTTAGGATTTTTTCCAAATTTTAGAAAATTTCACACGAAAAGAAATCATATAGCTTGTATAAAGCCGGTTTCTTTTTTTGATTTTTAGAATTATAAAAAATTGGGTGCATTGTTGATAAGATTGAAATATTTCGCTTTCCTGTGGTTTTTGGGTTTACAATAAAAGAATTGAGTTTGGTATTTTATTGAGGTTCGTTCCAAAAAACTTCATAGAAACCAATATCTTTATTACACACTTGCTTTATTTTATTTGTTATTTTTTTGCCCTTAGCTTGAATAGTTCCGACAGTAGTAATTATCCTTTTCACAAAGCATCACAGTATACCAAAGGTATTGAAGAGTATAATTAATCGTAAGATAAACATTTACGATAAAGCCAAATCAAGGGCTTGGGAATCTTTCGAATTTGTTAAAAAATTTTACACGAAAAGAAATCTAAATCTACAGTTACGGCTTTTACAACCAAAACAACTCCTCTGGGAAAATGAGATTGAAAGCGTTTTATTGCCTCGTAAAGTGTTTGAGTAAACATAGTTAGTGAACCGCTCAGTCTCAATTGTTTTGATAAACAGATTACACTTTGCCTTTTTTTCGCTTTTGGCTGCTTTTTTCTCACGTTTTATGAAATAGTCAAAAAACTAGTGACTAGGTGTCAACAAACTATTAATAACTCCAAAATTACTTCATCGATTTTTTCAAAAATTGAACCAACTTTGAGATGAATAAAAATCAGGAAAAGTCATAAAATTTGAAAAAATTCCTGCAAGTAGTTTTTGAGCAGCACACAGTAATTTAACACCGCGGGCACAATCAGCCCCCCCCCAGTCTTAATAGGGTTAAACTTGCAAAATAAGCTTATTTTAATTTTTTAAATATAGTTTTTAAGAGTGTTAGCTGGCGATTGATTGTCAGAGAACAAATTAAAAGAATGCCAAAAGAAAAGTCATTACACGAAATAAAGCAAACAAAATGTTTGGTGGTGGACCCTGTAAACTTTCTATTGTTGAACCACGTACATATAAGCAAATTATACAATACTACTATCATGTTTAAGTATTTTAAATTTATTTCAGGAAAATAATTTTTGGCAACCAAAAAAATTATCGACTTTTGAAAAAGATAATATTTTAAAATATTTTAGCGATTAATTGGACAGCCCAAGTATTTTCACACGAAATACAACTTTAATTATTATCGGAGTTATAGAATTTACTTCAAAACGTTGGATTTAACTTTCACATGCTCTATTTTTATGCAATTTCGAAATTCACATCCTGCCGTTCCATACCGTATGATCACGTGGTAATACGCCCACTTGTATACAGCGACGTGGCTTAGTCACAAATTGAAATAAAATGAGTTGCTCTCCGGCAGATATCGGTTAGATAAGTTAACTTCTGTCATGATAATGGTATATTAAATTGTTTCTATTATTGTAATTATTTGTTTTAATTTTTATTTTCTTTTTAATTCTATTTGAATAAGTTAGTGGTTAACCTTCTGATTTTGAATTGCTGCAATTAAACTTGAACATTACGCTCCAAACCACGACAATATCCCAGATATGCTATGGAACTAGTAAGAAGTGAATGTTCTTCAACATTAGGAGGTTCACTAACAAATGCCTTAATTCACGATTTAAAACCTTTTTTTAAAGAAAATGTCGACCTTAACCA